>OX637888.1:2500000-3750000 GCA_951802675.2 Boloria euphrosyne
TGCAGCATTCTTTGGTATCGAACGGGTCTGAACGAGTCGAAGCAAAAACTTGAGCATGGTATTCATAACGTTACTATGGCACCAACATTAACGATTGGACCAATGTTTGAACCAATATGATTTAGAGATTTATTTTCTGAACCATTTCTTTTATTTTATATGGTAAATTATGTTTATAATATACTTAGTAAATAAGTACAGTCGTTTTAGTTCGGTGTTACTAGAAATTTCCACCGCTCCGCGTTAGTAGAGGGATGAAAATTAAGTATTATATGATGCGAAATCTTAAAAAAATATTGTCTAAAAATAAAAAATCTTGATAGGGCTACCCTTATCACCTAGGGGAATAGAAATAGCTTACGACCTATTCTCAGACCTACCAAGTATACACATAAAATGTCATAAAAGTCGGTCAAGCCGTTTCAAAAGAGTTCGATAACAAACACTGTGACACGAGATTGTTATACATTAGAAGATTAGTGAACCTACTTTTACCCTCCCTCACTTTGCTCAGGTTTCGTCTCTATGTACGTTTTAACGAATGATATGGTATTCCATATACACTCTATAAATACTTTTTAAATCGGATTAGTAGTTTTTGAGATTAAAGCGTTAAAACAAACATTCAAACTCTGTTTCCGTATAAAATTAGCATAGATTAATAAAATACAGTTAATAATTCTCATGGTGAGAACTCTAGCGACGTTATTACTTTTAAACGTTATTGCTTTTTTAAAATAAAAAAAATGTAATAATAATTATTATAATAATACTAGCCAAAAATAAGTTACTAATATTGCCATATTTATATTTTTTTAATTTAAATTAAAAAAATAAAACCTTTAGAATTAAAATGATGCCATTTTGTTTTTTTTTTGTAAATTGTGGGTAGGCACTATCTGTAAGAAGTATATAATAAACCTCTCAGACGTCAATTACCTTAGACTCGCCCGTGACCATGATTGCTGTAAAGCATTCGAAACGTCGGGAACTAAAAATCAAAATAAATCCGAAAAGGTAGTTTCATTCTAATGATATTATACTTCATATCATTAGAAACAGAAAAAAAACATATTTAAAAGCTCTTTTCATTCTTTAATTTAATATTTCTACCATATTCGTCTGACCTCAAATTTACCACAAGTAGGAATCAAACTAGTAGTACCATCTATAACATAACAAATTACTCGAACCTCCAATGCTCAACATTGGTTAAAGTTATATCGAACTTTTTTTGTCATATTCCAGTATCATAACCCTACGTATATCGTCGCATACTTTTGATACCGCAGTTCACAGACAGTCGCCAATACTTTTTCTTAGGTGAATGAAGCAGAATCTCATTCATATCATTAAAACTGCTATTAGATAGACCGTTATTATTTTTTCTCATATTATATTTCTTAGAAATATATGAGAATGCTTTTAATTGGTTGGTCTAAGCTGGACAGTTACAGGTACAAAAAAATTCTACTTTCCGTTGTTAGTATACAAGTTATAAGTTATTTAAAGGATTTAAAAGTTTAAAACTGCGAAAAGAAACGCTTCAGACTTCTTTCTGAGGCTTTTGCAGTGTAATGCTAGCAATCGCGGGTTTGAGTCCTGCTGGAGGCATTCATTTGTGTGATGAGCACGAATGTTTGTACTCTAGTTATAGGTGCTTAAATTTATATTGTGCAATATATATTTTAATTTATATTATATATTTAAGCAAAGCCCTTGTCGCTTATCATGGAATTAGATTTTTACTGTGTTAATAATATCCCACCATATTCATTTATAATAATTTAGTACGTAATACTATCTCTTAATATTTATTTGACCCATACAAAAATCGAACCCACTCTCCTCCTCCAACTTAACCACTGTAACAGAAAGCAAAATATTTTAATATAATAAACATGGAACTTCAGTCAAATAAACCAAATCACAAGTTCAGAATCAACATAACTTCATCTCAGATTCGATTTCGATTAATCTACGTCTTCCTCGTTCCATGCAACTTGGGAAGTAGTTCTGGCATGCATTAACTTCAGTATCTGGGTGGCTTTGCATAAAATAATTATAACACGTTTATAAAGTTTTCTATTCATACGTCGTAATATCGAATGTATTTAATATATTTTTTAATAGTTTTATAATATAGGGTTGAGTTTAGTACTTGTATAATACAGTGTTTGTGTCAAATTAGGCATTATAAATAAATTCGAATAAATCCGCAAAAAATATTTGCGTAAATGTTAGAAAGTTTATCTTAAATTTTTTTAACTATTCGCATGAAAAATATTGTTAATTTTTTTTACCTGTTTTTTAAGACTAAGAAACATTAAACAAAAACCAAAATAACACCAACGAATTTGCTAATACAAAAAATAAAGCTTAAAGCTTTAAACCAGAGCTTTCGCTGTATAATTAATCTTGTTTAACAACTTCGAATATCCTTCTTCGCGACCTCACTCTTAAACGTCAAGACTTTTTAATTATTCGTAACATCATAATCATTGGAATCGTGAGCAATCATCATGTACCAGCGTCCAGTTTAACAAGGCACCCCAGAGGCTGAACAAGGTAGAGTCATGCTTACAAAGCTTTTATGCAGGTTCAGTTTGCTAAGTATCTTGTTAACGTGGTCGAGTCTCGATTATAACGTTAGTCCGAGACTAGTTTGAAACCACCCGCTGAGCTCGATGTGAGGCGTACAGTGCACCCATATTGTAATTTAGTACTAAAAATAAATTGCGTTAGAATATTTTATATGGATTTTGTCTTTGTGAGGTAATCTGGGGGACGTACTGTATGCGTTATACTATGAAGTAAAAATTTGCCGCAAAATCTTCAAAAGGACCTCAAAGAACAAAAAGCTTATTAAAGGTAGGATTAAGACACGCTGACCAAATGCAACCCGCATGAACTTAACGTCTTTCTACAACTAAAATTCTCTTACCACCGAACTCATAGTCACTTAATGAATCATTAAGTCGAGAATCTCCATAAAGAACGACTTAATGGTTCATTAAGTGACTATGAGTGCGGCGGTTAGACAATTATCTTCTTTTCTTTTCCTTTTCGCATTGGTAAGTAATATCATTTAGATAAATATTTTTGTTTCTACAATTTTGTGTTTAAGCAATTTGTTTCCTAAACAAGCATCTTACTAATGGACTACCACTTCATGTTAATCCGATTTTAGGTAAACTTTAACCTGCGACTTTAGATGTTATAAGCATTATGAAATATTTTATTAATAAAAATTGTCATAATCATAGATATAGAGCCAAAATCTATGGATTTTTTGGCGGTCTCAAATGTCTGTCATCACGAGAAAATGTCTAATGGGGACAGATTTCGATGAAATTTGAAATGATGATAACAGGTTAACCAGTTCAATACTCAGTATACATTTAACTGCGAGAAAATATCTGAGAAATCTATAATAATCGTTAATACTAGTAGTCATTCTAATTCTAATTCTAATTCTAATATAATATAAATCTCGTGTCACAGTGTTTGTTATCGAACTCCTCCGAAACGGCTTAACCGATTTTTATGTTTTTTTTTTGTGTATATTTGATAGGTCTGAGAATAGGTCGTAGGCTATTTTTTATTTCCCTACGTGAAAAGGGTGGCCCTCTACAGATTTATTTTTTTTTTTTTATGGGACAAAGGGGGCAAACGGGCAGGAGGCTCACCTGATGGTAAGTGATCACCTCCGCCCATGGACATCTGCAACACCACAGGGCTTGCAGATGCGTTGCCGGCCTTTCAGGAAAGGGAGTGAGGGAGGAGGGAAAAGGACGGGAGTAGGGATGGGGAGTGGGCCTCCCGGACTCTCACTTACCGGACGAAACGCGACAGCATAGCTGCCACTTCACGCCGGTCTTCTGTGAGAGAGTGGTACTATACGGGGCGTGCCGGCCCATTCGGCTGCTACCCGAAGGTAACAAGCATGGCACTACCACTTTTTATTTTTAGACCATATTTTTTAATGATTTGGCATCAATAAATACTTATAACACTAGATAATCTTCCTTCTATCACCAATCCCTATTTTGCAATAGTGGTAAGACCGCGAGCGGGTCCGCGGGTATTGCTAGTTGTAAAATAAAAATCTCACAAGCCCATACATCTGCATTCAACTTTTGTTGTTAATTGTACGCCTCAAGCTGTTTCATTACATCATTTATCATACTTTACATTACAATAATTTATTCATATTTTTTTCTCTCATTCCCAATGAGATTGTTTTACAGTGTTTAATATTTCTTAGTACGTGATGCAATTCGTATAAAGACATTCACTTGTGATTCTGTTATCGATGGCCATATCTCACCCGTTGACTTTACATGTAAGTGAAACCTAACCAGTATTTATGTTTAACGACGCTATCTTTATATCAGATTTGATTTTTTTCTTTAATATATTATTATATTAAAATATTGTTATGTATGTGGAGGTCGTGACTTCGATTTCCGTTGAGAATGTTTTATGTATATAATTTATTGAATCTTCCTAAAATAACTTGGAAAGAGAATATTTAAACGTATTTTTTTTTGTATAGAATAAGAAGAATTTTCTATATATTCTAAGGAATAATTATATTACGTATATTTTCTTTCACTCCTAATTAACAAGCTATGCTACTTACTGAATGATTGCTTATTTTGCTTCGATGCACTGTTAAAGCGAAACTTTGTCAATGTTTTGAATAAAAAATACATTCTTGATTAAAAAAGATAAACCAAAGAGCCAACTAAAATCTTATAAAAATTGATTGAAAATTTTGCATATATATCGCGAAAATTATACACAAAAATAAAACCGAATTGAGAAAACACAAACGTTTATAAAGCCATATTTGTATTGGTAATATTTTTGGTATAAAAATATTCCTAGATGAAAATCTGCCACGACGGCCAATCTCACTGAGACTAGCCAATTATTATTAAGAGATATTATGGAACACAAATGCACTCTTTTATGACTGTCATCTTCAGATTCTGATGGAACATCACCAATGAAAGATCACAGGTAGGGCCGGCTTTACGTGCTTCGAGGTACAGGGTTGACAACCACACGCAGGAAGAGTCTATAACTAAACTTGACCTGACCCGGGACTCGAACCTTGGAACTTCGAATCTGCAATACATTCTAGACACTACTATTATAGTATAATTTAATATTACACTTATATACTACGGGTATTCCAATTAAGTTCAAAATGTACTACCAAAGTCTATATTGTGTCATACCTGGATGAATAGTTATGAATAATAGTTATTAGTACTGCCAGATCGTAACTCGGAATGGACATTAATGTCATGGCGCTGTTAATGTGCTTGAGGCTGATGTAGTTACATTATTAAGTTTAGAAGCTAATGTTAACTCGACATAAAGACAGTTTGCCATAAATCAGTTTATAATATATATGGGTGGTTCTCCAAAATTTGGTTAACTTGTCGCCTAATTTTGACAAAGGTATTTTTAGACGGTTATCATTAAAGTTCTAATTCTATACTGCGGATATAATATCTACGTTGTTGCATCTAAAAGGGCCAGTCACTTTAATAAGTATTTTAAGGGAAATTTAAGTTTCTTTGAAATCAGCTTTCTAGGGACTGACGAGACGTGATAGGGACTGACGCTAAACACGGTTAGGGTATTTAATCACATTTTTATTGCAAAATTAACTTTAGTAAAATCAAAAAACTGTTATATTATTACTCATTATGGTAACAAGCAGTCAAAATATAAGTATTTTTTTATGCTAAGTAGTATTGTCTTTCCTCAATCTTATATTTAAAAATAGCTTTGTAAGTAACAAACAAAATTATAATTTGAACATAATATCCCGTTTTTCTCTAATTAATCACAAAGACAATCACATTACTATTGTTTATACTTTTTTGTAAACGTTAACAGGTTTCTGAATTTTGTAAATATAAAACTATTAGGTCAGGAATTGGAATATTTTCTACAACATCTTGGTAAGGCACGATAGCAATATCATTCCCATTTATTTGAAATTCTGTAACATCATCATTACAAACCTTAAGGAATGTAATTGTTAGATCTCCATCTTCATCATCATATTTAGCGTAAATCTCGGCGTAGAGATATTCTTTACTTCTCATAATTAACTTGGCTAGTAAATGAAACTATGGTTTCGGCTTTTGTCGCGGATTTATTTTGATTTTTGGTTCCTGACGTTTCGAATGCTTTACAGCAATCACGGTCACGGGAGAGACAGTGAATCCGAAAAGATAGTTTCAGTTGTTATGTCAAATATTCGCGTAAACCTAAGAAAGTAATAACTTGGCTAGAACATAAAATCCACTAAGTACCATAGTTCGTATTAGAATTTTAATGCGCATCCTGGTTTATGCTTGGTAATGGCACATCACCTTCGGATTCCGTGAAAATATCTGAGTACGTTATAGTCCCTAAGTTTTTTATCATACTACATTTCAATCTTCTGTTTCTTTGTTGTTCGCTGGCAAGCTTTTTCGTCAAATTATCAACGAGTAAGTCTTTCCATTTTAGTATACTATTTCCCTATTTTCCGTGGATCAATACTCCTTCTTCTAGCTTTAACTCTTTTTTCATTATTTATAACTCAGCTTCATTATTTATAACCTCAGGAATATTGTCCTCGTCCGATGACGGCGGCTTATCTGGTCTTTGTTTGCACTTCTAACATTTTTTAATTTTTTTCTATAACTTGATGAGTAGGCTATCCATTTTTTTTCCAACTCTTCTGAGCTCACGTGGAGTCATGTCCTTGACATATTTCCTTTATCTTTTTTCCGTAAGATATTGTCGTTATTTTTCTATGTACTCTACCAGTAAAACGGATTCGTTATTTATTTTTCCAATATTTTTTTGCCTGTTCAATTTTTATGCGAGTTCCTCTTTGGACTGTAATGTCTTCTTTCTAAGCGCCATATTCTATAACAAATATACGGATTTTACGTTTAAAACCACCGATCAAACAGTATGAAAATCAGTCCCTAGATCGGGCATCAGTCCCTAGTCACACTTACGACGAGGGCCTGACGGTCTAGGGACTGACGAATCAAAGCAAAATCAAAAGTAACTTATTATTTAAAGTAAACATCAAAACCAGCAGGTGATAAAAATAACAAGGCAGACAAAGCCCAAGTTTACAATAAGTAATGAGATCAATTATTAATTAACTATCTTTAAAACGACTTACCTAGGGCCTGAGAGTTTGACTGGCACATCACGTATTTCCACAACAAAGTCGGCGACCGCACTAAAAACAAGATAGCTGACGCGGTATTGGTGGTGTTTTTATCTTACTCAACATCGATGCTTTCGCTTAAGTTAGTTATGAAAAACGCCTTATGTTTAGATGTCGCGTATTTTTGAATTTCACAAACAGCTAGGGCCTGATATTTTTAAACGCTTACACTTTTTGACTTGAACTAATGTGATAAAAAAGTATTGTTGTTAAAAATTAAATAGTATTAACAAGGTTAGTAATGTAATAGTAAACGTGTTTAAGTCGAGTTAAATCAAAGCATTATGTAGAATTAAAATAACAGTGAAATGCCTACTGAATTTGGGAGATCTTACATGGCTAGGGACTGATATTTAGAGTAGGAAGAAGCGATTTTCGGAACTAAAAAATATTGTGATATAAATCAAAGTGAGTGACCAAATAACATGAACCTTCGCATATTGCCTAGTAGTTGCGAATATTAGATAAAATTGATATAAATATGTGAAAATTGCTGCTAACACCAAGTTAACCAAATTTTGAAGAATCACCCATATATATGATTATAATATTATGATATTTAGTTTATTACGAGTATATTATGAACAAATAAGTATTTTACAAAATATGCCTTTAGAAGAGATAATTTTAATAAACTTATTATATGACACTAAAAACAAGAAATGAAATAAAAATAGACAAAGTTTATTGAAAACTCTTATCAAATAACTATTATAACTCATACTGTACTTAGTTGAATACAAAAAAAAATCGTTCGTACGTATGCTGCAGACTTTTTAAAATGCTGTTAAAATAATACTTTGTTAGGTTTACGTGAATATTTGACATTATAAATGAAACTAACTTTTCGAATTTTGTCGCGGATTATTTTGATCTTTAGTTCCCAACGTTTAGAATACTTTACATTTCGTCTGGGACCAATCTTAAATGAAAAAAGACGTTTTAATTATCATAAGAAGTAATTTTCATCGTAACCAACATAAATAAATGAAATTTGTTAGATTAGAAGTAGAGGAAGAAGACAGGAGAAGATAACAAACATAGCAATCACCAAACATTGCAAGTCATGTAAAAGCTTCTAAGGATGAGCTTTCTTGAGCATTCATTATTAATTGTTATCATTGACATAGATTTTACCATTGAGTTCCTATTCAACACCCATTTATGGCGAAATGTAGGAAATTTGAACTTTAAAGAAATGTTTACTTTGTAGTTAAAGCTACAAGCAAAATAAAGTTAAGTATTTCACAAAATTCATGTATGATGAAAAATATTTAATTTTGCTGTAATATTAAATAAGAAACTACAAACAATTTTGTGACATTTATATAAAAAAGAACTCGAGATAAAGTAAAACGAAAAAAATAAGAACAGTCCAAAATTTCATGCGTGAACACGTTCGTGCATAAAGATTTTATTATAGGATGAAATAAGTTTAATGAATAAATATCTATATTTAGTTTAAAGGCTATTCATCTAATATCTGCTTATAAAAAATTCTTAATCAGAGTACCTTATAAAATTTTAATTCTAAACATTTATATTTAAATTTAAATAATTTAAAAATAATTTATAATTATGGCAATATTATTAACTTATTTTTAGCTAGTATTATTATAATTATTATAATTTTTATTTATTAAAATATTAATATTAATTAGTTATTCAAAAGTATTATGTAGTGTTGCTATTATAATAATATGTATATTTTCTTACCTATAAATTGTTTATGCTAATTGATAAGTTACATTTTATAATTTAAATTAAGTATTAATTTGATATAAGAAAATTAAGTTAAAATAAGAAATCTAAGAAAGTATTAGTAAGGATTAGTAAGGACTAGTGACTTACCCTCACTTCGCCGAGCGAAGGAACACAATGGTGCTTTCGTAACTAAGAAGTTACGTGAACCAGAAATAATTCTGTAATTCTGTAAAAATGTATTCATATAACTTTCTTTACGGTGGTAGTACGATAATAGAGCTCCATGTCGACATGTTTTTTTATTTAATTAACTTGTTTAATTTGTTTAATTAACACAAAACCTTAATGGATTAGACTAAACTTTAACTCTATCTATTGGTAGTAGTTTAAAAGTTAGTTCAGTAGTTTAAAAGTTTATCACGAACAGACAGACAGACGCGACGGAGGGCTTTGTTTTATAATAATATGTTATCTATACTAATATTATAAAGAAGTAAAGTTTGTGTGTTTGTATATTTGTTAAATTGTAAGGGGTAATCTCGGGATCTACTGAACCGATTTTAAAAATTCTTTCACCAATAGAAAGCCACATTATTGCTGAGTGTCATAGGTTATATAAAAACCGAAAAATAAAAAGGCTTTAACGTGGTAGTCCGTTTTGCAAAGTAAATCGGAGAAAAAACGGTCGAGTGAAAGCGTTTCTTACGCGATTATATATGGAAATTACGTCATTTTAAAACTATACTAAAGAGGTTACACCTGGGGACGAACCCGAGCGAAGCGAGGGTGAATCGCTAGTGATAAATAAAATGAAAATCATACGAGAATACATTTACTTACATTTTTATCTACACAGCAAAATAATTTGTGTTATTACGCTAGTCCTTACTTCTCTTAGAATTTTGTCGAACGCCAATATAACACGAGATCACTTAGTCTAGGTTATCATATTTTGGAATATGCACATCATCCACGTTATTTAATACAGGGTTGGGTAGCTCATAGCTGGGATAATATGGAAATGAGACTGGGTGGGTTCCAACTCCCGGTTATGAGATTTAGCCGGAGCTACTGACGTAGAAAATCGTGTTTTGTACACGATTGTTGCCAAATTATCTGACCTAAAGTAAGAAGTTAATGCATAATAATTTATTAATAAGTAATTATACCAGTATTATAATAGTTACAAAGTCAATTATTATGATGTTTTAATAGAAAATAAGATGAACTTTCTAAGAAAGGCTTTTTAGTAACGCATTTCTATATTTTTTAGAGTTAAACGTAAAATAATCCTTTCACTTTGCGGCTCAAAACCATATTTAAATACTAAAGCTGTTCTGTTACTTTACTTCTTCATATAATGTTTGTCTTTAATGAACACGCGAGTATTGTTAGCATTATCAAACAAATAAATCTAATATAAAACTATGTTTTTAAAATAAATAAAGGTCTACTTTAACGTACGTCATACAAGTCAATACTTGTTGTAATAAAAAAACTATGTATTTTTAACAAATAAGCACTAAGGAAACGGATTGTATTTAGCCCTTTTTAATGGCCCACTGCTGTGCATGCACCTCCCTTCAATACGAGTATAATTAGGCCATAGTCCACCACGTTTGACGCTGGCTTAGTGCGTCTACACTACACATGTCTATCGAAAACTTGCTAGGTTCTCTCAGACATGCATGATGCAGGTTTCCTCAAGAGGTTTTCCTTTACAGTAAGACAAGTGGTAGTCAAGTTAGAAATAATTCGCACATGAAAATATCAGAGGTGCAAGACCCGGATTTGAACCCACATATTTTCTCGGTTATCCAACCAAGGGCGTTATCACTGGGCTACCACTGCCTAAGGCAATGAATTATCAATGTAAAATTTAATCAGATGATTGCCTAAAATCAAAAGAAGATTTAACACGCAGTAAAATTTCCACATTCATAATAAATCTTCAAAAACGACGGACAAAATGAGTTTTGATAATCTCAACCGGTCTAGTTATTAGAACGTTTAATATTTAATAGTGATTTTATGAAAATGTGCCCAACAAGTATGGAAGATTTACAGCTCTATCTGTTGCATTAAGAGACGTGGGCTTGAGTTATTAAATATATTTAAAATAATTAGTAAAATATTTTAAAAGAAAGTTTTTGACTTATGACGTTATAGCTTCTAGTGACAAAATGCCATTGTAATTTAATAACAGATTTCATTTATGAAACTCTAACCTAGCTCTAGAAATCCGATATTACCATATCTCATAAGCGTCAACGTCAGTTGAAAAGCGGATCATTATAGTGTATATGATATTGTATTAAATCAAGTTTCAGGATAAAAAATAAGGAGGATCTCCTAAGCAAATTTTTTAAAGAACTTTAAACTACAAGAAGGACTTATTCTATACAGATATATTTTTCTAGCAAATATTGCGATATATAATGAACAGATTTGAATAATTTGTACATTTCTAAAGCGAATTTAAAAAAAATCACCCTATTTAATTTGGAAGTGATTTTGAAATGTGCCTTTTTTAGCTTAAAAGTGAGCAGAAGTGATCACCATACGTTTTTGTTATATAAATTTATTATTACATCAATTAACCTCTGTCCGACCAGCATTTACGTTTAAATATTTCCGTATTAAAATGTCGGCTGAACCAGTTGCTATTGATACACAAAGTAAAGAAGATTCAATCGATAAATTTATTTGTAGTGTGGGCTTTTTTCTATGAATTTATGACTTGATTAACATTTTTAACGGTTTCATGTCTTTAATAAGATATATCATGACCATGTATGGATCTCTGATATTTGCTATATTTACATATTTTTAAATACTATTAGGTTCAAATGAATTTTCATTAGCATATTTTTAAAATTATTAATATATTTCAAAGTGGATGGCATCTTTTTAGTATAAAATAAACATGTACTACGTGTCTATATATAAATAATTGAATTAATTTCAATCCTATAGTATATGGACATACCTACTACATGTGTTTTTTTCTTAAATATTTTTAAAAAACAATAAATATGAAGCAAAATTCGCTTTTCCCAAACGAAAAAGGGATGTCCACCTAAAAACCTACAACCCTTTAGCAAATTAATTCGTTACCCACCCAACTATGCGCAACAAAAACCGCCAAACTCTAAACTCTGACCATGTCCGATTAAAACGAAAACTAAAAATATTCAAAGCTGCCGACCGATGTCTTAATTCCACGAACGAGACGAATGGACTACAATTTGTCGGTCCCGTTCGCTTGATATCTAAATTAGTATGTAGAAGGGGCCTATTCTTTTTTTTCATCCTTTGCAAACCTGACGTCTCAATTAATGGCGTGTAATTTGAAGATCTAAATCGTTAACGCCTCATATCCCAGTGAAATGACGTTCCGCTGACGGATTTAGCTTTAGTATATTAATATTGGTAGCGGAATTCTTTTTGTTCAATTTGCGCAAATTATATGTCATCTATCTTGACTTTATCAAGATTACTGGCGTTTAATTAAAACCGTTTTGTCTTGACTGATTGTGGGATTATATTAAGGCTTTTGACACTTATGAATATTCGTTTCTCACTTAGTTTGAAAATAATAAATATATATAAAGATATACTTATCTTAAGACTTATAAGTCTTAATTAGGTAGTTCAGCAGATGTTGTTACAAAAAAAGATATTTATTACTTGATTTCAGCGTCATGGATATCAAGATTTTGTACTTTACATTTTAAGAAAGAAGTATTTTTTCTTTACAACTATTGAGTTTCTTAATTATAATATTAAACTTTATACTTATAAAAATACTACCCAAATGAATGAACACAGCGGGGCTTGATCTTGCGACCGCTAGCTCGTAAGTAGGGTCACTTCAAACTGAGTCAAACGTGTCACGTGCCATCAAAAAACTTAATTATATATTCTTTAAATAAAACCAAGGATCAAATAAGAAAAATGTACACATAACATAAACTTCAACAATAATATTATTATATGTACCTATTAAAGATGTTAATTTTTAAATATATGCTAGTGAACTGTGAAGTCTTTATAAGCTCAAAGGGACTTTGTCAAAAATTAATGCAAAATAATACAATTTCGTTAAAAGCTTCGGACAAGGCTAATGTTTTGAACCCCTCCGCCATTAGGCCGTATTTATTTTAGTTCCTAATTTAAATAAAACGAAGCAAGTTTTAAGTGTTTACACACAAACAAATGAGCTTTATTACAATGGTATCTAAATATATACTAATATATAATGTTATAGCTTTCACGATTTGGATGACTTTTTTTAACTTTTAAAGCCGAATAGTTTGTTTGAACGCATTAATCTATGAATCTTTTGGTCTGATATGAAAAATTCTTTTAACGTCTTATATCCTTTTTATTGAAGAACGCTATATGCTACTTTACAATACTCGCTAAATTGCAGACTTCTTCTTTTTCAGAATAAAATGTCACGGGCGGAACCACGAGAAAACGCTAGTTATAAACATAAAACTACCTCGTTAGGAAAATCTCTTCAGCAGAAATTGGAGAGTGTATAGAAACGATTATAGCCCTAATGATGTAACTACGGTAAAATATTCTCAGTACCGGTTATTAAGGCCCCTTTAAAAATTTACAAAATGGAGTCACAAAATAACAATTCATCATAGTAGTGCCAAGCAATTAATGCTAGAAGCGTTAGTGTAGATCATTATTAATCAAAATAACTTGTTTTGACCTTACACGATATAACTTTTCGATTATAATCTTGTTTTAATAATTACTATACCATTTCTCTTCTACAATCTTGATTAGTTGTGTTTTGTGTCGTTTTTCTTCTTACACGACTTAATTTGGTGGCTTGACATGTCACTGTATGCCTAATTTGTAATTTTTATCTCCATCAATTACAAATTCTGGGAACTTAATCTGTTATCTGTTATACTATAAATATAAAACATATTTTATAGCTGATAGGACATTATGTTAAATTACATTTAGATTTTTTTAGATTTTTTCGCTTGATACTTGTTGAGATTCTAAAGATTATTTACTTTAAAGAGGTAATTTTATTTGAAAATTTGGATATAATTTATTTATTTAATATCTTATTTTGTATAATTGGCCTCCAATAAAAGAAAAAATCTGATGGAGACATTATAATATTGAGATCTTTTGACATATCACTCAAACAAATCAACAAAACTGATCTCGTATAATAACGAACTAACTTATTGCTAATGCGTTAATAACGCACTTAAATTCCAATACGGCATAATAACTTTTAGATACAATCCAATCAATTTTCGTTAACTAGTGAGAACCACTCAGATATGTGAAATTATAATTTCACCTCACAATCTTGATAATTTCTCATCACTCATGTAAATATATACAGTTAAATAAAATTGACGTGTTTGTTTGTAACATAAAAATAACAGCTTTAAGAAAAACACAAGTTTTAAATTTTTTGCCTGTTTGTTCTGTCTAATATTCGAATCGGCTGAACTTATTTTGACAGGCCTTTCACCGGCACATAACTGATTTTATAGGGAGTAATTATTAAGACTACTTTTGATTTAGAAAACTATACCTAATAAGTATTAGGATGCCGTTCAAGAAAAACATATTCGGGACGGCACCCAAGCAAATCGAGTATAAGAAATTAATTCATGTTTGAAACTTGAATGGTTATGCAAGTTTCTTGGCTACCGTTCTTAAGTTGGAGTAATAAATATTAATCACTTACTAACTCATATTTAAATGTTAGCTACTGTTAGAAAATTACTGCTGCCCAAACGAATTTTATTCAGAAGCCCTCATTACCATACAGGGCTTGTAGGTCAACGAGTTCCTTTATTGTCAGACCCATTGTCACATGCAAGTTAATAATATATCTTATTTTATACAAGCTACTTGCTCTTACTCTCCTGCCATTTTTTCTGCCTAAAATACTGGCATAAAATGTTTTTTACAATTTAAAGTAAAAGTATTAGAAATGTTTAATTTAAAGTAGGGTACTACTAACTTTTTAACACAGACTTTATTTTGGGAAATTACCGTAATGTTAACATATTACATAAAAAAAACTACCCCGCAACCGCAATTTTTTCCTTTATAAATCTCTAAGTGTAATGTGTATTCAACCCGCTTGAACCCGCCTCACTCGGCTTACCACGAGAGTACTTTTCACTTTACCACTAGGCTCCTTACCTCTAAAAATAATACATACATTTCATTTACCCTTAACTACATTAAGCTTTAAAATTTAACTATTTAATACAATAAAATGAATATAACGAGGAAGTTGAGCTATTTTTAACAAGGCTTATCCGATCTTTGTTTTCGAGCTGATTATGCTAACCATGTCTTTTCTTTCCCAACAATGTTTAAAATACGACGTTTTAATTAACTGTATATCATTATTTTATCAGATAGTCACTAGCCGTGACTCCGTCAACAGATCTTCCGTACATAGAGTATATCTTGCTTTAGTGTATCAAACATGCCCCTAAGTATAAACAAAGTAACCGGCCATTTTGTTTAAGCTCGTCTCAACTCGACGCACGTCAGTGGCCTTCGTAATTATGATGTTAGGGACTGGGTTGCCAGCATGTATTATAATATATAAGCGTATTTATTTTATAGTTTTATTTTTTATATTATAAACTGGCGATTTAACCTCGTTCTGCTCGAGTTCGTGCCTAGGTTTTGATGGTTCATATAGATTTTTCGGAGATATAGAATAAAAAGCAGTTATTTTATTGTAATTCGTTCCCGGACCGACAGACGGATAGAAAGACAGATATAAATTATAAAAACTGTAAATTCGGCCTCTGTTTTGAAAATAATGACTATTTTAATAAGATTTTCATAAAAATATTTACTGTAAAAATTTGAGGGAAAAAACACTTTTGTTGTGAACAAAATATTGTAGGTTTATTTTATTATAGTTATTTAGATATTATTCATTCTGAATTGTTGAACTAAAATCATTGTATTTGTCTCAATTTTGTACATGAAGTAACTATATAAAGGTACGGACTCAAATACCTGCCTGTTTCTTAGACAGCTTGCGCGAAGTCAAAGTTTTGATATTTGAAGGGTCTTTTTAAAGAATTGAAAGTTTATTGTGACGTATTCGCCGATATATCTTAGTATTGCCAAAAGATTTGCAAAACCGAAAAGGTATCCGGTAAAACCGAACAGAGGAATACTACATAAATACTATATTATGGAATCTAGATGGATTAAATTCGGAAAGTATAGGATATATAAGTAATAAAAATATTAATATTTCTAATAATTGCAAATCACTAAAAACAAAATATAATACTTCAAATATTAAAAAATTGTATTATATTTATTTTAAATCTTCTTGAAGTCTCGTGTGGCAACACACAAATAAAAGTTCGAAGTGTGTGTTCACGCATCGGCCTTTTTGATATCAGGCGTTTGTCTAACAATAATTACTATATAGCTTGCACCCGCAGGCGTAACCGCCTTCCTCCCATATGCCATGTAAGTTTTTATTGGATCTCTTCATAATGACGATGCTTAGAATGAAGGTAGAAATGATGCTGTTTTTTCGTCTTTGTTATTATGCAAAAGTTATTTCACTATAGTTACAGTCAATTTTTTTGTCTATGTAATTTATTTTGATACTTAGGTTCAAAGTTATAAGCAGATATGCTACGTATTTTTTATTATGGTGAAAATTAGTGAAGTTATTTCGACTCACTACTATGTATTTACTCGTATGTTTATAAAAAATGAATTTTCTAAAAAAGTGGCCATAACTCACTGAAGAATATCTTATTTAGATTTAGCTTATGATTTTTTTAAAGTTTTATGAATATTTAAAAATTATTATATAATGTTTTGATTTATTTCAAACTAAGCACTCTCCCTCGCTGTCCTCATATTCATCCTCTCCAGCCGCCTTATAAACTAAAAAAATGATGGGCCCCGATTTAAACCTACACCCTTATTTTATTATCAAACTTTAATTTTCACGGCACATAGTCTAAATTGATGTACGGATGGACCTGTGTCCAGATTCAATCTATTTCTATACCAAATAGGCATAAAAATATATAAAACAAACAAACATACAGAGTTGTTGTTACATTTACCATATTAATTCTATATATATTATATTCTAAAAAATATAAACCAAAAACAATATATTTCTCCCACAAACAGTTTTATTGCAATGTCACATAGCATTTTTGCCTCTATAGCCCCACATTCGCAGTACAGAATTTTTATTTGAACCCTTACAATAATAAAATATGCCGTCTATATTTATGAGCATTGTAATTTTGATTATTAATCACGATATTGCTTTTAGATTGTACGTGTACTGTGTACGTGGACCAAATATCGGGTATACTTGGGAAATGTTTGCTTTGACATCAAATTGACTGGTCACTATAGAAGAGATTAATATTAGCTTGATAATGTATTGTTCATTGAGTGGTGTCGAAATAATATCAATAACAATTATGATATTACCCGTCCAGAATATTTTGTTTTCTGAACAGAAATATAGAAAAAATAAAAAATATATACTCACGGTTCGTCTCTACGTACATATCAATACGAAATATTTATTACAAGATTAGACGAAATATTTTCTTACATTCAAAAAGTCCTGTTAGTTGACAGAACCGGGTAACCGGTTACCATAAACTTATTTTCACCCAATCTATTAAGTGATTTTTTATTTTGGATTACGATTCCGGTGGTATTTTTTAATTTTTTTTTTTGTTATATTATAATATTAGACACTTTAAACATCATCATGAATGAAGAATAAAAAACACTGTGACATTGTAGAAGATGACACGAACAGCTATAAAATATTCAGAAGGAAACTAATTACATTTAAAGTACCCACAATAAACTGATAATGTAGCAAAATTAAAAAAAATGCTATGCATTAAACAAAAACAAAAAACACAGGAAGAAAGCGAGGAGCCCGCATCTCGAGCCAAACAAAACAACTAATGATGCTACAGATCATGACCACAAAAGCTAACGACTTAATCCATGTTCCTTTGTAAATCTTGTTCTTGGGCTTAGATGGAAATCAAGGCTTATTAATGTAATGAGATTATTTATTTTGCTGATGCTTGAATATTTGATACTTTTATAGGAAATATTTGACATGATGATTCATATGTGACATTCAAATGATACAGATCCAGCATCAGTCTCTCCACCATGTGTGAAAGAAAACTAAGACATAATCAGGAAAAATTTTAATGTAAAATTTTAGTAATTACTTAAGATAATACTTTCTTAGGTTTACGCGTATTTTTGACATTATGAACGAGACCTTCTTTTAGGATTTCATCGCGGATTTATTTTATATTAAAGAAGAAATAAATAGTTGCATTGATATATTCATGCATATTCATTCTCAATTAAAACAAAACACTTCTTACAAAGTATTGAAACTTGGCAAGATTTTTCACTTTCGAAAGAGGCGAACAAAATAGCACTTGAAATATAAGGCAGTTGAAGACTTCATAACGACAATCTATGTGCCTTACAAGTCGAATTACCCGAGAAAAGTAAATGCGGAGTAACGAAGGCAAACAATGAAATTGTTAAGCAACAAAAGATAAATACAAAGGGCATTTAGTTGGGCGATTCATGAGAGCGCTCCCCACGACGTCACGATTTCTGACTTCTACTATTTGAAAGTGTGGCTCCCTCACTTTATATGAAATCTTAAATGACGAACTTATTTGAATAGTGCTTTGGATTTTTTTTTAGTTTATTTTGCTAATGAACGCGATTTTTGGTAATTTATTTTGTAATATGTACGTATATTATAGGCTTCCTAGAAGTTTTTTTTATATATGAAGAAACCGTATGAAAATTTGTGCAGTAGTTGCTGGTTTTAGCTTGAACAAACACACTTAGTTCTTTTTACAGGTAGCTTTATACCATAGATAAAATTGAAATTGCTTGCAAAAATATAATGTAATTCCTGTTACTACATTGTAACGTAACGTTGTAAAAACCGCCAATGCAAATAGATAAAGCTTTTAGTTCCAAAGCTGCAAAGTGCAGTTAAAACCTAAAAAACTAGTCAAATAGAAAATAGAATCTACGAAAGTACAACAAACGAACGCCAATTAATTTTTTCAGGTTTACATTTTTTTAAAAGTAAGCCAACAGTTAAATAGTAAAAGCATTTCTTTAGCATCATAGCTTTTTATATATTTACAGTTGGACTTACTTTTCTTTACGTTTCGGTCTAAATAGAAAGAAATACAACAAAAACTTTTCAAGGTTCTCCACTATATTCGTAATATACTTAAATAAATAAATAAATATGTTCGGACATTATTACAACAGCGCCATCTAGTTCCGCAATAAGCTACGTTACGTGCTTGTGTTGCAGATACTAGATAGTTGATATACTACACATATAAATTTTAAATACATACATATTATAAATATTAACACCCATGACTGGAGTAGAAACATTCGTGCTCAACAAATGAATGCCCCCAGCGGGACTCGAACCCGCGACCGCTGGCGCAGAAAGTAGGGTTACTACCAACTGAGCCAAACGTGTCGTCAAACTTACATATTATGTATTAACTCTCAGACTACATACCATGACTTTATAATTACGAAAATTACTGCTTTGTTCAAACAGCTCACTAGGCGAATATAAGTATCACCTAGTGGCCGAAATTCGATTAAAATCATATTTATTTTATTACACTAAATCTCATTAGTAGCTACTAACAAAAAAAAGAAAATCGACAGAGTAAAAAAAGGTAATGAACTGTTTTATTACCTTTGCTTATTTTTATATTATACTCGTAGATTACTCTTAAGATACAAAGCCACGCAAACTTCAAATCAATAAGTATGTTTATACATCCAAATATGCTCCTTTTCCTTTATTAAAGTCGGTTAACTATTATACAGAGTGTTCAAAAATCTCTTCTTAATATTATAAAACATTTAAAATTACATTAGTCGTAAAATTTTCCATTACACAGTATACTACTTGTACTATCGCTTCAAAGGCTATCATTATTTGGTAGCACGATGTCACTACCGACACGATCCGATCTTATTTACCCTATTTTATTTACTTTATCTCATATTGTCTAGTTTTTGTCCCTACTTGTTGGTTTTGTATGGGACGTAAAGAAATTGACGTCTTCTTTGCGATTCGTCACGCTTTACCGTCTATTGAATGACTTTGCGATTCAAAGATTGATGTTTTATACCAAAATTAACCTTTTTCGTTTAAACTTAGGGTATAATTTAAAACAGATTTAATATTTGGTCAAATATTGACGGTTTGGATTCCTTTTAGTTCCTTATAGCAGTGTTGTATTAAATGCTATCAGAACATTTCCTTTGCTGGGCCATTGCACATATTATTACTGCTAAAGTGTCTTTAGTTTCTGGATTATAACATTGTAAATTTAATTTTAATGTATTTAGTATTATTTGTATCAAAAGCTCTTTTTAAGAACTATATAAATAATTAGAGCTTTAATCGACTAAAGATTTTTTTTATCTAATGAGTAAGAATAGTCAAAAGCGGTATTAGTAGCCATTAAAGAGATTCACTAACTCTCTAAGCTTAGCTTCAATTAGGCTTGAAAATTATTTTATTGTTTTCAGTATTACACTTAATCGGTAGTAGCAGGTAGAGCTGCACGGCGGTCACGGGTTCAAGTCCCGCGTAGGGCTTGGTTTAGTTATTGTGTATTTTCTTGAAAGCCTTAGTAACAGCCTGGAGTTGGGAAGTTGGGAAGCCTGTTGTTTCATCGGTACTAAAGAGTAATAACTCTCACGGAGCATAGAAGCGATAGGAACAGAGAGTGTATACGTGTCTGCACACACTTGTGCAATAGAATATCTGCATTGATTATTATCATACTGCTATATCTTCAAATCGATAAGATTATTAAATTTATAATAACAAATAAAATAATTATATTATATTATATTTGTAATTATATAGACAAAGATGTATTTTGAAATTGATTACATAATTACAAGAAAGTCTAGTCTGTTAATAAAAGGGTGTCACATCAAAGGATGAATTAATATTAATTTTTTAGATATTACTAGGATTTCTATCTCAAAATTACGTACTACAAATCGATTGATTATTATAAAGATAAAGGTATAAAGTAAAGAATATATTATATATTTCCTTAATGCTTTTTGAACAAAATAATACGTGACTTTATTATAATACAATATACGTTTCCAATATGAAGCGAGGTATTTACGGTAATAATTTATTGAGTTCAGTAATAAGTTATATTTAAACGGCATATGGAATAATCGATTTTGTACAGACTAGCCGCTTATCCTTACTATGCTCGTATGCGTCCATAGACACAGTAAGTACAAGAAGCAATAGTTATCTATACCCTGTTTAAGGTCTATCTATTTTAAAGTCTAAAGTATTTTTAAAAGAATTCACTGGTTTCATCGGTGCAATACTCCTTAAACGCTAACGCTAAAAGCATATTATAAGCATTCAAAAATATTCATTTTTTTAAATCGAACCTGCACTTACCAACATAATAGTAGTGCTTCAAAATCTTAAATCAGTCTTATATTTCCCAGTATTTCTCTCTATTCTAGATTTATTACAATGTTTATTTTGTAGACTACATACCTACTTACAAAGGTACATTGTGTAAAGGAACTAATGGTATGAATATACAGAAACATTACCATAGGCTATGGTTTATCTTCTACATGCGATATAACTTTACTTTGCCAGGTGTTCTCTTGTTCGCTGTTCCATTGGTGCTTTTTCACATATTTTGATAAAATTTGGATGGAATGGAATCCATCAAAATAAATTTCAAAGTCAAAAATAGTAGCGTGATTTAGTTTAAGCTACTGTAAGGTTGACTGTAAAATAAAATAGTTTTTAATTTGTTAAACTGGCTATTTTCGTAAATCTAGCAGTCAAAATTATGAAAATTGTTATAAAAATAAAGAATATTAAAATGAATAAAAATAACGAATGACAGGACAGAGTTTTTTGGCTGCAAGGGATTGATCTGCGAGGAGTTGAGATGGGTGGATATTGATAGTAGTTGAAGAGTATATCTTTTATTAAATTATTTAAGTAAAAGTTCTATAGAGGAATGTAACCTCGATATTGTCATAGAGGAGGATATTGTCATTTTTATAATAGTAATAAATATTTAATACACATATTATTGGAAGCTGAAGGTTGTTTCAATGAGGACTCCAACACTAATTTTCTATCATTTACTTACATTATATTATGTCTTTTATTGGCTGTGGCTGTAGCTACTGCGTAGTACATTGTTCTATCCTCGATTAGTCTTCATCGTTTTATTTTGTTTTTGACGCAGTTAGGTTTGATCTAACTATTATAAAATATTTATGTACTAATCTCAGAAACTACCAGTGAAATTATCTTTGAACTCTAAAGCATTCTTAAAAGATACATAATACGTTTGTTCTCGTAAATAAAACATCTCAAAATTCTTAATAACTAATCTATAGCAAATAAATCGTTTAATGTATGTCCAATAACAAATAAATACACATTGAATAATTTTGAACACATCATGTTTATTAAAGCATGCAAATTGTGCGCAAGTGATTTTATAATTATGCCTGCTACTTGTTTTTAACACAAATTGTATGCAAATTAATAGCAAAGCGAGATAATATTTACTTAACCACAATCTAAATTGTAGATAATGTGGATAGAGCTAAGCTGTTTCTCTATTACATGTTAGAATAATCTATGATTCTATGGTTGTAAAGAACACTATTGATATCTAAAAAATTAAAAACAGGAACACAATGAACTCAACGCAAATTATCATCGGTAAAGCAATATTTGTATTAATTTAAATCTTATAATTAGTAAAGAAAATGTTACAAAACCTACTTTAAATTAAAAATTCGGTAATTATATGCACAGATGTGACACCTTCTTATACTACAACTAGCTGTGCCCGCGACTTCGTTCGCGTGGATGTCGGAACTTAACAATGTATTTTTTAGTGCGAAGCGCTGTTGGAGGATACCGATACAAATCATTTTTTTTTATTTATGCTAGTGCTTATCTTTATAAACAACATTATCTGTGGAACCATCAATTCAAATCATTATCAATCAAAAAACCTTTTCCATCTTCTTGTACGGGGTATGTGCCAACGCCTATTTGTAACAATATATTGGAAAACTCCTGTGCATTTTCGCAGCCTCCTAACTGTGCACGCATATTTACATTCAGGTGTGTAGATGAGTGAGACCAAATTCACATAACCCTAATTTTACTTCTGGAATTTCTCTACTTCTTCACTTCAAACTTAAATATCTTTTGATAGACTGAACCGATTGCAATGAAACAAAAACTAAATGTTACTTCAAGTTACGTTCAATCGTTGTGTATAAAAGTTATCTACATTGCTTTCGTACATTTTACGTGATGCCCGGATAAATAAACAGACAAACCGACAAACCGACAAACAGACAAAAATTCTAAAAATGCTGGAAATGGGTTCTATTGGTTGTCCTTTATCACCCTGGCTATATTTTTCTAATTTTTTTCTGATGTACAAAAACGACTTTTCTACAGTTTTATTATATGTATAGATAATACTAGTGATTCATCCTCGCTTTACTCGGGTTCGTAACCTAGGTACGTTTTAATAGTAAGTGCTTATTGATTTCTATGATATTTTGATATACCAAAAAAGCCCTATATAATGAACGGATTTTTAGCCATCATAATCTATCCAGTCCTTGAGACTATAGCTTTTTCTGTATCGATAATTATGTTCAATTTCATAAAATATTGCAAAAATATTTAATGTTACAAAGACTCAAATATTCAAATGCTATCAAAATCAAAGGCAGTGGTAGCCCAGAGGTAGCACGCTCGCTTGTATAACCGAGTGATGCGGGTTCAAATCCGGGTCTCGCACCTCTGATATTTTCATGTGCGAATCATTTCTATCATGATTACCACTTGTCTTACGGTGAAGGAAAACATCATGAGGAAACCTGCATGTCTGAGAAAACCTAGCAAGTTTTCAAAAGACATGTGAAGTCCGCCAACGCACTAGGCCAGCGCGGTGGACTATGGCCTGATCCCCCTCGTACTGAGGGAGGCCCGTGCCCAGCAGTGGGAGGCTAAAGACATCAAAATCATAATACGAGTATGTGCGAGCTTTTAAAAAATGCTGAAATTGAATCAGCAAACTTGCGAATTAAGCTATCGTTTTGCTTTTATAACCTAGTACCTACGCGATAAAGCTTCGCTCGGCGTGTCGTTTGTATACTCGCGTAATAAGTATCTTTGTTCAATTTAAATATATTTTGACTCTCGCATACTAAGTTGATCAAGTTTTCGAACACATGCGATCTAAATACTAATTGGCACGATGTAACTTCAAGAACAAACAAGGTTTTATTAGTCAGTTCATTTTGTAGTTAAAACAATAAATGTTTTTACTTAAACTACGTACTTGTGTATAAATGTTTACAAATTGTAAAACTAGCAACATTATTTAGAATTATTCAATTCAAGGTTCTTTTTCGAAGTTGTTGTATGAATTTTGCGATACTGTCTGTAATAAATATGGCTTCTGAGATATCAAAAACATTAGTGTCTCGTGTAGTTCTATAGTGTTGCCAAAACTTTTCATCTTATTTTAAAGAGTAATAAAACACCTTATTAATATGTTAATATTATAAATTCAAACTTTTGTAAGTTGCATGCTTGTTTTGTCGTGACTTTTTCACTCTGTAAAGTTAAACATAATTGAGTGCACTTCAATATGACGATCACTTATATCCATATCACTTTTTCGCCTATCATAAGTGAGAGATAGAATAGAGAAAGAGTGAGTGAAGAAGACAGCGAAGAAAAGAGAGTGAGAGAAAAAAAGGATGGATGTAAAGAAGATTATAAGTAAAGTAAATATAGTACAGATAAGTATAACAATACTACATATTGTGAAATATATCGCAACGTATCTCTATAGACATGTCAGTGCTCAAACTACACGCACGATTACCAAACGTAAATTACCAATGACATTTGTTTCCTGCGCAGTAAGCTATTGTGGGGGCAATTATGTACGTTTCAGTTTACAAATGCAAAGCAATTATCATTGAAAATATTAAAACTAGATATTTTTAAGAATGACAAAATATAGCTTAAGATATCTATACTAAATATATTATATTAAAGAGTTTGTTTGAATGCACTATGGATCTACTGATCCGATTTAATTATTTTTTTTTGCTATTAATAGCCTATTCATTCTTCAGTCTTCACTATCTTACATAACATTACGACCTCAGAGCTATATAATTACATTAAAATATAATAATACGCAGATGAAGCCGCGGAAAAACGCTAGTGATTCTATGAAATATTACCTACGGTAATAATGAAAAGTATAACATTTAATACCTTTAATTTTGATCCGATTTAATTGAGATCTTTCTTTTCCATTTCTTTCCATTCTTGATTTAAAATTGAATCACACTGTTTTTATATTCGAATAAATGTTTTAGTATTTTATAGTCCATGCAGAAGAGTCCAGTTGAGAAGAGTCTAGACTTTAGGCTATCTAACGTTAAGATCTACCTTAAAAAGCAGAGAGTCAAATGGAGTCGCAGGCAACGCTAGTGTAGTCATAGTTCCTTTGTACTTTTAAATATAAAAATATGCAATTATTTAATACATCAGTACAAAATATTCTCCCTTTTACTTTTTATTATGTGCTAATTTAATTAAAACCATAAAACGCACTTTGTCATGAGAAATAACTCTCGCTTTACGACCTGTGACGTATAATGTATACATTGTATAATAAATCACAATTAACAGTATGAAATGAATTAATTAAATTAACATTAGAGAATAGCATTAGCATAACAATCAAGTGTTGTGTTAGATAAATGCAGCACGCATACTAGTTGTGGCACTTGGCTTACCTTTAATATCTACTAAATATGTAAATTTCCTTTAAAAATATCCTCTTAAACATATTTTCAGTTAATTGAAATCATCATCAGCCCTTTTTAACGTCCCACTGCTGGGCACGGGCCTCCCTCAGTGCGAGGGGGATCAGGCCATAGTCCACCGCGCTGGCCTAGTGCGTGTTGGTGGACTTCACATGTCTTTCGAAAACTTGCTAGGTTCTCTCAGACATGCAGGTTTCCTCACAATGTTTTCCTTCACCGTAAGACAAGTGGTAATCATGATACAAATGATTCGCACATGAAAATATCAGAGGTGCGAGACCCGGATTTGAATCCGCATCACTCGGTTATACAAGCGAGCGCGTTACCGCTGGGCTACCACTGCCTATAATTGAAATACTATGTCTAAATAGCGAAAGGCCACTCACTCATCACGAAATATCAAAAACCGTATAAAGAAGAAATTTGGCAGGGAGGTAGTTCATAGTTTTAGATTTTGCAACAGGGCCGGATTGAGGAGGTCTAAGGACTCTCGCAAATTTATATAAAAGCACTTAATTTTTTTGTCTTTAAGGAAACCTAGAGAAAAGAAGGATGAAAACTTGTATCAGAGTCAGTCTTTTTTTCAAGTTTGGGATACTATTACGTATTATCTACAGTATCTATCAATACCCTTGAAATATACCCAGAGACAAACCCGAGGCCGAGTCTTATACAAAATATTAAAGAAATAAGTCCATCGCTTTAAAATTCTTTCAGAACTGGAGACGCCGAGTCATTATGATTCAAAAGAATAATAGAGCGACGCGACAAAAGCTTTGCTATTCGTGTGGCAAATATTTAAACTGGGTCACTGTCGATATACATCATTTATATTTTTAATACATTAAGTATAACAAAGAGAACTAATGTTTCCAACTTTTTTGTCATTTTTACAATTTTTAAGTATTATTTTTCTGTTCTTTTTTTCTAACAGTCCATTATATTTTCGAATGGACCAAACTAGAATTGATCGTGCATTTTTATTAATATTATGAAAAAGTTCATAATTCAGTATAATAACACAAATAACACAATAACAGGTGTTTTGATATCTGTGAAAAGAAAATTCAATTAGGTGGCACTCGCTCTGTTATGTAAAGGTGTCTTACGTTATATTTGTACAATATATCTTGTAAAATCAAATGAAGCCAATTCAAATCTCGGGTTTCACGTCTCTGAGATTTTCATGGATGGATGAAATTTACTTCATCACCGCTAATGCGATGAACACTTTTTTGTCTGAGAAAACTCTAACAATAGCTATATGTAAAGACTATGACTTAATTTATAATTTGAGTGAGGAGGGACCTATGGTTTGTAGGCATATTAGACGAGTTGATTCGATGTTATTTATGCTAAGTAATTAAATTTTTAATATAAATTGCGGAAAAAATGTCTCATTTAGTAGTTACCTTATGAGAAAATAAATTTATTATTTTTAGCGAAAAAAAAAGCAGTTTTTAAGATGCTAAACACTCAAAGAATTCGTAAAAAAACACTAAGTACTCGTACCTTATGCTAATTTAAAAAAACTATAGCCTATACCCATCCAGCTCTTAAATATTGCCTTTTCGTAAAACGAAAACAAAACTGAACACACATTCGCTTTTTGAAATATAATGTGTGACGACACGTTTGGCTCAGTTGGTAGTGACCTTACTTTCTGCGCCAGCGGTCGCGGGTTCGAGTCCCGCTAGAGGCATTCAGTTGAATACGAATATTTGTACTCCAGTCTTGGGTGTTTATAATTATAATATGTATGTATTTAAAAGTTACTATGTGTAGTATATCAACTTATTTACTTACTTACTTACTCATGAAGGACTACGTACATTTAATATATGGCTCTTAAGCTAAATCCAAACTTGTTTCGAAACGCCCAAACCAGGCTAATATACCAACAGAACCAATAAAGCGCCAACTAATACCTCGCAGAGAATTTGCATCTCAAACGCTATCCCATAGGAACCGATAGCTAATGCTGCAAGACGGAAATTTGCCTACATTAGCGCTTTAATGGTGTCCTGCTTTAAAATTTACTAAACGCGTACATTATTTATTGGAGGCACTATGTTTAAACAGTGAATAATATAATAAATATTGATTAATATACGTTTGGCTCAGTCGGTAGTGACTTAACTTGCTGAGTTAGCGGTCGCGGGTTCGAGTCCCGCTGATGGTATTTATTGAAAAGCACCAATATTAGTACTTCAGTCATAGGTACTTATATTTAAGAGTACAATATGTATGTTGTTATAATTATATGTGTAGCGTATCAACTATCTGGTATTATAACACAAGCCTTGTAACTTATCGTGGATACATTATATGACACAGTGCTTACAAAAACCTCATATAAATTGATTTCTGCTCTCAAACAAATGAATTGACTCTAGCAGTAATTTCGACAACCTCTATCTACTTGAAATGAGAAACCGCTAAAAAAGATTACTTCCAAGGTAGTAAGTATATAAAAAAATAAAGTGATCGAAGCCCGGACAGACCCCAATATTTAGTTATAGTATATACAACGACACGTTAGGCTCAGTTGGTAGTCACCCTACTTTCTGCGCCAGCGGTCGCGGGTTCGAGTCCCGTTGGGGGCATTCATTTGTTGAGTACGAATGCTTGTACTCCAGTCATGGGTGTTACTATTTATAATATGTATGTATTTAAAATTTATATGTGTAGTATATCAACTATCTGATATCCGTAACACAAGTCTCGTAGCTTACCACGGAACTAGATGGCGCTGTTGTAATAATTTCCCAACATATTTATTTATTTAAACATAAATTCTGATATTGTTTAGAATATTCTGAACATCTACCATCGTATCAGATTACTCTAGAATACATAACAAGCTAGTATTATATTACTTAGCTAATATAACGACTAAGCCACTGAACTCATTAGTATACAAATAGGTGTCACATACATATAAATAAACGTGACAGGTATCGTTATTCACGTTCTCGTATTATCATATTTTAATACAATAAATAAATATGTTGGGACATTATTACAACAGCGCCATCTGTTTCCGTGGTAAGCTACGAGGCTTGTGTTACGGATACAAAATGGTTGATATAATACACATATAATTTTTAAATACATACATATTATAAATATACAACATACAATAAAAACAGCAAAAGCGTGGTATAGTAACTTTCTTATTGCAGGTTCTTCTCCTGCCTGTGGCAAATATTGGACAATAAGATACTTGTTTATTGACATCAATGATCAATGACGTCAGAAAACTCTACTTTGACTCCTAAATCGACCTTCTAGCTTAATAACCTAACTCTACCTTCGTAACTACCAAGCGTAATGCTTGTCCAAATTACATCGAGATCGGGTAAAAGGTACAAATTAAAGCATTTTTAGATTTAAAATAATAATATTCTCTGTAGTGGATTCTCTAGAATATTTAGAAAATTTATTCAATAATCATTTGAAACAAATATTAGTGTTTTTCATGACTTATAATCATATATGTATATGGTATTTACTGATAAAAACAGACACTTTCATACTTATGATATTAATAAAATTAATGCCTGGGAGAAGGTAAGTTAACTGGGAGAAGTAACGAAATACTAAGCAACTCATGTTTGAGACACATTCACGAGACGAATCGAATGAGATTTTAAATGAAATGTAGAGTAAAACGAATTATAAAAATGTATTATTCAATATTTTCCTACACATGTTTAAAAAATTTATCGCCATTTCAAATAGAAAGAAAAAGAAAATTCAAATTATTTTGTTGTCATCCAAACAAATACCTACAAAGCCTTTAAGAAATGCAGAGTGTATGGAAAGATTGTATTCTTCTTTTTAACGATTTTTTTGTTACTTTATTATACTAGTCACTCACCCTTGCTTTGCTCGGGTTCGTACCTATAGGTATGTATTAACAATTTCCATAGAAAATCAATGATTTAGCAATAGTTCTGTAATTTTCAATTTTGCAGCAGTTTCTTTATTTTCTGTGCCAAAACAATAAATAATATTAAAATTGGTCCAGCCGTACCTAGTTTTAGCGCGACTAACGAACAGCAATTAACTTTTATATACATATAAAAGATTGTCTTCTTTATAATATACAATGAAAAGTCTTTAAACATTTCAAACATCAAAGAAATCATTATTTTTAATTACATAATTATTATATTAATTAAAACCGTCAGCTGACCGTTAACTCTCGAGAAAAGAAAAACAATGTTCCTTACGGCTATTAACAATACCGGAAACCCTCGGTCGGGAACGCGATAGTCATCTTTGCCTTTTAATTATTCGAATATGCCCCGCCCGGTGTTGTAATTTATATGAAAACGTCCAATCGCATTACCGTTGGTTGACGTGAGTGTCACTTCAACTCGATATTAATCACATTACTTTAGTTTCTAAATGGAAGCTTTGCCTTATAATAATTCGGTTTGACATTTCATTATATTATAGTTTAACTAGCAATAGCCGTGACTCCGCCCGCATTTTAAAGACGTAAATGCAAGCGTGGTTTTATTTCTAACCTTCTTTTTGTATTATAATACTTTCTTAGGTTTACGCGAATATTCGACATTATAAATGAAACTACCTTTTCGGATTTTGTCGCGGATTTATTTTGATTTTTAGTTCCCGACGTTTCGAATGCTTTACAGCAATCATAGTCACGGGAGAAATTAAAATGAATCCGCGACAAAATCCGAAAAGGTAGTTTCATTTATAATGTTCTTTTTGTATTTTTCTCAGAGATGAGTTATTTTCTCGCAGTTAAAAATATCCTATATAGTATACCCGGGTAATCAGCTAACATCATACCAAATTTAATCCAAATCCGTCCAGTGGTTTTCACGTGGTGCGGTCACAGACAGACAGACTGACAGACAGACTAAAATTCTAAAAACTATAGATTTGGCCCCAGTATCGATAATAATGTCAATTTCAATTAGTTTTTCTAAAAACTATTCAATGTACAGATTCGACTCGGAATTTTATTATATGTATAGAATATTCAGTGAATAAAAGTTATAAGTTTTGAATAAAATACATGAAGATTGAAGTTATAATATAAATGTGGTTTGTTTCAGGACTAAGTTTTAGAAATTATACATATTAATATAATTTCGCAGTAATTTTTATAATCTTTCTTAAAATCTATATCTCTACATAGTATGAAGCAAGGCTGCTTTTCGCCGTCTGTACGTTTAGACCTTTTAAACTACGCAACTGATTTGAATGCAGTTTTTATCATTAGGCAAAGTGATTTAAAAGGAAGGTTTACTCGGTTCTAAAAATACATTAATATTTTTTATAAATACATGTATAAAAAATTTAATTAAAAAAAAATTGAATTTGAAAATTAGTAGAACAATAAAATTACAACTTGCGAAGAGAGTGAAGCTGCGGCGTGGCAAACCTAGTTTTATAAATTCAATTGAATCTAAATCATAAAAAGACTAAGTCCCTTTCAATATTAGCCTCTTACATGGACTATGAGAGCTAGATTAAGCACGGGCTATGGAACTCTAATAGCCCACTCAACGTTATATAATACAATATATGATTTACAGCTGCTCAAGCGGATGCCTTCTCACAAATTACGTTACAAAATAACACATTCTTACCGACACGACCGGCCATGGGGAGATTTGAAATTAACCATAATTGCTTAATTCTGAACCCGTGTTTGCTCTGAACGCCGCATAAGGTTCTATGGTGAAAAGAGATAGCGATATTAATAATACTATCATAAACATTGTTTTTTCGCTCTCGCTTGTTGTGGTTGACACACGTGTAGTGAGATCTTTCGGCCTTTAAATATAAGGATTATTGTTTTTTAAAGTACTAAAATAGTTGGTTTTGTGTGTAGTTGTGTGTTATAGGTGGTGGTAAGTAGTTGATTTGTGTTTAGTGTATATTGTTAACTATATAAGGCGTTACAATGGATGGTGACCCTCCTCCGGAGCCGCCGGATCCTGGTGGCGGTCATCAAAATTTGCTTTCTATTCCTTGTATCCGTGACCGTAAAAGACCAAGCGATAGCAATGTAGATTCATCTGTAAATAAAAAAACCATAACTGATCCTAATTCAGCCACTCCTTCTATCCAAAATGTTTATGTCCACCCGTGTATGGTAGACGGTCCTAAATCGTATTCTAATGATGACAAAGGTCCTTTCATTGTTCATGTTTCTCGGGAAGTTGCAGACCCAGCAGCAGGAACTACTGTACGGGCTATCAAATTCGGCCAATTCTTGCATCACAATAAAATTCAATCAATAGTTCATGATGGGGTAAAAAATGTAGGTCGCAACAAAATCTCTGTCCAGTTCACTTCAGCTCAGGCAGCTAATGAATTTATAAGTAACCCCTTTTTAGCATTGGCAAAATATGTTGCAATAATACCAACATATAATATCACTAGAATGGGTCTCATTAAGGGTGTCCCGGTTGACTGGTCAATGGAGGAACTTGCTGAATCATTAGAGCTTCCTACTGGCTGTGGAGCAGTTATGAAAGCGCGTAGACTAAACAGAAAAAATGTTAGTGAGGGTGTAGTAACATGGGTTCCAACCCAATCTGTTGTCATCACTTTCCGTGGACAAATGCTACCTGAAAAAGTGTTCTGCTACCACACATCATTACCTGTAGAAACCTATAAACTCCCTACAATCCAATGCCTTAGTTGTTGTCGTTTTGGTCATATTAAAGCCCAGTGTCGATCAAAGCCTAGATGTTACAGGTGCGCCCAACCACATACTGGGGATGCGTGTGATATCTCTAAAGATTCTTCAACATGTCTATACTGCTCAGGTAAACATTTTGCCATAGATAAGGATTGTCCTGAGTTTTCTAGACAGCAAGCCATAAAAATTGTAATGTCACAAGATAATGTGTCCTACATGGAAGCCTCGGCTCGCTTTCCTCCTGTCCAAAGATCCTACTCTGATGTAGCTAAGGAAATGTTTACCCCTCCCGCATATTCCATTTCTCAAGGTCAAACTCCTGTTCCCTCTCCTTCTCAGACAAGATCTTATCGCCAAACTGTTGTTAGACAATCTCGTCCCAGGGCCCCTTTGGGTAAGGGATATGATAAAGAAGCCCACCAAGCCATTACTGGCAATTGTCCCTCCTCCTTGTCCAATGGTTGTGCTCTTAACAATAATGTTAATACCCCTTCAGAACATAAATCTCTCTTACTTATTTTATCAGAAGCATTAATTAGTATTGTCTCAATGTGTGATGAACTCCCCCTACCGTCCAACGTTGCCCAAAAACTTTCTCATCTTTTTAATATAATTAACAATGGCCCCACTCCACTTTCTCCAATGGAACAGTAAAAGTATTAAAAACAAAAAACATGAATTACTCTCCATTATTAACCTGTATAAGCCTGTCATTATTGCCATCTCGGAAACATGGTTGTTGCCTGGTTCTCGCTTTCGAATTTCAGGTTTCACCTGTTTGAGGGATGACAGAAGTGATGGGTTTGCAGGTAGTGCCATCTTTGTTCGGCACTCTATCCCTTTTTCTTCTATTTCTCTTCCCCCTCATAGCCAGCACATTAATGCTGTTGCTGTGAGAGCCTTCGATATTTCATTCCTATCTCTTTATATTCCCCACCCATCCTCTGCCCTTATTCCTGAGCTACATTCTATCCTAGCTGCCCTCCCCAGTCCTTGTCTGATAATGGGGGACTTTAACACTCATCATACATTGTGGGGTTGCTATTATTGTGATGGTGTTTCTCCTTTGTTGGTTGACATGTTTGACGACCTAAACATGTGCATTTTAAATGATGGTTCTCCAACCAGAAGAGTCCTTCCGAATCAGAACCCCAAGACAGCTGTGGACTTATCCATATCCTCTCCCACTCTTGCTTCTCAACTATCATGGACCACTCTTACATCCACCTATGGTAGTGATCACTTTCCCATCCTCATAGCTATTTATAACAAAATTATTCCCCTTCCAAATTCCAAACCCCTACTTTCTCATAACCTTAAGAAAGCGAACTGGGAAGACTATGCTTGTTCGGTTGATTGCATGATTGAAACACTTCCGGAGATTGTTAATAGTGAAAATATTGTGTTTTGTTACAACCACTTTGTTACAGCCATTTTATTTTCCGCGGACCTGAACATCCCCAGAAAACCCTCCTCACAGAATCAGTTGCCTTCCAATCCATGGTGGGATCAGGAATGCACTGATGCTGTCAACTGCAGACATTCTGCTGAAATGTCATACAAGGCATCTATGACAGAGGAAAATTTTATTACTTTTAAGCGTAGTGATGCAAAGTTTAGGAGACTAATCTCAAAAAAGAAAAAGTCTGGTTGGATCACCTTCTGTGAATCCTTAAATCCTCGATGCCCATCCTCTTTAGTTTGGAGAAATGTCAAAAGATTTCGCAGATCTCTTGATAATTCCCAGCTAAATTCCAATAATCCGTCCGAATGGCTTAATGACTTTGCAGACAAATTAGCTCCTCCTTTTGTCCCTAATAGTGATTCCTTCCCCGATTTCCTGTCAACTCCTACTTCTTGTGAATTAGATGCCTCTTTCTCCTTTGATGAACTCAATAATGTCTTAACGGGTTTAAAAGATTCATGCCCAGGAGAGGATGGCATTCCTTATTCATTTTTATCCAAACTTAATGATAGGGCAAAAAAATATTTTTTAAATTTAATTAATACATCTTTTGATTCAGGTATTATTCCTGATGCATGGAAATCCCAGATTATAATGCCTGTGCTAAAACCAGGTAAAAGTCCCTCCGATCCCAATTCCTACAGACCAATTGCATTAGCTTCTACTCAAATTAAAATCTTTGAACATCTTCTTAAAAATCGCTTGGAATGGTTAGTGGAAAGCAGTAAAATCTTAGCGCCCTCTCAATTTGGCTTTAGAAAGGGCCTGAGCACAATAGATAGCCTCAGCATTTTTACGACAGACATTCGACTAGCCTTCGCCAAGGGGGAGTTCTTGGTTGGTGTCTTTCTGGATGTTGCTTCTGCATATGATAATGTTCTTCTTCCGGTACTCAGGCAAAAAATGCTCCAGCTGAGTATCCCTGCGAGGTTGACTCATTTTATATGTAATCTGCTGACCGGTAGAACCATATCTGTTAGACACCGGTTGCTAGGTATTCCTCCTAGGCGGGTTTGGAAAGGACTTCCACAAGGTTCGGTCCTCAGCCCTTTGCTCTATAGCATTTATACCCATGACCTCGAATTGTCTGTCAACAGTTTTTGCAATATTTTACAGTATGCTGATGACATCGTCCTCTATTTTAGCTCAAAATCAATAAAGGACGTTCAGTTTCGTTTGAATTCTGCATTGCACTACCTAGACCAATGGCTCTCTAATCATGGTTTATCCCTATCTGTGGATAAATGCCGTACAGTAGTTTTCACAAGAAAAAGAAGTATTCCAAATTTTGGTTTTTACGTGGAAGACCATCCTATTAGGGTGGTTCATAAATTCAAGTTCTTAGGTATTATTCTCGATAACAGACTGAACGGAGTTTCTCATTCGGAGTATATTAAGGATAAATGTGAGAAAGGTGTTAACGTTTTAAGAGCACTATCGGGTGTGTGGTGGGGTGCACACCCATATACTCAAAAACTACTGTATAACGCTTTAATCCGGAGCCATATTGATTATGGACTCTTTATCTTAGACCCCTTTAATAAGGCAGCCTCAGAAAAGCTGAATAGACTACAATACAAATGTCTCAGAATCGTAATTGGTGCAATGAGATCTACTCCAACCAATGCGCTTCAGGTAGAATGTGTGGATGCTCCATTTCCTATTCGCCGCCAGTTCCTTTCTGATCGTTTTGTCTGCAAAACATTACAGCTTTCATCCCACCCTTTGTGGCCCCGTTTAACTGAATTATCTGAAATTAACGCTCCACGTGGACCTACTTCCTACCTTTTGAATAGTTTCCGTAGATTTACCAACCTTCCTAATCCTATTAATTCTTTTAACTCCAATCCACTCTTCTCTACCCCCTATCCTGCCTTGACTTATTCCCCTCCTATAACAACAGATATTGGTCTAATAAAGGGTGCAGCTGATACCAACACGAAGTTTAAAGCTCTTTTGCATCAATATTGGTTGAACCACGTCCATATATATACAGACGCCTCTAAGTTGTCTAAAGATGGCTGTGTTGGTTCAGCGTGCTGGATTCCTAAATTTAATATTAGTCTGCAGTTCAAATGCCCCCCTCAATCGTCGGTATTCACAGGCGAGGCTGTAGCCATATTGGAAGCAATCTTGTTCGTTCACTCGCATAACATTAACCAGGCGGTCATTTTTAGTGACTCCTTAAGTTGTTTACTGGCTATTAAAGAAAACCCTTTTCGTAGCAAATCAAGGTATTCCATTATATTAAAGATCCGTGAAGCTTTACTCTCATGCCTCAATAAGCATCTTAATGTTCAATTAGTTTGGATCCCAGCTCATTCCGGTATTATCGGTAATGAGTCTGCTGACTCTTGCGCTAAAGTGGCTACTCAGTGTGGCTCTCTTGAACACTTTAGTAACTCTGCTCAAGATGTATTACCCCTTGCTAAAACTCATCTAGACAACTCATGGTTCAGCTACTGGAATTCATCAAAATCTTTTAAGGGAAAGCATTATGCTTCTCTCCAGGCGGAGATTCCTAAGCGTCCTTGGTTTTTTCGTCAGAAACATACTGAACGGTGGGTTATTACTACTATTAGTCGCCTTCGCTTTGGACACGCAAGTACTCCTGTTCATCTGGCTAAGATCAGGGTAAGGGACCACTCATTATGCGAGTGTGGTCTGGATGAAGGCTCAGCTTCCCACATCCTCTTTAATTGCCCCAAACTCCTTCGTCCCCTTTATGATGCTCTTCCTTTCAAGGTCCCCCGTCCCCTTAATGTTCAATGTTTGTTGATGTTTGTGTTTAGTCCTCTTTGTACATTTTTATGTAAATTTGTTAAATATAATAAAATTAAGCTTTGATAGTAGTAAGTAGTGAAGTAGTTGTAATAGTTCTCTAACATGTCCTTTTTTTTTTGTATAAATTAACTAACCCTTGTGCCGTTTATATGTTTTTAGGTGGAGGTAATATTGTAAAAATAAAATCATACTATTTAATACTGTGAATCCAGTCTTTTTTGTGGAATAAGTTAGTATTTCACCGGCCAATCTCGAACGTGACTCCTCCATTCAACGTGACATTGGCGAAATAATTTGTGCTCAACTGGCACGCGTTGAAGCCATCAAACCAAAGAATTGAATTGAATTGAATCATAAACATTCATGGTAAAACAAAGCCAAGTTCGTGGAGTATTTTTGTTGAAAATTTTGAAAATAAACAAGAAAATACAAAACGAAAAGCTAAAATTTACTGGTGATTGTTTTTAAATAATAAATTATATTATTAAGAAATTAACTATAATATGTTATAAATATTTTTCTTTGCATTAAATGTAAAGAAAGTCATCTTATCCCATCATTTCTTTATTTTCTCAATAATATGTTTAATCTTCACATTTCATTTTAAATAAGGGCATTAAGTACCTACACGTTTCTAAACTTGTTTCGATCACTGCCGTGTCCAGTTAAAAATAGAGGAGTAATGCCTCCAGAAATTGGATAACAAGTATAAAAAATAACGTGCGAAGGAAATCAAATTGGTGTAGTCATTTTTTACATCTAATGATATTCTTGATGGAAAAAGCTCGCCGACACCTTAAAAGTCTAAAATACACTTATTATAAGTTGACATACTGTTACTAGTTTAATAGTTTTTATACTGTCAATGTGTTTCGTTGAATTGGAAATAGGAGTGCTTAATAAAGTTGGTTTTGTCGGTTAAAAACTATATTACTAATATATATATATATATATATATATATATATATATATATATATATATATATATATATATATATATATATATATATATATATATATATATATATATATATATATATATATATATATATATATATTGGGACATTATTGCAACAGCACCAAGTAGTGCGATAACAAACACTGTGACACGAGATTTTTATATATTAGAGATATATTAATGCGAAAAAACAATATATTACGGGCATTTTATACAAGTATAGTAATTCCCATGAGATGTAAGTATATTGCCAAAACTTTTTTCTAAAAAGCGTGTTTCTTTGAAGAGCTTAGATTTATAAACAGAAGGTTAGGTAAATAGGAGAAGAGTTACAAAATCTTAGCTCTTTTTTTTAATAAGTGTTTTTGTTTGAACCTTATAATGTAACATTCATCAAAAGCTCATTTGGCATATAAACGGTTATATCCCCACATGTCACTATATAAAGCGTGAACTTATTTGTTTTTATTTACAGTAATAAATACGTAGTATGTACATTGTACATAATATATTATAGTGATTTATGAATTGATGCATGTATATAATATTAATTGCTTCCTTTCGTTACTTGCAGATGTCGTCGTGATCCGAATAATGTCTTAAAAAGGTCTGTACTTAGACATACTAAATATTATTATTCATATATTTACATAGTTATAATATTTTATTTAAAATATGTAATACGAAGTAGGTAGTTTTGTCAATGTCAGTGTTCAATTCCTATCAAATACTTAATAAAATGTAATATCACCCTAATTTTGAAAATCCTCAAGTTTTATGAATGTACATAGTTTATATTATGATTAAATAAATTGAAATTATACTAACACATTAAAATTTACTATTTATATTAAAGTTTACTATTAAGATGTACCAATTAAGTCATAAAAATGAGCTTAATGTTCTTGGCCTAGTTAATGATAACTAAACAATAACAGATCATCATACTTTGTGAAATGTCGATTTTAGGAAAGTTTGCTTCAGTACAATAATATCTACATTTTAAAGACTTATAGTATTTTGGTTAGAACTTACTTTTTGTACTCTACAGTAAAGATTTTCCTCTATGGCAAATTAAAGCTTCGTGTCAATATTTTGATGTAGGTATATATGTAATGTGCATAATTAGACAATAATATACATTTTTGAACGTTTTAAAGTACAATATTTATTTTATAACAACACAATCAAATTTAAAAGCGGATAATAAAACTCTTTCGGTAAATTGGTTTGAACCAGTACTTATACAACGTAGTGGTGAGTGGTGAGCTTTATTAAGAATCAAGGCAAAACAAATTAACAAATATCATTTATTACTCTAGCTTATGTGCTTAATAACTGAAATATATTGCTATAGGTTTTATGAGCAAAATGGGCGAGCTAAAATCATAAAACATGCTTTAGAGCATTTTAACTTCAACGTGCAGGTGATAAATTTAAAAATTTAGTGTTGCTGTATTTATAGTAAATTATTGATACTAAAACGACAACATCAGTTGAAGAATGTTATATCTGTTAGTAAATTCCTTAGAAAGTCCTATAAAAAGATTTTAATTGTGATGTGTTATAATTTATCTATATAGGTCTACAGCTTGGGGACTTTTATATGACGCTGTTATATTGAGCTTTTGTAGCTTAAAGCTTAAACATGTTTTACTTTTTTGATACAATATTCCTTTGAATTCCATGTAGTTTATTCAACGTTTAAAAACATAAAGTTTGACTGATAAAATGGACTAAAGTCAGTGTACCTTTTACTTTATACCAGCGACTCGTCCTCGCTTCGCTCAGGTTCAACCCTAGGTTTAACGTCAACGAAGCCACGGGTTCCGCTAGTTAAGATTTTTAAAATTTCTAAAATATAATCTTCTCCTTTTTTGAAGTCTGTTAAAAGGTAGCCTAATTTACTCCTTATATCATTAGCTACCTGCCAGTTAAAGTCTCGTCAAAATTGGTCTAGTCGTTTCAGAGATTACTCGGAACAGACAGACAGACAAACAATTTTTTTTAAATTGGTTTTATGTTGTTAGTATCGTATTATTATTATTATCGTTGTTATTAGTAGTTTTTAGTTATCATAATATTATGCATTTAGTGAAAAGCTGTTAATTTGAAATTAAAAACAGACATTTCAATTTTATTTATATTATGTATAGCTTAAATAATTACATATATATAAGCTATATATAAAAGCTACATGAAATAGAATTTATTACATTCATAAATCAGGAAGAGCTTTCGTCCGATTAATTTACTTTTGGCATCTGCATAATACAAGACAAGTGATTTAATATTTTGTTACTCAATCACGATGAGATTTCCGCTTCATAATAATTTATTGCTGTTTGTTTAAAACAAGTTTGTATAAAGCTTCGGAGTTTAAAACGTGGTGAATAATTTGTTTTTGATTTAGAATCTATTTCAATATCTATATATAAAAATTGTAGTTGTTGTTTGTTGTTAAAACTCAAAATCAGTAGGACCGATTTGAATAATTATTTTCTTGCTTTACTTGGGGCTTATCAGCGTTAGTTCAGTATAAAAACTAGGAAATAAAATTACTTTCAGATTAAAGAATTAGACTGAATCCGCCAAAGTCAAAGTGAAGAATTATTTATTCTGTCTATTTGTGGTACGGTTCTCAGTTTTGCTGTACGGAATACGGATCGTTTAGAATAAGGGAAATTTGAAAATATTTCACAATACAATATAATATATAGTAATGATATTATTATATTTTATTAAGTTGTTAGATACAGATAAGTACCTACTTATAATATTGGCTTTTTTTTCTTTATTATAATAATATCCGTTCGCTATTTCTATTTACGAATATTTATTTACTTATCATTCAGAATACGAGATGTTATAGTTTGGCTTCACGTTCATTCTATGACATTATTATTATATATCAGTTGTATAGCATTATAAATGTTGTATCATTTACGTAAAACACATTATCAACTTCTTTTGTACCGTTATTATTAATTACTTATAAACTTTACGTATTTCAGGACGAATTCTCGCGAACTATATAAAACTCGTTACCGCACAACTAACTTTTCTTACGAGTTAAGCATTGTTGCCAATAAATATAAGAATTTCGGTATGATCACGAAACACGCTAATGACTGTTGTAAACAAGCAAGAGTGATGAACACTTGACTACAATTCCATACTTAGCTATTGAATTATCGCCCTTATTTTAAGTAGCATAAAGACTTCCTATCAGATCGCGAGATGATTCGAGCTAAACAAAGTTTCTTCTCTCTCTGATGTACAATCAAAGTTGTTGCGCATATTTCTTTCAGTATTTCGGGAGCTAAAAGGAAATTGCTAGCCTCCGGCACCAACCATTACATTCTTTTATAGTAACCATAATCTCGCTCGCTTAGATTTTTAAAATAAGACCGACCTACCTTTGTGCTTTTATAGCGATGCAATTTTAAACGGCAATTCTATTATAAAATCTATTGAAAATATAGGTCTTTGTTTTGATGAAGGTACTTTTGTTTTCTTGGAGACTACTTGTTACCTCTTTTATTATAAAATTTCTACAAACTTTGAATGTCTTACTTATTTATATCAAAAGCCAAAATAAGTTTCAAACTTCTACCTTTAAAAATGACGTAATTTCCATACAAACTTTCATCCCTTATATTATAACCCATTACTGCCCTTTTTTCGCCTTAAAAAGTCCTTTCTAAGGCTCTAGAATATCTGTGTACTAAATTTCAATTAAATCGGTTCAGTAATTTTGGCGTATTTCTAATATTAGTAAGGATTCTTTAAATTGGAGAATTTTAAACAAAACGACAAGAAAATTTATTCGGAATAACAGTCATAAATGTTTACAAACCAAAAAACATCAATATAAATCAGGTCAATTACGTGACAAGTTTTTGCTGAATCCACAGATGCTTTAAATCCCTCATAAATCCGACCAATGCTTGTCAACACGAAATCTCTTTCCCCGAAAACAGCTTTAAGTCTGTATACATATTAACTGCCAGACTGACATGTTAAAACAGATGTCTTTTGTCTGACGGATAGGTCAGCAAGGTCGATTCTTGGTTTTCCTTCGTCTTATCCCTGGGGTGCCTGACAGGCGACGAGACAATTACCAAGATCGTGACTATTGTAACACTTGTCTAAATGTAATCAAAGTTAGTCTTGATATTCTAAGCTATAGAGGTTTTAAATTAAAAACGATACCGGTTTTAAATCACTTCATCAACATTTATAGATAATAATTAATTTTTATATTGACCAATAATGAAAAAGCGGTTCAAACTCAATAAAATTCAGTATTGCAGTATAAATTTAACTATCAATTATTAACTGCAACCACCAATCTGAATGCACCTGTACGGTTGTTATTAAGACGTTTGAGATCCTCCGCAGGTGTTCATGGATCCCGATCCCAAATCGACGTCTTATTATGTTGGTTAATTCATTATGCGCTTTGTTTTCTTCATTCGTTTTTTGTCGATGCCGCGAAGTTGATTGTCTCCTCCGAAATTTATTGTAGCATAAGGGTCCATTATAAATCGTGTCAGTCCCCTTAACATATGTTCGCAATTAAGTTATAAAGTTTTTTAAATGTTTACGACTATTGAGGGAAACACACGAAATATTGGTGGGTATATATTATGTATACAGCTTTGAGCACGACAAATGCATTTAATACTCTCTAAACAATAGAGGTAAATGAGGCGGGTCTGCGGTTTTGTTTTTTAAATAAAAGCAACCGCCGGGCACGTAACAGAGTCGCATCGAGTCCAATTTTATTTTTTCGTGCGGCAACTTTTTGAACTGCTATGGCATCGACAACTCGAACATCGTTTTGCGTTTCGAATCTCGATTACGGACACTCATTGACGTTTCCAACATACCTTTACGAAATAAGAATGTCATTGGATTAGAAATTGTGCCTTTCAGAAATAAGCTCAAAAGGCTTGTAATTAGAGCGCTTTTGGGTTACTCGTTTTATTTTACACATGATGTGCTAGAAATAGACGATGTAAAATTCTTTAAGATAAAACAAGAGGTTCGCTAGAGCCCATCGACAGGTTCGAGGCAATTTAACCTTTGTTCACGCTTGAACAGAGCCTTTTATTCCTCGGATGAATTTCTCTGAGGCTTCAAATAAAACTTATTGAATGATCTCCGATTAGATGATTATCGATGGAGTTGGGTTGGATCGTGGCTCGGTACATTTTATATGGTAATTGAAATGTAATATAAGCATTCGCTTTCGAAGCGTTCATTATCGGGGTTTATTATGATCGCTGTTAGTAACGTTAGTGAGGAGGCTTCACTTAAACATTGTATATTAGAATTAAGCATTCAAATAATTATCGACATCTCGGTATCTGTTACATGAATTTTAATGAGCGAATCGGATATCCAAGGCCGATTTAAGTTATTTATACAGGTTATTTTGTTCTGATCTATTTTTAGTATACAAAAAAGGGACAAAGGCGGCAGATGCAACCAAACGCTGCACAATTAATTTCATATAAAATAACGTCTCTATCTAAAGGAAACCATTTCTCTACAGATTTGACGTGTTATAAATTTCCGTAAATGTTTTTTCATTTCATGCCATATGCCGGTGATGTTTTATTCAGGTTATGTTGTATGGTTGTTAGTCCACTAGTTTTTATGGAACTGCGTTATTAGTGTTAGGTCCAGTCGAACCTCTATTACAGTGCTAAAAATATTTTTCTTTGTACAAGCAAAAATATTTTGCTATTGTGATATAAAAATACAGTAAGGTAAATATTTTATTTTACGTGCAACATTTTTATGGAAAATAAATAATTTGTAAGTTACCAAACTACAAAATATATGAAAGCTAGATTTTGTTGAGCTTTGTTCTGCCATCATCATCAGACCTTTTTAACGTCCCACTGGGCATGGGCCTCCCTCAGTACAAGGGGGATCAGGCCATAGTCCACCGCGCTGGCCTAGTGCGTGTTGGCGGACTTCACATGTCTTACGAAAACTTGCTAGGTTTTCTCAGTCATGCAGGTTGCCTCACGATGTTTTCCTTCACCGTAAGAGGTAGACAAGTGGTAATCAGGATAGAAATGATTCGCACATGAAAATATCAGAGGTGCGAGACCCGGATTTGAACCCGCATCGCTCGGTTATACAAGCGACGCGTTACCGCTGGGCTACCACTGCCTCTTTGTTCTATAAGTAGAATGAAATATGCAATGTTTATAGCAAAAGAAATATTCAATTGCTATGCTAATACGTGAATCCCACATTTTCATTTAAAACAAGTATTTGTTTTAAAAGCAATATCTCCTAATCAGTGGTAACTAATTTCATAATTTACGAGTATATCTTAATCCTCAAATAGGACAACGTTTTAAAAACCGAATTGAACTACCTATAAGAGATAATACTATGAAATACATATATAAAAATATCTATTTCTTGACCCACCCATCGCTACCTGTTAAATTAACACGCAAAAATGTATTTAACCGTAACATGGAAACGCCATCAATATACAAATGGATTCAACCCCCAGGCGACAGATGGTCGGACCTACCCCACATCCATATTTCGATTATTTCTATAGCTCACTATACGAACCATTCAAAACATTAATACAACAAAGACTGCCACAAAGGGATAGTTTCGCTGTAATAAACGATTTATTCATACATTTATTAGAGGTCCAAATGACCCATGTGAACAAATTTTCGTAACAATCGTAGCATAATAATTTGGGTGTGGTACCATCAGAACTTACCATTTATGTTATACTAAAGCTGACAGTTCGTCAATTTTTGAACTATACAAATCACAAATATTTGAAAGAATTTTTAATAATCCTAGTAGGAGATTGTACTCAGTTCGATTTCGATTCCCAAAAACACTTAAATGCTAAAATTCCAAATAATAAATCTTATTTATTATACGAACTTTGTACAGCAAAGTGAAATTTCTTGTTACAAAAGCTTATTTTCACTTTTCGTACGGAACGGAACATATGGCAAGATAGTTGTTTTAACTGGCGCCAAGCTGTTAAAATCTCTTCACAATAAACGTAAATAAGTTTATGATTGTAAAAAAAATGTTATTCTTCTAAGACATCGTAAAGTTTGTTTACCTCCACTGGAGGATGAGTAAGAAGTGCGACGCTACCGATTCTTTATGGTGTCTTTTGTATCCTTTCTCAAGTGTTTCAACGTCAGGAATGTTTAACAAAAGCTATTAACAGTCATCATTGTCATAATGTGTCATATTTGATATGCAAGAGGTTTGCTGTTTGATTCCTGGTTAAAGCATATTTTTATATTGAATAACAATAGTAGTTCTAATATACAAACTCAGATTGCTTTTATTTAATAATAGTGACTTATTTATTATTAGGATTATATATTGTGGTTTAATGACCTTCAACAATCAACTTCATCGCGAATTAGCGAATTAATACAAAATCTTAATGAATAGACCTATACTTTTCTTATAATTTACTTTATCTATAGGTGAAAACCGCATGAGAATCTGTTTAGTAGTTTTTGAGTTTATCGCGAACAGACAGACGCGGCGTGATACATTCATTTAATAATATATAGCGATGAAGTTTAAATAATGTTGCACTAAAATCAATTGCAGTAAAGCAAATATAAACTCCATAAATTTTCTCTTTATTATTGTTACAAGAGTCCTAAGGCTTTAAACAAAGCGCACGTTAAATAAAAGACCCTGCAAGTGACTGGACGGAGAATCGTTAAAGTCAACTATCGTAGTCAGGTTATTGGAGTGTAGATTTTAGACGTAATACGATACGTTCTTGTTAATCAATTATGTATGGATAATCAATAAAAATAATGCTTACAGCCTGCTTTTAGCTTTTTTGTGCTTTCGTGACCAAAGTCAGCTTAAAACCAAATAAATTCTAGATACTAATTCTAGATACGTGATTCTATAGACTTTACCAAAATGTCCAACACTGTATACAAAAAATATACATTTCAAAAATAATTTGTATGATTCAAAATAAAGCTTTTTGAGTGTCCTAATTGATATAAGAGATTAATATTTATAAATAAGATAATATATAAAAATGTCAAGGAACCGATACTCTTTGTTATTTAAGGTCAGCATAACTCAATTACTTATTGAAAGAATTTTCATTTTTAGTTGTAGGAGTTGTAGGTCCGCAAGACCTCATAAACTTAAGGCATACTCTATAAATGCAAGATTTATATCATCAAAATGAAGCATCAAAACCCTCATAAAACCCAAATTATAAAATAATTTACTTTATATAAATTACTTAAATTACGTCTAAGACAGTATAAACGAAAATTTTATCACAAAATGTGTCATTACACATGATTTGTTTAAACGCATTAGCAAGAAACACAACATTTAACATTAAGACATGAACAAATAGATTTAGCTCGGATTTCGAAACTAGGTAACTAACGCCTAACTACTGTAGTCGAGTGTACATTAAGCTGGGTGTCGACTGGTAGATTTGACTCATTTATCAAACGTACCATTGTTAAATTATGATAACTTAACTCTGAAATTAGGTTTTGATTTAATTTATAAAATACTAGCGACTCACCCTCGCTTTGCTCGAGTTCATCCCTAGGTACCCCCTTTAGCAACCAATTTTTACAATCTTTGAATGTCTTACTTATTTATATCTAATCAAAAGCCTAAAAAATAAGTTTCAAGCTTCTAGCTTTAAAAATGACGTAATTTCCATACAAACTTTCATCCCCTATTTCAACCCTTTACAGTCCTTTTTTTCCCTTTGAAAAGTAGCCAATGTCCAAGCCTGTATCAAATTTCATCAAAATCGGTCTAGTAGATTTTGAGATTATTCGTTACATACAAAAATCCTCTTTATAATATTATTAAGTACCTACCTATTAAGTATATATTGAGGTTGGGATGATACAACTTTTTTATTTAAGTATTATTAATGATTTAGCCTAACTTTACTTAGGCTAACTTTTAGCCTAACTTTATTTAGCCTAACTCCCTAGGTACATAGTAACCTAGGTGTTATTCTAGGTTTGAGTCTAGCCAAATTTGAAATTTTGTCAATCTGTCTGTTTTGCTGATTGTTTGTTGATTTTGTTTTAATATATTGGGTCTTTGCTTAAGTTTGGCTTAAATTGTTATTATAATTAAATATTTCACATAAGTAAATTTCATATTTTTTAATACTATGTTCTTTTTATTATTTTTAAACGAAATATGCCGTAACATAAATAAGTTTCAACATATGTATTATAAATCTACTGAACCCATAATTCAATACCATATATCAAAACTATGACGATTTACCTTATAGCATTATGTAAAATATTATCAACACCTTTAAAATCCTTTGAACAACTTCATCGAAGCGTTTATCATTCAATAATTTAATAGTACATCAATCATCCCTTCGAGAAGCGATTTATAAAGCAATACGCCGATGTCTGAATCTTTACCTGCTTGGGAGAGAAATGTAGAAAAAAAGGCGACAATAACGATGCATAGTAAACTGACCAGATATCTCAATTTATGAAGTTAACCTCGGAGTATACCAGCACAGGGTCTGAGTGAATCAATTTGTTCTCGGAATATCTCACAAATTTGGGTGTCGAGACGATTATCTTTTATATTTATATCTATATTATAATTTTGCTTTACGTCTTTATTATTGTGTGGAATACATTTTACTTTGAAATCAAGTGAAGTAGTTAAGATTATTCGTAGACAGTTTTTTTGAGCTGTATTCTGTAAGCAAAAAATATAAGTTAGTATTCAGTTTAATTACTTTATATATATTATTTGCGGCAGTTAGTTTTACTACACAAATATATTTATAGAAAAATATTTACCGCATACGAGATCGAACCGCCATTACCTACATGTAGTACTTACTACACTTTTACCGGTCACTTAAAATAATTTAAATGTCCTACAGATCTCGTTATTACGCGTCATTTAAGCTCTACGCTTGAAATAGTCGAATTTGAATAAAATATTTCGGTTAGCTTCCGAACCTGACAACTCATTCTAAGAAGTCAGCGAGTGTGAACAGTTAATAAACTTATCGTATAAAGACAAAATACCCTGCGTTAGGTCCCTTAAAGGTTGGTTCTTAGAAATAATTCGTAGATTTTATCAAAGTTTTCGCTTTGAGCCGACAACTAACGAAGTTTCTACCTGATATTTTTTTTAGTCGACGTCAGTGGTCGACGATGTCATGATGAGTAAATGAGATAGCTATAAATAGATGGCTACCGACTGACAGTTTAGGATTCGGTATGGTGACAAGTAACAATTTATGATACGCTATTGAATGTTCCGAATTGAGTACTGTTTGTTTTATGGTTTTAACGGATAAAGTCTTTAGTTAATTACAATTACTTATACTAATATCCGGCCGGATGTGGAAATTTGACCGACATCATTATTGAAAAAATGTACAATGTCTCGAAAATCTGTCAAACTATTAAGTGAAAAACAAATACATCTGTTAACAAACAAAGGAGTAGAAGAAACTTATTTAAAAATAATATTGACTAATTAATTTAAAAAAGTATTCAAATTCGCAAATTTACATCCATGTTATAAAAATTCATTTTAAATAATAATAATTCGTATAAAACTATCATCATTACAGGTGTTTTCGTATAATTGAGTTGGTACAAGATAAGCCAACTGGTGTTGCTACCCTAGCATATGTCGCAGAGTTAACGCTCTTTTGTAAGCGTATCAAAATTAAGATAATGTGTAATGTCCGTCCGAATTCCTATTTTGGTATTGGCTTCCATGGCAGCTGTCGTCATTTTTTTACCAACTGGGCACCGTCCGCTATAATATCTATGGAGTTTGGACATAATTCGGTAATGAGCTTTTTATTGTTATTATTCTTGCACTTTTACAAGAAATAGTGGACAGTGACAGATGTTTATTATAGGAATTATTTACATATTATTTATTTTAACTTATAAAAACTACGTTTTATGTTAAATTTACTATTTCTATTATATAAATACACAGGCCAAAATTATAAAACTAATATTTTTTAATTCTAACTAACTTTTTGATGACGGAACAGTGGCAACGCGATCGCTTGTATAACCATACCCTCGCACCTCTGATATTTTCATGTGCGAATCATTTCTAACATGATGACTTGTCCTATGGTGAAGGAAAACATCGTGAGGTAACCTGTATGTCTTAAAAAATCTAGCAAGTTTTCGAAACACATGTCCCGACGGACAGACTATACTACATTTAAATAAAGTTAACAAATTGGTTATATAAATATAAAAATCAATGCCACTTTTCGTTGTAATTTTATAACTCAAGAACGGACTCACCTATCCAAACCAAATGCTTACGCGTTCGGATTATTTAGTAGCTGGTTTATGTGAAGTTTGCACAAAATCGGTCGAGCGGTTCTTCATTTATCACATCTCTTGTAACAAATGAATTCAATAAATGGCGGATCATTTTGTTAATGTAGATTTTGCTGCCAAATTGAAACTTTTTTCAGTGTTGATAGTACAAGTAAGACATTAAAGTTTGTAAAAAATTTTTGTCAAAGGTACCTAGAGACGAACCCGAGCGAAGCGAGGGTGAGTCGCTATTGGTTATAAAAGTCTAATTTGCTAAGGCCTACAACCCTTGTAAGTCTGAGCGTGTGATAAATTAAACTGACTTGAATGAAATGATTTTTGAAATAAAATTCACAAATTGGTTGTCACCATCCCAATCAGTTCAACAACAGAACAAACTGTTACACCGACATTGTTATCTCATCCACGACAGATGTCAAAACGTTCGTTATCGTATTTGTTTCTATGTTTTCTTTATACAACGATTTACTCCAAATAAATTCGCAAGCATTCTATGTTGATTGTTTAATTGAACAACAAAATATTTGACCAGATTTTGATAGCCCAGTTTCATATGTCAATACAACTAATTAAGTACAACATGACTATTGATCGTGTTATACTAAATTGATACGTATTCCATTCGAATATGATATAATTTGGCTTTTGACAAAACTATTGTTACAGATGCTGCTGTTGACAGATTCTAATCATATCCCGTAGACAAGTTTCATTTCTAAAATCGATATTGATAGAATACCGAAACTTATTTGAAAATGACATTTTCTAATCGAATATTTTCATATTTTTATTAGTAAAAAGTTTTCGTTGCTATACAAACCATTCTTTTACGCTACTCGTATAAAGACTGGACGAATTTGGCTGCAATTAGTACACGCAAATAGATTATACTTAAATGAAGTAGAGTTGCAAAATGAACTTTAAGGTCAGGTAACTAAAAAAGTGCCTGAGTGAAGGTAGTTTTTACAATAATATATTACTTAAATTATTGTTGATTTCATAGGATGTATGGTGGCCCCATAGTTACTCAAGTTACTAATTATAAACATAGAAACAAACAATTTTCTCGTGCCAAAACCAAACGACTCGGTGCAAATAAATTCCACACTGCTTCGTCTAATAATGGAATGCATCTATATGAATTTCTTATAACTCAGAAATACTGTAATATGTTAGCATGTCCGACTTTACACCAATCGTAAAAGTTTTACAATCCGTTTTATGTTCTGAAGCATTATGAACGAAGGTTTTTAACCATTTCGCTAAGAAAGGGGTTGTTTGCTCAGCAATCATAATAAACATTGTCGGACCAGGATTCCTAACGCCGCGCCGTAGGGAATTTAAAATTAATAATATATGAGAGTTTTGTAGAAACCACTGTCTCTTCTTATGTTAGTATGAAAATAATTTATTAGAATAACTTTCTTTATTATAAAATTATTAAAAAAGTATTTATGCCTTTTTAAAAGTGTATAAAGTAAACACTGTACAATGTTTTAACAACTCTCGTTTTCAACTAAATGTTCCTAACAATGAAGGAACGTATCTACTTATAATATAAAACAATCAGTCTATACAGATAAGAAAAAAGTACTCAAGTATTTTGTCTATGTCTAGTTATAATATGTAATTTATAGATTTTTAGGATTCGTCTTTAGTGTCTATCTCATTTTGTAAGAGTTTCATTATGATTTACTAAAAATATTTTTGTATACAGTTGACTCGGAATTTTATTATATTATGTATAGATAGAGAGATTTTTACTCATACATTAATTTTTAAGTAAGGAACACGAAACCCATACACTTGTATTTAAAAAACAGGTAATCTTAAGTACTAAATCTTCATGATCGTACATAATTCTACAAGAATTATTAGTCTAAATTAAATAAACATATCAAGCGGGACATTCATAACGAAATACAGTCACAGTGGATATTATAAATAGAAAACGCCATGTTTTCGAACTGAGATGCATTTAATTAGGTGCGAGTGACGCTTTGTTTTTATTTTTTGAATGTCTTTTTTATTATTATAATATAAGTTAGTTAACACAAAAACAACAAAAAAAGGTAAATGACGTCAATCGCTTTATATCTTCATTATTTTTAGGGTTCCGTAGTCAAACGGCTAAAACATACTCTCATAATTTTACAATATCACGTGATATTAGGTAAATTAAACCTCATTCGGAACCCTCCATGTAAGTTGGACTTGTACTTGTCCAATTTCAAGCATTATAGCTTTTATTATCTCAGTCAGCTCTTTAATGTAGAATTTCCAAAAGCTCCTTATTCATAGAATCTTATTCTCCAAAGCTCGAGTATTTGATATTCCATTAAACCCTCAAGTTCCTGCATCCAACGCTTTCGGTAATACCGATATCGATATCGATTTATCGATATTCTATTATGTGGTAAAGATCTATTATAAAAAATAGTGATATTACAGATTTCATTTATTAGAAATGATAACTTACAATTACGAGCTTTTTTATTGTAGTAAACATTAAAAAAATATTCATATTTATACTAGTTTTTCCCGTGGCTCCACTTGGTTTGACAAGGTAAAAATCTTTCTCTTTACCGTACTTAAATAAAATTCATTGAGTTGTTACATCGTCAAACAACACACTTAATAAAAAAATATTATTTATTATGTTAGTAGAATTCTCTCTTTTCCTTTCAAATTATCAATTTTTAAATCAGCTGTTTTAATGTTTCATTGGACACTAGCCTGCATATAAATCAAGGAAAAATCAGGTCATCCGTATCATTAGCTAAGTGAGGCTTAGCGAACATCACATATATATATATATATATATCATTACTTACAATATCAGAGGAGATAAGCCTGGGATTTGAACCCGAGTCCCTCTATTTACCAAGCCAATCTGTTATCACTGGGCTACCACTGTCTCGATTACTTATAAAATCATTAAACAATAAAATTAATTTAATAATACCCATTGTTTTTTATTACATGTAAAGTGCAATAATTTAACAATATAAGGCATGTTAGATTATCACAGCAATAAAAGTATACGGTTCGCTTGAGTGGGTGTTAAATCTAAGTCCTATACTTGTTCATCTGAATGGGCTCGAATGCGATAAAAAGCGTGATTTTACGATACGTAGATCAAAAACATTGTTCATCTTGGGTGGTCAAATAATAGGATGGATGTTCTAAAATATCTAATGCCGTATTTGTTTTTCTCTCATAACCACAATTACAACGGATTTGGAAATGCTTTTAACTAATCTTTGAGCTAATTTCTTTGCTTCCTTGTGCTTTAAGTAAGCTTTGTTTATGAGTGTTAGTTACAAAAATATTTATATGAGATGTTTAACTGTTAAATTGGTCTATTTCTCAGAAATTATATACTTTTTTGAAGTAAAAAGTATGTATATATGTTGATATGGATTGGTTATCCGTATATTGAATTTCATCAAAATCTGTTCAGTTGTTTTCTCATGATGCAGTCACAGACAGACAGACAAATTGACAAAAAATCTAGAATTTTATTACACATATTAAGTATAGATTGACTAGCAAATGCTAGACATTCCGCAAACTGCCCGTTTGCTTTAAAATAACAGATTTTAAAACAAACCACTTTTTATCTCTTAAGTGAAAGGTTTTCTTCAAGGTCAAAAAGTGATAAATATATAAAAAAATATAAGTGACTCGGGAACCACTTCACTTGATGTTTCAGATATGCGCTGTTACATAACAATTAGCAAACAATTTCTTTATACCTCACAACTTATCGAAAATTCTTATCACGTACCTCCAAACAATTAGTTCATAAAAACAAACACACGACCAATCAACCACATTCATATAAGCTATTTATTAAACTTATCCAGTCTTAAAAATATGATTTCGCTGAAATCAAAACGATTTTCAACGGTTATCTTTTTACAAGGCTCTGTCGCATTCCGCTACAAGGTATACCGGTACAAGATCATTTTTATCGATGTGTAATTTATAAAATTTCTCCGAAACCTTGCATTGGGCGTCCTCCTTTATATTTCATCTGTGACATCTGTCAACTCTACACGACCAGCTTTGTCGCCGACGTTTGTATTAATTTCCTTTGCCTTCACTGATTGGATGTGATTGCTTAATGATTATTTTAGTCTGTATTATTCTTGTATTGAAATTATGAGATGAATAATGGCATTTAGTATTTTTCTCATTATACATTCAATGGAAGACGCAATCAGGATTCGTAAATGGTTACTTTTAACGTCGAAATTTGCTTTAATTTATTCATTTATTAAGTAAATATGTTGGATTTTATGATATTTCTAAGATCTGGTATCGCCCAGATGATGTTTTTTTAATCATGTGTTCTTTATTTTTTTTTATTAATAACATTATGAAATAAAAAGTCCATGGGTATTTTTTTACATAAAAATATTATGTATGGATGTACTAGTAATATTTTGTGTATTTTTAGAATACTGTGTATTTTATAATCCTTTTATTTCTACAAGGAACCAGCTGTTATTTAGTAAAATCTCATGACAGTGAGAAACGGCGTAATATAAAATATTTTAAGTAGTACACACCTAATAATGAAATACTTCCGACTGATTTTTCTGTCTTAACAAAATCGGTCTTAGTTAAGGCCAAAAATCTGCACAGGAGACAGCACCGCCGACTTCCCAATTCCGACTTCAGAATCAGTACTGAAGCTTACTAAACAGAAAGACTCAATAAATAAACTTGACTTGAACCCAGGACCCTGAAATGCCACCGTGCATGCTAGCTACTACAGCATCGTGGCAATTATATGGGTAATACATGCTATAATATTATTAGATAAATTAAAATGAAAATGTGTTTAAATATTTATATATAACTTAAACGTATGTTCATGCTTAAAAACCCGTATTCCTCGACTTGTTTATTATTATTATTCTACTTTGAGGTAATTTAGTATATTCTTCTTATAAAAATCTTCAAAGTTGTCAGTTCATAAATGTTTAAGCTCGTCGCCAACATTCATGTCATTTCCCTCAGCTCTGGTTTATGGCTGTCTATTGGATTATTTCCGAGGCAAGATGCCTCTTCAATCTAAAATAAGCTTCGTTTATTTAGATCTTGTTAGTTTTAATATTATTTTCAGCGTTTCAGTTTTTCTTGATTGGCAATAAAGAAGAAATTAAGTGTTAGTGGGATTTTTATTTAAGCTTTCAAGCTGTATTTTCTACAAATAGTGCTTTAACGAAAATCGATTTTTTTAAGAAAGATAGGTAACTTATTTATCCTGACTGAATGATACTGCTTGCTTCGCTGAAGGATGCGAATTCAATACATTTTAGAACTTAGAAGTTGAATATACAAATTTATTTCTATGGTTATTGCGAATTTTTTTTAGTTGTATCTAGAACTTATTATTTTATTTTATAAAGCGAACTTGCGCTAGACCGCGACTTTTCTCGCAAAAATTAAAAATAATGAAATTTGATGCAATTTTTTTTGTTTACCATATTGAGAGTGAAATCCAATATCCTAAAATTACTCCTAGATTTGAAATAAAGTCATATTTTGCCAGATTTATTTTATCATAGATTATATTATAGAAGAAATCTATATTATATGAAAGTATATTGTAAATCACCACCGCTAAAAGTATTAAAAAGTATTAGGCACTCAATCATAACCATTCCTAACTTACAACTAGTAAGTAAAGTTCCTATAAACGAGATAAAAGGAAAGTACAAAGTTTCGGAAAAATGATTTGTGGAGGCTGTATTAAGATAGCACAAATATAAAACACTTGACAAAACTAAACGAAGTATAAGAGAAAAGAGAACAAAAGTGCGGCATCTCGAAAGTTTTTATAAAAAAGATATAACAATTAAGTCCTTAGCGCGAAACTTCTTAAACTCTTCAACTGAATACGATAAAATATACTTAAGGGCCTAAGACAAATACACCCCAACTTTTTGCGTTGAGTGTCGCCTTCATTTTCCGTAGAAATGGCATCACGCATTAACGGAAACGTTATTTAAACGTTGTTTGCAGACAATGATATCTTGCACTTAATCTGCCTGTAAATTACATTTTATCGAAATTTGTTTAGCCGTTTCAGACTAAAAAAGTAACAAACACATACAATACTAGGACATTTGTATAGAAGGAGGCACTATTTTCTTGAAAATACAATTTTTTATATTAAAATTTCATTTTAATGAAAAAGAATATAATATATTTTATGTTGTTCTTAGGCAATAAATCGCACATGTCAGTTTCAACACCACATCTTGTTCTGTGAAACCATACAATACCGTGTCATGGTTTTTGCCGTCAGTGATTCTTGAAGCAAAAACTGTTGTTGGCTGTCCATAGTTTTTGCTCGCCGACAAGTTGCTTTACGTTCGTGAGTAATAACCTCATTATTCGAGTCACCATTTTTTGCAAATTTCTATCAGAGCTTCCGAAAACAAATTAAATATTATTGGCTTCGCTTGTAACAAATATTAATTAATCAATTTTTTAATTAAAAATTGTTACATGACAACGTAGAGAAGGTAAATCGTTGGTCTATTTGATTGGTTTCGATTTATTTTTACGAGAACGGTACTATAAATATGAAACGTGAGTTATAAGTTATTTATCATTGGTGACAAGAAGATATATTATAGTACTAAAAAAAATTAAGGCAATGGTAACCCGGTAACGGGCACACTTGGATTACCAAGTGATGCGGATTCAAATCCGGGTCTCGTACGTTTTATATTATGTGTGATCATTTCCGACATGATTACTATTGGTCTTACGGCGATGGAAAACATAATGAGAAAACATACATGTCTTAGAGAACCTAGCAAGTTTTTGAAAGTCATGTTAAGTCCGCAAACTCGCATTTGGCCACCGTGGCCGTATTAAAGTGAGGCCCGTGCCCAGCACGAAAAGGGCCGTTTACAATACTTTAAAATAAGACTAACATTATAAGAAATATACCAAAATATTTCTTGATCGCTTAACTTATTTTAATTGATCGCTTAACTTAGGTACTATTTCACTTAAGTATTACAAAAATATATCAAAAACTCATATTATTTCCGCTTTTCCTATTTCCATTACTCTTTCGTGCTCAAAGCACAATATCGTGTCAAAACAGCAAAATTAGATCTTCAACTATTCTCCATCATAATTTGAAAACTCCAACGCAATATCTTAACGTTTCTCAAAGTAATATTTTGATTCACGACTTTTACTTAGTAGAAACATTTGTCTCAGATGTCGGCTATAAAATCAACTACGAAAATTGCGTTGCAGCTTCGTAAAGAAGACAAAAAAGCATTTGTGTAATTGGCTTCCATCCAAATTAGTCGAGGGAGGACTTTGAGTGTAATAAGATTTCATACTTTTAAAATATATCTTAGGGATGTAATAAAACGCTGTCAATGTTCGAATCAGTTGGCAGTTGTAATTAAGGCTGAAAAGCTCATTTTGATTAAACTACTATTGCATGCTGTGACAATGTGAGGTGAAGCTTTGTAAATTCTATAAACTGTTTGTAGCTTAAAGCTTATCTTAGTTATAAGCTAACTAGTTTTTACCCGCGGCTTCGCAAGGATATTATAGGGTCGGATCAGAGGATGTAACCTATGTCGTTGACAAATTTCATCTAAATTTGTTCAGCGTTTTCAGCCTGAAAAGGTAAAAGATAGATGTATTTAAGCATTTATAATATTTTAAATTATCTGTATCTAATATTTCACTAAAAGATGAAGGAATTGAATTGAATTTTATCTTTCATTTGTGATACGGTATTGTTAAAAAGTAGCTATACAATACAAGCTTAAAGTCGGAAAGATAATAAGAGTATTATGAAAACGTCATCGTTCCCGTAACAATGCGACATATATTGCAAAAGTTTTAAAAAGCTTCGATAGTATTTCAATTAAATAAAAGTCGATTCTTAAACAAAAAACTAAGCTACTTTTCGTAGCGCATCATATAATTTTCAAACTAATAGCGCTATCGACTGCATCTCGTTTATTGGGGAGAGTTTTTTTTAGAAAAATAATCATTATTCCAGACTCCTAAAATACGTCAGTGATTATGACAATATGTGCCATGACAAATATTAAACCTACACAACTCGTATATCCCTTACCATAGTCGTAGGAAGGGATTCAAGTACTATGAATTATGATACTCTTGTGAATTTAGACCAGAAGTGAGCTTTTTTTTAAAAAAACAAGCATACTAAATCGACCTCAATTTACTTTAAGTATCTGAAAAGGCTAAAACACAATTTAACTAACTGAAAAGACAACTAATCTACCAACAACGATATTTTTAGAAACAAACCGGCAGAGTAACAACCTAATAATGCTACCACGATAAGTGTCATGACACAACTACCCCCCGATGCCGGTTATGCATCGACTTTTATAGTTTTCTCCCCACTCTAACATCCTCTTTCCTATTCATCTTCCACACGGCCTTTCCTGACAGAAGACCGTCCTCGGGCTTCTTCACCTTCTAACCTTGGAGTTCAGATAGAACCTCGACATCGAAAACCTGAGTGACGCCAGGAGCTAAAGACATTACACTCTCATCATCTGCTGCCGTATATAACAATTAAATCACCAGACAAAAAAAAACATAAGTGCATTTCCAAAACTTGCATGTCTATATGAAGGTTTCAATTTGATTCATTCGTGGGCTAAGCTCACCTAGCATAACTTAAGCACAATGGATGTGAAACAAACTGATATCTGTACCAATTACCCGGGGCAGGACCCGTCGGGGGAGTGCGCCCTCACGACTCGCCAGAGAACCATGTCATAGCTTTGCGTGTGTAAATCAGTACCTATAAAAGCATGTTTCAACCCAACCTAACCACAAATATACGTTACCTAGCATAACCTAAGCACAATGGATGTGAAACAAACAGATATCTGTACCAATTACCCGGGGCAGGACCCGTCGGGGGAGTGCGCCCTCGCGACTCGCCAGAGAACCATGTCATAGCTTTGCGTGTGTAAATCAGTACCTATAAAAGCATGTTTCAATCCAACCTACCCCCAAATACATATACCTACGTTTAATGTTTGCTGCACAAACATATACAACGGTCAACTCATAGTATGATCACTGCTCCAGGACGACATGTCTGAGTAACCTCCAAGACACTGTCCGAGCTCACGCACATTAATCTTAAGCTACACAAGGTATGTCCCATATACTAGGATCGCATGTCTGAGCGCACTCCAAGACAGCATCCAATAATATGAAACCGTACCCCACTTGAAGTGCATCTCTCGACCAGGACAGCATATCCGAGTACAAAGACCTGCGAGACATGCTAACCCCGATTGCAAGATGCATCTTCCCTTGAATGTGTCAACCCCAATGAGAAAACACAAAATAAGCGTCTTTTACATACACAGTAAAATTAAATAAAAATTTTACAGTTAACATTTCTATACAGACCCGGAAAAAGGCGCAGCACCTACTACCCACTACGATCTCGCTTGTTGTCTGACAAAATAAAAAATACGATCTAAAAGTAACCGCAAAAGTAATTTTATTTTCTAATTTAAGCCTGACGAGTAAAACAAAACTAAACTATACACAGCGACCAACACAAAACACGAATCACTAAAATCAATGAAAATACACCAAAATCACGGTACCCTCCGATAAAACTTTTAAACAAAAACAACCAACAAATACTACACGCTGACAAAAGTTGTGGGCGAAAAAGGACCTATCCCACTTCTGATCTTGTGAATTTAGACCAGAAGTGAGCTTTTTTTTAAAAAAACAAGCATACTAAATCGACCTCAATTTACTTTAAGTATCTGAAAAGGCTAAAACACAATTTAACTAACTGAAAAGACAACTAATCTACCAACAACGATATTTTTAGAAACAAACCGGCAGAGTAACAACCTAATAATGCTACCACGATAAGTGTCATGACACAACTACCCCCCGATGCCGGTTATGCATCGACTTTTATAGTTTTCTCCCCACTCTAACATCCTCTTTCCTATTCATCTTCCACAATACATTATAAGCTTTCTTCATTGTTATCACTTTACACATACTTAAAGGACCTCAGGTCTCTGGTTCTCGACCTGGACTTCTTCATCTAAAGATGAACAGAACCTTCAACTTCCACTTACTCTCAAATCGAACAATACAAGTCGAACAAGGAAAACCTTTAGCCTAATCAATCATTCCTAAATCCTACTGATTGACGAAATCAAGCTCAGAATCGTTGAATGGTGACAAATGGTACCGTAATTGTCGTGAAAGGAAGAACAAATATATTTTTTAAGGAGGAATCTCGATCTCAAATAAGTTGTACGATTGATGAGCTGTTGAGGGATCGGTAAACGAATGTCAGTGCTATCTGTGATTATTGTAGAGTAGGTATTGTGTAGAGCTTTCTTTTGTTTGTTTAAATAATATATAATTTATATTTGACCCCTAGTAGAATTGATTTGAAGTATCCCCTAGTATGAAAAGCTTGTTTCATTGAGATAACAACGGAAAAATATCCAGATAAGACTCAAATATTATTAAAAAGAATTCACAGCTTATTTGACTGTATTATCACTATTTTTTGTTTAAAATATGATTAAACACTGTAATTAAGACAACGTATATATTATAAAATGCTAGTTAAAGTATAATCAAAGAATAAGGAATCTATTAATTATATTAAAATTAAATTTAAGACGACTAAAACCTTAACCGGTTCACGCACAGTAAGATGTTGCATAGCATTCAAAACGGTAAAATCCCGAAAATATTGCTTTATATTAAAAAAATATTTTATCATGTTAATATTTTACCTGTGATACCTATTTCTCAATTGCTCCACTGGGTCGCGTTTTTACTACATAATTGCTTTGGTCTTTTAGTCTCGTCCTTAAGATCCATGTCTTATAGAGACGGCTTCATTATAAACCCTTTGAAGTTTGTTTACATGATAAAATAATATTTAACCACCTATTTAATTTACAAATCATATGAAGTACATATTGTTGAATAAATAATGACACTTTGATAAACTTAAGAGATAACAGTTAAAATTTTACTAAGATATAAGCCGACACATCCTTGGATTGTAGATAAACTTATAAAAATAAGCAATCTATTAGTTTCATCCAATTTTTATATGACTAGGACTAACATACTCCATTTTAGCGTAGTTATAAGCAATTTAATGTAGAGGTTATAAAAATTAATATAATTAAACATCACTATAAATAGAGAAAGAAAAAAGATGGTTTGACAGTTTTCCACTTAAATATTTACATCAAAATATTGACTAAAAATTATTTATATAACACGTAATACACATGTATAGACGTATATCACTTGTTTCATTAGTTGATTATTGCAAAAACTGAGTAAGTAATGGGTCCATAAAGGACCAAAAATGCTACTTTTTATATGTCTTCAGACCTTTTTTTAACATCCCACTGCTGGGCACGAACCTTCTTCAGTATGAGGGGGATTAGGCCATTGTTCACATGTCTTTCGAAAACTTGATAGATTTTCTCAGACATGAAGGTTTCCATGTTCACGATATTTTCATCGTTTATGACAAGTGATAATCATGATAGAACTGTTTCGCACATGAAATTATCAGAGGTGCGAGACTCGGATTTGAACCCGCATCACTCGGATATCGAAGCGAGCGCGGTACCACTGGACTACCACTCATCCATTTTTATCGCAATATAGAAAAGTTAGTATAGGAATTAATGAACACTAAAATTAATAACTATACTACTATACGATTAAATCTACTACCCTTAATCCAAAAAGTTTATGTTAAAGGCCTCTATCATGTAACTACTCTAAATAGAGCAAAAACATTTCGACTTCTATTTCCAGCTTTCTTCAATCTACGTCGGCCTCGAATCTCACTGAAAAACTGAAAGATTTACGACCCCGATATCTCAGGATAGTGTGATTTTGCATATCGTGTAATGTTGAAATTGTATTTAAACGTAAAACGTGAAAGTTATTGTTTCAATAATAGTTATTTAGTATGTATGCTTCTTCCCCTAGTCAGTTGATAAAATAATGAATTATATATAATATAATACAATAAATATATATATAATACAATTATACCTTAGTCGTCAGAAGCTGTCTGTACATTGAATATATTTTAGAAAATATTATTGAAATAGACATTATTAAAGATACAGATGCCGAATCTACAGTTTTTAGAATTTTTCTCTGTCTGTCTGTATTTTAACCGCATCACGAGAAAACCACTGAACAGATTTCGTTAAAATTTGGTATGATGATAGGTGGTTTAATCCAGGTCAATATATAAGAGTACTTTTCGACTGCCGGAAAATATCTAATTTCTGAGAATTCTATCAGTATTTTCAGTAATATATAAGTTATAATAATTTGGTTTCCGGTTTTTAAAATGCGGGAGAAGCCGCGGGAAATGGTAGTATAATATAAAAAATACACTTATTATACCACTACCCTACGAGCGACCACCATCGCTACGCTCGAGTTCGTGTCTATATATTGTAATACGCTTTAGCGATTGTATAAATTTCTCAAAGGTATGATATATCCCTGATACTTACCGAGATAACCAGCTATTATAATAACAAATTTTACCAAAATCTGCTTAGTGGATTTCCGTAATGCGCTCACAGACACAGATGAATAAAAACTATAGATTCGGCCTTTCTATCGATAATAATAAGTAGTAACTATTTCAATAAGAATTAAAAAAAAATACTGAATGTAAAATTTCATTTCATAGTTCTATAATCAGTATAAATAGATATTATGTATATAAAATATCAGTTAAATATTATCCCTTAACCCCTTTCTAACAAAAAGTTCAAAGCTTAATACAAATGTAGTAAAACAGCTTTCGAAACTAAAGCTTGCCAAACAAAGCATAAGTGATCCGAGATATAATCAGAAGCCAACCAACCTCAGAATTTCATCCGCTCCATAAATTCGATTTTGACTTAACCGAAAAAACTGAACTCTCAGAATTTACGATCCATTCCGATGTAGCGTGTTTTTGCGGTAGTAACGAAACCGTTTAAATTTTCCATACAATATTAGACTATAGGTTATTCGGCTATACGAGATTACTACATTTTGTGCGCCAAAGCTCAAAAAGTGTCATTCAAATAAATATCTCTCTTAAAAATATTTTCTATAATATTTAGGTAATAAAATTCAAACTTACCGCTGCACTCATAGTCACTTAATGAACCATTAAGTCGAGAATCTTCCATACTAAAGAACAACTATATGGTTCATTATTACTATGAGTGCGGCGGATAGCCATATTATGAACATTTAATATTATTTAGAATTTTTTATTGAGATGGTCAAGTATATCCATACAAAGACCGAAACTATAGTTTTGAGAACTTTTGTATGCTGCTTGTCTGTGATCGACTCACGAGAAAACCACTCAACAGATTTTGTTGAAATCTGGTATAATGATAGTTGAATGTCCTGATTAACATATAGGATAGTTTTAGAGAAAACTATAACTAAACGTTAACGTAGGCATCTAGTCCATAACCCGAGCGGTGATTCGCTAGTAGTCAATAAAATAGACTTCAATTTTCAGATTTATACTTATTATTAGCTTTACTATAAGCTTATTATTAGTTTACTTACCTTATTATTAGCTTTACTTACCATTTCTTTGCTTCGATGCGTCCCTAAAGATGAATGGATATTAGATACGCATAGGAAATAAGCTTACATGAAAAAACAGCTTTTTGTCGAGAAAATTTCGTGGACGTAAGAACAACTCACCGAAGTTCTATCATAATCAGCTCAATTTAAATAATAAATAAAATAGGTCGTCGATGAAAATCTTACAGTTCCTAAATTGAGAATTGAATCCTCTCACTTGGTGTTCAAAGCGAATGATGTACCACTGAACTAACACTGACTTATTGCTATATAGTAAAAAGCTATTACTTTATAATGCAATGAAACTATAATAGTTAGGTAGTAACAGTAAAAATAAGGAAATAATAACTTTTAAAGTGAAGTAAGTATAAGATTAAGATGTCAAGCACATCGCCTGTTTAAAGATTTTTAACGCACGTACAAACGTTTACCGAACTTTAGATAAAGTCGTGATCCGTTGTAAGAAAAAAGTGGTGATAATTGTGAAGATTTCGAGATCTCGTGCTGGAATAAATAAACACTGTTGCTTTTTATAAGAAAATAATCGGACTACTTTTGTAAATGCACAGGTTTTTATGTGTGTTTGTATGTTACTTACAATGAAACGGTGGTGCCTATTTAACTGCCTCGGTGGTGTAGTGGCTAGCATGTACGGTCACACACTGAGAGGTCCTGGGTTCGAGTCCCGGGTCGGGCCAAGTTTAGTTATTGAATCTTTCTGTTTCGTTAGCCTCAGTAACAACCCGGAGTTGGGAAGTTGGTGGTGGTTCACCCCCGTGCCTCGGAGAGCACGTAAAGCCGTCGGTCCTGCGCCTTAGCTCTCACTGGTCGTGTCGAGTAGTCGTCCCACCGGAGTATGAGAGTGACAGGAACAGAGAGTGCACTTGTGTCTGCGCGTACACTTGTGCACTATAATATCTCCTGCGTACTTGGCCAGTCTCAATGAGATTGGCCGCCATGGCCGGAATCGGTCGGAGAACATTATTATTACAATGAAATGGCACTGCGGATTTTAATGAAAGGACCTGGTGTAACAAACATACAATATTTTTTGGAAAAAATTATTGAAAATAACATTATTATCGATACTGAGGCTGAATCTATAGCTTTTAGAGTGTTTGTCTGTCTGTCTCTTTGTGATCGTATCACGAGAAAAACACAACGCAGATTTTGATAAAATTTGCTATGATGATAACTGGTTATTCGGGTCGACATTTAGGATACTTTTTAATACGGAAATATTCTAACATTGAGAAACCTTTACTAACCATTACCACCTAAGCGAAGCAAAGTAAACGAGTACATTTATAATATAATAATATGGAAATATTCCAAAAGTAGAAAGACAAAGATGTGGCTAAAAACTTTCAAGCCTCATTAAATGACTGAAATTACACCGAGCATACGTTACATTCGCGTTTTAAAGCGGCAAATTAATTAAAATACGCCATACATTAAATTAACTCGAGTTCCTTTTGATTAAATGGCGCAGGAAGGCTGAATATTTGTGGGATTACGCCGAGCTCTCGCGGGGGAATTACCGAAAAATATTTTATGTAAGAGCTAAGTAGTATTTTTGTTATTAATGCCTAGTGTTTTTGCTTCGGTCTTTTAATGAATTACACTATTTTGGAGCCATTATAAAAATTAAGCAGCAACAAACCTTAAAATTGGCTTCGGATATGAATATAAATGGAAATTTTATATATTTTTTTTCTTTTTTAGGTTAATTAATAGCCTAGAATACTACAAGTGTGTCAGTTTCTTTTTAGTGCTTTACTGGGTTGGGGAAGTGCGAGTATTGCTTATTGCCTTATGTCTAGACGAATTTTACGATCGTTGGTTAAGTACTTCGGAACAGATGTAAATATAAAAAAAAGGATAAATATCTTGGGAAAAAAATTATAGCATCTAAAAAGGAAGATATGTATTAATTATAATCTTAATTAGTGATTAAACTCAAAATAATCAAGATCAAATTATTCCTAGGTATTAAATCTATTGTGGTAGTTCTCTCATAGTCTAGTTTTTTAAAGAAATTTTGTATTTAACCCTTTTTTATCATATAGTGATGGGCACGGGCCTCCAAGCCATAGTCCAATCTCAGGGCTACAAAATATTAAGTAGGTATCTAAAAATAAACTAAACTATAATATATCTGTAGGTATAGACTATGTTATAATGAAGTAACATCAATGTTTTTATAGGACGTGATATAAAAAGTAGTTAACACTATTCTTGATTTGATTTAAGCTTAAAAGCTCTAAAGGCTATAAAGAATCTTCTTTCGCTTATCACATTTTATAAAAGTATCTTGAATTATCAAAACAATTAGTTAAACAGTTTGTACGTAAATTTATCTCTTGCCAATTACATGAATTGAATGTAGCAGCCAATTTGCTTACACTGAACTGGCGATAAATTACAGCTAAAACACCGCTTGAGGCACCAATTTTCATCTCGTCCTTTATAAATATGGGCGTACACTGTATCTTTTTATTTGCTTGTTAACCTGTGTCTTGGAAGGATAGACGCATTTAGATGGATTTTAATAATTAAGTAAGTGAAGTTATTGATGAAGAATATGTTAAATAATTTAAGAATATTCTAAGTTCATTGTGCAATCTTTATATTGCATACAATTGAATAAATAAGTATAGATTCAAATGCGAAATTTTAAATTAGTTGCACAAAACGTCATTAGATTCGGTATTTGAGCGTCAATTTATTGAAAAAGCCTGAACTCCCGGTACTAAGAAATCACATTTTTTTAACATTGTTGTCTATCAATCTGTTAGTATGTTTGTTCCTACTAATTTCTAAAACGGTTTTAACGGAACTTTCACAACAAAAATTTAATTTAATTTAATTATAAATGAAACTACCATTTCGGATTTTGTCGCGGATTTATTTTGATTTTTAGTTCCCGACGTTTCAAATGCTTTATAGCAATCATGGTCACGGGAGAGACTAAGGTATTTGACGTCTCATAGGTTTATATACTTGTTACAGACAGTGCCTACCCACAATTTACAAAAAAAAACCTTATTACATTTTAATTCTAAGCATTTATATTTAAGTAATTTAAAAAATATTTAAATTTAAATAGTTTAAAAATTAGCTACTTTCAATTTTAGAAAAAGAATTAGGCTTTCGCTTAAAAAAATGTTAAACACCTGATATAATAAATAATTCAACACTTTCGCAATACTGAAAGTAAAGTGTCATTAGCCAATGTAAATACGAGACATCGAATAGACATACATCATGATTTATTTAGTGGAAATAAAAGCAATATTTACATAATGATCAATCAAAATACTATGTAAAAACAAATCTCTCTAACGTGTTCGTTAGCGAAATACATGTTAACAGCAAGTAGTTAACGATGAAGTCATCAAGACAGGAAAAAATACCACCGACTATTTTCATTCACCGAGACGTAAAGTCAAGACATCCCGCGACGCTCAGTTTATAGACGACATAAATACTGTGGGACTACAAACGTGCAGAGCTTTCGAATTTTTAAACGTTATTGTTTTTATCTCGTTCACCTTCTTATCTGATTGGGTTTAAGATCTCAAGAAGCGGAAATCGGGTTAGTCTAAACGTATCACTTACTTTGCCACCGTTAGTAAGGTTTAAATACAGTTTTCTTTTTGGTGTAGAAACAGCAAATGTGCAAGCTATTTTATTACTTTATTTCTACATTTTTTTATAAAAAGATGGAAACGGATATTAAAGATTTATTTAGAACTTCGTTCCCTAATTAAGTTCAGAATAGAACTTATTACAGGTTTACGTCATAAAAACACTAGGTGCCCTTATAATGAATAATACCTAATTAATAAAATGCCATTTTTGTTATATTATCATAGTGAAAAGTAACATCTTTTGAAGTTATTTGTTCGAATGGTACCTATACCTAAAGATAGAAAGAACAAGTTTCCAGTTACCTAATTGTTTAAAGCGCATTTACACTAAATAAGATAAGTGGCAAAAGCACCGAGAACTGTCATAGCTTTTCACTCCAAGGAATTAAGCTTAAAGCTAATATAACAACAAACATATCAAAATAACATCAAAGTCATTCAAAGTACTTCAAAAGTAAACTCCAATTGTCGAGAACTTGTTATGCAAAATGAGTACCGAATACCAATTTCCAAACTCATGTTATAGGTACGTGTTTTAATTTTAATTACATTGATATGCACTCACGTGCCAAATCAGATTCAGAACTCTGATCGAACCACGTACGCGTAATTATAACTATGGAGAGTGGAGAAGTTCAGTCATATCCTTAGACCCACCTCGTTTATACAATTGTATTGTATGTACTTGTGTAGGTATATAAGGAAATATGTATATATATAGCTTTGAGATCTTTATGTATTAGTTTCTAAACGATTATATCAATGATTATATATCGAAAAATAATCAATGAAAATTAAAACATTTAATATGAAAAATTTAATCCACTAAATATAGATTTTTAATCCGTTATATACAGTAAGTAAGTACTTGCCTAATAGAATAGTAGTCGTCTCTGTCGTATGTAAATTATCCGGATTACCATCAAGAATTCTAATAGCATCTTAACTCTGCAGACACGTACGGATTCCTTGTAAATTGGCGTCTTTAGGTATCTTAATTAAGTCCCTTAGTTCAGTTTTTAGTCGAGGGACCGCGAAGAGTCGTGAGTTCTACCGGCTTTATGTTTCAAATTGAAATACAAATGTTAATAAAACGTTGTGTTTTTAATTGCATGTGTTGTGAATTAATGCTTTTTCGATGTGAAACGTGTGAATTTGTCTTAAATTTTTTACTTTTCTATAAATTTATGTTCCTAATGTCTGAAATGATATAAAAATTATTTGCTGTTTGTTTGTTTCGCTAAAAACCAAAACGGCTGGATTGATTTCTTTTTTTTTGTTTAGGGTGTGTTAGGGGTGGTTTAAGTATAAAAAATAGGGAAATCTAAAAAAAACTACGGGACAAACGAAAAGATCATAATTGTTTATTTCGTTTATAAAGAATGAACGCGAGCGAAATGAGGGTGAGTCGCAAGTAAAATAGATATCATACCTTATCGTTGGTCAAAAGAGTATTAAAAGTAGTAGTTTTATTTTTAATGACTAATTGGCATTAAGAATAAAATTGTATTAACTATACTTTTAAATAGACATGGTATACGTCATTTAGCTATGTGGAAGCTTAAATATCTCCATAATGAATCGTTTATATTATATGTATCTCTAGCAGTATTTTAGTTAATGAAACAATATTTTCAAAATATTTCAAAATATCTAAAGTATATACCCCCCACAAAATTCGAATACGCGACCTCTGATTTGACACTACCAGTCAAGACATTGGCGCTGCACCTGTCTTCCAGTAACTTAGCACTTATCAAACATGTTTATAGATAGAAAAATATTCTAAAAATATATCAGTCAAAAGTAATATCAATAAAGTTACCTAAAAAATTGTTGAAATGTTTATTTAACGGTATGGATTAACTCGGCTGAAGCTCTCACAAATTTCACGCCAGATTTGTATTGGGGTCAATCATTTACTAAACATAGTTTTTTCTTCAAAATAGAAAAAAGTGAACGTTAATTTTTAAAAATACTTTGAAAAAAGCTCGCAATTAAAAGCTTTTAAGTTTAGAGTTTGTAGGTAATAAAATATCATACAGTTAGGTATATGGATTCTTAGAGAATTAACCTTGATGCTGACTTATCCTTGCTTTTCTCAGATTCTAACACTAGCTAGCTATATGAGTTATCTCCTTGAAGTAATATAATATACCTTTGTACTAAAGTACCAAACAAATTGATATGCCAATCTCTTAATATTTCTTGTACTTAATAGTAGAGTATTTTTGCTGTAATATTAAAGCAATGCTTTATTTCTAAGATTTATATAAAAATAAGAGAAATGTAGATAAACTGGTAGAGATAAATTGGCCATTTGAACAAATAAGTACTGCACGAAGTAGATAAAAATAAAAATATGATATTTTCCAGCAATCATTATTGATGCAAACTTCATTAAAATCTGTCCAGTGGATTTCTCGTGATGCGATCCCAAACAGACAAACAGAATATCCACATACATATTATAGATTCCGGCTTTTGTTACGATAAAAAAATACTATTTCGATAGTAAATTTAATATAAGATTTTTCAAAACATATAAAATGTACAAATTCATCTCAGTTTCAATTTTATTTTATACTATATTTAACCGACATAATAAAATAAAGGCACGCTTTATTGACAATTTTCTCACTAAATATATTTGGCGACAGTTGATACATAAATCAGATGGCCAAAGCTATCGACAGTTTAAACGAAATTTTAGTAAAACTAAAAAGATCGCCTCTCGAGTAGACTCAATATGCTTCCGGTGTACTTGCCAAGTTCTAACATACTCCCTAAGTTCTTATAGCTATTCCATGTCTCTAATACTTACTATAGTCAATTTACTATACTCTACAGTGACTTACGTTTTTGTTTTAGGACTTGTTTACTTTAATCATCCTTAGCCTATTTTATATTGATTTGACATGACTTTTAATATAGGTATTTCAATTCACGTTTATAATAATATGTACATGCCATAGTAAATAGAAGATTCGACATATTATAGGTTGAGGTTCGACTCCCGTTCAGAGCAAATATAACTCTATCTCTAAGTCTTTTAGTCTACCTATGTACATACATATGTACATATTTAAACAAATATTAATATGTATCTTTAATAAATCTAAATATTGATAGTATACAGCGTTACTTTATTATTCAACTTTTTCGCTAACGACTATCGTTGTGTGTTCATAGTAAATCTTCAGTATGTTAGTGATACTTGGCCGTCTCTTCACTTGGCACGCATGTACGTCAGTCTGGATGTAGAACAAGTAACCTACATTTGTATCTAGATTTCGATGTAGTAAAATTAGGTTAGCGACTTGTTTTTCCAGTGTCGAGAAAATTGGTGACATTATTACTTTTTATGACTCACTTTATTTCGCTATTCATATATGGAGCGATATATTTTTACGCCCAAACTATACATTATCTTGATTCGTTAACTTTTATAATCGGATTAATACGGTTGATTTAAATGTGCTTATAAAAGTTTTGTCATAAATATATTGTATAAAACTTAGTAGTTGCCTGATGTTTGGGTAATACATAGAATTTCTTAGATCTATTTATAAATAGATTAAATAAAAAACCGTATCTTTTTCGCTTATTGCAGTCAACTAATTGTAGTTTTAGACTTTTTTAGAGCTTTTTGATACTAAAGGCGAGCTTTTAGTGATATCAATAATAAAAAGTTTTGCGAATTAAGGTATATATGTATTACACATAATGAATAATGAATCCAATCTGTTGTTGTCTGTCTGCTCGTATGTCACTGCCATTTTACTTCGAGACTATTAGACTATCAATAAGAATAGTAATGAAACCAAATTAAAATATTTTAAATATATCTTGTATCCTTTTCTGTTCATGCCAATACTTGCTGAGTTATATGGTTCTAATCGTTTTAAAACATATATTGCCCGAGAATATTCAAAGTACACGTTGCTTATATTCGTTAATGCTTATGTTGTATATCTAGTATATCTATTTAAAATTTAAGATAGTAAATTAAATATTTATATATCTAAGAGCTGGTTACGGTAACTTTGTATGTTCAAGTCAAAGCAGTAAAGTACCTTTTAATATGATATCTTTCAACCCAGCTTTCTAAATTACATATCTTTATCATGTTGTTACTTTAATAAATATAGATTTTATAGCCTCTGTTACATTTACGTTTTACGCAAGCTCAATTAAAAATTATGTAAGTGCATAATAAAGTATGAAAAATATCTTAGTAATTAAAACATTATATAAATAGAAAAGTCCGCCAACACGCACTGGGCCAGCGCGGTGGACTATGGCCTGATCCCCCTCGTACTGAGGGAGGCCAGTGCCCAGCAGTGGGACGTTAAAAAGGGCTGATGATGATGATAAATAGAAATGTTTAATAAAATTTAAAGTATATGTGCAAAGTTCTATGATTTATTATTCATTAACATTCGCCCTTCGCTTCGCTTGATTTCGTCCCTATTAAAGTATATTTTAAGGGTAAGGATACACTTCTCAGAGATAAGACATGTTCCCGCAGCGATAACAAGCTATCATCATTATATATTTTTTTATCAAAATCTGTTCAGTAGCTTCCTCGTGACGCGGTCACAGGCAATAGATTCAGCTTTTGTATCGATAACAATGATTATTTTATTAAGATCTGTCAAAAATATTTACAGTACAAATTTAAACTCAAAATTTTAGCATTATGTATAATTAACATACTTATTATATATTTTGCATAAAAGTGGTTTCTAATATACGAGTAATATTGACTTAAAATACATAATCTTATGTATAAAAATCTCGTGTCACAGTGTTTATCATCGAACTTCTCCGAAACGGCTTGACCGATTTTTATGACTTTTTTCTGTACATTTGGTAAATCCGAGAATAGGTCGTAGGATACTTTCAATTCCGCGGTGATAAGGGACCTCTTCACATTTTTTATTTATATACCATTTTTTTAATGATTTGGCATCAAAGAACCTATTAACTACCTATTAACCTAAATTTCCATTATTCTACCACCAATCCCAATTTTTTACAGTGATTAGAACGCGGGCGAAGCCACGGGAAACTCTAGTACTTTAATAATGATAAAGTAAAAAGTAATAAAAATTAAACATTATATTATTTTAGATTATAGTTTATTAAAAATAAAATAGTATTTTAAGGAAGAAAGTTAGTGCAAGTAAAAAATGATTTAGAGAATGCTAAACTCTAATATTTGAACACTAACGCACAAAGAACTAGGAGTCATAGTGTCTAAAAAAGAGCGTTAAAATGATAAAACACAACAAATAATAGTCGTGTCTATATCACTGGCACACATTCTCTTCTTATGTCGTTACCTATTGGTTTTTGGCAGTATAAGACATGGAACCGCCCAAATGTTATCTGATGCCAACTTGATTCCAATACAATATTAATGAAGACAATACATAATTTTGCTTTAAAGGAAGTAAATCGTTTAATTTTTACTTCTGAATATATACCTTTCTTCTAATATCTGTAAATAAATAAAATTCGACACGTTTGGCTCAGTTTGTAGTGAAATTGCTGCGCTAGCGGTCGCGGGTTCGAGTCCCGCTGGGGACATTCATTTGTTGAGCACGAATGTTTGTACTCCAGTCATGGGTGTTTATATATATAATATGTATGTTTTTAAAGTTATATATATTATGTAATATATCAACTATCTGATATTCGTAACACAAGCTTCGTAGCTTACCACAGAACTAGATGGCGCTGTGTGTAATAATGCCCAAACATATTTATTTATTTAATAAAACACTAGAAAGACAAAAATAAATGATTGATAGTTTTTACTTATTACATAATATATAACCTAATCAGATGTTCCTATAATCCTATTATTATAAGTTAAATCAATTTGTAAGCTTAGCTTTTGTTACCTTTTAGAAGTAGGTTAAAAATGTTAAAAATCAATCATTGTAACCTTCAAGTTCACAAACTTTGACCAAATAAGTTTACTATAAAAGTATTTCGAGAAACGTATATAATATATTCATATGAAAACAAAGTTCCTTGGTGGTCGAAAGTACCTAAGTAGAAATAAAATCAAATCGTACAGGGTAACCCGCTTGAGTGTTATTGCGTTTAGCACAAACTATAAACCTGTGTTAAATTAGGGCACTTTCTCACTACTGTACAAAATATAATTTCTTTCGTTGATTGCAAAAGGCGATTCAAGTAAGTTCTTAATTTCTTTTAAATATATTTTTGTAGAATAATAAGATAAAAAAATTTCATCTCTTTACATATTATTATAATGTAATATAATATTTAGTGTAAAAGTAACTTATAAAATGACTACTTAAGTTATGTAAAATAAACATCGGTAGGATTAATAACGTGCTTTAACTGTCAATTTCAAAACATTAGCTCGCAATAATAACATTTATAAAAATAATTAACACAAAGTATCAATAATATCAAAAATAACAATTTTATTAATACTTAATTCAAAGCCGCAGTGCGTGTACACCACAACTTAGCTACTTCACCGTGTAAAGAACAAGACGCCGCCGCCATTAGAGGGACGGAGGCTAACACCAGAGCAAACACGAAAACATGCCACCCTCTTATACCTAAAACGTTTGACCACTACATAGATCAAACGGATATAATACCTCTTGGCCCGTTTTAACGATAATGAAAGTAAATAATAAGCGCTTCCATTCTTCTGTTTAATTAAGATTAAGAAAAATATTGACTTACGGTAACTTACTTAAATGAATATAATAAAAACGAAATTTACGTTTGACGCCATGTTTGGTTCAACTTATAGTGAGTGACCTTGCTGTGCTAGCTGTCGCGGGTTTGAGTCCTGCTTGGAGCATTCAAATGTTGAGATTGTTGGTACTTCAGTCATGAGTGTTTGCATTTATTTATGTATGTATTTAGTTATATATTATATTATACGTATAGTGTATCAACTCAAACAACTCAACACAAGCCTTACGCTTACCATAACAATGGTACTGTGTTCAAGTCCCATCATCATAATATGATAAAGAACCAAATCAATTTTCCTTGAAGTCGATCTAAAATGCTCGTATTCGGTACATAAAAACTAAGTGTTCATGAAATTTATACGATAATATAATATTCTATATATTATTATATTTTTTAATAAAGAAATGAATAAAAGACGGTCAATATATCTGTGCCGTGATAATTAAGCATTAAAACAGATATGAAAGGTGCAAGACGCGGAAATTGAACCCACAACACTCGCGTTTCCAAGCGAGCTTGTTACCACTAGGTTACTACTGCCTGTAAAAAGCAGTTATGTTAAACTAAGACACACCTAGAGGCCTGAAACATAGAGTAAGATTCATATATATAATTAAACTACATAAATAGACTAAACACCAAAACAAATCTCTACAAACTAATTAACTCTGAACACGTATTAATGGGATTACATCTTAGACATACTGGCGGGGTGAATGTCGTAGTTGCCGGCCGCAGAAATAAGTTATTAATTTATAAATACTATTCCAAGTTTGGTTACCGTTATTGTAATACTAGCAGTGCCCGCGGCTTCGCCCGCGTTCGTATTTTCAATTGCTACTAAACTCGACATGATCACTCGCAGGGCTAATCTATAGATTGCCTGAAAATTTCATCGAAATCGGTCCAGCCGTTTCGGAGTCTATAGGGAACATACATACACACAACACCTGTATTATACAGCCTAGCATTCTTATAGGCTTTACTTAGAGCTTATTCATTCATTTAGAGGCTTATCTTATTTTTCTTTACATAAAATAAAGTTCTGTGCTGAAACTGTACATGAAATATTTTTTGGAAAACCTTCTTGACATAAATAACTATTATATCTATATAGAGACCGAATCTGTAGTTTATACTCGTAGAGTGTGCGTCTGTCTTTCTGTCAAGATCGCATAACAGAAAACGACTAAATAGATTTTGACAAAATTTAGTATGATGATAGTTTGTTATTCGGGATACCATAAGATACTTTTTACTGCGGGAAAGTATCTCATCTCTAAGAAATCTACACTAACCCTTAAAAAACTCCTAAGTCCCTAGGTTTAAAAGAGTAATTCACTTGTTAGTATTAAGGCATAATCAGCACAAGTACACATATTCAGGATATGTTTTATCTAAATCGACTTAGTTAATTATCAGTGAAAATAAAATGGAAAGTAACGGAATGTGAAATGAAAAACTTAAAAAAAATATTATTATCAGTTTATTCCGTCACATCATTATACAGATCTAAAAGCTCATAGTTAAATTGTAAAGCTTGCTCGTATTTTGAGAACATCAAAAAAATCATTTCCATAGAAAAGTTTAATAAAAAAATTCAGATGCATAAATAACAATTACATAGACAATATTTTATTACAGTACTATGAAATGAGTCTTATACGACTGATTTTTCATTGAATATTAATTAAAAATGAAACACTAAACACCTCAACAGTGTAGGTAATAAGGAAAAATAAAATTAAAAGATTTTTGCTTCGCACTTTGTTAATTAGAAATTTACTTTGTTTTCTATTATACTGCGTTTCATCGTTCAACTTTGAAATATAAATAAAATAAATAATAGATGTATCTATAATCAAGTATTTTTATCGTTAACTCGATTCCCGCAACTCCGCCCGCGCCCGAGGGATGTAAATTTAGCTATAAGTATTTTTGATGCCTGATCATAAAAATTTGGTCTAAAAATAAAAATTAAAAAATGAAGAGGGCCACCCTTATCACCTAGGGGAATAAAAAATTGCTTACAACCTATTCTCAGACCCGCCAGATAAACATAACATAAGTCATAAAAATCGGTCAAGCCGTTTCGTAAGAGTTCTCAAACACTGTGACACGAGATTTTTATATATTAGTTCGATCGATCTTGTAAAACCTTATTTATCATTTCCGTTCAAACTGCACCGATTTGGATGAAGTTTAGTACACAGATAGACTTTAACCTAGAGTAATATAATAATATGTATATTATAATATATTCTTTAATTAATTTGAAAATCGAGCAAAACGACGATAAGTCACTAGTATAGAATAATTTTTAGCCCAACGTATCCCATTACCTATAAAAAGTTTTTTATAGCACTAAATTTCACTAGTATTTGTCTATGACTTCGTCCACGACGATTTGGGATATAAATTCACCGTGATTTACGAAGTTACAGTGAGATAGACTGACGTACGCAGTTCGATTTTATGTACACATTGGTATGAGACTTAAACCTTTAAATTTAAAATACGAGTTTATAAGATTAATTTAGTTCTATTTTATCGGAAATTAGACAACTTTATTTCGCAATTCTCGCAAATATTAGTATAGTTTTTTTTTTCTTTTTGCTATTTCTGTAGTAAATAAATTAATCTTTCAATCTTTAAGTGAAACAGCTTATTTAAATGAACTTTGTACCCTTTTAAGTGAAAATGTAGTCATTTTCTTTCTAATCGTATATTTAAATGTGATGTGCAATAAAAAACATTGAAATTTTGAAACCTACGCATCGTAATCTTACTCTAAGTCTTACAAATCACCGTTTATTCCGTTTTACTCTAAACAAGAATCGAACACGTAACCCTCAAAGATGTAGTATTAAATACTACAAGCAACCACAGCTGTGTAAATGTATATTACACACGATTTCGACGCAGATGCATATTTCCTTACTACTAAATAGAATAAACAAACACACATATACAAATATCTTATTATATCGTTTTGATTTTGATGTATAGAAAATATTTTCGTAACAAATCTTTATAATAACAAAAATATACAGCAGGTTTGAATTCGTTGACAAAATACGTTGTAAAAAACGGGGTACCTGGCTATAACCAATCGTTGTAGAGCTTTGCTGTTGAAGACCGAGGATATAAAAGGGGTGCTCCGACGAAAATTTCATTTAGTTCTAAACGCCGGTCAGAGTCAGACGTGTTGAAATGTGCGTGAATGTGTTGTGTTTGTGTGAAAGTTTTGTGTCAATATGAGGATTGGGATTACACTTGCTTCAGGTTGGAAACTTTTTATAATTGATTTTAAATTTTAAAAACGTATAACAGTTAAAGATTTACGCGAATATATGTATTTTTAAATTAAATAAGTCTTTGGAGATTTTTTTCGGGAATTAATTTTGATTTTGCCGATATTTCGAATGCTCTATATCAATTGTACTTACGAAATAGTCCAAAATCCGAAATATGTTCCCGAAAAATTTCAAAGATAGTTTTATTGAAATGACTTTTTATATTTAAATAGGTATGTATTGTTGTATATATATGATAGAAAAAAAAGAAACTTTTAAATTAAATAACTTAAAAGCTCTATATTGCCTCACTATTTTTTAATTATCTTTCGCGTATAGCATTAGTTTGAGTGCATATTTTGAAATTTATATATCGCTTACGCGCTCATTTGAGCTTTTTTCGTAGAGCTTTATAATTCTATTTTGTTTCATGAATTATTAAAAAAAAGAATTAAAAAGTATTAGAACGATTCCTAGTTAATATTATACAACTAAAAATGTTGTTATAAACTGACTCAGTATAAACTGAAATAATTAGCTTTTCCACGTTATACATATGTATACCTAAGTAAAAATGTTTTCTATATTTAAAATATAAATAAAAAAGTTCATCATTTTAAAATGAGTAAATCAAAAGATACATACATATCATACTCGTATCTGTTTAAGTGATTTTATACAGGAAAGAAGTTTAAGGAAAGTTAATCTAACAAACTGAGCTTCGATCTGTGCTTTTTTACGTTATTTCAGAAAAGACAAATATACGTACACAATATGATTTACTTAAAACAAAACCTTATTTAATTTATATTTTAAATCCAAATCGTTAGAGCCGTTTCTAAGATACGAGAAAAAAAATGTATACAACTTAATCTTAATATATAAAAGTCCTGTGTCACGATGTTGATCCGGGATGAACTTCGAAACTAGTTAACCGATCTCAAAAAATCTTTTTATTTAAATATTGTGATTTATCTAACTTAAAAAGATATTTGTAGAGTAGATCAATTATGGTTTTGAATGATTTTTGTACAGAAACTGAATACACAATTTAGTAGTTTTTTGCAACTTATGAATGAACTATATAATTACAAACAATGTGTAGTATTTCTCTGAAAATGTTTATCTAGATCTTATACTGAAATACAGAAAAATATTGTTTCAAATGTGATAATATCTAAATCTTATCTTATTCTATTATTATTTTACTCTACTTGCTGTGCATTGTCACGGGTTTGAGTCCCGCCGAGGTCATCTTGACCTCCACATACCAATTTATTAATATTTAAAGCATATTTATTGAAAATATCAGTTAACACGTTAGCCAATTAACAAATCCAATGATAAATGTCATAATAAAATTTATAAAACTGTTATTTTAACGAAAACAAAGTCATATGTAATAAATGGATAAAGAATGCTATATTTTAAACTAATAAAAATTGCTACCAATAAACTGCGCCATACAAAAACAAACAAAAGTTGGCAGTCTTAGCCAATATTTAATAAATAAATCGCGTTATAACATTATTACTGCTTCAAAGCTGGTTTCCGATTGTTTCACAACAAGTTATTTTCTATATAAGTTTGTAGTTTCATAAATGAAATTATGGACTTTGTGCTTACTTTAACTTTGATTACTTTTAATGTTATCATTAAGTTTATTTCAATACCTTACTGATAATAAAAGCAATTATTTCCAAATAAATTAGAGACTATTTAAATAAACAGTCTGTATGTATGTACATGTGTTTACACGTTACGCCATAACCTTCGCAATGAAACAAAAATAACTTCTTCTCCAAAGCTCTCTAAAATGTGTTCTAGCTGAGAAAAGTTGCTAAAAGCTTCGTTTCATTTTTAACCTTATATTGAATGTGGAAACCAAAGATAGCAGGTAAAGCATGTTATATTAAAATAAACATAGAAATTGTCGAAGTAATTTCAAAAAGTTTTCTTTTTTAATTCAATTCGTCAAAACAACAAAAAATTTCGACAAACTAAATACTCGTAGATTAGGTTGAGTTCTAATTCCAATTGGAAGTTTTATCGCTGACATTGTGTATTGTTACGTACAAAATATACGATTTGGCATGATTACTATTTGCAAATTGATTAGTTATTAGCCTTTATAGTTAACAAATATTAGTATTGACCGCCGCACTCATAGTCACTTAATGAATCATTAAGTCGTCCATTAGTATGGAGATTCTTGACTTAATGGTTCATTAAGTGACCTTGAGTGCGGCGGTTAGACTAGTTTTATATATAAGGATTAAATATCAATACTATTTAGAACAAAATCTTATTAGATTTTATTCTTATAATAAAAGATAAGCATAAAAAGATAGAGATTTTTTTGAATTGTATTATAATTAAATGGTTTATATTTGCCGCCGCGTCCGCACCTTTTACATTGTAAGAAAGCTCATAAAAATATTCAATAATAATCCTTACTTACTCTCTTTCTGTCACACTTTCACGCAAAAACTACAAAACCGATTTAAATGAAATTTTGTACATAGATAGTCAACAGCCTAAAAAAGGACAGGCTACTTTTCAAGACGAAAAAAAGGCTGTAAGGGGTTGATGAAAGTTTGTATGGAAATTACATCATTTTTAAAGCTAGAACCTTGAAACTTATTTTTTATAGCTTTTGATTAGATATAAATAAGTAAGACATTCAAAGTTTGTAAACAATTTATACTAAAGGGGTACCAAAAAATTTATACTATGGGGCGAACCCAAGAGAAGCGAGGGTGAGTCGCTAGTAAATAATATATTGTAATATTAACACACAGCGCCATATAGTTCTATGGTAAGGTACGAGGCTTATGATATGCTGGTACATAATTAGTTGATACACTAGACATAATACTACAATTTTGAATTATATCAAGTTTTAGTTTAGAGAATTCTATAGAAGCATAACGTTCTAAGCTGAAGCCACCAAAATCGTAAAACAATCAAACAAGTTCCCAACGAAAAAAATATTTAATACCTTGTACTCTCTCTTGATCCTGTCATATTGAGATGTAACTCAAAATCTGCTAAATTTCCTACCAAGCAACGTCAGAATTGAGAACAATCCCCAACACTTCTGTCATAGAACCGGTAAACCTAATATTTCACACGAGAAAACCAACTGAATGGCTTCGTTAAGAGGCTCGATGGCCCTACACTTGGCATTGTGCTGATGTCAGGCCCTCAGTGCTCGCCAAAATGTTAATGAGACAACCCATATTGAGTACTATTGATCGGATTCGTCTACAACAATCGGTAATAATTAAGATGTGTTAGTTTTGTATTGTTATTTAAATAACGTTGTAATGAGATGCGATAGAATAGTAGTTTTTTTTTTATTTTGCTTTATTGAAAAAATAATATTTTTACACTACGATGTTATTTTTTGCTATCACTGACGTATGGGTCAGTGAATATGGTTTTCTAGTGGCATAACTATGACAGACTTTTGTAGTACATTTTGTAAGTAACCCTTTTATGTGTTTGTTACACAATATCTAATTACATGATTCTTTTTTTAGTGGTTTTGAAGTTACATACTTCTTGCCTACAAAGTTGTATTGCCCATTTACTGGAATCAAACCGATGTTCTACCACTAGTTGTTAACAACACTCGTAAGTCTCAATAAATAAGTTTACTTCAACGAATATTTTCTGTGCTTTCGAGTCTATTGAGGACTATTTCAGTTATTACATTCATGTCGCCTCAATAATGTCAGTCTAGCTGGAAGCGTATTAAAATTAATTGATATTACATCTTATATGCTTGTATTATAATACATTTTCTTCGTTATATGATAATAAATATATTATATACCCTCAACGCCATATTATACTCATTTACTCACTCAATATCAATGTATTTTCAAAGAAAAAACAAGTATAATTCATATAAGTATTAGAGGTGTAAGGCCTGGGATTTGAATTCCCTACAACTCGGTTTCAAATTCCAAGCGAGCGCTTTGCCTATGAGCTAACACTATGTTTTCGCATGTGTATTTGTTGGTACAAAAGGCTATAACAGCCTAAAATTATATAAAATATATATTAAATATTAACAGCCTTAATTTGATCGAAACAGAAACGAACCTACACACCCGTGCTAAGCTTTAATTACAGGAACATATTACTGATATTGTTTATTACTGCTTACTTCACGGAATAGATAATAATTATTGTATAGGCATTCAATAGTATCAAATACCATGCTTTGTTTCAATCAGTCTTCAAATATCTACACGTTCCATAAAATGATTTTCCACACCCGGATGATATGTACATATACAAAATTCATATTTCTATTATACATTAATATTTATATTTAAATATAAATTAAAAAAAAAAGTTAAACTATTTTTGGTTTTACTTATCTCAAAAATTAAAAAAAATTTGAAATCTTTTGAGATTACGTATCTCAAAAAAATTCTAAGTTTTTTTTAATTTTATCAATGTTATAAATAATTAGTTGCCATTATTGTTTTCAATACTTCATTAATCATAATATAAACCATAATGTTCATATAAATGTGTAGTTATTGACTCGTCTTGACCTCCTGAACTCGCAATCTCACGGATTCGGAACCTCTTACACTCATCTATTGTGTGTTATTACAATGTCAATTGAACATTAGCTAATATTCAAACTCAAATAACACGTTAATTTACGAATTTGACAAGCATTTAACATTTGATTGATGATGATTTCGTTTTAGGATGATAATAATTTAAAGATCAATAGCTTCTAAACGCTTACTATTTATAAATATGTACTTGGTATATGAGATATTAAAATATTTAAGTCATGTGTTAGCATCAAGAGGTATTATAGCAGGCAATTTAAATTTTAAAATACCACGACTGTAGTTTTTAAAAGAAGTTGCTACTAGTTAATATAAAACTCAAAATGTCATAAATATTAAAAATGCTTAAGTTCGGATAGATGGATGTTCGTTACTCAATTACGTCAGATCGGCAGATCGGTTGGTTGTGTGGAACTGAGATAAATTATAGCCTAAAACACATAGGTTTTTTATTCCGAAAACATTTACGATTCCCAGGAGTTACATTTGTTTTTTCACTAAAATTGAACCCGAGCAAAGCGAGGGAGAGTCGTTAGTTTAATAAAGTTCTTATCGAATTAATATCATATTATTAGAGTAGACGTCTATCAGATCAATACATACCAACAAATATTTAATATAAGAAACATTGAACTTAAATCTTCTGAAGCCTGTTCTGACATCACGATACGAAGAGCGCAACTAAACCATCCGTTTAAATAGACGTGATAAAAAATAAATTAGAATAACCTGAGCAAGATGATATCGATACTAACGCAGCTATTGTGCTGTGAGATGTAGTAGTCTCTAATTGCGGCGTCTTTGTTATACAAAATGAAGTGTTGGTTCTTCTATTAAATAATAGGTAGTTTGATGGTTTGCCAGTCAAGATGATTCGCCTGATGTCAGTCAAGAAATTGGTTGTTACAAATTACAATAATAATTATTTTGATGTAATTTGATTTTGAGATAAGATTTATATTCAAATTTTCTTTTTTTACAGATAAAATTGAAGAAAACCGCGCATGGACGCAAAGAACAACGATAGTCCAACTAAGGCGTCGTCGCACGCTTTTTGGACATTACAGGATGCCTGGCGTAGGAACATTAGTGAATATCAAAAGTTAAGTGCTAAATCAGAGAACATTGTTCTAGAAAATGTTGTTCGAAATGAAAATACAAAAGAAAGTGATAAAAACGAAGCAGATTATAAAAGTTTTATAGCATCTGAAGCAAATACTATAAGTGAGGAAGGTGACTTTGATGATGTTAGGAAAAATGTGTGGAGTGACGTCGATGATGAACTGTACATAGCAAATTTAGTAAAGCTTAGGACTTCAAATGAAGTGAGCCACGTTAAACGTGATACTAGCTTTTCTAGTGTTAGTGATTTCAGCGAGGTTGTGAATAGTGTTAAGTTAGACAGGTACGAGATGTGGGAGTTGGAGCCCACGGACCTAACGGATTGTGACTGTCTCGGACCACCGCCTGAGTTCCTGCTGCCACCGCCACCTCGACCACCATTCCTTCAAGCGGACTATTACTGCGGTGACGATCCCATACCGGATTTGGAAACTTGCGATACGGAACCAGTGAGTACAAAAATATTATACTTTAATAATTTCAAATGTGTATATTAAGTCTGAAAGTACATAAAATTTAAATTTACTAATTAGTTAGTGAAAAGTTATTTTCTTGTAAGAAATACAAGAAATATTCATAGAAATAATATCTTATTATAACGATAACGGTGAAAGAAAAATAAAATGAGGCTTGTATTAAAATAGGAATAACTTAAATATGTTGGAAATTTTAATGCAAATTCTAATTAGAATGCCACTTCATTTCTGCAACAGTCCACTTGGAAAAGCTTACTTAATCTAAAACAAAGTGCTTTAGTATTCACATAGTCAAATTTAGTCAGGTTTAAAATTATTTTATGCTTCCGTGCTGAAAATTTGATTTATATTTTCCTAAAATACAGAAAGTATGTGGGCTCTAACAATTCAATGTAGCTTGCAGTTGTTGCAGGGATATCTATAAAGAAATAAATATATATAAAAAAAACATATTATATGCATAACATAGCGTGAAATGCCATCAATTATGTACAAGTAATAGACACTTTAACGAACCACTTTATCAAAAGCCTAAATATGAATTTAAAAAAAATAGTTTCTCAAGCGGATATCTTAAATGTTTGCTCAAAATGTAAAAAATCTCAGAACGTGACGTATCGAAATTTTGTTATCTCCGTTCCTTAAAAGCTAATGACTAACTATGTCTTATCATTATAGTAAATATTTGACATATGCGAGTTTTAATGACAATGGCTTTTATCTTTACATCTGACTTTACCTGTACTAATGTAACTCGATAGTCGCTAGCGAGACAAAATTGTATCAAAATCTGAGAAAACCTACGCAACAGAAATATACATTTTAATTTTTTTTTCTGAAATAAGAGTAGCCTAAGTTTTTTCTTGTAACATAAGCTATCTACCTGTGAAAGTCTGCTCTAAATCTGTCAAGCCGTTTCAGCATGAACAAACAGACAGACAAAATGCTAAAACTCGTTTTTTTCTTATAAGTATAGAATTACATACGCATCTAATAATAATATAATATAATAATATATAATAATAAGCTGATATGATGTTAGACGCAGCAATTTAAATTTTATATTTCTGTGTATATGTTAATCCTTATTGCATTATGTTCTTAATATTTTCTGAGATAAATGAAGTTTTTTTATATATTGAAGTTTTATAATATAACAAAAACTGACAGAGTTTATAAGCGAAAATATACATAGTAATAACATTTTTTTTTTTAATTGCCAAAAACGTGCACCACTCGCGTAACGCTATCCACTGTAGTAAATCTTATATCAAGAGGTAGATACAGTTTTATAACTCCAAACTCTTGCTTACTTAGTTCATTTACTGTTAGAAACTGAGTAACGGTTTATAGCCTGGATTTCGTAAGTACTTGTAATGCTAACATTGATACTTGCTTTCTATTTGCTTCCCTCATTATTTCGTTATTGCTGAAGAATCTCGTGTTGCGTTATTGAGATAAGTCGTTGTTTTAACTTTTTGAATTTTAACCTCTACTTTACGCTTGCTAATATAATAAATAATAATTTTTATTTCGTCCTGTAAATGTAATCTACAAAGGGGAGAGCGGTATTTTTATGGTTCGTGCCTGACTGGTCTTAGACAAACCTAATATGGTGTACGCAGGCAATGTTATAAAGTGAAATAAAATGCAGTCTCTTTTTCTTAAATTTTCGACTCCGATGAGACAACAATTAGACACGACGGTGAGAGATCACTCTGGCCGACAGGGTTCCATACCATCCAAAACGCAACAGTAAGCCCACTCCCAACTATTATTATTGGAAATTGATAAAAAATTTAGGAAACACTATAATCATATTTGGCCTGATAAGGAGTTTAAGTTAATACCTATTTTACTAGTATTTTCGACTGCCTGTTAGCACTAAGTACTAAACCTATGAAGCAGTAGTAACTATTGAAACTTATAATACCTAGATGTCGAAAGAACAGAACTGGGAGAGTAAATGTACGTAGAGTATTAAGGTAAAGAAAGCTCTAAAAATCATCTTATTAATACGTAATCTAAAGCAAAATTACAGGCTTTTTATAACTTAAATATATTTTCCATAAAAATAAAAGGTTCGATGAAATCTGTTAAATAAATTAAGCGCGTAACGAATCACTAATTTTAACGCGTTTTGTTTTATTTTTATAACCTGCGTAAAATTCCATCGTTTTTGATATCACATTCTCGTCTGATTAAGACATTATGGCGGCACTTTGTAGGACCAATAAAGTTTTACTAGGTAAAACGCGGTAGGTATAGACAAGATTCAGAGCTGACTTCACTTATAATATTTTTTTTAAGTTTACGAAGTATTCTTTTAAAAATTAAATGCTTAAAATATCTGTTATTGTATTTAATTACTATTTAAACCAGTTTCTAGAATATTAAAACGATTGTTGATTTTAACTTAGCATCCTTGAAAATAAACTGCGTTATTGACTTTGCAATATTCGCAGACTCATTGTTCAAAAAACGACAAGAAGTAGAGTAAGCTATATTATTTTTGTAGACCATGCCTCAAATAATGTACCAGTAGTTACCGATATATTAATTAATATATTCAGAAATAATATAATACAAGCGATATACACTCACTTTGCTCGGATTTGTCTCTAGATACGTTTACAATTTTTTGCGGGGGGTATTATTTTTCTAAAATAAAAGTAGCTCAAATTATATCTCATAACGTTAGTTAAGTATTATTAGTTTTTTTGTCAAATTATCTTTAGCCGTTTTGGAGATAAATCGGGACAAACAGACGAATAGACAAGAATTTTTTATTTTACTCGGTATTTATAAGTATTATAAATACGAGTATAATTACATTTAGTTAGAAGCTTTTCCATATAGATTTAGCTAAAAGCTTTTATTTTGATGTTACAAACAGACACTTTCATTTTATTTATTTATAATAAATGACGTAGGCAAAATTATTTACTTACCAACCTTGGTACACACAGTCTGACGAATTCATATTTTTTTTATATGCGTGTTTGCGGTTTTGAACGAACATCTTAATGGCTGCTAGATTGAGTCATATTGAGTGGAATTACAAGGTGGTCTCAGAACACGACATCTTCGACCACCTTTATATTGACTGGAGGCAATAAATTGCACCTCGTTAAAACTTGTTATTTTTTAATTTGAATATAAAAAAACACACGCCGAGTTATTTGGAAATACAAAATAATGTTCACTTTACATAAGAAGCACACTTTGAGTAATATCTAATAATCTATGTACAGTATACAGTCATGTATCTAACTTACATTACAGGACGCAAATTCGAGTCCCATTTGAACAAAATGTTCGTTTACTATTTGAAACAAAAATTACAGAAAAATACAAAATACTGCTAATCGTTTTATCTATAAATATACATTAAACGTATTAGTGGGGCTTACGCATTTTTTTTGTTCAAAAATCGAACCCCCACTAGCCTCCGAAATAACCGATCCCTACGAATACATCAAACTGTGCCGCAATGAACATTAATATATTATAAACCTTCCCCGCATATTCAGACATTTTCCTTAACTTATATCTTTTTAACGCGATAATTTACGATTTTATAGCCGTAATAAAGGAGCGCTAAAATGACACCGACAATTTAAAGCTATATTTTGTACTTATTAATGATCTTGATATAAAATGTAGCTACAGAATATTGTGACTCACATTCCTTTTGCCAATTATCGCCAATTCCTGATCTAATTGGGTGGCGGTCGTTAACGTGTGCTATCCTCTTAGCGCCGCACCGCCCGCGCCGCGCAGTAAAAATATAAATATACAAGCGATCGAAGCCCCGGGTTCCGCTAGTAAATGTAAACAAAAACTTGACAAATTATATACTAAAACCTTACTAGAACCACTCTATCCATTGGTCAAAACTTGAAAATCGGTGAAGTAGTTTTTGAGTTTATCGCGAACAGACAGACAGACGCGGCGGAGGACTTTATATTATAATACACATTACTGCGGGAAATTATCTCATCTCTAAGAAATCTGTAGTAAGTGGTAAAACGAATTTAGAGACGAATTTAAGCGAAGCGAGTGTGAGTCACTAGCGAAATATAAATTTTATGTGGCGTTTTGAGTGAAACACAAATTATGAGAGTTAATATAATATTTTAAATACTAGCTAAAAGCTGAGCTTTGTGAGGGCTCGCGTAGTTTTTCTAACGGGTAATAATGTTACAGCGATGTTAACTCTTTGGTTTTCTAACATGGTTTTAGTAGTACAATAACATTCTATCCAATGAACACAAAATTGTTAATATTCATTTTTAATTATTATAAAATTATATTTGTTTTGACAGATAACACGTTTATATATGAAGCTAAATTACTAAATTAAAGCACAAATGTATAGGCGTGATAGTTTTTCAGTAAAGTGTACCACAAAATGCTCCGGTTGCGGGATAGTGTTAGGTCTCGCTTCGCTCGCCTTAATAACTTCATTGTTGTTATCTTGAATATAGTCGTACCAAAAATGTGCTTACACTGAAGTCCCTTTTAAATATTATTTGAGGCAAACAAAGAATTTCATTACGTTGCATAGTTCACTATCAGTTACTGCTTAAATCACGGCATTTTAATGTATTCCTTAATAATAATAATACTTTTTTATTCTGGTTTGTTTATTAAATTAGATTTTGTTCCCTAATCATGTTTGTATATAAGATTGTTAGTGATGAAGCAGTTTTACGTATGCGCATACCATTAGCCACCCATTCAAATGTTACCAACTTTTCTTCCTTTTGTCTGTGAGACGTTTTGTTTAATTTTTTTGAATAATTAGTAAATTTACATATTCATATATTGTGTCATAATAGCGACTCACTCTTGCTTCACTCGGAGTTGTTATAGACACGTTTTTTTTTTAATTTTGTTTTTTTTACTTTTCCCCAATTTTCATTATATTATTCTAGATATTGAATTAGAACCAGCTATTTTATGATAAGACTGCCCAGTGGTTTTCTCGTAATGCGATAGATAGACAAAAATTTAAAAACCAAAGATTACCTATATTGATAATAAAGACTATTTTAATAAAATTTCTAAAAAAAATAATAATATACAGACAGCAACCATAATTTTTTATATGTATGTATTACGTGCCTCACCCACACTTAAGTCCGTCTTGAATGACACTTTAAATAAGCAAACATTTTTATCTCATTTAAACATTAATAGCGGTTTTAACCTTTTGCCTTTCTCTTGCTAGCTACATTACTTCGATGTTTACTCTATTTTTCCTTTAATATTTATAGGAAAATATATTTTTATATTATCTTTGACCAATAAGTATTATAAAAATCAATTCAAAATTGCCAAATAAATATTGAAGTTACTAGTCGTCAACAGTAACTTTAGCTTTAAACTTTAAATAACTTAGTCTTGTAAACTTAAAAGCTTCGGGAAGCTTCAGGGACAAAAAATAATAAAAGCACAGAAATATGTTTTTTAATTTGATTTCGTATTTAATTATCTGTTCCTTAAGAACACTCTTAACTGATTTTATTAAAAAAAATAGTTAACTAACATTAATTGTAATAATAAATAAATATGTTGGGACATTATTACAACAGCGCCATCTAGTTCCGTGTTAAGCTACGAGGCTTGTGTTACGAATACCAGATGGTTGATATACTACACATATAAATTTTAAATACATACATATTATAAAATATATAAACCCATAACTGGAGTACAAACATTAGTGGTCAACAATTGAATGCCCCCAGCGAGACCCGAACCCGCAACCGTTGGCGCAGAAAGTAGGCTTAACTGAGCCATTAGATTAAAGGTATTTAAATATACTGTATATTTTGCTACAGTAGTTTAACGTCAGGTGCAATAGATCGATCACTTTAAAAGTTTAAGCCCTGTAACTTTGTAAGTGAACTTGTTGGCCGATGTCGGAAATTGACTTTCGTGATTTTCTAATCCGGCGGTTATGTAAGTTGAAAGCTTATGAAAAACCCTATTAAAGTTGGTGCAGTCGTGAAGTACTCGTACAACATGGCTGACTTGTACCGGAAACTTCACATTCGATTCTCAAGATTGATATTAAGATTTTTTTATTAATGACTAGGGGCTCACCCTCGCTTCGCTCGGGTTCGTCCCTAGGTACGTGTTGTATATATTTTTTACTTTGCACCGCCCGCTATATATTTGTCTTGATTATAATATGAATTACCATCGCGCCATAGTAACGGTCATAACTGATACGTCAAACGCCGTTAATTTTATAAAGTTTTTTAAATTTTCTAATCTTCCGCACAACTGTCTCATTTTTTCCTTTCATAAGAACCTTCTCCTAACAATAACAAACATAACAAAAAAAGAATTGGCCAAATTGGTCCAGGCGTTGTTGAGTTATGCGCTTACCAACACATTTTGCGATTCATTTTTATATTATAGATTATAAAGTTTTTTAAATTTTCTAATCTTCCGCACAACTTTCTCATTTTTTTCTTTCATAAGAACCTTCTCCTAACAATAACAAACATAACAAAAAAAGAATTGGCCAAATTGGTCCAGGCGTTGTTGAGTTATGCGCTTACCAACACATTAGCGATTCATTTTTATATTATAGATTGTCACAATCGAAGGCTTCAACTTAGACTTTTTCACGGTAGGTAATAAGCTTTTAAAAAAATACAATTTTATATAATAATTTCATTTTAGAATAATAATTTTTTGAAAAAACAACTAACTCGCCACCATAGAGATGACACTGAATACAAAAAATACATAAAGAAAGATAAAAAAAATCTATAGACACTTTAAATTACAATAGGGTACATTTTTGTTATTTTTTTTATTAAATTATTTTTTTTATTACGCAGATTATATTAAGGGTCTCTTTTACCCCTTTGCTTAATTGTTTTATTTTGAAATCCTTACAAAAATTAGGATAGGGATGATCATAATTTATAAAAAGTTCCAGTAGCGGGACCAAATTAATTAAAGCTCCTCCAATTCTTTTTCAGCTTTTTAATAATTAAAGAAGGAGCTTTGACAAATGGCTACCGTCTTTAGATCGATTGCCGGAAGGGTGTCTGTAAATTTATATTTATAGTATAAAGCAAGTTTTTGAAGGAAATTTAGAGAACTTCAAGACTTTTAAACATTCAATCTGCCTATTTGAAAATGTTTTGTGTCTTTTTTAAACGTAATCGGCGAATTGAACACACATCAAGGAAATTTATATCTATCATACCTATAGGTACTTTAAACTTTACGTCATTCAACCATTAAAATATTAATTAAGTGAGGCTGATTGGTCTGAAGGCTTTGGGTTGTGAGTAATCGTCTTTACCTGGTTTAGGGAGAAAGACGACTTTCACTGTTCTCCAAAGTTCTGGTATGTAGTTTAGTATTAGGCTGTTTTTAAAAATGTTCAATAGCCATGGTTCTATTATCTCATAGCTTATCTGTAATAGGTTAGGTTAGGTTAGGTTTTAAAGCGATAAACGTGTTTTACAGAAAAAAACGTACAATTAAATATGATAGTTTATTCAGAGCGAGTTAGTGTTAGGTAGGAGAAAAATTGACTTGAGAAAAAATAGAACAATTGAAAATTGAAACAATTGAAAAATAATAGAACAATTGAGAGAATAACAGAACAATTGCAGTATTAAATAATTTTATAATGCCTAGACTAACAAAAAATTTAAATTCGTTTAAAAACATAGTTACAGTAAATGAAAAGAAAAATTAAGCTTTATAAGCTCTAGTATACGCTTAATGGTCACCCCACAGGTACGTCCGGAGAATTTTGAATATTGTTCTTAAGGTATCTCGGTATCGTTTGTTTAGATTCACATGAGATACCGCCGATAAATCGTCTCAGCCCGATGACGGATTCCTATAGCGATAGCCGGACATTTTGACAAATCGACGTCCCTTTTTTCAAGTTTAATTCTCTTGGGCCTGCTCTGATATTTATCTATGTTTTATGGAATATCGATACAATGACCAACTTGGGAATGTCTTTGGGTAAAGATAATTTATGTCGTCCGTCATAGCTGTATGGTATATCTCGTTGAAGAACGTGTGTGGTTTGGAACTGATAAGGTCTTGGATTCAAATCCGGTATGGGTCAAGAAGTAGGTTTTATTTTAATAATGATAAGCTATTTGAGCATGTTTTTTATGCAGCGATATTCTCATGAATTATATTTTAAGTGTACTCATACATGTAAATTTCAGTGTAAAATCCCACTTCCTATACCATTTTAGTTAAAAGTCAAGTTGAATTACAAAAATGATACTGTTAGTTCTGAGTTGAGAAACAAATAATATTCTTTTTTCATTGATATAGTTTAACAATAGCTGTTTAATCGCGCATGGTTCAAGAGCAGCTGACTGTATATTAAAGCATTTTTAAATACACATATAAGTTTAACATAGTTTTATTTTAATAAAGTATGTACTGTTGTAAGACAAAATGTTTACCTTGATTTAGCTCGTTAATAATATAATTTTATCGTATATACCTCAGTTAAAGATTTCAATACGTATATAATATTAATAAAATTCTAACTTAGACGAATCTGTATATTATATAATTCAACATTTTTGGAAAATCTCATTAAAATAGCAATTATTTATCGATAAAAGGCCCAAACTATAGTTTTTAGAATGTTTGTATGTCTATCTTTGACTGCACACGAGAAAACTGGACAGATTTTGATGATATTTGCTATGAATACCTGATTATCCGGGTCAACATAATATAATATACATTTGACGACGACTGACGACTCGTTTGGCTCAGTTGGTAGTGACCCTACTTTCTGCGCCAGCGGTCGCGGGTTCGAGTCCCGCTGGGGGCATTCATTTGCTAATCACGAATGTTTGTACTCCAGTCATGGGTGTTTATATTTATAATATGTATGTATTTAAAATTTATATGTGTAGTATATCAACTATCTGGTATCCGCAACACAAGCACGTTACGTAGCTTACTGCGGAACTAGATGGCGCTGTTGTAATAATGTCCCAACATATTTATTTATTTATTTATATTTATATTTAACTAAGGAAAAATATCTCTGAACAATGTATATTTTACACTTACGTAGTTGCTAATTACTTGTTTTTACAAAAATAAATAGGGTAGATGTGCAAAGTACAGACCAAAATATACACTCCAATCGATTACCTCTTGAATTTAGTCAAAAATCAATAATTCCCTACAACCAAACGCAATATTTCATAAAAGTTAATATCGTACAAAGTAATAATATTCCATTACGCCAATATAAAACGGACAAGCAGACGCCCTAATTGGATAAAATCTATCGAATTGCCGTATATAATGCTGTTTGCCCCACACCCTAATTGCGTCGAAATATCGAAAAACATTAGCACACCCCACGTATTCGCATACGCATTTTATGTAATAATCAAGTCCGGCTAACAGGGTTTGAGAGAATTTGTAAACGCGGTTCTGAAGTGCTTATAAACAAATGATAAATTATTTTAAAAACACGCTGTAATTTATTTAAATCTAAGGTATAACCAATAAAAATAAGTCTAAACTTGACTTATTTTCTTAGTATCCATTAAAAGAAATACTCTACGTTTTCCAATACGAAATATATAAGCTTGTCTCCTTATATACACGGGTTCGTCCCTAGATACCCCCTTAAATATAAAATTTTTACAAACTTTGAATGTCTTACTTATTTATATCTAATCAAAAGCCTAAAAAATAAGATTCAAGCTTCAATTCAAAACTTTAAAAATGATGTAATTTCCGTACAAACTTAAATCCCTTATTTTAACCCCTTACAGCCCTTTTTCACTTAGAAAAGTAGCCTATGTCCTTTCTCAGACTGTAGACTCCTGTGTACCAAATTTCATTTAAATCGGTTCAGCAGTTTTACGGACAGAGTTACTTTCGCATTTATAATATTAGTTTTATCCTACCTCAGTCCTCCTACCTACCTCAGTTGAATAACGAAACTTTAGTTAGGTTAAGAAGAAATAACGTGAAGCAAAGTTGCACTGCATGCACGCACACTGCACAGTGCTATACTAAGCTATCGCCAAAAGTCGCTCTCGTGAACCAAAATAATAGAGATGTACTAAATTTCCGATCCCAGGACTCTTACAGGATATACCTACCTTACGTGCATATATTTTCTTTCCTCTTGCATTTATGTATAATTAAGTATTAATATTTTTATGTATGTATGTATACTTATCTCCATATACATATGTGCCTGGAATAAGCCTTTCATTAAGATAAGGAAAGATTTTGTTAACTAAAGTATTAGACGTTTAGTTTGTACAGTGCTTACTCAAATAATTCTAGTGTAAATAACTTAGTCATAAGTACATTGTTTAACGTGCCATTCTTCGCTTCGCATCACTTTGTAAATAGTGAACACTCATAGTTAAAATATATCCGCTACTATGATTCATATAACGTGCTCAAGATAGAAATAATGGACTTTTTTTAAGAAATTATAGAAGAAAGTTAGGGAGGGTTAAAATTATAACCTATACATATATATCACCCTACTGGCTGTGCAACGGTCGCGGGTTCAAGCGAGTTCGAGATGAGAACAAAAATGATTGTACTCCAGTCATAAATGTTTATATTAAAATATTATATAATATGTTTGTAAAATTATATTATGAGTAGTGTTGCGACTTGTTTCCATAACACAAGGCTCGTAGCTTACCTTGGAACAAAATGTGTTAATATTCTAACATATTTATATTTATATTTATGCAACATTAATTTTAGATGAAGAAAGTCCTCATACATTTTTAAACATCCCTAACAAAACAGTCCAGTAAATTGCATATTTTATTAGTTATTATAATAAACGATGATATAGATAGTGAATAAAGGGTATTTACTCTACAGCTGGCGTGCCTACTAACTGCCATCTGCCGTTATCTCTCTGGTGTGTCCAAAGAATTCTTTTCTGCATACATTCTAATTATAACCCTTTTTTAACGTCCCACTGCTGGGCGTGGGCCTTACTTTAATAAGAGGAAGATCAGACCATAGTCCACCATGCTGGCCAAGTACGAGTTGGCGTTTGTTTCGAAAACAGGGTTCTCTCAGACATGCAGATTTATACACAATATTTTTCTTTATTGTAAAACAACAATATAAATTAATAGGATTATAGACATTCGAATATAAAGTATAGGAATATGCATCATCATCAAGTAATACTGATCTTTCATTTAATTTAAATCTACCTACCAATAAATAAAATAAGTGCTAAGAATTTTACCGAAATTATTTATTTTGGTAATGTAAAGTAAACTAACACCTAAACCAAACATTATGGCATGGTTAAGTATTTTGTCATATAAATAAATAAATAAATATGTTGGGACATTATTACAACAGCGCCATCTAGTTCCGTGGTAAGCTACGTTACGTGCTTGTGTTACGGATACCACATAGTTGACATATAAATTTTAAATACATACATAATATTATAAATATAAACACCCATGACTGGAGTACAAACATTCGTGATTAACAAATGAATGCCCCCAGCGGGACTCGAACCCGCGACTGCTGGCGCAGAAAGTAGGGTCACTACCAACTGAGCCAAACGAGTCGATATAGAACCTAACTTATGAACCGTCAAATTTCAAACCCTACACATTAACTTAAGCACTTATTCATTGCAAACGACTTTCATAATTTTCAACATCATTAGTTCTACCGATGGTGTGGAACTCCTCGCCTGTGCCAATTATGGTGAAACAAAAAACAAAAGTTTTTCGCCCCTTTTTTGTATTACAAAAACCAGTCTCTAGGGGAAAGAATTACATAGGGCTATAATAAGCCTACGTCCCTTAGATATGGCGTGTTATGAAGTTATTAATGTAGCGTCTTATATTTTTGAAGTAATATTATGTAATTTGTGGTAAAATAACTGTGATGAAAAAGTGTAAGCCATTTTTGTATTATTACATATTATTTAACTGTCTGTTCATCACACATGATGTATGAAAGTATAATGTTTTTCTTCCAAGAATTTTTTTAAGATGAGAAGGAATACTTCCTTAGATTAACGCATGCTGTTAAAATAAAAAGATTTTTGCGAATTATTTCGCGGGTTATCTATATATATAAAAATGAAACCCGTTTTCCGTTGTCACGACATAGCATGAAAACGGCTTGACCGATTTGGCTAATTTTGGTCTTGAATTATATTTTGTGGAAGTCCAGGGAAGGTTTTAAAGGTGAATAAATATGAAAGTTGTGCGGAAAAAAAGGAAATTAAAAAAATCTTTATAATATTAATGGCGTTTGACGTATCATGTTATTACCGTTGCCATGGTGCGTGCAATGGTAATTAAATCAGCGAATACATACTGGGAGGTGCGAAGTAAATGTTGTTTTGCGAATGCGTAATAAAACATTTCACCGGGAGGAAAAGTTTATAAAAAAATTATATGTGGACAGAACAACGTCTGTCGGGTCCGCTAGTAAATAAATAAATACGCAAAAATCCGAAACGATAGTTTGATTTGAAATATAATATATTTTTGAAGTGCATTATAGAAAAAATGGTTTTATATTTATATTACACTCTAATTTTTTCTACACCAAATGCCTCTTTACTGTATTATTCTTAACTCACTTTGATACCTAATTGTAGAAAATCTAAAATTACTTATATTTTATAAATAGGTCACAAAAACTATAAATTAAACTCGAAACTAAATTGAATACTATTTTGGCAGAACTGAACTATGACTTCGAATTTACAAACGAGATACATTTGGCGACCATCTTCTTGCAAGACAAATTAGCCGTACAGTGTCCAAAACTCATTATGTCATTTCAAATACGATATATGTACGGAATAATAGCCTTTCAACAAACGCATGAATGCCTATTTTGCTTTGGGATTTATGACAAATGGTGCATACAATTGTTGTTCTGTCGATATTTGGAACTAGTCCAAGTATCTAGTATTGAATTATTCTGCACATTGATACTTTGCTTTGATTAATTTTCGTTTTGTTGAATGTTTTATATACAAGTGTTTTACTCTTGATTTACTCAGATTTTCTAGTTTTTTTTTATATTCGACGAAATTTTTCCATAACCATTATGAGAGTTAAAGAAAAACATACATATACATAACCGTTACTCTACTGGATATACTTTTTATGATAATAATAAAACTTGTCAATAGCTATGATTGCTTAACAAAAAAACGTCGAAGTAGAATAATTCACCATTTTTTAAATGTATTAATAACTGTCATAATACTTTCTTAGGTTAATACTATTTCGCCTATTTCGCCTATTTATTGTTGCGACTATGTCGCCTTTTTATTGTTGTTATTCCAGGTCATGCTCTATGTACTCGTACTTTATTTTATCTAAATCGGTTCAGGCATAAAAGAGTATTAGAAATACATACTAACTCTTGTATGTAGAATTATAGAGTAATAAATACTAACATGGCATTTTAAATATTTTAAGTGTCTAATGATAAAATTTCATATAATACTAGCAAATCCCGCGGCTCCGCCCGCGTTGGTAAAAGGATGAAAATTGAAGACCAAGGTTATATTTGATGCTAAATCATAAAAAAAAATAAAAAAAATAGTAATAAAAAATCTGGACAGGGCCACCCTTATCACCTAGGAGAATAAAAAAATAACCTACAACCTATTCTCAGACTTACCAAATATACACAAAAAAATTATAAAAATCGGTCAAGCCGGAGGAGTTCGACAACAAACACTGTGACACGAGATTTTTATATATAAAAAGATTATGGTGTTAGTCAAATCTGTATAATGTACTATACTTGCAACTCCTTATAATATTTGTACTTGCTTCATCAGCCATTTTTGGCCACCAAATCTAACATATAGCTAATTCAATGTGAACCTTTTTATATTGAAATTGTTAAGGGTCGAAAAGATCATAAATTCGATTTACCCTCAATTTTTTCCCTCCTGTTTTATAATTAGAATGATTTTCAATAAAATTGTTTCGAGACAACAAAAATAACCGATAACCATATAATAACCTCATGGTTTAAAAATTCGTTCGAAAGCTTGTATGTCGTATAATGCCTATCTATACATATTATAAAACAAAGTCCTCCGCCGCGTGTGTCTGTCTGTCTGTCTGTTCGCGCAAAACTCAAAAACTACTGCACCCATTTTCATGCTGTTTTCACCCATGGAAAGAGTGGTTCTCGAGGAAGGTCTTAGTATATAACTTGTCAAGTATTTTAATTTATTTTGACAAATATCTTAGGAGTAATAGCAATAAAATACGGACGGGAGAATAAAATGCAAGCGCTGCTTCAAGCGCCGCTTCGCTTGATGCAATCACTGACCCTACCCCGCACCGTCTTGCCTACTATTTAGCTAATAGCTCTGATTTGGTATCATAAGATACTTATTAAATTTTCAACGTTCTATTCTAACAATTCCCATTTTTTAGTGATTAGAACGCGGGCGAAGTCGCAGGAATTGTTAGTTTTAAATAATATAATATCTAACGGTTAAGAAACCCCACAGTGGGATGTATAAGAAGTTTTCGAAAGACATGTGAAGTCCGCCAACCCACACTACGCCAGCGCGGTGGACTAAGTCCTGATTGCCGCCGTATTGAAGGGAGGCCCGCGCCCAAAGTCACCAGCAGTGATACTTAAAAAATTGCTTTATATATTAATACATATTATTAAAATATTATTTCATACAATAATTCATTGAACCAAGTTTAATTTACGCTCAAATAAAGTGATGACTATAGAATTTTCTTACAAAAGACAGCTATTACGTGCTAAAACGTGACATATTTCAATTTTCTTAATGTTTCCAGTTTGTCATACTTCGAATATTTGTAACAGGGAAAATATACGAAGTAATTTTACTTTATTCCTTTGTAATTTGAATCACTTCAATCTTAAAATATAATGTCTTATTAGAATTTAAAACAAAATGGATAAGAATTAGATTTACGCGAATATTTGACATTTATTTATTTATACATATAAATAAAAGTTTCTGTTTTTAATTTCAAATTAATAGCTTTTAACTAAATGTATATGAAAGTATATACGATACTAGCATCAAAAACTCAATTTTTAAAACTGTTGTCTCTCCGTTTGTTCCGGCTTATCTCTCAAACGGTTGGACCGATTTTGACAGTACTTTCACTTGCAGATAGCTAATGTTATGTCGTAACTTAGGCTACTTTTTAACCAACTTCCAAAAAAGGAGGAGGGTATATTTTAGACATTATATTTATTTTAACTAGCGGAACCCGTAACTGCGCTGACACTCAATTTCTTCCTTGACCATAATTAGTGTAAGTAATTAATTAGTCAGCGAAGAAACCCCGTTAAAACAGTTTTATATTAATATGTTGGGTCATTAAGATAAAAATGATTATGGTTTAGTTCACGCATAAGAAGCAACAAACAAATACACAAATAGGATAACTTAAACATCGATACTAATATCATAAATGTGAAAGTAATTCTGTCCATTACGATGAACCCCGCCTGAACAGATTTCAGTGAAAATTGATAACATTTGACGAGACGTTTGGCTCAGTCGGTAGAGACCCTACTTTCTGCGCCAGCCGTCGCGGGTTCGAGTCCCGCTGGAGGCATTCTTTTGTTGAGCACGAATGTTTGTTTTCCAGTCATGGGTCTTTATATTTATAATATGTATGTATTTAAAACTTTATATGTGTAGTATATCAACTATCTAGTATCCGTAACACAAGCTTAGCTGATCACAGAACTAGATGGCGCTCTGTGTAATAATGTCCCAACATATTTATATTTATAGAACACATCCTAAGGATGATAGACCAAATCTAATCCCAGACCAGTTACGAAGCGAGCTGCAGGCAACACTAACTATAATAGTTGTAATACGAACTTGGAATTAAGATATTCGCACAAAGGGGTAATATTGAGAGATCAATACAGCGCAATTCAACAGAGTCCGATAGCCGATAATAATATGCATTCATAGAAAATTTATCTGTACTTGTAAATAGGTTGTATCTAGATATTGTAATAATTATTAATTGTAAGAATTGTTCTATAGTTGAAATAAAAAGACCTTATGCATATAGTGGTAGCCTAGTGGTAACGAGTGCGCTTGAAAAACCGAGTGATGCGGGTACAAATCCAAATCAGAGGTCCGAGACCCGCACCTCTGATATGACACCGTGAAACCTGCATGTGTGAAAGAACCTAGCAAGTTTTTGCAAGACATGTGAAGTCCGCCAAACCGCCCTTGGCCAGCCTGGTGGACAATGACCTGATCCACTTCGTTCTAAAGGAAGACCTGAAGGACTGGATAGAAATACACAATATTATAATGCGTGTACGATATTAAGTAAACTAAGTAAATATTTTTATATCTTTGGACTGTTATTAAGTGCATAAGTCTAATATATTATAGAAATGTGTAAATCTGTTATTCCGCCGAAACGGTTAGCGGACTTATTAATCGTCATTTTGGGATATTAACACAGCACCATAGCTACGAAGCTTGTGTTACGGATACCATATAGTTTATATACACTACTCGTAGTTATATTACATAACTTAAAATATGTAAATGTAATCTGTGGTATAATATAGAATAATCCCAGCCGGCATCGAACCTACGATCGTCGGCACAACAAGTAGGACAGTACAAACTGAGCTAAACTTATGTCATGATTATGACTTTAATTTAAGAACTATTTCTTTTCCAGAAGATCGACGCGTACAACCACAGTGGGCCGTCACTCCAAACGTCCGCGGTCATTGCAATCTGCTCCATCGTGCTCCTCGTGGGAGTGGTTATAGGCGCAATACTTGTTTGGAAGTAAGTGTTAAGATAGTTTTTTTCTTCTTAGATTTACATGAATATTTGACATTTTAAGTACAACTATCTTTTAGACTGTTTAGAGGATTTATTTTGATTTTTGGTTCCCGATGGGTCATAGAAAATGTCTTGAAATGTAGTTTTGTAGACACAATCTTGGTAAAACCATAGCGAAAGTTTGGATTCAAACGAATTGGTAAATCACTTGTAATAAATAGTTACTAGTACAAAAAATTCATATGCCCTTATTATACCCATATAATAAGTGCCAACATACATAATATATTTTATACGTAAGTAAAAGCTTGTAATAAGCTCGTATAAATAGAAAACCGTGCTTTTCACAAAACTTTCAACGTTCCATTCTCTGTAAATCTTCCATCTAACAAAACAATATTTTCACGAATTAGCGCCTTGAATGTGGAGACAGGAGTGAATGTGGCAGTTTAATCGTCGCTAAAACCGTCGTCACATACGTCTCGAGCACAAGTTGATTAGAGAAGCTGTCACCTATACAAGATTTAGTAGATCTTACGGTTGCGTTAAGTAACAAGATATGCGTATGGTATTTTATTAACTGGATGATATTGTGGAAGTATTATCAAAATTTGTATAATTTTCACAATACACAATTGGGAATATCGTGTATATTTAACCAATTACAGAAATATCAATGAAAACAAATAAAATTTAATAAAAGTATAAAATTTAGTTGGCTCTAACTATTTCGATACGATCAGTTTGGACGAAATTCTGAGTTGCTGTCTATTATACATTTCTATTACCCGGAAAACTTTAACTTTACTTTGAAATACTCTAACAAAAAACGACTTTATAAAAGATAATCTGATTTTCTTAATTTAATGTGAAAAACACTACTTAGCTTCTAATTTTATTTAAGTATATTTTCTCGTCAAAGCCTTTAGTATTAGATAATATTAATAATTCACTTCCGCTTCCTCTTTTAACTTATCAATGACGAGTATTAATAATATCTATATGTACCTACGTGTCACAATACGACTGACAGTTTGACGTCGTCAGATTTAAACCCGTTTTAGAAGCCCCGAATGTTAAGTAGATGTTACTTTAAAGCCATAAAATAAAGAACTAAATTGAATTGCATTATTGTAGGTATTATCTTCTAATCTAATATAAAAAATCTCATGTCACAGTGTTTGTTATCGAACTCCTCCGAAACGGCTTGACAGATTTTTAAGATTTTTTGTGTATATATTTTGGTAGGTCTAATAGGTAGGCTATTTTTTATGGCCCTCTATAGAGATTTTTAATTTTTAGACCAAATTTATATTGTTTATTTATTTTTATGATTTGGCATCAACACTTATAAGTTATAACCCAAAATTCTTCTACTATAACATCCTATTTTTAATAGTAATTAGAACAGTAATTAGAAGTTTATTTAAGTTTGTACAATATAGGAATTACGTTTAAAAAATAAATTTAACACAACCCTATCTAAGCTAAGTTGAAAGTTCCATGATATGATACACTACACATATATAACTTTAAATACATACATATTTTCAATATAAACTTATAATGAAAGTATAACATTTACAAGAAGCTACTAATAACAAATAATACTGATAAAAAGTGTACATAAGATATATATAAGCCATGCAAAATATACGTCCCGGAAATAGAATAAATAAATTCACGTTTCCCATAGATATTTTATGCGGAAATTGTTAAAACCGTGAGCGACATCGGTCAAACCAAATATTCATGCATTACGTCAATTACAATGTACAGGATTTAAACGCCACGTTCTATGATCACAAAGAGAAGTTTTTTTACAATTTATATTTAGTTTTATTGACGCTAGGAGTCGTAAAAAATACAATTTTTATTTTCTATCATATAGTATGTGGTGGCTTGTTTGGAAAACCGAGTGTAGCGGGTTCAAATCTCAGATTTCGCAACTCTGATATTATTATGTGCGAATTATTTTCATTATGATTCTCCCAGTCTTATTCTATCTATCGTGAGGAAACCTGCACTTCTGAAAGAACTTAGCAAGTTTTCGAAAAATATGTGAAGTCAGCGAGTGGATTTTGGCCTAACCCCCCTTGTATTGATGTTATTAGCAGTGAGATGTTAAATCATGCTGAATATAATACATCCTATTTGCACATACAAACTTAGCTCAAACTGTTCGTCGTTTTAGCCTGAACTCAGCAATAATGTAAAATATTACCATTAAGTGAAAAATGAAACAAAATTGAAAATTGATGCAATTCTATGATATTTTTATATACAATAATAAATACTTTGACAACCAGGCTACGCTATTGTTGTAAGTTGCATTAAATTAGTTATCAGCAGTAAGGAGCTTTATTTATAGAAAGCTTCAGATATTAAGTATGAGACAAGTATAAGAAGCTTAACAATATTTTTCCTATCAACATATTTAAAATGGAAGCTCATAAAATATTTAATATCTCAACTTATAACAATCATTTAACACATAACAACGCGTTAAAATCAAAAACAATGTTAACAAAGTGAGTCGTAAATTTTAATGTTTACCTATTACCAGATATTACGTTCAAACCGTCACTAAATCTATCCGGAGTTATTGTAGGCATAAAGCTTTTTACATCATTCAGGCCCAAGTCTTAGTAAGACTTCGCCAATTTAAAAGTTTTAGTACAATCAATATTTATTTGCATCTACGTTATTTTTAAAAATTGAACTTAACTGGTACGTATACATGTATTTATGGAAATCGAGACCAAATCCCTCAAATTTTAATATAATATATTATTTTTGGTACGTTTGTTACAGTCCATGGTATAACGGCTGGCCTTTTTGGATGAAATTTATTACACAGATTGACTGTCAACTAGAAAAACACACACTACACGAAACCGAGCAAAGCAAGAGTAAATAGATAGTCTTCTTCTTCTTCTTCCTGCGCTTATCCCGCGCTATGTGTGGTTGGCACAACATGTCTTCTTCTTCCACCCTCCTCTGTCATTCGCCAACGTAACATCCAGCCCTTTAGACGCATATCCCCTTTTACACAATCCATCCATCTCTTTTTCGGTCTTCCTCTGCTCTTTTTTTCTTCAACATGCATTTTTAACAAAGAGGGTTAACATCAGGTAAGCAACCGGTTGTAAAACTTCTTGCCAAACCAATTAAAACTTGTATCAGAGTAAATAGATAGTATATGGCTCTAAATGTATAAATCAATACAAAAGCTTCTAAGTAGACCTAGAAGAATATTATTTAATATTGTAATCTGTTTAAAACGTTAAAGCTCACAGCCCATCCATTTTTTCTCAGAAATATTTAATGAAAATGCTTTGTGATATCAGTGAGTGATGTTAGCTTTACGAAATTAAATTTAAAGGTCTAAGAGTCTATTATACATATTCTTGGTATAATTTATTTATAATACATCTCATAATAGAATCAACTTACTTTTATATTAATACTTTCGTTTCATTATTTACTTTTACACAAGCATTTCCCGCGGCTCCGCTCGCGTTTAAAAAAAAACTAAATTCTTAGATTTCTCGTACCATGTGATGTTTTACAGCCAGTTTTTAACGGTTAATTGAGATTTCTCAGAAATGAGATATTTTCCAGTAGTAAAAAGTATCCTTTATTCTGATCCGGATAACCAGCTACCATTGTACTAAATTGCATCAAAATCTGTCTAGTGGTTTTCTCGTGATGCGGTCACAGACAGACAAGCAGACAGACAATAATTCTAAAAACTATAGATTCGGCCTCTGTATTGATAATAATTACTATCCCAATAAGAATTTCCAAAAAATATTCAATGTACAGATTCAACTAAGTTAGAATTTTATTATATGTATAGATTTCTAGTAAATGACTTCATATTTTTAAGCTACAATATAATAATAAAATAAAAATACACAAAAGCGAAAGGTCACACACTCATCACAAAATATCGAAAACCGCTTGATGTATGAAGATGAAATTTGGCAGAGTCAGTTAATAGTTAGTAGAGAACGGATTTTGCGACTGGGCCGGATTAAGGAGGTCTAAGGGCTCTCGCAAATTTGTATGAAAGTCCTTCGTCATTAGTTGTGCAAACTTTAAATGTGGCAGGGAGCAAGGGTAATCGCTAAAGTAATATAAAAGGCAATTGGAGCTTGGATATTTAAAAAATAATGGAAGAAAATCTCATAAATTTCACATCCTGTATTAATACTAGAGTAATAAAAAATATTGAACATCAAAAAGCCTCAAGATAATATAAAGGTGTTCAGTTTCAGATGATGTTCAAATAAAATGTAAAGTCTTCGGATAAGTCTAATTGAATAAAGATTAGTTCCAGTTAAGTAGATTATTTTATTTATTTATTTCTATTTATATCGACTCATATTCTACCCATTAATAATTAATCATATAACGTCACAATAATGTAAACGTCTGTATGCGCCCTTAGAATAATAAACTATTTTAGAACAATATGACAACATGCCGCCCGCGTTTATTATTCATAAATCATCCGAATGTCAATAAGTAAACAGGACTATGGCATGGTTTCCTGTGGGTTTCTAAAATAGAAGAAAAATAACTTATTAAATTTATTAATTGTCTGTTAGACGAAGTTCAATGTACTTTGTTTAATTGACGTACCACAGATTAATAAATTTTTACGACTTACAATATGGTTTAATAGTTTACCAAGTGGCTAATATTCAACTTTATCTTTTTTTAATACAACGCTAAGCTCGGACAGAGAAAATCAAGGTACCCACATGTCTTTATCTATTTATATAAAAAAGGTAAGCCCAACGATTTTTTTGATAACACTAAAGTTGTGATAGTGACTACAAAACAAAAATACAAAAATTGGTTCACAGCCTTTAAAAATATACTAGAAAATGTGCACGATAACATTTAATCTTAACCTTATACCTTTATAAATAATAATAAATAAATATATTGGGACATTATTACACACAGTACCATTTAGTTCCGTGGTAAGCTACGAGGCTTGTGTTACGGACACCAGAATATAGTTGATACACTACACATTTATAATTTTAAATACGTACATATTATAAATAAGCACCCATGACTGGAGTACAAACATTCGTGCTCAACAAAATAATACCCCCAGCGGGACTCGAACCCGCGACCGCTGGCGCAGAAAGTAGTGTTACTACAAACTGAGCCAAACGTGTCATCACAAATGAATAATATACTCGTATTTTCTTTCGACAAAGCTCACACATGAACTGTCTCTTCGTTTTATATTACAAGTAACACGAAATAAACTCGCCATAAAACTATTTTAAGCTTCGAATGAATAAGCGAAAGTTTGTAGCCTCATTTAAAAAAGCTTCTTCTCAACACATGTTTATTGCCGCAACTTATTCCATGAAATTCCCAGTTGTAAGCTACTTTAGTTAACAGACCCCATAACCCAAGTATGAATCTAATAATAATTTATAACAAAAAAATCCATCACGTATTTTTGTATCGTAGCATTGCATGACTAATTATGCCAAATTTATACTGTGTGCTTGTTTCCGATTGGCTACAGACGGTTCAGCCGGCCAATGAAATACGAGGGCGGTCCACTCGTGCGCACTCTACTTTGCAATATTTGAATACACCTTGATTAATTATTGTTTATGTAACACTCTAGTAATAATTGGTTTAAAATGGCGTAGGAGAAATATGTATTTCGATTATCGTTATTTTATTATAATTTCTGTTAAATAATGCCTTGTTTTTTATTTCTGTGATAAAGTTAGTTTATATATAATACCTAATACTTATATAAAAATTTCGTGTTTGTTATCGAACTCCTCCGAAACAGCCTGCCCGATTTTTATGAAATTTTGTTTTGTATATTTGATAGGTACTATGATAATAGGTCGTATGCATTTTTTTATTCTCCTAGGTGATAAGGGTGGACCTCTCCAGATATTTTTATTTTTAAACCTAATTTTTATTTTTTATTTTTTAGTCCGTATTTTTTATAGTAAGGCGAGCAAAGCCACGGGAATTGCTAGTAAATTATAAATTTTCCATTTGATATCAGAATCGATATCTCGAACCGGATGGATTGCTTGATATTTCTAAGAGATCCTCTTATAGCGCGGATGAGGCGGAACTCAAGACTGAAGGGACTCAAATTTTAATTTAGAGATAAGAGTAAAAGAATTCGTGTGCGAGTAAAAAATAGATATTTTAAATACAAAGGTTTTAAATTTTAAAATTATTAAATATTTATTTTTAATACAACACGTTTGGCTCAGTTGGTTGTGACCTTACTTGCTGTGCCAGCAGTCGCGCGTTCGAATTTCGATAGAAGCGTTTTTTTGTGTTGTGAGCACGAATGCTTGTACTTCAGTCATGGGTGTTTATATTCATAAAATGTATTATATATTTAAAGTTATATAGTTTATCAACTATCTGGTATCTAAAACAAAAACGAGGCTTATCATGGAACTAGATGGTATTGTGTGTCATAATAATGTCTCAAACATATTTTTTAAGAAGTTCTTTTGAATTCAATATTCTTACAATATAATATTATATTTTGGTCACAAAAAATATACAGGCCCAAATTATATTGAATTCAATGAAATATTTGCAAAGTAGAACGTATTTTAATTTTTCCATGATCGTTATCAACTATTTCAAAACTTTCATCAAAGATCCAACGGAACCAAACACCTCACGGAACAACCCTCGACTGCACTTAGAAAGCCGCGTACTTCAGGCCCCTTCGCTAGGGGCCCAAACAATAGACTATTTACAGGCAGCCTTTGTCTTAACTTTGAGTGGTTGAACCTAAGAACTAAGAAAGCCTGCAGTAAATCTATTTTGCTTTGCTCTCTGATTTTTTCGTTTAAGTTTGATGAATGATTCAACTGCAATTGAAGTTCCAATTTTCGTACCTTTCATTAATTTTTGGAAATGAGGTCTGATTCATTTAATTACGGGAACATTCTTTTAGATCTATTAGTTTTATTACTATTTGCTTTTAAAAGTTAAGCTCAAATGATTATTTTTTATTGTAAATGTCTCGATGGATTTCTTGTTCCCGAATTCTGATGGATAGCTCTCTAACTCGCTTTAAAATCACGTGATCCCACTAAGTTTAATATTACATGAAATTGTTTCTTGAAATTTGATGAAGCCCGTTTGGACGAGAGCCTGATTGAATGACGCCACATTGAAGAATAGGCTAAATTATAACAACCAATGTTACCAACTTTACAAATATTATAAATACGAAAGGAACTCTGTCTGTCGGTCTGCCTGTCTATCGCGCTTCACGCCAAAACTACTGAACCGATTTAAATAAAATTTGGTACATAGATAGTCTAGAGTTTGAGAAGGACATAGGCTACTTATCAAAGCGAAAAAAGGGATGTAAGGGGTTGAACATTGACATTACGTCATTTTTAAAGCTAAAAGCTTGAAACTTATTTTTAAGACTTTTGATTAGATATAATTATTAACAAAGACATTCAAAGTTTGTAAAAATATTATCGTAGAGGTGTCGCTAGTTATTATTATTAAGTAAATATATTAGGCAAACATTCATTGAACATTGATTTATTATATAATTGTATTTGAAATTGTTTAAAAAACTTTTTATCACAGACGCTACTGTGCGAACTAACCCTTCCTTAATAAAATGTTATAATACGATTGCGAAACTATAAGAGTTCCTTGATTCGACAACGGATTCCTAAAAATAAATTCGGTACTAAACTGTTTTACCTCTGCTTTTAATACATAAACATACTACACAAACTATATTACTTACAAAAAAGTAATTGCTTTTATTTCAAATCGATTAAAAATATAAATACTTTTATTTCAACTGCCTCGGTGGTGTAGTGGCTAGCATGTACGGCCATACATCGAGAGGTCCTGGGTTCGAGTCCCGGGTCGGGCCAAGTTTAATTATTGAGTCTTTTTGTTTAGTAAGTCTCAGTAACAGCCCGGAGTTGGGAAGTTGACGGTGAGTCAACCCCGTGCCTCGGAGAGCACGTAAAGCCGTCGGTCCTGCGCCTTAGCTCTCACTGGTCGTGTCGAGTAGTCGTCCCACCGGAGTATGAGAGTGATAGGAACAGAGAGTGCACTTGTGTCTGCGCGTACACTCGTGCACTATAATATCTCCTGCGTATAGTTGGCCAGTCTCATTGAGATTGGCCGCCATGGCAGCAATCGGTCGGAGAACATAATTATTATTACTTTTATTCATACGTAACAAAGCTTAAAAATATATCTGTACGAATTAAAAAAGGCAAGGGTTTAAAGACAATGTGTCGCTACAAAATCATCGGTAACACTCGATGCGTAAAATTATTTATAAGAACCTATAATCAAATCTAAGCCCTCAAGCTCGAAACTACATATATCATGCACATATACGATAACGTCTTTATTAAGCCCAAGCCATTGTCTCTCTCATTATGGTAGACCAATTGTGTAAGAGACAATCCGTTACACCAAAACAATGTCTAAATACATAGCAATAAAATTGATAATCGCCTATTTTAAAATACGATGGTCATATTTCAAACACCGTTCACGATTTACGTTTTCACACGATAGTATAACGTAATATCATAGAAATAAGGCTGTATTTGTTATACATGTTTAATATAAAAGTTATGTTTATTTCGATTTCGGAACGCAACGGCTTATTATCGACAATCTACATACAATCAGAGATTTGCATTATATCTCAATTCGTTCACGGTCTAATTTGAATAGAATTTTACGCATGAGCTCGAGACGTGTAACGCCTGTTGAAAACTATTGTTTTATGCATCTTTAAATATACTTAAATAAACTAGACTGGCTCTCGGTCCGCTCGATTTCGTTCCTAATGCATTTTAATAATTTTTATAGATTTCTTAGAAATTAGATATTTTTCTTAAGTAATAGGTAGTATTACCTAGTTAGCTCTCATCATCAAAATTGTATCAAAATTTGTCCAGCAGTTTTCTTGTGAATTGCGATGCGGTCACAGACAGACCTACAGACATTCTATACATATATCGAACGTCGAAAATATCAATAAATAGCAATAAAAATTGAAAAATTTAAAGAATTTGAAAAAAAAAGAGGTGAACTCAAAATACAGTGGCAAGGGGTGGGAAAGGGTGTACAAAAATTATGAACTTACTACTTTAGACAATTACCGTGCCCCCCAAAGGAAGTGACAAAAATTTAATATTTTTGAAAAATCTTTAAAATAGTCATTACTATCGATATAGAGAAGGAATGTATAATTTTTAGAATAATTGTCTGTCTATCTAGTTATAATAGTCTAGTTAGTTATAATATTTAGCTCCTATGGTTTCCTAATGGGAAATCACATGAGATTTTGTTTGGCTAAGATATACACCATATTGTCAGTATCATTTTTTTAATTCTATTAAGAACGAAGCCCGTGCCAAGCAGTGGGACGTTAAAAAGAGGTTAAATACAATTACACAAAACACGGTTGTCTAAATAAACAAAATATTAAACTGACGGTATCGACTTACATCAATTATCCGTGTAAAACAAGTAGATACTCTAGTTTCAATGGATTTCAATTATATCAGAAAATACAAATAACTAAAAATAAATTGTTATTGAAATGTGTTTATTTATCATAATAAGTGAAATGAAAAAGCATGTTACATAAACTATTCAAATTGATTGCTGTATGTTTCCAGAACTGACCTATCCCGCTTAATTAACCGGCTTTAATTTCCCAGTGCACTGGTATTGTGAGGTGTATCAAAAATTTGTAGTGAATCTTTTATGTGCCTGTGATAAATAATGTTTGCTTTTTAGTCGAAAGACCATAATAATTTTATAACACTAAAAAATAGTTTTTTCGTCGTCTAGTTGTATAGTTCGTATGATATTTTGTACCTACAGAAAATAAGCTTACAAGCTAGGACTTGGAATAGTGAAAGTAATTGAAAATTTATTTTTTGAAGTAAAAGTTGCTACAAGATTTTATTATATTAACATAACTTTAAGATTTTTGGGACGCAACTTGCATCATAAACCTAATACTAGCGCATTGGTGCCATACTGGCTTTAAGGCCTAAGTAATTTCTTGGGTTTTTTAAATGTTCATGCAAGAATCATGATCAACATGATTTTATTTCTAAAGAACACTTTAATTTTCTGTGGATTCAAAGTGTTAGCGAAACAAAAACATAATAAGTATAAAAAAACCTCAGTTTCTTTCGGTGTAAAAGTAGGATTAACAATCTCTTTCAGTTTTGTAACATTATTATGTATATATGTTTTAAGGCTACATCTCTAATATTTTAAAAATATAATATTATAACAAGACAAGCTTTTATAACTAACACATTTCACTGGATCTAACAATACTAGATCTTCAGAACTCTAAGGTCCCATTAAATTACTTATAATTTGTTTCAAAGCATTCAGTCAAAAGCTCTTCGCAAACTTAGTGATTAAGTATGACATTGTCGAGCCATAAATTACAAGATATAACCCATTTATCTCTCCTCTATTCGTATTACATAATTACACAAGTAAGTTCTAAATATCTGTTATCATTTCAAGTGACAGTTATCAAGTATGATTTAAGTTTATCTGATTTTGACAGTTTTAATTTGATACATAATGCTAAGTAACATTGTGACATTTAAGTGTTGAAATTACACGGTAGTGATAAAACGCTTTAGAAGTACTTAGTTGTGTTCGTTTTGGTTATCACTTTACTAATTTTTTGTGTTTTTAATTATTATTATTTTATTTCGCGACATTACCAAACGGCACCATCTAGTTCCATGGTAAGCTACGCGGCTTGTGTTATGAATACCAGATAGTTAATAAGCAACATATATAAATTTATATACATACTTATATAAACATCCATGACTGGAAAACAAACATTCATGCACTTCACAAATGATGCCTCCAGCGGGACTCGAACCCCCGATCATTTGCATATCAAGTACTACAAACATAGCTGATACAACACATTACTTTATCTTTTTCTTTAACTAATTTAAAAAAATCATTGAGTAATAGAACTCAGATGTAATACAATTTCTATGAGAAAACTAAAATTCAAAATGCATCTACAAAACATCATACCTACGTTACATTCAAACTATTTTCGTCCCAGAAGGAGAAACCTGGAAACTTATAACTTCTGCCAATTCGGAAACTTTACAGACTCTAACTTTATTATAATGGCTCCTCGATGTTCACACTATACCTTGCATCGAAGTTCCAACGTATAAATATGCAACGCGAACTTGTTCGGAAATATTACCAACTTTTATCCTGTTAAATTGAAAACATAACAAAAATCCACCAAAGATTTTCGCTGCAACAATTTGTATGAAGAATAAATATTTTGTGTTAGTTGACGACTGTTAAGTTTTTTTTATTTGAACTACCTATATTGGTAAAGGTAGCGTTCGTTAACTGAAAATTAAAAAAATGTTTTACATCATTTTCATACTAACTAGCGACAGACTCTTGCTTTGTTGACGTTTTAATTTTTCTAAGCGAAACCTTAAATATTTTCTTTTAAATAAAAAGCCTAACATACTCTACATTACATCGACGATTTGCCAGTGAAATTTAGTCAAGTTGTTTTAGAGAAAAGCGGGAACAAATATACAGAAAAGATAGAGAGAAACTCATCAAAAACTCAATTTATTTATCTTTATAGATTTATATATGGCGGATCTTGTATTTCTTTTGCATTTATTTATCTTACCGACACTCAACTTAACCTAGTTAGAGCTATCTAATTTAAACTGCCACCTGCAAGTGCTTTAAAGAACAATGTTACCCCAGATTACTTATAAACTTTAAACGTACAAAATAAACCATTTACCTACTGTTCCAAGAAAAATAATTAAATTTCTTTTTTCTGTGTGTACAGATATTGAGAGTTAGGACTCTCGTTTGGTATATTTAAACTGAAAGTATTACATATCTTAATGTTTCACTTTGCTTATTACAAATCCTTACTTCCTTACTAACTACTACTTATTATAAATGCGAAAGTAACTCTGTCTGTAGCGCTTTCGCGCCAAAACTACGGAACCGATTTAAATAAAATTTGGTACACAGGTAGTCTAGAGCCTGAAAAAGGACATAGACTACTTCTCAAGGCGAAAAACGGCTGTAAGAGGTTGAAATACGGGATGAAAGTTTGTATGGAAATTACGTCATTTTTAAACCTAGCTTGAAACATATTTTTTTGTTTTTTGATTAAATATAAATTGGTAAGACTTTAAACGTTTGTAAAAATTTTATGCTAAAGGGGATACTTAGGGACGAACCCGAGCGAAGCGAGGGTGATTCGCTAGTTAAATAAAAATAAGCTATAAAAGGCTATAATTGGATTTTCGTATTAATTTTTCAAACTAAAACCTTGGTAATTGTCAGATAAGTGAAAACTACTATGCTATAGTTCTAAAATTAAGACGAAGAATTATTTATAAATCTAGTTTATAAATAATTCTTCGTTCGTGTTCTAGACATATTATATTTTGTATTTATCGCATAACTCATAAAAAAGATGTTATAACTTATAAGTATTTTAATAACCCATAATGTACGAAACTTTTCTTCCCGCACATCCAATCCATACTTGGTCATTTTTAATAATATCATTTTTGATATCAACATACAATGTATATAAAAATAGGACACCTTGTACTTTTAGTTTATATGATAACATCTTTCGCTAGGGAAAACTCTATTTCGACGTTACTTTATCGTCAGTCATAAAATATAACTATTTTGATAGAGACGAGTATAAAACACATTTTTCTCAATTCGAGACGTCATCAATCCTCGATTACGCTCAGGCCATTTGCGAGTGCCATACGTTATGTGAACTTAAACTAACGTCCCGTAATTTTGCTCTGGAATATTTAAATATATTAAATGTAGAGTAAAAATCTTAAATTACATATATTTTTATTACCTACTAATATTTGAAATCAAATTATCCAAATTCCACCACAATATATATTCTTTTTTTGACAAAAAGCTCATCTTTTTCAAAGAAAAGAGTTTCACAATGGAGAATAAGGTGCTGAATTGTTTGATTTCATATATACTGTAAAGAAAAAAATCAAAATTGTGATACGTAGAGCAGACTTGTAATATATTTCGTAAAAAACTGTTAACATTTGTCATATGATTTTTATTTTCTTTTCATGCTTTAGGATCTCTTCAGTCAATAAATTAAACCGCATTTTTAACAAAAATTAAAATTAGTAAAATTATGTTACTTTATTGTTATATTTCAAGGCAATTTTATTGCTAAGACAAGTATAATTCATACTGAACGCTTATACATATTTGATACTCGTATCAGGTTCACGTGTATATATAACCTTCGAATATTCGATAGATGTTCTGAATAATATTTTATTTATTACTAGCGACTCAGTTTTGGTTCGGGTTCGTCCGTAGGTTCGTTTTAATATTTTTGAACGGAACCCTAATTCTTTTTCTAATCTATATAAATAAAAATGAATGTTGGTAAGTGCATAACTCAAGAATGGCTGGACCAATTCGACTAATTTTTATTTTGTATGGGAAGGTTTTAATACAAAAAAAAAAAAACAAAAAAAAAAAAAGAATGTTGGTAAGCGCAAAACTCGATAATGGCTCAACAAATTCGGCTAAGTTTTATTTTGTATGTTCCGTAAGTCACGCGGAAGGATTTAATAATAATAAAAAAATAGTTAAGAACTTTTACTAAAGGGGGGTACCTAGGGACGAATCCGAGAAGCGAGGGCGAGTCGCTAGTATAAAATAGATTTAGTTACTTTATAATATAATATCACCTATCTACAAGTGAAAGTTTTGTTAAAGTCAGTCCAGCCGTTTCTTAGTAATGTAAATATCCGGATCAAATACACTGACATTTTTTTTCTTATGAATCCGTGTGACAATACAAACACACACTACAATTTTTTAACTGTTATAGATTATATATTAGCATAATCCATAATAAACGTTTTTCTTAAACAATCAATGATCTTTGTATAATTTAGGCACAGATCATAATATAATACTGGTATCGATAACTCTAACATTACGCGTGTGGGAGTCAGAAATATAATTTTGCTGACTATACCCATCAAACTCAACAATCTATACGAAGTAAACATTTGTTTGTTTGTAATTCATAAACTCAGCCTTAGTCTTTAACATTAAAATGGAAATAAAACCAGAAAGAAGTGAAGCAGATTCGAATCCGAGTCTTGAACCTCTAATATATTTATAAAAGGATTATTAAAGTCGGTTTAGTAGTTCCCGAGATAAGCACGCTCAAACAAACTAACGTACAAATAAACGGAATATACTATATTAGTATAAATAAACAATGTCGTACTTATGTTCTTTACTTAAAATATTCTTCATACTGAAATAATTGCTAAGTCTTAAACATCACAAATAGAGCAAATGGGACATAGTTTATGAAATACAATTAAATTTCGCTGCTCCTCAAATGAACCAAAACAATTCAATAAGCCTTTGAAGCTTACTATCCCTATAACTTTGCCCGGATATAGAATTTAATTGAAAGAGGATGGCTTATTTAGTACAAATGTTATGAAACAAAGCTGATTTCAGTATTAAGTAAAGTTAACGTTATGGGGTGCTTAAGGGGTCATATGGGAAGATAACCTATCTCACGGATTAGCATTAGGGCGCTTCATTTGGGACGACTATTTTTTTTCTCACTCCATGATGCAATATTGTTCTAAACATAGAAAAAAAATCCACAATTTAAAGTTTTCCCATATAATTAACCCGTAAAAATTTTTTTCGCTTTAATTATCTATAGCATAGAGACATTTCATGATATTCATTTGATCATGGGCGAAAGTTGTAGAGGGATCTTTCCTCTTTAAAAGGTGTATTTACAACTAGTTCAGAACCGTGGGCAATCAGTAGTTTTTATATTATTTATAAACATACTAAAAATAAGCATTTTTACGCTTCTCTTTAATGGACTCTACAACCAGACGAAATTTTTAATTTTATAATAGGAACTAAACGATACGTAATATTTAGAGAATAATATTGAAGCACTAAGTAAATTTCTAAAACTGGCTATCTGATTATCCTAAAACGCTGTAAAATAACTGTTCATTAAATAATTCGTGAATATTAACTACGAAGTTTAAAAAATGAAGTAAATGCAGTGTTGAAATATAAGACTTTAAATTCCAAATGCTAATGCAAAAACAGCTTCAAATAAATAACTTTAAACAAGAAGGAGAACGTCCATACATAAATACTGATAGACGCTAACGTCACGAAACTGTAATACAATCTGCTTTGAGCCCGACTGCTCGACGCCTTTGCTTGTACAATATCTAGTTTTACTTTTATAGGTTTTAAACTTTTTACTCTTACAAATTGTAAGAGTAATATTGTTATTTAGTTATATAAATAAAATTGAAGTCTCTGTAATTTTAAATTAACACCTTTCATTAAATGCATATGAAAGTATCAAAAAAATCAAAAATCAATTTTTAAATTACTGTCTGTCTGTTTGATCCGACTAATCTCTGAAACGTGTGGGTGGATCGATTTTCATGGGATTTTCACTCGCAGATTGCTAATTTTATATGAAGTTAATTAGGGTACTTTAATTTTATTTGAAAATTATAAAACCGTTTAATTAACTTTAACGTACGTCCGAAGCGAGCTAGGTTTGTTAGTTAATAAATTAAATATGACATAAAAAAGCTTAAGAAGCAGCGTAAGAATGTTACAAAAATACTAATAAATTGCAGAATTTAGAATTAGTTCAGGTCTGTTTTATATGTGATGTTAGGTATTTTTAAGTCAGGCTTTTATTGACTTATCCTATTAGTACATGGAACTAGCATACTGATGTATCACACGAAAAAGAATTATATGTCTTTACTCAAACATCGAACCTACTACTACGTACTTTAAATATAAGTAATGAAAAAGACACTCAGAACTTTAAAAACAGCATATTTTACATCATTATCGTCCCAATTTCATATGTCAACGTTGGAATTAAATGCAACGAAAAACGTGATACGAATCATACACCTACAAATTCAGCCAAATGTAAATTTAATTACAAGTAAACAAGAAGATGCCAAATTGACGTCGACACTTCATTTTGTCGATACATGTATATATCAGGTTTCTCGATACTCGATAATTAGTGGGGCGTCACTAATCGCTCGGACAAGTTATGAGATTGATTGGCGTATTCCTTCATAGGTACTGATGTGTTATGGGATAATGAGCTGTGACGTATGACGTGTTGATGATAAATCACATGGTGTTTTAACACTTTTTTTTAAAGTAGGTACCAATTAAAATATAAGATTACTTCATAGGTGGCATTTGCGTGAATATTCACGCGTCAGCGCGGGATCCTTGTAAAATTACTGTTACAATAATGTATAGTATTTCATATAAATAAATAGAAATATATTATATTTCTAGCTCAATTTTTTTTTATTTGACGACTCGTTTGGCTCAGTTAATAGTGATCTAATATTGTGTCGGCGTTCGCGGGTTCGATTCTAATTAGGGATTAAATTGATAAGCCTGAAAGTTTGTACTCCACTGATGGCTGCTTATATTCATATATGTATGTTTAAAGTTATGTATGAAGTGTATACCGTAGAACTAGATGGTGCTGTGTTAATGTCCCATTTTTTTTATATTTAATTTTCAAAAAAGTCTCTATAGTAATTACACTTCATTTATCATATTTTTTCTGATATCGATCAATATGAAGTAGAATATTCATAAAAAATGTATGAAACCTTTACCCTAATTCGATTACCGTTGCTTTATTTAAAACCAACAAAACACTATCAGTTCTATCTATAAAAATAAACGTTTTTAAATATATCACTTGATCATAGATAAATATGTATAATGATGTATATTAATTACTATACTATTTTAAATCGACATCGATGAAAGGAAATGTTTATAAAAATATAAATTATGACTGTTTAAATTCAAAACAAGTCACTTGATTTATTTTATTGATTTTGTCGACAACCTACGTGCGACCATTGGACAGCCTTATCAAAGGAAAAGCGATCAAAACTAAGCTTTATTTACTATGCAATAAAGGCTGGTTTTTTGGATTTATAAAAATAAAAAGTTATCTTGAGAAATTAGATAATAGATAAATATCTTCTGTATATGGTTATAGTAAGATTAAAGAGAAATGGTTAAAAGATAGAATATGATAATACTCCATTACAGTAGTAAGTTTTATTAAATGGACACTGAGATATGAATTTGATAAATAATATTCATTTCCTGTGATCATATGCATTCCTAATAATAAAAATCATTCGTTTTTAATACACGCAGTATAAATAAACCGTTTAAGAATTAAAAAAACAGGTATTGGTATTGTTAACAGTTGCTTAACTATAATCAGTATCTCCCGTGACTATGGTTGCTATAAAGCATTCGAAACGTCGGGAATCAAAAATCAAAACAAATCCAACAAAACCCGAAAACATAGTTTAATTTATAAAAAGTCTTTAATTTTTCAAAATTATAATACATTTCTAAAAAGAAAATTTTTTTTCCTGACAAATTCTAAACAATCTTATATCTTTATTTCAAAATAAAAAAGAACATTAGAGGTCAGAGATCCATTTAATGTGCCGCGATGTTATAAGGGAAAGCTTTCCTTGTTGTATCAGTCAATCGCCAACGAGCTGTTAACTGCCTTTTTATAGCAGTGGCCATTTCACGACGTCAAGACTACAGCCCGTGGGTGGTCGGTGTAGTAATGTCGCGGAAGTACAACTTTTTAATTTTGTGACCTTTGAATTTTGTTATTTTATATACGAATATGTTTAACATATTTAGTATTTTATCAACATAAATCTAGTATTTATTGATTTAATACTGCATTCTTTAAATTACATTGTGTCGATATGTACGTGGTTTACGTTATTTTATAGTCCAACTTTTAAGACTCGTATACATAATATTGGTACAAAATGTTTGAAATTATAATATTTGTGCAGACTTTATTTTGATTCCAACTTATTATTGTAATCCCTTAATAATAAATTGTTTAGATCGGAATAATACGCAGACATATTATGTATGTATTTGTATAGTCATACATATCTATTTAGTCCTTTTTAACGTTCCACTGCTAGGCACAGGTCCTTCAATACAAGGATCAAGCCATAGTCCACGCTGGCTAAATGCAGGTTGGTAGTCTTCACTTGTCTTTAGAAAACTTAGTAGGATATCTCAGTCATGCAGGTTCCCTTAAACTATTTTCCTTCACCGCAAAACAAGTGGTAATCATATTAGAAATGATTCACATATGAAAATATCAGAGTTTCGGGACCCGGATTTGAACCCGCTTTACCCTGTTACCCAAGCGAGCCCGTTACCACTCGGTTGCCACCACCTCATACTCATACAATTATTATAAAAGATAAATATTTTCCATATCCATATTTCATTAAAATTACTTAAACGCTTCATTGCAACTGACAATTTATTAAAAAGAGATAATATTATTATGCTTACATTTGAATAAATTGTCGTACACGTTTTCACTTATAAGCGATTTTTAAAATTGATGCCAATAAGGTATCTCGGCCATAATAACTCGTTATATTGAAATTGCATGCAGAGGATTCTGAATAGCTTCTGTAAGTTTCTACCTGAATTTTAGGGATTTATTTTTTGTTCATTTTAGTTGCTGATTTCGTCCCAAGTAAAGAATAAAAATGCAATTTTCGAGATAAAGTGAAACCTACGCACTATTCCACACTATTATTTTTATCTGCGCCTAATTTTTCTAGACTTATTTTATTTTTAATCATACAGAGTACATTTTATTTATTTTAAAATTGTAGTATATACTCATTTTCTCTAGTAGATAATATTATATATTTGTACTCACAACAATATTTGATTAAACTATTGAATTACCATTGATTGGTTCGAGTCCGTGAGAGCCGAACAGTATAGTAACAGCCTAAGCACTTCTTTGTTCTCTGACCGAACGGCCACGGCGGCCAATCTCATTGAGATTGGTCAACTGCACAGGAGATATTATAGTGCACAAATGTATGCGCAGACACAAGTGCACTCTCTATTCCTATCACTCTCACACTCCGGTAGGACGACTACTCGACACGATCAGTGAGAGCTAAGGCGTAGGACCAACGGCTTTACGTGTTTATTTTGGCCCGGCCCGGGACTCGAACCCAGGACCTCTCGATGTATGACCGTACATGCTAGCAACTACACCACCGGGGCAGTTAGGTCATAGCTAGTCTATAAGTGCTCAAAATTTTATTCAAATCAGTTCAACTGTTTAAGTATGATTTATAAACGTACCTATTCCCAGTACAAAATATTATGAAAAAAATCGTAATTAAATTACATACGGAACACCGGATAGGTTTAATTTGAACTTTTTAAAATATATGTGCAAGAACCGTATCTAATGTACTTATAATAACCCAATAATCGCAATCATTTTCGAATTGAAAGGCTCATTTGTGCAGTAGAGTGGGCAGATGTAATAAGTATTGTAGAGATACTCTACTTAAATTGAATTCATTCATAGAAATTATTAAACCGAATATGCGAAGAAAGCTTTTTATTAGACTGCATTCTTAAGTTATTAGAAGCTCTTTCAACTAAATTTAATCTTTATCATCATATTGAGTGTATTCTATTGTTCGAATAGCCTACTATTAAAGATGTGATTTTTTAATATGTATGGTTGTTACTCCTTTACGATAAAAGGGCTATGGTATAAATGTATACAGCCTTTTCTAACATCCCACTGTTGGGCACAGGCCTTCCTTCACTATGAGGGATCAGGCCATTATCCACCACGCGGGCCGATAAGGGTTGACAGACTTCAAATCTTTTTAAAAATTTGCTAGGTTAAAAGAAAATAATTTATTTCGCCTATGACGTATTAATTTGTATTATTTGTTTGCAATCTAGGCTAGATATTTAGATAATATGACATATGTTGGGAGATTATTACAACAGCGCCATCTAGTTCCGCGGTAAGCTACGAAGCTTGTATTACGGATACCAGATAGTTGATACTACACAGATATATTTTTTTAAATACATACATAATATTATAAATATTAACACCCATGACCGGAGTTCAAACATTCGTGCTCAACAAATGAATGCCCCCAGCGGGACTCGAACCCACGACCGCTGGTGCAGAAAGCAGGGTCACTGCCAACTGTGCCAAACGTGTCGTCAATATAAAACATCATCCTTTTTTAAATTTTATTTGACCATTTGCGTGACCCATAAACTTCTTTGACGTCATATACATATACTTTCTATACATATATAGATTTTTGTGATGGTGAAATCTGCTTAATTAAATTTTTGAAAACCATCAATTACTTTCTCTAACACAAAATCCAATACATAGGTATTGTACATACTCATACCTAAATCTAAACAAAAATATATTCAAAGGAACAAAATCATTGACTTCCTAAATCAGTTAAGGGGACATCTGCGTAGAATACCGCAAAACTTTAGATTCCAGATACAATACGTCTCTGACAAATATTAATTGAGATATCATGATAACCGCGTTCACACGCAAGAGCCCAGATATAAGCTTTTGTTAAAGTTTTTTCATCATAAATCTTGTAATATATAGAATTTAATAATATCTTACAACATAGGTTATTATTATTGTAAAATTAATAGCTGCTATACACTTATTTCAAATGGTTCAAATCAGGGTCTCGCATCTCTGATATTTTCATGTGCGAATCATTTTTATACTCATTAAATTTATCTTACCGTGAAGGAAAACGTCGTGAGGAAACCTGCATGTCTTAGAAAACCTAGCAAGTTTTCGAAAGACATGTGAAGTCCGCCAACACGCACTAGGCCAGCGCGGTGGCCTATGGCCTGATCCCCCTCGTACTGAAGGAGACCTGTGCCCAGCAGTGGGAATTAAAAAGGGCTGAAGACAATAGCTTCTATAAACATGCTTCATTTTATTTATATCAGTACATATAAATAAAATTTAAGTGTCTATTTTAAATTTCAAATTAACAACTTTTCAATAAATTCATATAAAAGTATATGTATGGTACTTACTCATACATCAAAAAGTCGATTTTTCTTTTTTTTGGCTGTCTGTCTGTCTGTTCCAGCTAATCTCTGAAACGGCTGGACCGATTTCAACGGGACTTTCACTAGCAGATAGCTAATGTTATAAGAAATAACTTAGACTATTTTTTTTTAAATTTATAAAAACCGTTTAATTTTTTTATCTTATACCCAGCGAAGCAGGCCGGGTTTACTTGTATATACATAGTTTTAAATTACGTCTTATTAGGTAAGATAACATTATCAAAGCTACATACACTTAACTGGTGACACTAAGTGGGTAACAATATGGAGCGTTATTTGCCACGTTGCTTAAATTGCGTGTTCTTGCCGAGATACCACGATAATTTACTTTACCGTCGAGCATGAATCTTAAATACCACATCAGAAATACCAGGCTTATGTAGAATAGAAGGAGGGAACTTGATCTTTTGATCCTGATTACCGCTTAACCATTTCTAACTTTTAAAGTGTACTTTAGCCATTCTGTTTACAAATTACAATGTTTAATCGTTTCGCTTGTATTAAAGTTTAGAGTTGTGAACTAATAGAGAATGTTCTTCCACAGACATAAAAGAAAAGTGACCAACCTTCTTCCATCGAAATCATCAGCTCCAAGCCAGACAGGGTCTCAAAGACGAGCTCCACCCCCAGCTCCTTTATACGAAGACCTACAGGACCTTCCAAGGAGACCTCCTTTGCCGCATAGACCTGAGATGGAACCACAGCTTGAGGTAATAGAATAATGTATAATTAACATAATCAAAATCAGTTTATAATATTATGTCAAACAAAAAAATGGACACTTTTACTACATGGATAATATTTAATGGTAATACATATTACCTATACGGTATGGTCACATTTAATCAAAACTATAAACATCAGTCAGTTCATTCAACAAACTAAAAATATCTAAACTAGTATAATGCATATTATGTTACACGCATCAGCATACTTTTTGATCTCCTAAAGATCATTTTTTTAGATATAGGTAAAGTATGCTGCTCACGTTAGATGCTTGTCACGAAATACATTAACTGGACCCCAAAAATAAAAAGATAGCTTAAACTATATTCAATTCGAAATTTAAAACTTTTAACTTTACTTACAGATGGTGGAAGCAAAAAGACCTAACTGCCAGGAACGAGTATTCGTTTGTGGTACTGGTGGCTCATGGAGAGGAAATTCTTGTGGCGATCCATGCGGTACACCATTGTATGAAGAGTTGCCCCATAGGTCTGATGATTCAGTCCACAGCGATGATCACTTTGCAGAAGATGAATTGAGCCTAGTTGGCGAAGCTGTGCCCTGTCGAACATGCTCACGGCCGCCGGCGCCACATTCCCTGCCCCATAGACCAAGACCGCAACGATTAGATCGGCGGCCTAAGTCTCTTGAAAGACGACGAGGTCAACATAGAATACCAAGACATATACATCCGCCGGACCCATCAGAATTTCATGAAGGAGTTCTTCTAGATGCACTTTTAAGATTGTATCCACAAGTAGGAACAGTCGGAGCTCGACCTCCTGGCCCCATGCCTATGGGTCCTGGTGGTGCGTGGCCTGGAGGTGAACTGCCAGGAATTAACTGTTGGAGAGGTCCAAGAGCGTCTCCAAAACCTCCTAGTGGAGACTCTTCATTTGGATCCGACTCAGGATATAGTAACAACACTTGTGGTACTTGCGGCACGAGAGCTTCATCTCGACATCGCCTTTCGGCGGAAATACCTTTGTCATGAACGAGAAAGTTTGGACTCAGTGGGCGTGCCATAACGGTTCCATATTGAGTGATATGATAATTTTAATCATAATTCCAAGCATTTATTAGTTTACACGGCCTACTTTAACTGATATTCAGTATGGCCTTTTGCCTTCTTCGATGATAGTGATTATAAATTAATTCATGGGAATTAATTATACCTAGTAGTGATATTTCTACAAGTCTGTACAAAAGAGTTTCTAATTAGCCGAAGGGTTTTCGATTAGAATATTAATTGTTTCTTAGCTTTCGGTATTAATTTCAATTACAATTAATAGGTTTGTAAAAAATTATGTGAACGTAGTTAGGTAGTAGCTGTTTCGTCCTAGTAAGTTATATCGAGCTAGTCCTAAATTATCGCAATTATGTATGAATTAAAACACAATTTTGATTTAATGTAAAAATATTGTAAATCATGGAATTTACTAAACTGTAGATATTGTAAAAATAGAATAAGTAGCATAGTGACTTGAATTTTATAATCATATCACAATAAATTTATCTGCATCGCATTTTATATATTATGAATCACGGTCTTGAATTCTTTTTTGTATATTATTTATTGTCTGGTGCTAAAATCATATGGTATTTTCCAAACTTCATACAATTTTATGGTATTTTAAAGAATTTCATAATAAATGAGCTGGACTTATTAGAAATATATTTTTATTTGACACTTTTATATAATGTGAAGTGTTTTAAGCTCAATACATATAATTTATAGCAGGATATTGTCCGTTAACTTCTGAGAGCTCCCATTCAACAAATTTTACAGAAGAAACAGAAAAATAACGTATTAATAAAAATTCTAACATAACAAACAAATCGTTGGTTGGTGTTTACGTCTTTCTATGACATCATAATTAAATACAGTTACTCTGCTCTTGCTAAAGGATGGTATTTTTAAGCGAAATGCTACATAAAATATCAGAAGTTCACGGACGATATGCGAATTTATTTAACAAAATATGTTCTAAAATTTCCCAATTGGTTTATAATCTAAAATTAATATCAGAGATAATTTTAAATCTGTCATAATATTCAAATACTTCGCAAAACTTTCGTCTAATCTTGTATAATGTGTAACATCATTGGTATTGGAGATATATATTTTGTAAAAGCAAAGCACTGGATGTAAGCTATAATTTTATTCAATCATCGAAATTTGTTTTTGTTTCTGTTTTCATATAGTATTTAAGTTATATTTATTTTTTTATGTTATTTCGAATTGTATAGTTTCAAAGCATCGCTATTATTATAAAAATTTTCGGACGAATGCGTCCATTTATAAATATGAAGAGCACAATAAAATGAAAAATAAATACCTTTCTAAATAAATGTATTTTTATTCCTATAACGATAGATGTATGTACCTATGGTGATGTTTCAGCCCTTTTTAACGTTCCGGATCAGGCCATAGTGCTGGACTAGTGCGGCTTCACATGTCTTTCGAAAACTTGCTAAGTTCTGTCAGACATGCAGGTTTCCTCACGATGTTTTCCTTCACCGTAAGACAAGTGCTAATCATAATAGAAATGATTCGCACATGAAAATATCAGAGGTGCGAACCTTATTACTGAAGATATGTACTATATGTACCACACCACCTAGATTTTAAAGCCATGGCAAGCTTGCTTGTGTTATGGATACCAGATAGTTAAAACCCTACATATATATAACTTTAAATACGTAGATAGATAGTATACATAAAAATTCATAAATGGAATATAAAAATTCATCCTCGACATACAAATGATTGCCCCCAGCGGGATTCGAACCCACGACCGTTGGTATATGAAATTGACGTAAAGTAAAATGCTTTGATTATTATTATTAAAAGCTACTATACTATAATCAATACCCATGTAATTTTATAGAGGATGAATATGTGGATGGATATTGCTTCTGTTCTTTCAAGCAAAAGTTACGGAACGCGATTTGATAAAACTTATTACCAAACTACCTTACACAAGACATAACACCTCGTCTTATCGCCTCCACTGGTGACAAGAGAGCTGGCTCATTTTTCGCCCAAAGAATCGGCATTGCCATTCAACGGGGGAATGCAGCTAGCATTCTTGCCACTATTCCACGCGGACACGACTTGCACAGTGATAATTGTACAGTGTTAAGTGTACATTTGCTTTGTATATAATATAGTTAAGTTTACTTGTAATTTCCTTTATTGTAAATAAATATATTACCTTACATTACCTTACACAATAAAATAACTATAGATTATAAAGATACATAAAAGATTTATGTGGGCAAAGCCGTGAGATAATGTTAGTCACGAATAAAAATATACTTAAACAAAACAGCGGATTCCGCTTATACTCGTACCTACTAATATGTTTGACATTTAACCGACTGTGATAAATATTGTATGGTTACTTAGTATTTTAATTTTTTTGATTTTTTATTAAGTCTACAACCTGAATATTTGAGAACATACTTATTTTATTTTAAATACTTTGATCTTAAACTAAGCCTTACTCTTTGTCACTAAGGAATAGTACAATCTGAGCGTGTATAAATGTAAAAAGTGCGTTATAATAAGGAAATTCCCACATTAGTCTAATAGCGAAAAAAAATCAGTTCAAACAAACGCTAGATGTAAATATTAAATAGGAGTTTAAATTATTCCTTTGTCCTGTCATCCATAATCTAGATAGGTCCGAGTAATTCTTAGGGAACATCTTAAATTTTATCAGTATTGTGCGTAACAAAAGAGCAGATTCGGGTGCAATTTATGAAGTCATTTATATTTATATAGTCAAGTATTAATATCCTAAATATTAAGTTATATAATATTATATAATAAATACCATCTATAAAATATTATAATAACAAAATATAATATAATATAATAATAATTACATTTAATTAAAAAAAATACTATTAGCTAATGTACCTACTTAGCCCTTTATAACGTCCCACAGCTGGGCACGAGCCGCCCTTCAATACGAGGGGAATCAGATCATAGCCCACCATGCTGGGCTAGTGCGGGTTGGCGGACTTTACATGTATATAGAAAACTTGATAAGCTATCTCAGATATGCAGGTTTCCTTCCTTTGTTGTTAGACAAATGATAATGTTAGAAATAAAAATATCAGAGGCTCGAGACCAGGATTTGAACCCGCGTCACACCAAGCGAGCGCGTTACCACTGAGCTACCAACGTCTTCAATCAATATACATAATAATGAAAAAAATATTAAATGTAGTATGTACGTTTGCGTAATTTGTAATGATTTAAACGTTTATACATAACTAGCAACTCACCTTCACTTTGCTCGGGTTCGTCACTTGTGAAGAATGAAAACAAATTTATCACTCTCTCCCACAGGAACCGTATATTTTTCGGGATAAAAGTGACCTATGTTCTAATCCAAATTATATTCTATTCCTGTGGTAAATTTCATCCAGATCTGTTCAGCTGTTCTGTCACACTTTACGTAGAAATCGAATTCGCAATCCTCGTAGTGGTAGGTTATGCCACTAACATGCTTACTGCACCGAGCTCATATTGTTCATGTTAACTTATTTAAGTTAATTATATTGCACTAATATACCTATCGCTTTAATTGAAATCAAATTATCCGTGATAGATTGCTTGTTAACGATCTACATACATAACTGTTATAAAATTAAGTCGAAACAGCCTTAATTATGAAAAATATCTCTATCTATCTTAAATTTTATCAGTATTGTGCGTAACAAAAGAGCAGATTCGGGTGCAATTTATGAAGTCATTTATATTTATATAGTCAAGTATTAATATCCTAAATATTAAGTTATATAATATTATATAATAAATACCATCTATAAAATATTATAATAACAAAATATAATATAATATAATAATAATTACATTTAATTAAAAAAAATACTATTAGCTAATGTACCTACTTAGCCCTTTATAACGTCCCACAGCTGGGCACGAGCCGCCCTTCAATACGAGGGGAATCAGATCATAGCCCACCATGCTGGGCTAGTGCGGGTTGGCGGACTTTACATGTATATAGAAAACTTGATAAGCTATCTCAGATATGCAGGTTTCCTTCCTTTGTTGTTAGACAAATGATAATGTTAGAAATAAAAATATCAGAGGCTCGAGACCAGGATTTGAACCCGCGTCACACCAAGCGAGCGCGTTACCACTGAGCTACCAACGTCTTCAATCAATATACATAATAATGAAAAAAATATTAAATGTAGTATGTACGTTTGCGTAATTTGTAATGATTTAAACGTTTATACATAACTAGCAACTCACCTTCACTTTGCTCGGGTTCGTCACTTGTGAAGAATGAAAACAAATTTATCACTCTCTCCCACAGGAACCGTATATTTTTCGGGATAAAAGTGACCTATGTTCTAATCCAAATTATATTCTATTCCTGTGGTAAATTTCATCCAGATCTGTTCAGCTGTTCTGTCACACTTTACGTAGAAATCGAATTCGCAATCCTCGTAGTGGTAGGTTATGCCACTAACATGCTTACTGCACCGGGCTCATATTGTTCATGTTAACTTATTTAAGTTAATTATATTGCACTAATATACCTATCGCTTTAATTGAAATCAAATTATCCGTGATAGATTGCTTGTTAACGATCTACATACATAACTGTTATAAAATTAAGTCGAAACAGCCTTAATTATGAAAAATATCTCTACTATAAAATATTGTTTTAATATACTGTTTTTACAAAAAAAAAAATAGACAGCCATAATTACTAAAAATATCTCTATTATAAAAACAAATTAGAAATAAAATTATAACTCTGTACATTAAATATTTTTTGAAAATCATTCGAATACTCATTATTATCATATAATAATGTTCTCCGACCGATTGCGGCCATGGCGGCCATTCTCATTGAGACTAGCCAACTACGCAGGAGATATTATAGTGCACAAGTGTACGCGCAGACACAAGTGCACTCTCTGTTCCTATCACTCTCATACTCCGGTGGGACGACTACTCGACACGACCAGTGAGAGCTAAGGCGCAGGACCGACGGCTTTACGTGCTCTCCGAGGCACGGGGGTGACACACCGCCAACTTCCCAACTCCGGGCTGTTACTGAGACTTACTAAACAGAAAGATTCAATAATTAAACTTGGCCAGACCCGGGACTCGAACCCAGGACCTCTCGATGTATGGCCGTACATGCTAGCCACTACACCACCGAGGCAGTTATCAATACAGAGTCATTATTATCAATACAGAGGCTCAATAGCTAGCTTCCAGAATTTTCGTTTGTCTGGAAAGACATCACGACATAACCACTACACAGATTTTGATGAAATTTGGTATGGTAGCTGGTTGTACGAGAATGTGTAGAAGGAAAAAAGAGTAGAGGAAGACCGAAAAAGAGATGGATGGATTGTGTAAAAGAGGATATGCGTGGGTGGGTGGGTGGGTATAAGGGGTGGTTGCTACGTTGACGAATGACAGAGGAGAGTGGAAGAAGAAGACATGTTGTGCCGACCCCACATAGCGTGGGATAAAGGCAGGAAGAAGAAGAAGCTGGTTGTACGAGTTAACATATAGGATACTTTTTATTGACAAAAAAACCTTGGCTCTTAACAAACCTACAAGTTTTATAACTTTCTTATTGATTTAAACTTAAATGACTTACTTTGAAATGATGGTTCTAGCATTGTACAAAGTAGTACACATTATACATATTATGTACGTATTAAGATGCATTGAAACTACGCAAATAAACATATGCAACTCTTTCTCTATACTAGTCTAACTGCGCTTTAGATACCATCTCACATATTTTAACATCGTGGATGTAAATTTACTAGAAAGGATTGCAAATTTGTTAAGATATTTTATTCAAAATAATTTTTTCGCACACAAACTCAGGAAGCTAAAAAAATATTTTTAACAAAAAAACAAAAACCGACTTCCAAACTAAACAAATCTAAACTAAAAAGTGGAAAATAATACTTTTAAGAAATTTTTAGTTGACAAATGAGTTAAGCACTCAAACACATAATATTAATGCCTATGGATGTAACCAACCGTACGGATATTCTAAAGAAGTACCTATAAAATATGCAATTGAGTGGAGAAGTCCGGAAATGTTAGTAAAGCTTGTTATCTTTGGATGTACTCAAAAATTATATATAACTAGCAATTCCCGCGGCTCCCATCGCGTTTTAATCACTATTGGTGGTAGAAGGATGAAAATTTAGTGTTATAAGTATTTTTGATGCGCGATCAAAAGAAAGTAAAAAATAAAAATTTGGTCTAAAAATAAAAATCTTGAGAGGGCCCATACCCATATCACCTAGCCTAGTATAGTATTATTTTATCTGTGGTTAGCGGAATCAAAAATAGCCTACGACCTATTCTTAATCTACGCTATTCGAGACATGGTGTCATCCAAATCTGCCAAACCATTTCAGTACGAAGGAGTCTAATTTAATGTCACATCTAGCAATTATATATCCCACACGGCAAATATTAATAAGCCGCCCAAGGCAGTGTTGATTTATGTGTTTAGACGGCTTGCGCAAATGAATACATTTTAACAACATACACAAAGACGGGGTAACTAAACGAGCTTATTATTTATTGGGGCGACAGTGAAATAAAAGGCATTGACAGTGATAATCGTGCTGAGCTTTGGCTTTCTTGTTATCGAAACTTTGATAGCTTTTTTGAAAGATGCTAAACATCGATAGAATAATTATTGAATTAAAATTCTATTAGTTTAGTATTTCTATGAACTATTTACTTTTTGAATCTAATATAGGTATTTGATATTTCATACGGGCTTAGAGTCCCAATCTTTTATAGGTATCTGGTAACTGCAGATAAATAAAAGATAAGTTTTTAACATCAACATCCGACGGCACATTTGGCTCAATTGGTAGTGACTCTACTTTCTGCGCCAGCGGTCACAGATTCGAGTGCCGCTGGGGGCATTCATTTGTTGAGCACGAATGCTTGTACTCCAGTCGTGGGTGTTAATATTTATGATATATATGTATTTAAAAATTATATGTGTAGTATATCAACTATCTGGTATCCGTACTACAAGCCTCGTAGCTTATGTTGTCCCAACATATTTATTTATTTATATAAAAAAATTACATTTCTTTCTGTCTGCCTATTTGTCTGTTAGTTTTAGCTAGAGTCTGAATTAGCTGGACAGGTTTTGACGGGATTTTCATCACATTCTACTAGCTAAATAGCTGATGTTATAAGGGGTAACTTAGGCTACCTTTTATTTCGGAAATATAATTAGGGTTATTTAAAAAAAAACGTACCTAGAGACAAATGCATTTTTAAAATAAACATACATTATTATGCACTCTTTAGAAGTAGTATACGTATAAGATAAAGATTTAACAAAAGTTTAAATTTAACAAAATATATAATCATTTCTCCATCAAAATTAAATAACATGTAAATTTAATTCTATTATAACGAAAACAATATACATGCATACATTTCAAGTTATCTCGGGAACAAGGCGCGTCAATACTAGTCTGGTATCAATAGCAACTATCGTCTGGGGTTGAAGCAAAGATGAATTTCAAAGGAAATCGGAAGGGTTGAGTTGAACAGCTGATTACACTTTGTGCTTTGTGGTTAATCTTGAAAATGTATTATTGATCCAAAAACTACAGTATTTATCAGTGTCTTTAATTATTGTTACATTAAGTTCTTTTAAAATTATACTTAAAAACATGGGAAATGTATGTTAATAATTTACATTATCAGATTGATGTATTATTATTGATTTAACTTTAACTCTTAAAGTATTCGACCAATTTGAAAAATTCTTTTTTTTTTTTGTTTTTTTTTTTAGGTATGTCTCAGAAGCAATTTTACAATAGAAAAAAATCAGGCACCCCAAAAAATAACTTTGGAAATTAAAAAATGATAGATATTTGACGACGGCTCAGTTGGTAGTGACCCTACTTTCTGCGCCAGCGGTCGCGGGTTCGAGTCCCGCTGGGGGCATTCATTTGCTAATCACGAATGTTGGTACTCCAGTCATGGGTGTTTATATTTATAATATGTATGTATTTAAAATTTATATGTGTAGTATATCAACTATCTGGTATTCGTAACACAAGCTTCATAGCTTACCACGGAACTAGATAGCGTTGTTGTAATAATGTCCCAACATATTTAAAAACTTTTTATTTCCAATCGTCGGATCAATAGTCGTTAAAAGGATTTGACGTGTGGATAGGACTCTTTAGTTCTACTCGTATATAAAAGCAGACAGAAATAACATTTTCATCTACGCTATTTTACGATTACCCTTAAGTTTTCTTATTTATTTAGTTAATTTTAGAAAGGATCTTATTACAAGTCCCAACAGTTAGACCTTTCTCTACCGGTTGAGAATACTTTTTCGTTAATTTATTGTGGGCGACCCTTTGTTTCATTATTATTAAACTTTTATCATTCCCTAATCAACTAATAAATATCTTAAACGCTTTTGATCCTGGGTCTATTGGCTAGCATGCAGAACTGAAATACGGTAGTTGGGTTTGAGTCCTGGGTCGGGTCTTTTTCTTCCATTTCTATACACACTATAATATAGTAAGTATAGTTAGTACCTATCCCCCTCGTATTAAAGGGAGGTCTATGACCAACATTGGGACGTAAAGTTATGTTATTGCAAATAATTCAATGACTAATACTAAACAAGCCTAAATTTTCATGTAATCTACGATTGTAATATAATATAAAAGTTTAAGAGAACATGATATGTTTGCTGTTACGAATTTTATTATCAGACTGTAATCTGTCCACGAAAATAATGCAAAAAAATATTGTTCATGCAAAAATTGTTTCCAAAAATATTGTTAATCAGTTCATATAAACATCTTATTTTCCCGGCAACTATCTGGATTGTAGAATACCTAAATACTTACTAATATTATAAATGCAAAAGTAATTCTGTCTGTCTCGATTTCACGCCATAACTACTAATCCGATTTACATTAAATTTGGTACACATATAGTCTAGAGCCTGAGAAAGGACAAAGGCTACTTTTCAAGGCCACAAAAGGGCTGTAAGTGGTTGAAATAAGAGATGAAAGTTTCTATGGAAATTACGTCATTTTTAAAGCTAGAAGCATGCGAAGCAAACGGATTTTTTGGCTTTTAACTAGATATAAATAAAGTAAGATATTCAAAATTTGTATAAATTTTATACTAAAGGGGGTAACCCAACGTAAGCGCTAGTATATACCTACCTATTAAAGTGTGGAAGCCCAAGTCGTGTCGTGATTCATATTTAAATAAAATAATCAGTAATGTTAAGAAATGGTACAATAAATTCAATATCATTTTTGATATTCATCTGAAAAGACAGACCGACTCAAAAATATGTGGCGCCTATCATCCAATTGTAAAGAACCATTCAGACGCTTGCTTGTTGTATTATTAATATAACAACTTTCCTACAAGAAAGATCAATGTATTCTGGATGTAAAAAATAGAACAGAGGATAATAGAGGTGGCATGTATTCTACATTATTTGAAACTTCCATTAAAACAGACTTTATAAGTTTGAGGTCTAAAAGAGTTTTATGTTTCTGCCTAAGGCTTAATGTTAAGGAAAAGGTATTTTTAAAATCAAGCCTTCGTTTTTAATGTTGGGAAATGCATTAATGCATGCCACCTGCATACATTCCTATATAGAACTCACCGATTAAGCTAGTACTACCCACTAAAACCCAATGGAACGTCCTTCTTGTTAATTTGCGTTGTATAATCACGATGATAGCGCACTTCATAGACATTGGTACATTGAAATAGGCCAGCTTCCGTTGTGTTTCTTGACTTCGTGCCTGGCTGGATTGCTGAACGGTAATGACCCAACCCTTTTTGTTTAAAACAAATTACAATATAATTAAATAAATATGAAATCAGTATTGATATATTATAAGATCATGATTATAATATTGTAAATAATATAAGCGATTTGTTTTCTAATACAAACTTTTCACAGCAAATACCATATCCAATATCTCAGCTGTTTTAAGGATTCATCGTCTGAATTCATCAAACAGGACGTGAAACCATAATTCTTTGGACGGACTCGACCACGAGGAATGCAATTTATAAAAGACAAGTTTGTTTCAAAATTCACTGAACACTCGTTCGTGACGATCTTTAGGGCACATGATATAAATATACGGGGCTATTCTTGCATCGTTCGATATATTTACGAGCGTTTTCTACGTTTAAGTATATGGAAATGATTCAGATTTTCTGATGTCGTAATTTATCTTAGACTTTTATAGTGTAGTATCGATTTCTTCCATTAACCGTAACTTGAAAGTACACAAGCATATAAATTTGTATGCAATATTTTATTTCATGATGGTTAGAAACGTTTGCTTTCTATAAAATAAGAATAACGATCAAACACAATAATAACGTACTTCCGGATTAGTGTCACGTGTGTCAACCACTCACCTGGCCTATAAAAAAGGGGGGCCTAGGATGGTAAGTCAGTGTGCATTCGATGCCCGCGCGTGGTAAATATTAAACTGATAATATAGAAATTCACACAAGTATTATTGGTATAATGCCAAGGAACTACTAAAGTACATATTATGTATATTTAAGGAGAATACATTCGAAAACAAACAAACAACGGCTGGAATGATTTGAACAATGATTTCTTTTTTCGTCAGTATAGAAAATAGAAGAAACACAAAATAATAAGTAGATAAGATCAGAACTGTTTATTTTTTACGGGGATGGGGAACACTAATTACCGCCGCACTCATAGTCATTTGAAGGACTATTAAGTCGAGAATCTCCATACTAAAGAACGACTAAATGGTTCATTAAGTGACTATGAGTGCCGGCGTAAGTATTTAAATGTACGGGACGAATCCGAGCGAAGCAAGGGTGAGTAGCTAATAAATTAAACTATTTACTATCGTAACTTAACGTTTAATATCCGAATAGGACACCATCTGATTGAGGATTTCACGATTTAATTTTAGCTCTAAGCGTTTACGATGTTTGTCACCTTCTTTGTACTGACCATGTATCATGACATGACGTTTTGTTGTCCTTTGATATGTATTTTTAGTCGAATCCACAACACAAATAAACCCAGGTGTCACATGTTGTATTTTATGTTACAGGCAGTAAAAAAATAACGGCAAGCACTAAAATTGACAAATTAACTAGAGTTGCTCATGTTTTAACAGCTATTTTATACGACTCGTTTGGCTCAGTTTGTAATGATCCTACTTGTTGCGCCAGTAGTCGCGGGTTCGGGTCCCGCTGGGGGCATTCATTTGTTGAGAACGAATGTTTGTACCTCAGTCATGGGTGTTTAAATTAACTTTTATATTAGCTCGTAGTTTACCTCGAAACTAGATGGCGCTATGTGTAATAATGTAAAAAAAGCCTTCTTGTCAAAAGAATATTAGAAAAGTGGTGCAACATTATCGATTATATAATTTATATTTTTTTTTCAATTTATTGGCCAATACATAACAAATATACATTATAATTTGCAATTTAAGTACCACGAAAACCTCGCGGGTTTATCTGGGTACAGAGAGTCATTCAGATCATTCGGTTTGTTTTTGTAAAAAATATTTTTTAAAAAGTGATTTGATTTTCGTGGTACTTTTATACATTTCTTGCAGTTCTCTGGGCAGTTCGTTAACATATTCAGGTATTAAGTAGTTATCAGTTCTCTTTCCATACCAAAAACTTGGTGTTTTGAATTTTTCACATAAATTTTGAGGTTATGTGAAAAAAGTATATTTACAGAACTTTTAGATCTTTTTATTACCTACAACATTGCTATTTAACTTTTCTCCATAGGACTTGTAGTTTTGCTGGGAATCGAGATAAACAGTTTTTTACCCTTAAAACACCCCCCTACCCCCTTCCCGACCTCAGATCGCCCGTAATTTATTTTTCCTTTCATTTTTATAATATTCCCCTCCTTTTACAATGGGTTTCATCCTACTATTATTTTTTTTCACTTTTTATTATTTTTATAGGCTTCTACCCTGGTCTATAATCGAAAATTCAAATATTCTAGTTATTCAATTACTTGCTGGAAAATCTGTTGTTCCTTTCTTACACACGGCAATTTACGATTAACTGTCCTTGTCATTGACTGTCATATATTGACAACTAAGAGTATCTTAGGATGAGTTAATGAAAACACATGATCTTATTTTACCAACAAATCTTATTCAGATATTTTTCAATCTACATGACATTGGCGAAGAAATTTATGCAAAACGGCAATCTCTGAAGCCTCAATAAGAAAATTTAAATTTTATGTAAAGAAGCTTTTAATAAGCTCGTACAAACAATGATACATCGAATCCGCGACCTGCAATAACAAAGCTTCATTAAACTTATAGCACAAATAAAAATCAACGCGACACAATTAGACAAAATAAACACAATCATGTCAGTACATCGCGGTCAATTCTGCACGTAGACTATAATTACATACAAATTGATAATTGGTCCAGCTCATTTTCATTGTTCACCTGATAACTTCGAAACTGGCATTACATGTTCTCGTTAAACGATTAATTAAAATAATATTAACAGACGCGTGTTTCATTACACCTCCTGCCTTTTAACGGAATTGGCTTTATAATAGAACTATCTTTACACGTGATAATATAAATTGTAAATTTGTATATAATTACAGTGAAATTTATAGTAATTTATTAATAGAAAACCAATATGAAATATCTTCTTTATTATTATGTCAATTTTAGAAGTAAAATGTTCTATAAAGGAAGTTGTTTTGACTATTGTTGATTGTCTTTTATTCTTATGAATAAATATTATAAGTAGTCATTATAAATTACATTACTTTACGAAATTATTGATAAATAATATTATAAACACTATTTATTTATTATAACGAATTTAAGGATTATAATTAACAAGTTACAAGTTATTTACTGAAAGGATGTTTTAGACTGTCATTGTTACTATCAATGATATAAAAGGAGGTGTATGAATTGTGAAACGGTTGGTCGTATCCCGACTACAGTCCGGAGCACTTCACTGAGCAAGTTAAGTACTCTAACTTTGTATTGTTACTATTTTACATTTGTAATAATCGTGACTTTTAAAAATAAGAAATAAGAAATAACATTTCTATATTTCTATAATTATTCAGATACTATTAAATGATACAAAACCTATATGAATGAATTATTTTGTTAGTGTTTTGCTGATATATTTCTATGTCATATACGTTTCTTTGTTATACATTATATTGAAGTTGATCAAGTTATATTCAAACTATTGTTGTGGCTGTATTTATTGTTACATAATATGATATTAAAAAAAGTAGTCCCGCTGAGTTTCTTTCGCCAGTTCTTCTCAGGACAGAGGTTTAATCTTTCCGAACTGGTGGTAAATAAAAAGAATTATTGCGAATTCCTTTGTCTTATTTACCTTTTCCTAAATTTCTTAATTATCTTAATAATATATAAAGTACTTAGCAGTAATAATTGTAGTTCCTTTAATAATGAAATAAAAGAGAGTAGTTCGAAGCTTTTGCTATCTCTATTAATTCCAAAATTCTATCACACGCGTAGCTTATACTTACAAGTATACATGTGTGTACAATCCTTAGGCTCGTAACGTGGTATTAGATAAAAGCTATCTAATCTGTCATAAATCTATACTAATACTAGCATTTCAAAAAAAATGGTGGTAGAAAATTCTGGAGAGCGGATTAAGTTATAGCCTACGACCTTATCTCAGACCTACCTAAATGTACACAAAAAAAAATTATAAAAATCTGTCAAGCTGTTTCGGAGGACTTCGACAACAAACACTGTGACACGAGATTTTTTATATTAGATAAATAAATAAATATGTTGGGACATTATTACACACAGCACCATCTATTTCTAGTTCCGGGGTAAGCTACGAGGCTTGTGTTACGGATACCAGATAGTTGATAAACTACACATATAACTTTTTAAATACATACATATTATAAATATAAACACCCATCACTGGAGTACAAACAATTGTGCTCAACAAATGATTGCTCCCAGCGGGACTCTAACCCGCGACCGCTGGCGCAGAAAGTAGGGTCACAACAAACTGAGCCAAACGTGTCGTCAAATACTATGGGATGTTAACACAGCACTATCTAGTTCCACGGTAAGTAAGGATTGTGATAAAGAAGGACGGATACCAGATAGTTGATACACTACACGTCATATATTATAATACATACATATATATTTAATTATATAAATATGAATTAATTATAATATTGATATAAAGTAAGTATTATAAATTGAAAATTAATTATATTACTTACACTTATAAAACTGTAAATGGATGAAAAATATGGCTTCAATTGAATAACATTTAGTTATGTATTTTTTATCAAAATACGTCTAACCATTAACATGGTCAAAATAATAACTAATAACGATACAGGGGCAGAATTTATATATTGTTTAGAACTTTTGCCTGTCTGTGTGTGCTTATCACGAGTAAACTACTGGACATATTTTGATAAAATTTAGTACGATGATAGCTGGTTATCCGGGTGAATATAATATAAGGTACACTTTATGACGATAAAATTTCCTAGCTCTGAGAAATCTGTACTAACTGGAAAAATGAAATTATCTACTGTAAGGTTTCGCTATTTCAATGTAAAATAAAATAGTTTTTAATTTGTTAAACTGACCATTTTGTATATCTGGCAGTCAAAATTATGAAAATTGTTATAAAAATAAAGAATATTCAAATTGATATAAAAAGAATGACAGGACAAGGAATGTGGATTGATCTGCGAGGAGTTGAGATGGATAGATGTTGGTTGAGGTTGAAGAGAATATAAGGAAATTGTTTAAAATAGAGGAAATTGTGATATAATATTAAATATGTACATGTAATATTGGAAGTTGAAGTTGTTTTATTTAGGACTCTTACATTACAAACCCGAGCAAAGCAAGGGCGTGTCGCTAGTCCTTATCCTTACTAATCCTTACTAATATTATAAATGCGAAAGTAACTCCGTCTGTCTGTCTGTCGCGCTTACAAGCCAAAACTACTAAACCAATTTAAATGAAATTTGATACACAGATAGTCTAGACCCTGAGAAAGTACATATTTACTTTTCAAGGCGAAAAAAGGACTGTACGGGGTCAAAATAGGGGATGAAAATTTGTATGGAAAATACGTCATATTAAAAGCTAAAAGCTTGAAAATGATTTTTTAGGCTTTTGATTAGATATAAATACGTAAGACATTCAAAGTTTGTAAAATTTTATACTAAAAGGGATACCCAGGGATGATACCGAGCAAAGCAAAGGTGAGTCGCTAGTATATTATGAGTGTAGGTACCTATTTCTTACAAAAAGATACGATAACCTTATTTCAAAGTGTCGTCATCAACGCAACCGTCCTCGAATACTATATTTACACAGATTAAACATCGCATTCTATCCAAATACCTTAAATAATATGACACTTACATTTCTAAATCCCATTTAAATGGCAATAAATTAGAGAAATTATTGAACAGTAAGCCTACTTTGCGCAATTACATTATAATAGGCATCGCGTATCGTAGGTTTTCTGGTATGAAATATTAAAATTACTTTTAATTTATTATCTTAGAATGGTGGAGCTTATGTCGAGGTCACGTGTTCGATTAAAGGCCTTATTACACCTTCCTAAATTTAGTCGTCCTAATTAGGATTTAGGAAAGGATAGCAAAATGATGTTTGTGATTACACTATCCTAAATTTAGTAACCATAGACGAATTTACAGATTAAGTATAAGTTTCTACGAGTGCAACCATAGAGTATATTACTATATTATATAACGTTTTCATTAACTATAATAATAATTTTTATCGATTTTATTCCAAAGATATGTTTTTATCGTTTTTATTCAAAAGATATGGCATATCTTTATATAATTGAATAATATTAATTAGGATCTCTCTTTCCTTTGCCATTAAACTCGTTGCACTTTAACAAAATAACATTTAATTTTTAAAAAATTTTAATAACATGTGCACACGCACTACGCAGTCGTCACGTTTATTATAACAATAATAAATGTACTCTCTTTGGAGTCCAGAACAAAAATCATAGAAATAATAAACCAAAAATACTTGCTGTCCACAGATTATTAAGGTCGACGGAATTTAGCAACCATACTTCTTCCTAATTAGGTTAGGATTCTAACTTGCTAAATGCGATTACACTTTCCTGAATTTAGTAACTAAATCATTTAGGAGACTAAATTTAGGAAGGTGTAATAAGCCCTTAAGGAGAAAAAACAAAGTGACGTTTGATACTGCTTTCTACTACCTAATATTCAATACTTATAACAAAAATTTACTAAACTATATCTATTAATATTTTATTTATACAGTTTTTGTACTGTAATGATGTATACTTAATTTATTAAAAAAATAAATAAAATTGTAAGCAATTTTGACTGAAAATATTCATATTTCATTCACATATTATAATAGAAAGTCAACAGTGTGCGGAAAGTTAAGTTTAAATAAGTAGAATCATTTGTAATAACGTTAATTCTAATTTAATACCTCAATGTGTTGATTTAACGAATCGCATAAATATATAAGATTTAATTGAGTTATGATTATGGCGATTTTATAATCTCCAGTTTAGTGAAGTACTGTTATTAGATATTGTAGAGATGGGATATGTTTGTCGATAAAGTATATTTTTTAATTATTTTTAAAGCTTGGCCAACCGCTTTTTTTGCATTTTACGACATTTATACTTTGTTCTTTGTAACTAAGGTATAGCCCCCAACGAATGAAGATTTGGTAGAATTAATTCAATATTTTCCTAGTTTATAGTATATCTTTATACGTACACTTAGGCGATAAATAAATTAATAAACCATTTTTGTCTATATAATATGTACATAATAGTAACACGGAACATGTTTGAAAAAAGACAATTTTCCCTGCGCTTTGACTTTAGGTCATAATCCATTTATTTACTACTCAAATCTGTATAGATATTTCAATAGAGTTCATTGCTATATATACATTTCAGCACGAACTAGTCAGAAAGACTGACATAAACACACATATATACATACTTTTACATATAGTAGTATAATATATAAATTATCGATATCATTTGAATATTAAAACACCATTTCTACTCTATATATTTGTCTTGCAGCTGCTACCATCCATCTAACCGACGTTCTAACGCCTGTTGCTCGAACTGTGTGTCTGTTAACAACCTTGTTTTGACATGTTCACTGTTTTCAGAATAGGGACACGTCGTTTTTCGCTTGATATACGCGATTTGTTATAAGGATTTCATAAATCTGGCTAATATTTTCGGTTTCATATTAAATTGAGTTAAAAATAAATAAGCTTCAACAATAATCTTTTGCATGCGTGCAACAAATAAAAATAAATAAGTGTCTACCATAATGTGTATATGTTAACAGCCTCGGTGGTGTAGTGGTTAGCATGTATGGTCATACATCGAGAGGTCCTGGGTTCGAGTCGCGGGTCGGGCTAAGTTTAATTATTGAGTCCTTTAGTAAGTATCAGTAACAGCCTGGAGTTGGGAAGTTGGTGGCGTGTCACCTCCGTCCTCGGAGAGCACGTAAAGCCATCGGTCCTGCACCTTAGCTCTCACAGGTTGTGTCGAGTAGTCGTCCCACCGGAGTATGAGAGTGATAGGAACAGAGAGTGCACTTGTGTCGGCACGTACACTTGTGCACTATAATATATCTTAGTTGTCTCAATGAGATTGGCGGGACGGCCGCAATCGGTCGGAGAGAACATTTTTACTATAAGTGTCACAAAAAGAAAAAACTCAAGTTATAAGATATGATTTTTTTTTAAAACAAAAGGGTTTTGTAATAAGCGTTGAACATTTTTCAAAATGTGAACCGACTTGTAGAACGGAACTCCATTTTTCTTTGCAGTCCATTTCCTCTCTTTACAATGAGCTAGAGTTAAAATAAATGATGAATTGAAAAATTCTGTTGGCTAGTGAAAAAATGGAACACGAATGTACCCTCAAGTTATACTATTTAAGTAAATTTAAATTATTATTTAATATCTAGACATATAAATAAAATTGTAATTTCTGTGTGTAATTTCAAATTAAGTGCTTTTCACTAAATGCATATGAAAGTATATACGGTACTAACATAAAAGAAACAAATTATTAAAATTTTTGTCTTTCTGTGTGTTTCTCTGTTTGTTCCGGCTAATCTCTGAAACGGTTGGACCGATTTTGACCGGACTTTTTGTGGCAGATAGCTAATGTTATAAGGAGTAACTTAGTTACTCCTTATAACATTACCTTACTCTTAATATAGAAATTTCATTTATTTTATTTACGCGAAGGATTTTTGTGCCATAAATTTTAAATTTGGGAGGGAGTACTGTTTAATTTTAATTCAATTTCTAATTAATATTTATTAAGAATATGAAATTGTAGATTAAATATTTAATGTTCCTTAACTTTTTAGATAAGCTTTAAAATAATTCATTTTCAAATAGTTTCATTTTATGTTATAGATGATAACACCAAAAGTCAATAATAAAACACTTGCAAATGTATACAAAATTATCGAGTTAAGAGATCAAATGAAGATAATCAAACTGATACTCTTCGCATCTTGTATTATTATTTGTATTTTTTTTATTTATATCTAATCAAAAGCCAAAAAAAGTTTCAAGCTTCTAGCTTTAAAAATGTCGTAATTTCCATAGAAACTTCCAACCTCTTACAGCCTTTTTTTTGCTTTGATATGTCCTTTCTCAGACTATCCGTGTACCAAACATTTAAATCGGTTCAGTAGTTTTAGTTTGAAAGCGTGACAGACAGATAGACAGAGTTACTTTCACATTAATAACATTATATTAGTAAGTGGTAGTGCCATGCTTGTTACCTTCGGGTAGCAGCCGAATGGGCCGGCACGCCCCGTATAGTACCACTCTCTCACAGAAGACCGGCGTGAAGTGGCAGCTATGCTGCCGCGTTTCGTCCGGTAAGTGAGAGTCCGGGAGGCCCACTCCCTATACCTCCTCCCGTCCTTCTCCCTCCTCCCTCCCTTTCCTAAAAGGCCGGCAACGCATCTGCAAGCCCTGTGGTGTTGCAGATGTCCATGGGCGGAGGTGATCACATACCATCAGGTGAGCCTCCTGCCCGTTTGCCCCCTTTGTCCCATAAAAAAAAAAAAAGGATAAATATTACACTATGGGTATATAGCAATATTGTTTCAATAATCCATGTGAAATTTTCCTTACTGATCTGAAATTTGACTTTAGCTAATATATCAAATTCTTAACGTTACGAACATTGGTATATTGAAAAACAAGAATGCTTACGATGAAACGACACAGATACTTAACTAACCAGCGCTAGTGATTCAATATGACTTAACTAAAAAAGTACACCGTATTACAAATATTTTAGAGTTAGGTATTTCTTTTTAAATGCATATTATTAAAAATACCTTAGTTATCAAATTCGTAACCTACTTAGAAACACAGGCTCTACTCCCCTTTGAAATAAACAAAAAACCTACCTAACCCCGAGACATTACCACACAGTCGCGCTACGTATAATCATTTTTTAACCCAGACTCTGTTATATCGTGAAATGATAAATAAACAATGGACTGTTTGAATCGAAATCATTTTTAATTCAGCAAAAATCCCTTAACGGCACTCACAATGGCTAACCTGACGTAGGTGGCGGAATTGTCAGGCCCCGAATTCCGAAGGTTGAAAAAATCTCCATTGTGTGATACGTGTTCGGAATATCTGTGAATGTCTGTGTCAGAAATTATTCCCGGTTGCTGCTTTTTTTCTTACTTTGCTTTCATATAAAAATTTGCTAGAAGTGCCACTTTTATAAAAATATACCTACTACTATAATATATCAATTTCAAATGTCTATACCCTTAGCTCTTAAAGCTGTTATTAACCACTAGCTAACTAAGCTTCGCTCGCTCGCTTCGGTCGATGGGGACGAAAAGTTCTCGAGTGACAGCCACGTATCGGAAGGCGAAGCGTATGCAGGCCTCCCGCAACGTGGACCGACGACTTGGTCAAAGTCGCTGAAGCCCACTGGATGCGGATGGCGCAAGACCGGTCGTCGTGTAGATCTTTGGGGGAGGCCTATATCCAGCAGTGGACGTGTTATGACTGAGATGATGATGATGAACTAAACTTATTATTTCACTACATATTTATTTTTAAAATGTAATATTTTTTGGAATATACTAATATATCCACCACTAATATATTACATAAACATATATAAAAGTGGCATATTATGTCATGAATTCTTAATATTTTTTTTACAATTTGATCAATAATTTTACAGATTTCTACTACTATATGTATTAGTATACTTCTAATACTACTACCGCTACTGCTACGCACTTGTATCTTTATAAAACATATTTTGTACTATACATTTAGTATGTCACATCTAGTTAATGACATTTCCAATTCTATGCTATTTCATAAGCCCAATATTGGTTCGAGTTGTGACAGTTTTTAGGGATCTTTAACGAAAGATTTATCCAGTACAGGTGCTATAAGACTTGCTTAGGCACTTAATCAAAATAATTAACTAATTGTATCTTCTGTAACTGACAATGAAGAGGAATTAATAATAGTTCAATTAAAATAGATCACATATTATTATACAATAATCATCATCAGCCCTTTTTAACGTCCCACTGCTGGGCACGGGCTCCCTCAGTACGAGAAGGATCCTAATACGCGCAGGCCTAGTGCGTGTTGGCGGACTTCACGTGTCTTTCGAAAACTTGCTAGGTTTTCTCAGACATGCAGGTTTCCTCACGATGTTTTCCTTCACCGTAAGACAAGTAGTAATCATGATAGAAATGATTCGCACATGAAGATATCAAAGGTGTGAGACCCGGATTTGAACCCGCATCACTCGGTTATCCAAGCGAGTGCGTTACCGCTGGGCTAGCACTGCCTTAAATTATACAATATGCTGCCATTATACAATAATAGCAAATAGAAATTTAAATAATTATATTAATTAAAAAAATAAGTTATTCACATTTATTTTTAAAGTTTCGTCGTTAATTGTAGAATGACATTTGTTTTTAAAATCCAAGGTTAAAAATATATAACTTATTACAAACAGACAATACATATACTCAGTCATATTATATCATAATTATCCCATAGAAGTTGTAAGCTTTTTTGGACGCCGCGGAACTAACTGTTTCTCAAACGCTCATTTTATCCATCTATATCTGGGGTTAATCAAAAGAAAGCCTTTTCTTTCCTTCCTTCTTTCAAAATCTTTAAACAAAAAACGATATCAAAGCTCCAAATGAATTGGTAATAATTTCAAATCTATTTATTGGGAGAAAGAAAAAAATAAGTCTTAATTAAAATATTGTTTAAAACTAAATAATTCTATTTCTAATGAATAAGAAAACCGGAACCATCAGAACGGTGGATATTTTGAAACAAGTCAAAGCTTTGTGGATTATATACGCAGTACACGAAAAGCTGTTGATTACGATACACTGCTTAATTAGAGGACAGCTCGTTTCCTTAGAGTAGCAAATGTTTGTACTGTACATACTGATATTTTTTATCTAACACTATTATTCGAAGCTGGTACATTATAAGATAAAGAATCAAAGTTCTAAAATAAATCGAACTATAACATGTTTTTAATAAGGCTTTTTAAGTCAATTTTGTTGTATAATTTTCAATAACAATAGATATTCATGACATTTATATAATACTAGCGACTCACCCTCGCTTCGCTCTTGTTCATCCCTAGATTTAACGTCAACGAAGCCACTAAAGCCACTAAGTTTAGAATTTTTAAAATATAACCAGCTCCATCTTTGAAGTCGGGTAAAATGTAGCCTATGTTACTTATTACATAGGTAATTAGCTATCTGCCAGTGAAAGTTCCGTTCAAATCGGTCCAGCCGTTTCAGAGATACCCGGAATAAGCAGACAGACAGACATGCAGACGGACAAAAATTTAAAAATTGTATTTTTTTGTTGTTAGTATCGTATATACTTTCATAAGCATTTAGTGAAAAGCTGTTAATTTGAAATTAAAAACATACACTTCAATTTTATTTACATATTTTAATTATTTTATTTACACAGTTGACCCCACAGCTGGACCAATTTTTATTGTTTAGAGAAAACTGGAAGGCTAGTGTATATTCTATACAAATCTGTACGAATCTCTACATTAAATATTTTTTGGAAAATCTAATTGAAATAATTAACATTATTATAGTATAGTATCGTTTAGTGAATTTTTGTCCGTCTTTCTGTAACGGCATCACTAGAAAACCATATGACGGATTTTGATGAAATTTAATATCATGATTGTTACATAGTATATTATAAGTGGCAACATTATTGTCTTTGGCCTTCCTCTTCTATGGCGTCATGTCGGCCGCTCTGCACGTATTTCAGTGTCGTTGTAATATATATTAAAATAAACTAAATTACGATCAAGTCTATGTTCTTATTACCGCGCCCCACAACACAACAATGATAAGGTAATCCGAATGATAAGATAAAGATATCCAAGTCAACAGATAGGATACTTTTCTGTATATGTCATCTCATCTCAGAAATTATATATCTCATCATATAATATATCTCATCTCAGAAATTTATACGAGACGAGCCTGATCAGAGCGAGGTTGAATCGCTAGTTATAGATATGGTTTCGTACATGAAGTAACTTACAAACCTTATATTACATTACAGTATAAATATACGTATTTACGTATTGTGTGTTTACTGCTCAGATATTCGTCCCATTTCACGACCAAAATAATTTACTAAAGCTCTATTACGATTTCACTATTGTATTGTAATTTGCGTAAATGTGTAACACAATTTCAGGCCGCAATCGAATGGATACGAATACGGAAATTATTGTGTTATTCCGAAAACGCTACCCATTTTATCTATTAGCGCTTGTAGCGTTTATCAGCCATATTCGACTATCACACTGTACTGTATTCCCTTTCGTTCCTTAATTTTAACCACCGTAAAGCATAAACTTAGCATTCGCATTTATTTTAAAAAAGAACCTTGACCTTGGGATGGAGTCTCTTAGACATGCAGATTTGTTCACGACAATAATCATATTAGGAATGATTCGCACATGAGAATATCAGAGGTGCGAGAGTCGAGACTCGCATCACTCGGTTATCCAAGCGAGCGAGTATCCACTGGACTACCAATGTATTTTTGGACTAAGACGAGGACATGACTTAGACAGTAATAATAATTATTAGTTTCCATTTACTATTTTATATATAATAATAAAAAAATATTTACGTTCGTACATAAATATAAAATGAACATTCAAATTAAATTTTTCCCTCAACTTTAAATAAATCAATAACACTTTCGGTGTAAATGTGCTCTTCCTAATTAACACTACAAAGCGGATTTTTGTTGCGTTAATTTGTACCCAGAATAAATATTCGTAAAAGCTTTTAAGGGTTTCGAATAACTTTTAACTATGTTAATGTAAAAACCGACGTATTTTATTGAAGCTTGATTAACTACTTTACAATCACTACGAATAAGTTAGCATTGATTAAGACTCTTAGAATATTTAAAGCGAGTTAAGTTTGGTTTGATGATAATTTTTAACTCCTTTGAGTAAATTGTAAAGCGTAAGAAATGTGTAAGATTCCTTTAACTCATATTTTTGAGCTTTTTTGTTCTATTGCAATAAAGCTCACAAAAAATTAATTTTCTACACTAGTTCAATTCAATTCAATTCTTTGTTCTGTCGTTTATAGGCGTGCTATTTAGGCATAGGTGAATTTTTTGGTGTCTCTTAATTTATTTGATTGTATATTAAAGTAATGAATAACTTTTTGAAAATTTCTAGCTTAATAAATCTTAAGTTTTATTTCAATTATTAATTCTAGATCTAGATTTTCGCTTAAACTCCTAATCGGCTTGTCTTCAGCTTCACAAAATTAGACAGAGCCGAATGCAGAAGTTAGTATTTTAATAAAACGCCTGCATAAAATACATAATAGATTCAGTAGAACAGGTGAAAACACCCTAACGATTAGTATATCTGACTAATAATAATAGGGAGGAGCTGCGAATTGCGGGATTTCGGACTCGGCGATTTTTGTAATGGTCCAAGTAAAATTACAATGGCAATCTTTAATTAATTTATTAAGTACGCACTATTTGTACTTATTTGATTTTGTTAGTGTTGATTAAAAAGTTGTTAAAATACGTGTCTATTTTTATAGAAATAAACATAGAATTAAATGATGCAGGATATTACAAAAATTGGTACTGTTATGCCAACCTAATAATAGAGTCAGGAAGAACAGTGATATTAAATTCTGGAATTGTTTTAATTATATGAGGCTTTAGATTTGATTTAAAAAAATCATATGGTTTAAAATACAATTCTTTTCAACCGACTTCCAAAAGGAGGAGGTTATCAATTCGTCTGTATTTTTTTTTTTTTTATGTTTGTTAGCTCATAACTTTGAACTGGGTGAACCGATTTTGATGATTCTTTTTTTATTTGAAAGGTAGTGCTTCCCATGTGGTCCCATTTTAATATTTTCCAGTTCTGACAATGGCATCCATGAGAAAACCATAAAAGTCTTAAATTTGCATTAAGTATTTGCGCGACAAATGGAAAGGATATACTTCAAGGGTAGTTTGTTGAGAGTTTGGTAAGGTTCTGATGATGGGATCCATGACAAAGTATCGGAACTCTTCAATTTTTAGGAGCAAATTAACGATGCTCGGCCGAATTTTTTATAGGCTATATGGATATTTGAATCACGTACCGTAACTGATGATGGAAGGTACAACTCCTCAACGGTTAGCAGTTTAAAGAAAAAAATTTCTTTATAATACGCAATTATAGACCGATGGTTGTATACTTTCAGGCTATTAGGTTTACCTCATAATAAAAGGTAAATTTTATAGTCATTAACACAATACGTATCTACTTTCCGCTAAAAATTTTAAAATAAATTATTTTTAACAAAAAAACAAAAACCGACTTCCAAACTTAATAAATCTAAACTAAAAAGTAGAAAATAATACTTTTAAGGACTTTGTTAATTTTGAAGTCGGTGCCAGCCAAAACAAAATAACCCTAAATAGATACATATTCGATTAATCTATCAATTTGTAAACATAATCAAAATACCTGGCTGGCACCGACTCCAAAATTAACAAAGTCCTTAAAAGTATTATTTTCTACTTTTTAGTTTAGATTTATTAAGTTTGGAAGTCGGTTTTTGTTTTTTTGTTAAAAATAATTTATTAAAAATATTATTGTTATAGGTGTAATGACTTTCCAATCAATTTGATCATTTAGATTTTATCAATTTTACTAAATAACAATAAAACGGCATAAATACAATAATATATACAATAATATGAAGAAAGTCTCACAAGTCTTGTTTCACTTTACTTGTTTAATATAATATATAATTGTACTACTAGCTTAATTAGTAAGCAGTGGAAGCCTAGTGGTAACGCTCTCGCTTGTATAACCGGGTGATGCGGGTTCGAATCCGGGTCTCACACCTCATCCTCATATTTTATGTGTAAATCATTTCTAATATGATTTCCACTTGTCTTACGGTGAAGGAAATCATCGTGAGGAAACCTGCAAGTCTGAGAAAACCTAGCAAATTTTCGCAAAGACATGTGAAGTCCGCCAACACGCACTAGGCCAGCGCGGTGGACTATGGCCTGTCCCCTCGTACTGAGGGAGGCCCAGAAGTGGGACAAGACAAGACAAGTAGCTTAGCCTTAATTAGCCAAATTAAGCTTCTTCGGCTTACAAATTGTACCACGCACTAACATTGCCTGCAACGTTACGGGATGCGTGTTCAGAATTTTATGAGCGCCCAAATGAACCTAAAACAGTTATTTTTTCCTGAACATCTGTTTAATTATGCCGAAAGATCTTACCAATGGTTTTTCGTTAAATAGATAACGAGGATTCTCTTTTTGTCTTCTGATTTTGTTTACGTTTGATTTTCTTCTATTAATATATCAAATATCGTACGTTATTTTAACAAATTATAAAAAGTTTGTATCAAAGTATAAAAAATATTTTTAGACGCTAACACTGCATGTAGTTCCATGGTAAGCTTATGTTAGCCTAAGTTATGGATACAAGATAGTTACACTACATAATACAATTATATAACTTTAAATAAATACATATTATTATAAATAAGTATAAGCACCTATGACTCGAATACAAACATTCATGTTCATCACACAAATGAATTAATTCCAGCGGAACTCAATCCAAGCAAACTAAACCAAACATGTCATCATTTACTCAAGTAAAACCGTAGGCAAAGACACGAGAAGGATATTAACAAAGTACAATTTTATCGGCTTTATCTGTACATACTAGCAAAAAGCTGAGCTTTGAGAGGGCTCGTAGTTTTTCTAACGGGTAATAATGTTACATCGACATTGAATCTTTGGTTTTCTAACAAATGGCGTTAGTAGTACGATAATATTCTATCCGATGAACACAAAATTGTTTAATTTAATGTTTTTGTTGGCTATAAAATTATATTTTTTGACAGATAACACATCCAGATATAAAGTAAAATTACTATGTTAAAGAACAAATCTATAGGCGTCATAGTTTTTCAGTAAAGAGTACCGCAAAATGCTCCGGTTGTGGGATAGTGTTAGGGCTCACTTCGCTCGCCCTAATAAATATAATTGCAGTGTCTGTTTTTAATTTCAAATTAACAACTTTACATATGAAAGTATATAAGGAATTTCATCAAAAAAATCAATTTTTATATGGTATACGCATATTTAAATGGTATATTTTTCACACTTATCCTTATTTCAAATAAAACAGAAAATTTTTGCTTGACTTCTAGTTGAGTCTACATGCTGTACCAACTGTTGCGGGTTTGAGTCCCGCGTGGGGCATTCATTTGTGCGAATATTTGAACTATATTATATACATACACAAGCCTCTTTATTTAACATTGAAGTAGATGGTGCTGGTATTAATTTCACAACATGTTTATTATTTATTCATAATATTTATTTTATTTCTGGATATCTTTTAGCATTTACATGGCAATGAGTGTACTAATGAACACAATTAAAATGAAAGCTGAATAAATGGCTGTCCTATACAGTAGGATTAAAAACATAATTTTTACTGAGTTGGTACAGTGTCATGTAGAATAAAATTAACGAATAAATTACCAGTTTATGTTATAATAGTGTATGGAGCTATCTTTTCTAAAAATTCTTTTTAGATCTCAATTTGGCATTTTTGGAGGAGCATTTGCTACACAGCTATCAATCGATGTCGATATGAAAAAAAATGTCGATATGAGAACTGTGGCTTAGCAAGTAATTATTGTATGGGAAAAATGTTGCCTATGCGTTTTTCATAACTGTACCATGTATAACCACCATTATACCTGTTAACTAGACTTGCCAGTCTAGAGAGGCAACTCTTACGAGTTGCCACTCGTAAGAATATTTTTTTTTAAAGACCAAGGACTGACTTCGAACAAAATACACATTATTCTTATTTATAGCCCAATTTTTACGTATGTTACTTATACATTCAATATATTGTTATACATAACCAACGGACTAGACATTGCTCTGATTAAAACAATTTTATGTAAATTGGCTTAATTAGTCAAAATAATCCTGATAAAATTTAAATTGAATCACATTTTGAGCTCAAATTTAAATCTGTATAAGGTTTTAGACGACTAAACGAATAATATAAAGCTCTGTGCGCCTGTAACAATGATATAGCAATTACACAGCTCCATGAATTGTTTTGACGCGCCTGTGAAATTATGATTGCAATACTAGTTGAAGTATTTTAGCTATGATTTTGTTTTAAAACTACGTTTATAAACATTTTGAACAAGATAAACTCTAAAACAAATTATATTCTTTACGTGCGTTTGAAGTAGCACTTGTGTTATAGATACCATAATTAATATTACCTAAATTAAACTAGATCAAATTTGTATTTAAGCACTAAGTATAATAGTTTAGAATCAAATATTCATTTTTATAAGTAAACTCTAATATTTAAAAATTTGATTGTTATCGAACTCCTCCGAAACAGCTTGACCGATTTTATTATTTTTTTGTGTACATTTGGTAGGCCTGAGAATAGATCGTAGGCTATTTTTTTAGGTTTAGGTCTTTTGAGCCGGAAGAGTCAAAAATTAAAATTTACATAATTTCAAAGTTTTTAAAGAGCCCCATTTTTTTTCTTTCCAACCATAAATAGTACTTGCATGAATAAAGGTTTTCCATAAATAACTTATTTATTTATTCATAAGAGAAATATATATTTATTCATATGTAAGCAGTGTTTTTTCACAACAAATTAGAATCTAATTTCTATTATTATTATCTAATTATTAGATAATGTATATATATGGTATTATTAGATGATCACTTATAATTCAAGTAAAAAATTACAAATTAAACATTTAAAACAATTAAACATTATTTTATTTACATTGTGAGTCTTACAACACTAACGTGTACTTTAATATGACTTTTGAATGTTTTTTTTTTTAATAAAATAAATATTATTTGCGTATGGAACTAAAGAGCCGCAGCTTCACATCCAAAGAGCCGCATGTGGCTCGCGAGCCGCAGGTTGCCGACCTCTGCCCTAGGTGGTAAGGGTGGCCTTCTCCAGATTTTTTATTTTATATTTTTAGACCAAGTTATTATTTTTTATTTTTCTATGATTTCTTCCACCCATCCCTGTTTTTAATAGTGATTAGAACGCGGGCGGAGGAAGACGAGAGGAAGATTAGGAGGAGGAATTGCTAGTAACTATTATAAAAGCAACAGGTAATTATAAAATTATAATAATAAATTAACTATTATAAAATTATTAATAAATCTTTATTTAAAAAAATAATAATGAAGATAAATTTGTTTTAATTATTGATGATTTTGACTCTCATTTCTGCGGCACTCATTTTTCCATCGGTATACTACGCTTCACTACTCCTCCTACTCTCACGCCTTAAGAAGTTTTACCACGTTTTACTTAAAAAGTAATAAGCTAGTATTAGTATAATGTATCTATTTAGCCCTTTTTAACGTCCCACTGCAGGGTACGAACCCACTTTGATACGAACGCTATAGTCCACACACTAGCCCAGTGACAGAGGTACAAAAAACTGGATTTTAACCTACTACGCTCGGTTTCCTAAGCGAACGTGTTACTGCTGGGCTATAACTGCCTTTAGCATTTATATATACATATTTAATTTTCATAAAATTTATTAGAGTAATAAAGGTAATTCACTTATTAACGTCATTATCGTCAACAACAATATATTTTGACATCGTGGGTAAACCGTAGGTTCGCACTGAAAAAAATTATGATTAATTCTATAATGAGGAAATTGAGATAATAAAAATACCAAAAAGGTACATCACACATATCTTCTTAAAATCGATTTCTCAAGAAAATAAGTCATGTATTCTTGGTTTATATAGTACAGTAGAAGTGTTGGTCTGTTAGTGGCCACTGTTTATTTTATTTTTTTATCGATAATAATTTTCGTATTCTGTAATTGTATATGTAAAATTATCATTTTTATTACAAAGCCTAAGGCACACATTTCACTCATTTCATCCTATAAATATTCTCGCCTCGTAGCTTAGCATACAAATTTCTAAGTAACCTTTTATTAAAACACTTACTGACTATAATTGCTTCAAAAGACTTCGACCTCTATATCTTAAGTCGTATGAATCAAAATAGTTCGCTACGATTTACATTTTGGAAATACGGGAAGCATGTACGAAATCGCGGTAATATTTGTAAGTTACCTCCAAAATACTCGACTTATGCGTAAATTCTATAAATATTTGAGTTCTGTTGGTGGTGTGAGGAGCTTTGGTAAAGCTCGTGCGGTTACGATATATTACATTAAGTTTATTAACTTCTGCATATGGATTTCCTTTAAATAAATATACATAAGTAGTGATGCAGTGGTGGCCCAGTGGTAACGCGCTCGCTTGGATAACCGAGTGATGCGGGTTCAAATCCGTGTCTCGCACCTCTGATGTTTTCATGTGCGAATCATTTTCTAACGTCATGATCACCACTTGTCTTACGATGAAGGAAAACATCGTGAGGAAACCTGCATGTCTTAGAAAAATCTACCAAGTTTTCGAAAGGCATGTGAAGTCCGCCAACACGCACTAGGCCAGCACGGAGGACTATGGCCTGATTCCCCTCGTATTGAAGGAGGCCCGTGCCCAGCTGTGGGACATTAAAAAGGGCTGATTTCAAGTGTTAGTGATGGGTTTACGAGTAAGTTCAAGCAAAAAATGGGTCAATATATTTATAAATGCGACAGTTTGTGTGTTTGTATGTTTTGATTCCTTCAGACTAAATCAGCTGCATAGATTTAGATGAAATTCAGTACACATACTATGACTTTATTTTACGTTGGGCAATGGCAAACCACCCACCGAAGTGTTTGTTACCTTGTAAATTTCTTGGCTTCATAGCCCGGCCGGATTGTCGGGTGAACGCACGTTGGATACGAGGGCTACCTACTACTACGTAAATTTATATATCTTACAGCTTATTTTACAATTCAGTTAACATTATAACTAAATGAAAAAAATAACTAAAAGCAAACGGACATAAGGTGTCTATAGAAGCCTATTTAACATAATATAAAATAGAAATAAATATTTTAATAGCGATTCACTAAATAATTCCATCAGGAAGTGGCTAACCCAACCATACATTGTAAATAGGAATAGTAATTAAATACGCTGGTGTTAATGCATATTTGCTGTGCGTTTAATACATAATACGTTTCACCTAATTTTCAACAAAGTGTGTGTACAAGAGGAGTGTGCAGACCACAGGCTCAATCATGGATAATCCATGTAAAGCTATCAATATCCTCATCAACCATAATTTGACATATTGTAACCCATAATATGTGGTAAGCCATAGGTTATGGAATTAATTACGGCTAATGTATGTGACTCTAGGCTACGAGTATATGGAATGTAGGCATGTTCACGTTGTGTGTATACGTCTTTAGATAATCTTATTAATTATTATTATCGATATTTGAAGCTTATACAATGTACTATAAAGTTCTGCATTAAATTTTGCGTGTAACACAACGACACTTTGGCTTTGGATGAAATGACTCTACGTTCTGTGCTGCGGTCGAGGGTTCGAGTCCCACTTGCATTTATTTTGTTTGTTTACATTCAAATACAACAAACAAACAAATATGGTGATACGTTCAACCAATCAGCATTCCTATTATATTTAGTAGCGTTTGGAAGTTCGGTAGCGGGTGAAACCGGCGGTACTGCTAGTTTATACATATTATAAAACAAAGTCCTCCGCCGCGTATGTCTGTCTGTCTGTTCGCGATAAACTCAAAATCTACTGCACCCATTTTCATGAAGTTTTCACTAATGGATAGAATGGTTCTCCAGGAAGGTTTTAATATATAATTTTTCAACTTTTTGTATAAATTGGCTAAAATATAATGATATCTGTCGGAGGTGTCGGAAAAATATAAGCCGTCTGGAAGCTTTCAACGAAAACGCTGACTATCATTGAACATTATACAATTAACGGCGTTTGACGTATCATGTTATGATCGTTGCCATGGTGCGTGCAATTCATATAATCAACTCAAATATATATAACACGTACCTAGGGGCGAACCCGAGCGAAGCGAGGGTGAGTCGCTAGTTATAAATAAAGATTTATTCTTTTTACAGTACGAGAATCGATGTGTCTTGCGCTGTAGTAAGGAACATGTAAAATTTTCTCATAATGAATACGCGTTTACTTCAAAGGAACATAAAAAGTAATAAAAACCTTTGATGGGGCCTATTTAGTCATTATATATGAAAGGTATTACTTCATTTTATTTACTTGACAATCCGCTTAGTTTCAGCCCTTAATAAGAAAAATGACGTATATCTTATTTTTATTCAATAACTTGTAGCTAGCAACTACCTCTGACTTTGTCTGGGCCTGGGTCCTATTTAGCGGATTTCCAGCCATTGCGCTTTGTAAAAAGCTTCTAGAACAAAGTGAGCTTAAAGTTTTGTTCTCATGTTTTATTGGAATGTTTTTAATCTCTTTTATTTCTTGTTGTTTTGTTTGTTGCCAATCCATACAAATAACAGTCTCCCTTCAATACGAGGAAGATCAGGCGAAGGTCCACCACGCTGGTGTCATCAAGTGCGTGTTGGCGGGAATCACATGTCTTTTGAAAACTTGCTAGGTTCTCTCAGACACGCAGGTTTCCTCACGATGTTTTCTTTCACCGTAAGGAAAGTGGTAATTATGTTAAAAATGATTCGTACAAGAAAATATCAATGTGAGAGACCCGATTTTAGACCTGCTAGCGCCTTTCGAGTAAGTAGAATTTTATTTCATTGCACAGATATTAAATAAAATATTAATCAAAAAATCAGAAGGTGCCTAAATACGCGGTGACTTTTAATATTGCGGTTCAGACAATAACAAAGAACACAAACCCTCACGCGTCACAGTATGTGACGTTGAAACGTTTAGTCATATCATCTCTTATCTGGAGCATAGCACGTCCAATGATGAAGCTACATTATGTGTAAACACACCTTCAACATACTAATTATATCTTCAAAGCTGGGTAACTGTGTTTGACACTGTGACACGAGATTTTTATATATTAGATTACTGGAGAATACGTTTCAATGCATAGATTTCTCAGTAGTTAAATATTTTCGTACCGTGAAAAGTATTCTATATGTTGCCTCTTAAAACCATCTATCATCGTACCAATTTCATCAAAATTTGTTTCATACATTGGTTTTTTCTAAAAACTATAGATTCGGCCTCTATATAAGATTTTCCAAGAAATATTTTTTTTTAACTATTATCAATGTATAGATTGTTGCTTGTGGCTTTTCGTACTTGTGGCTAATAAGGGAGCGCATAAAACTTCAAATATAGACTATATCTTAAGGCTAAATTAGTAATGAAAGTTTTGATTTTATAATTTTTAAGTAAATTACAATACCAAGTGAAACGTGGTTAACAGTCGACACTCCTTTGTGCGAATGATTCACAGAATACTCAAAGTCATTGGCTTCCATAGTGGACTATGATTTCATCCATAATATTGCATTCTTAAATTTGCTCGACCCTGTGTGAATCTGTGGGATAGTAAAAATGGCTGAATTACAGATAATCTGAATTCTTGCTAGAATTGTCATCGAATGTGGCCTCAACATATCTTCAAACCATTCATATAAATCGATTTCGCAGATCTTTAGTAATTACCACAAATTTTTACACATATTTTTACAAATACCGTGTAATGTTAGCCCGCGATATACTCGCGATATACGCGATAAACTACTTGTCCAGTTTTAGCATATTTTTTTAAATGCCTGATTCATTCCAATTTAAAAGATTTTCTAGTTTCGAAATCCATTATTTTCATACATACTCGTATGTGTGCCACAGAAGCATGTGGCATGGTCTGCTAGTGCTAGTAGTTAGGTATATAGATTCAATCGTATCTAATGCATAAACATTTAAGTGATATAATCTAACAAATCAAATTAAGATCAACATCCATTTCCCAAATTTTACGTAATCTTTCATCCTATTATATAGACGTTATGAAATAACAAAACTTGACTTTCACAGGATCGGTATGAGGAAAACGTTCTCATTCGAAGGGACAGTTTGAGTGATGGGTGACCCTATTAAGAGGTTGGGTCAACTAGTCGACGCATTCAGACGTTATGTGGAGGCCAGATTACCAGAACCCCTCTACATTCCCAAAGCGAAGAGAAACTCGAGGAGTTTTTGGAAGCCATAGACCGTGGAAGGTCACTGATTTTGGACAGCGTGAATTACGCGGTTGAGAAAACAGACTTAATATGATAGACAGGCCTATTTCGATTTGTCTCTGTCACAGAAAGATTGACTTCTGTAGTACAATAAGTTCCATATGTGTATAATATAACTAATATATTTTAAATGCGTAAGTAACTCTGTCTAACAATCTGTCTTACGCTTTCACGCCTAAGCCCCTAAACCGATTTTAATGAAATTTGCTACAGATATAGACTAGACTGTTGTAAAAATAGGTCACAAAAGGATTGAAACGTAATTATAAAATGTCGCAAAAGTTGGATTGACAAAGCTAAAGATAGAAAGACATTAAGCACTCTTCGCTGGAAGCTTTTTAATTTTAAATTAGGCAAATTAACTAAAAACATATATAGGTCCAGAATTTAAACAGTACCTACTCATTACCACCCTTGGAGGTGCGTGGTTTTTTGTAATTTATATGGATAACCTCGAGGTATGCTATCCAAATTTTCAAACCAAACACAGGGAACAATTAGCAGTAATATCACATAACACAATATGTAAATAAACACCCAAAATTGAGAGGTTTCTTTTTTTGGAGTTAGCAAAAAATGTTTAATTATTTTATACCACTCTGTTTCTATTTAAACACGTGGATGTTTGTTTTAGCATTTTCATCATTTTCAGCATTTTTCTTCTTTTTTAATTTATAAATTGTTATGAATTAAAGAAGAAGAAAAATAACATAACATAATTCCACGATGTATTTAAAATACTTGCAACAATCTATACGCTGATTATTATTTTTTTGGAAAATCTTATATAGATAAAGAGGCCATATCTATAGTTTTTTGAACTTTTGTCTGTGTGTCTGTGACCGCATCACGAAAAACTGGACAGATTTTAATGAAATTAGTACGATAGTAGCTTGTTTTAAAAGGCAATATATAGAATACTTTTCACGGCAGAAAAATATCAAATTTCTAAGATATTTAGGTTAATAGTTAAAAACATATTTTCCAGTAATGCCTCGCCTTTGAATTTTTCAGACAATAAACTTCAAAAAGTGTAGTTGACTGATTGAAGTACTTAACAAAAAATCGAACCCACTACCTTTTTACACTGTATAGTACAAGTAACATTCACCGCAGTCCATATGTTTATTAAACCATGTATATTCCATAATATTTGAACCGACTAATAACATTACATTCTCCCATAACAATAATTGAAAGCATACATTAAAATAATTCAATTTGTGTTTTTCCTACCAAATACGGGCTTATCTCGTAATAACATTTACGTGAACACGTAAAATATTTTCATACTACCGTATAATCCTAAGCGGATGTAAACTATGGGTTTTGTGGCGTTTTGATTTCCGGTTCCTCATAAAACTACCATTACGACTGAACCTTGTATCAGACTGAATGGTTTTTAGTTAGAAAGGTCCTTTTTCTTTTTTTATTTGTTTTCCTTTTTATTATTTACTATGAAATCCGGCCTCCTTCGCTGGGCGTAAGTATAAAATAAATTAAACAGTCTTCTTGTAATAAAATAAAAGTAGCTTAAGTTACTCCTTATAACATTAGCTACCTGTGAAAGAAAGGCTTCAAAATCAGTCCAGCTGTTTGAGAGATTAGCCGGAACAAACAGACGAACGAAAATAGTTATTTGAAATTAAACACAGACACTTTAATTTTATTTATATTTACTGATTTGACTTATTGTACCCTTCCTTGGTATTTTTGTTAGTTCAACTTTATCCGCTTAAGTTTATTATTGTTAACCAACTTAGATCGTCTTTCAATCAATGTATAATCCAATTACTATCTCTCTACGTCACGTCTCTTAGAATTTCCGAAGCGTATTTTTAAGGTGCGATGAAACGAAACTATTTATGAGATATTCTTTCAGAATGAAGGTAAATATAGTGTTTTATTAGTTTTATATTTGACTGGCGATTTACCCTCACGAAACACGAAAAAATAAAAAATTTAAACTCAAAAATAAATTATAATACGCTCAAATCTTTAGAACAAAAGTAATATTGTGCTTTAATATAAGAAATTTCAGACGTATTCAGGAGCTTTACCTTGCAATATTCGAATTTCTCCTGGGATATCGCTCAGCACAAAGTGGACTCATTCTTGCCACTGAAAATTTAATCGCCACACGCATTGCCTTCTTTATCTCCATTTGATAACTCTCAACTTCATCTACGTGGACTACATAAGGGAAATCTTTAAGATGAACAGGTTTAAACATTAAATTTTAATGAAAAATTATGTTAGCTTAGTAGCGGTTAAAACGTAAAAGGAAAAATTACTCCCATATATTTTATTAGCGACTCGTCCTCACTCCACTCGGGCTAGTAAATGTATACAAAATCATTTTACATATTACATACAAATTATATACTAAAACATTCCTCGAGAACCACTCTATTCATTGGTGAAAGCAACATGAAAATCGATGCAGCAGTTTTTGAGTTTATCGCGAACAGAGACAGACAGACAGACGTGACGGAGGACTTTGTTTTATAATGTAGTGATGTTAGTACCAAGTAATTGGGACGCCTAGGTAGACCAGTGTTAGTGGTAACGCGCTCGCTTCTGAAATCGAGCAAAGATTTCGATTTTAAATAATATAAAAAGAAAAACAAATTAAAACCTTTCTAAAAACTATTCAGTCTGATACAAGGTTAAGTCCTCATGGTAGTTTTATGAAGATCCGGAAATCAAAACGCCACGAACCCATAGTTTGCATCTACTGAGATCGCATCTCTGAAACTTTAATGCGCGAATCATCTTTAAAGAGATAAAGTTGCTTACGATGAAGGAAAACATTATGACGAAACCTGCATGTCTAAGACAACCTAGCAAGTTTTCGAAAGATATGTGCAGTGTGCCAACCCGCACTAGGCCAGCGCAGTGGACTATGGTCTGATTCCCCTCGTATTGAACGGAGAGCCGTGCCCAGCAGTGGGACGCTAAAAAGGAAATTATGTATTATATAAAGTATGGATCAAATATAAGCATGTACATCTATTTTTCATAGTATTTTATACTTTCCTACTACACTTATAATACTACGTATTACTAAAGTATAACACGTTTTACTAATTCATAATAACAATTATTTCAATGTGATTCTATAAACATACCATTCTACATTATTGATTATCCTCAATCAATTTAGTAACATAGATTGAGTTTAGATACATGCTTAGTAGATTTGAACTAATTGGACAAACACGTTTATGCGAAGTGTTTGACAGAACCTTGCCATGAATCTAAGAACTTGCTATATATACTATGGAATCAAAATTGTCTTACTTAAGTTAACTATTTATTAACTTTAGAAGTTCTACTAACGATAGAAACCAAAAAATTGTATTTCATATAATATTTTCATAAATTTTGTTATTTTTCTATTTACGATATACTCGTACGTAGAATGTCGTTTCTTCTAAGCTCAGAGTTATTTTAAGACGACTTTCATCCTTTATTATTTTATATTCCAATGTTTAAAATAAAATTGGACCTAATCTGTGTAAATTCAAGTCAAAGTCAATCTATTCATTTCGTGAGGGAGAAGGAAAGGGTACTGGCGGCTGGAAAAGCCGTTCTGCCAACTGCTAAATAGCCAGGGAGACATTTTTTAAATATTTGCTTCAATTTTTATTAGGTAAAGTTAGCAAATGATTCAATATATCGTAACTCTACAAACCATCAATAAGATACCTAGAGTTTAACATTTCTTCTTGAACTTCATCATGAACGGTTATTTACCGCACAGGCAGTATTGCCACTGGTTCGAGTGCCTTTCCACCCCAGGGCGTTACATTTTAACTACCATTCCGCTCTCAGCACACGTTCAACTAAAAATCATTTAGGAATAATAATTATCATTACATTGAATTTACCCCATCTTTAGATTACGAGTATAACGTAAATCAAATAAATTCGCCCTGTATATTAACGAATCAGAGACAGATTGCATATTTTTTTAGATTTGACGACTCGTTTGGCTCAGTTGGTAGTGACCCTACTTTCTGTGCCAGCGGTCGCGGGTTCGAGTCCCGCTGGGGGCATTCATTTGCTAATCACGTATGTTTGTACTCCAGTCATGGGTGTTTATATTTATAATATGTATGTATTTAAAATATATATGTGTATTGTGTAGTATATCAACTATCAGGTATCACAAGCACGTTACGTAGCTTACTGCAGAACTAGATGGCGCTGTTGTAATAATGTCCCAACATATTTATATTATTTATTATTTAGAATTTTTGTTTGTCTGTCTGTCTGTGATCGCATCAAGAGAAAATAACTGGAGGGATTTTGATGCAATTTGATATGATGATAGCTATGATTTCAAGTGGTAGTGCCATGCTTGTTACCTTCGGGTAGCAGCCGAATGGGCCGGCACGCCCCGTATAGTACCACTCTCTCACAGAAGACCGGTGTGAAGTGGCAGCTATGCTGTCGCGTTTCGTCCGGTAAGTGAGAGTCCGGGAGGCCCACTCCCCATCCCTACTTCCGTCCTTCTCCCTCCTCCCTCCCTCCCTTTCCTGAAAGGCCGGCAGCGCATCTGCAAGCCCTGTGGTGTTGCAGATGTCCATGGGCGGAGGTGATCACTTACCATCAGGTGAGCCTCCTGCCCGTTTGCCCCCTTTGTCCCATAAAAAAAAGCTAGTTATCCAAGTCAACATAAATACTATATATACAAATACTATAGATACTTTTTAATATAGGAAAATATTGTATTTTTAGTAATCTTTACTAACAGATACAACTTAACTATCTATAAATATAACGTGTTTTTAAAATATTTTTCTCCCAGACGTACTCATATACTTATACTAGTGTACAAATATCAACAATATGCTTCGCAAAAAAGATAATATGCCGATCTGCTTGATTTATTCGTTCATCCCAAATAGGATTCCACAGAAGGTAAGGACAGTAAAATTTTATTTGTGTACCATAAAAATGTATCATCGCAAATTCGGTAACATTTCATCATTCGATCTTTACAACTTTCTTCAACTTTTTTATTAAACTTCTTTTATCATCCAAGTTAGAACAATACGTCGTATTCAATGTCAAGCCTATTTGTTTGTTGTTTGTGGTTCGTCTGGATTGTAATGATTCTTCGAATGATTTTTTAAATTTTAATTATGAATGTAGGTAAATGAATATAAGATTCTTTAAAAACCAAAATAATTAATTTCTTAGTAAATGATTAAAGATATATTTTTTGAATTAGTACCAAAAACCTGTTTTAATACTTAATTGAACAACTGTTAATTTCAATTACGGTATTAGGTGATCACGAATTCTCCTAATACCGAATATAATAACGCCAGATTACGGAACATAGATTGCAAAAATAACAACCACTAATTTCTAGGTTTACTCGTACATTAGGACGAAATCACTGCAAATCGGTTGATCCTAAAATAATTTACAGGATAATCTAATTCTACCCTGACCTAATGCCATTTCTTTAAAAAACACAGACGCCTATTATTAGTACATATACATGTATTGATAAATTGACTATATTAATATATTCAAAATCAACTGCAGTGTATAATATAACGTGTATATAACGGCACAATGTTATTAGCATTAAAGTTACCAGCAGAAAACCGAAAAGAAACAGAAATCTAATACCAAAACTATATTCAAAAGGTAAATAAAATGCTAAGCCTCGCCATTTAACACAACACACGAACTAACGAGCGGCTAAAATTTAATAAGCCCGTGGCGACATCTGTTCAAATAACCGTGTACTATGCAAAATTCATAAAACGCTTAATACTTAGTGATACTTGAACCGTCTGTATACGTCTTTATGACGCGACGGGACAGAATCCAAAATTAGAATTTACCCAATTTAGCTTCTTTATTGCGTTATCCGAGTGGGGTCCTGTAGTACTCTGATGGGAATATCATTTTAATATCTGTACAGTAAAACACCATTGTTATTATACGCAACAAACTCAATCGGTCCTTTTGAACCTTTATCTATCATTGTTTAGAACATGCTATTGTCTTTTATTTGAAACGAAACCTAGATCTAGGTAATCTAAGCCGCGAATTTTTTTTATATAAAATGGAAATAGGTTTATTAAAATTTATTGTGTTGTTAAAGAATATGATAATATGTTAATAAATTTTATAGTTAAAAAAAACAGCCAGCTTGGTGTTATCATTTACTAAAAACCCAGATAGTAATTAATTATCAGATGATTTAAACCAATTCCACTCAACGCATTAAAAATTAAATCCGTTTAAATTTGAATATTATATCACGAAAATGTATTTATTATTATATTTTTCATTTATTATTAATAAAATTTTCGTGTCTTCTCTATTCTACGTAACATTGGCGAAGTAATCTATGCTCAACTGGCACCCTTTGAAGCCATTAACAAGAGAATTGAATTGAATTTATAAACAAATTATATATAAACTGCACTTTCTTGTATTTATTCACCTTATATTTCGTAAAGTAGTATCAAAGTATACCATTTATTAGTTAAATTAAAAGTTGCGATGAATTGTCCACCTTACTAACAAGCAAGTAAGTTTTTACCTAGTAAGTTTTCAAAGTCCGTCAACCCGCGTAGTGGACTATGGCCTGGATTTTTAAGAACTTCTAAATTATTCAAGTACTGATAAAAATGTTTGAAAAATAAAATAAATATTTCACTTCCTTTATTAAACGGAATTTATTGGCAAGCTAATTAAAATTCCATCGTAACTTTTAGGTAAAGGTTTATGTTTTCCATAATAAAATGTACCCATATTGTTGCCCTAAATAAAGGAAAATATATAAATTCAAAGGGCTTTATTCACTGTGTCTCATGATTTTTATAGCATTATTATTAAAGAACCGTGTATAAACTTGGGGTTTTATGACGATATGCCTCGGAGATCTTGTTCTTAGATTTATATTCCATTAGCCTTTTGGTTTGAACCTGAAGAATATATAGTTCAGAATAAGCCTTTTTAAATTTTTGGAAAGTGTCCATAAACTTTAATAATATAGTCACTATTGCTCTTGTAGACTGTAAAAGCTGCACCGATTTAGATGAAATTTAGTGAGGCAGAAAATCTAAACCTGAGAGACACAAATTAGGTTAAGTAGCACTTTTGAGTTTAGAAAGTATTTTACTGATTTATAACACTAAAACATTTACAAAATAATATAAATAATTCATTGTCTTCACTTCGAACTGTTCTAGAATGTATTACTGTACTTTATGTACACTACGTATTTGATATACCAATCGATCTCTCAAAAGGTTTCAAACAGGGTTTATTTGTCGAGCTTCTTTGCCCCTTGCAGTCAAGTCGAGATTGTGTCACTAAAAGAACCTAATGGAATAGTGTGATCGAACGCCAGCGCAAACATGCTTTAATCCAGATGTTTCAGAAAAATACGAAAATGGGTTCTTGGAAATACTATGCTTTAAAGTACTATTTATAAATATATTCACTTTCCTTAATAAAATTCGTATTGTGACATTTTATTTGAAAGAAAGATAGATTTTTTTACACTATACCACTTGTCACAGTTTGCTAGATATTGAAATGTAGGCGAGTTAAACTAAGCTGAACTGAAATAAATATAATAAAACAGAATTATAAAAATATATACACAAACTTAAAACTGTTAAGGTATTAAGACATTTATAGTCCTACTGCTGGATACGGGCCTTCCTCCAATACGAGGAGGATCAGGCACGTAAGGAAGGTTCCACCGTAAGTGGTAATCATATTGGAAATTATTAGCACAAGAAAATATCAGAGGTGGAGGTGGAGAATTTGAACTCGGTTCAAAAAATCGTGAATACATTACAATACTAGCAACCGAAACTTAAATTATTAACTTATTAGAACACAAATTATTATTATTATTTTCTTTTTTAAATTATTATTTGGTACTACTGGTCCATTTATCTTGTTTGTATCTCTATCCATTCGCATTCTGTACATAAAGAATTAATTTTGAGACGTCAAACACGTCTCTTTGATAAACCTGATTGAAGCAAACGTTAGAATTCAATATTCATAAATCGGCGAAGAAATCTAAAGCAAAGTTTTATTTAAATTTTAATTTCAATAAAGTCAATTAAAAAAGCAATAATTAAGTCACCAAAATAATGGAAGTGTATTTACTACAGTAATACGAATTTTGCCGCTTAAAAGTCACAAGTGGAGATATGGGTAACAACTTCTTCTGCCTACGTCAGTACATCTTATACAACAAAGTCCTCCTCCACCGCGTCTGTCTGTCTATTCGCGATAAACTCAAAAACTACTGCACCGATTTTCATCCTGTTTTCACCAATGGATAGACTGGATCTCTAGGAAGGTTTTAATATATAATTTGTCAAGTTTTTGTATAGCTATATTTACAAGCGGAAGCCGCCGCTTCGCTCGCGCTAAATTTAGGCACAAACTAAAGCGAAGCGAGGATGAGTCGCTAGTTTAAGTATATTACAATAGAAAATATTACCTATTTTTTTTCTATACAAAACGATATTCAGAATTACAGCTTTTCACTTTGGATCAACGTTACGTCAAATTGAGATGTCATGAAGATTCTACATACTTCTGTATTTTCATTAATGTTTAGTATACTTTAATTAATAATATAGCCACCCTCGAATTTCTTATTTGTCGAAAATTGCCTCGAAAAAATTTCAAACTAAGCGTTTGCGATTACACCGCGTATTATTTTATTTATTTATTCATTTTTTGTTTATTTTTCGAATAAACTCTAAATACTTTAATTCAAAAGTGTAGGAAACAAAAACACCCTTACACAATAGTTTTACGTTATCGGTTCTGCCTAGAAGGAACTGGCTTGAAACCGAGCCAACTCTATAAAAGGAACGACATAATATCATGCATGCAATTGTATCAGAACTATCATAGATAATCACTCTTAGAGATTTTGGCTACCATAGTGCTTTTACATTTTTTTAAATAAATATGTTGGGACATTATTACACACAGCGCCATCTAGTTCCGTGGTAAGCTAAGCTTGTGTTACGAATAGATAACCTCGACTCGGCCATAAATAATAATCGGACTAGGGATGTGCGCAAGGGCGTAGCCAGGATTTTGTTTAGGGGGGGGCAAGCTAGACAAACCAAGAATATAATCTAAGGTAAATGCTTATAATACAAATCTAAACTAAAAAGTAGAAAATAATACTTTTAAGAACTTCGTTAATTTTGAAGTCGGTGCCAGCCAAGACGGATAGATTTATCTTGCCTTTGCAATGGACTTTCGAACGGTATTTTGATTATGTTTACAAATATAGATATAGATTAATCGAATATGTGTCTATTTAAGGTTATTTTGCTTTGGCTGGCACCGACTTCTAAGTTAACGAAGTTCTTAAAAGTATTATTTTCTACTTTTTAGTTTAGATTTGTTTAGTTTTGAAGTCGGTTTTTGTTTTTTGTTAAAAATAATTTATTTCCAAATTTTTTACGGAAAGTAGATACTTATTTTGTTTATGTACAAAAAAGAATTTTCCAAATCGGTCCAGCCATCTTCGAGTAATGGGGAACATACATAAAAAAAAGTCCCCAACGAATTGAGAACCTCCTCTTTTTTTTAAAGTCGGTTAATAAGAGCCTGAAAGAATTTAACTATCGGTCTATAATTACGTATAATATTGAAAGAATTTTCTTTTAACTCCTAACCGTTGAGGAGTTGTACCTTCCATCAATAGCTCAACCACAGGAGATGATGATAATCAGACGCAAATACTTAAACAGCTTTAGGAAATATATGAAAAACGTGATAAGTGCCTATAAAATTTGAGAGTTGCCTTCGATTTCCCTGGGATCCCATCATCAGATCGTGACTTGGTGACTATGGGAACAACTGGAAACTATACCCTTTCAAACAAAAAAAGAATTTTCCAAATCGGTCCAGCCATCGTCGAGTAATCGGGGAACATACATATAAAAAAAAAGTCCCCGACAAATTGAGAACCTCCTCCTTTTTTTGAAGTCGGTTAAAAACAGTAGCTCAGAAGAGAATCTGTAAATAAAATATTTTTTTAAAACAGTGACCGTAACATAATATTTTGTATTGAATATAGACCTCAAAAAAGTCGTTTTAAAAATTTATGTCTGATTGCCTAATTCGTTATCGTCTAATTCAAAAAGCACTGCACGGATTTTAATCAAATTTTGTGACGTGATTACTTATTATTGGGGTCGTGACTAAGGATACTTTTTATTGCAGAAAAATATTTCATTTCCACTGGAAAACAAAATAATTAGTTCATTTGAGTCGTCTTAAGAATGTAGCGCTGCATGGCTAAATCTTGAGAGACATATCAAAACTATATAGTAGGAAATTGTGGGTATTAAAAAGTCCGACAGAAATGTCTAAAATATCAAATATCCTCTTCTATATCCTCTCCTCAATACCTATTTTTATCAGTAGATATAAAAACAGTAACTTAGCATATAGATGTACGCGTTTCAGGCAAAAAGTTCTGTACTGAATTAAAGTAAATTTTGTACAGTTGATACGTATATACACGATACAACATTTAAAATACCTTTTATTGAAGTAAAATTTTTAATTCATACGTTAAAACACAATAACTGGTTCTAATGAACGATAAGGATAAGGTCAACAAAATATGGCTAACTCTAACTAAAACTTAAAAGATTATATCAAAATTATGTATTAATTTAGAATATTCTGTATGGTTTAGTAAGACCTACCGAAAAGTTTGAAATAGTAAGTCACAGGAAAACACAATAGCTGGTTGTATACAATTAACAGTAGTCTTCATAAAAGAGGGTGGACCTTTAAATGAGGAATGATTCGTTGTTACACAACAAGTAATAGCATACAGCCAAAATATTTTTAGTAATTTAAGCGGGAGCGAAGATGCAGGCCCCGCTAGTAATATATAAGATAAAATAAAATTAAAAATTTAAAAACCTCTGAGACAAAATTATAGTAATAAAAAAGATTATTTGTTAGATTCTATGTACCAGTCATCACTCCACATTCCTCATAAATCTAAGGCATTGATCATTGAGTTATTATTACTACGTGGAATAAAAACAAATAAAATCAAAATCGGTTTATCCGCTAGGGAGCTACGATGCCACAGACAGACACAAACACAGACATGTCAAACTTATAACAACCTATCGTTTTTGCGTCGGGGGTTAGTAAAAAACAAAATATCCATCAGTGAATTTATCATACACTAGCGACTCGCCCTCGTTTCGCTCGGGCCTTATATTCCCGATTTACGAGATTAGATTCCCTAAGAATGAAGAAGGATGAAGACGACTCCCGGGAACATGTCGTGGGACTTCTATTATCGGATGTGGCAAAAAGAGGCCTTCTGGACTCGAAACCGATCTCAGACCGAATCATAACAGCACATCTGGCAGGAAGAAGATTTACTACCACCAACCATTTACGATTAGAACAAAGGCCTTCTTATCACTGTACCAATAAAGGGGGAACTCAGTCAATGCTGTAACTGAAGAGGTATTTTTCTTTCGGACTTTGCATTTGGTCACGTCCAAAGTGCTCTGAAAAGTCATTTTGGATAGACTTTCGCAGGCCGTCAACCCCTTCATACGCAGAGAGTAAGCAGGATTTCAGCCCAATCGATCTTGTACAAATCAGATCAACATCCTTCGTATCATACTAGAACGGGCAACAGAATGGCAAAGGGAGATAATATCTCACTTTTGTAGATTTCGAAAAGGCCTTTGATACGGGTGAGGTGGGCCAGCATCTAGCCTCCATTGCGCCAAATTGGCTTCCCAGAGTAAATAATTAACATCACAAGAATTATTATTGTAAAGTGACTCATAAAAGGCTCATTTCGGAAGACATAGAGGTACACGCAGGCGTAAGACAGGGTTGTCTCCTTTCACCACTTCTCTTTCTTCTTTTCACCACACTAGCACATGCAGGCCAAATTGAACGACTTACGAAAGGAGGCAGCTAGCACGGGGCTCAAAGTAAATATAAGGAAGCCACGGGAAATGAGGAGCCAGAGAAACGAGTACACTCCCGTTGGTGATCGGCACAGAGGCAGTGGAACTCGTACATAAATGCACATAAATCGGTGGCTGCGTGTCAGAAACAGGACGAACCGAAAAGGACATCACTTCGAGAATCGCCAAAGCACGAGCAACCTTTGCACAACTTAGACTCGTAGTAGTATGGCTCTCACACAATACTATGTATTGAAAAAAAGTAGTCAACGTTGAGAGTCATCGTTGATCTCAGCCATGTTTTAAAGCGAGGTAACGACGTTTTGCACGTATAAAAGCAAATCTAGAATCAACCATTCATAGTGCAATTTTATAAAATTCGCCTGTAAATAGAATCAACATTGTTTTTGTTTATTAATATGCAACCTACGTAATATTACTGTATGATTTGTGAGCATTCCTGCATCTTCTAGGGGGGGGGCAGCTGCCCCCCCCCTGCCCGTACCTGGCTACGCCCATGGATGTGCGCTAGTTGCGCCCGCGCAGGGCCGTTATCGATAAAAATTGGCAAAAATGTGTGGAGCATGCAGAATTGCTTCAAGATGAAAACTTGAGAAAAGCACATTTATGCGAAGAGTTCATCGTTCATGTGGATGATGATGACGATTACGATGAGACAGACATAGAATTTTAATTTTGTATTTTTAGTTTTATATATACGATATTTTGTTTATATATTTAATATGCTATGTTGTAATTTTATTGGAATAAAAAAATTTAAAAAAATAAACGCGTTTTTATTTCTATCACCCATTTATAAAGATAAAAAAAAACATGCACAGGAGCCTTGCCATAGGACCCGTGAGTGGGAAAGAGAGCGAAACACTCGAATGATTTATGGCCAAGTCTGCAGCGAGATAATAACACTACTATACACATATAAATTTTAAATACATACATATTATAAATATAAACATCCATGACTGGAGTACAAACATTCGTGATCAACAAATGAATGCCCCCAGCGGGACTCAAACGCGCAACCGCTGGCGCAGAAAGTAGAGTCTTTACCAACTGAGTCAAACGTGTCGTCTAATACAGAATATTGTTTTTTTTAATTCTTGTTAAAATCTGCAAAAGTATGCATAAATAAGATTTTTTGAATGCCACAAATTCATTGAAATTAAGACCGAAATAAAAAAATGGCATCATATGATCCAACAATACCGTAAATACCTTTACAATTTTATCGAATTTCTTTTCGTTACCTCCCTTCTATATTTCGGATGAAACTAATTTTGTGCTTTGTTGACTCCCCTGTGTTATACTTTTTATTTGATTTCAAGCCTGGGTCACAGTGATAAGGAGGTGCAAGTGTTGTTCTCTAAGAATTATTTTTATCTTTACAAAATTTTATATTTTTTGAGGAAAAAATAAACACGGGGAAGAAAATTCGTTATTTTACTTCCGTAACATAATCAAGATGATGATAAATCTAATATTACCAAAAAATATTATTTAACGATGGTGGTAACATTACATTTAACCAGTTTTAGTCTACCTACTGTTGGCCTGTGAACTATGATCTGATCCCACTGACTTGTATAGCCCGTGCTTGTGTAGCCCGTGCCCAGCAGTGAGACTTTAGAAAGCTAAGTAATTCCAAAATAATCAATATATAAATTGATGACACGTTTCGCTCAGTTGGACGTGACCCTACTTTCTGCGCCAGCGGTAGTGGGTTCGAGTCCTGCAGGGGGCATTCATTTGTCAAACGCGAATGTTTGTACTACATTCATGTATGTATATATTTGTAATGTGTATGTATTTAAATTGTATGTAATATGTGTAGTATATCAACTACCTGGTATCCGTAACACAAGCCTCGTAGCTTACCATGGAACTAGATGGCGCTGTTGAAATAATGTCCCAACATATTTATTTATTTATTTATATTTTTATAGATATACAAAATTAATTTACACCGATTAAAATTCTACTCGTGACAATCACTATTAATTTTGTTTGAACATCTGCAGATCTATCCGTACTATGTACTTAAACAGACGCATAATCCGCCCAAATTTCATTTGATTTAAGCGACAAGATTCAGCGGACGAATAAGAATTGAATGTTTAACAAAAAATTGGCCTTATGATTTACCGTAAAAGGAGCTATTAAAATTTCCACCAAAAACTAGGCTTAGTATAGTTTAATCGAAGACACCCAGGATTGTAGCTTCGAAGGTTAAAAGACAAATCAGAGCCTTTGCTTCAGCGAAAAGAGGGTTGCCTCTTTTGACAGTTTGTCTTGCAATGAGTGCAGCTGCTGATATGTACCACCACTGATCATTTGTTGAATGTGTTGCTCCTGAAATGAGCACCTATTGGCACCATCGCACATTGCCATACATCAGATTGGATGCAGGCGAACATCTTTCTTGATTGTTTTAAGCATTTTATCCAGCACACCATACCAGTGAAGGCATAGAAGAAGATTCAATGCATTGCCCGTAGACAATGGTGTCACGTTGAGTGTTCTGCAGTAGAAAATGCAGATTTTATCTGAGGTTTTTGCTGGCAGAGTTAATTTTATAATATTCTTTTCAATAACGAGACATGACTATAGAATACCGTATTCAATAATAGGATCACATTTTTAAGAAGCATGTTTTTGGTTTATTTGTTTTAATTAATTACGAAAAGTGTTTTTTATTTTTTGATTTAAATATTATTTTTGAAGAGTGATGTAAAATTTTACATATAGAGATAAAAATTTTATATTATTATTTTTAAGAATTTGTTTTAGTATTCCATATTCGGTACCTTTCCTCTACTCGTATATTTCCGTAATTTTTTTATAATCGTATTGTCTGCTTTTCCTATCGCCAGCACTTTACAGCTTTTTCAAGTCTATGCGACTTTTTTGTATACGCTCCAGAAGGCTCCACCACTAATAGAGTTTATAGAGAATCATTAAATAGAAAGTTATTAGACTATGTCCCTAGTAGGCAAAATGTATAAGCCAAGCGCTCTTGTCTTTTCAAAAAAGGAGATCATACCATTTTGATGACTATTAATGCGAATTGCGATAATTAATTATTTCACGTAATCGAAACAAAATCGCGGGTGCCGTGGTCTAAAATATGTCAATATTTTAAAACAAATCTTATGATAATCTTAAAACGCTTATCACTCGCACTGTGAAAAAAGCAAACGTCCAACATAATTACAGAATATTTGTACAGTAGATAATGAACAATACCTCGCATACCGAATTTTAATCTAAAACGCCACCCATTTAGATTTGTGTCGGTTCCGTACGTGGCACGAATTAATGGATATAAGGAACCCTTTGTACATTTTGCTTAATAAAATTTCCCCTACAAATTAGATTGATCTTGGCTTTCTAATTGTTTTAACCAACCCACCATTTGTTTTAAATGGGATTACTTAATTTGTTAAAGAACTTTGCTATTGCGGCTCTTTTTAAAACACCACTTTCTTTGAAATGTACACCCTGATTAAGATTATACGATACTTCTGTTTAAATCTGTATTAATAACTGCATAGTGGCTAGCATGTACGGTCATACATCGAGAGTTCCTGGGTTCGAGTCCCGCGTCGTGTAAATTTAACAATTGAATAGTTCTGTTTAGTAAGTAACAGCCCGGAGTTGGGAAATTGGCGGTGTGTTACCTCCGTGCCTCGAAGAGCACGTAAAGCTTTTCGTTCATTGAATTAAAAAATTGAGTGTTGGATAGCCCATTTATTTAGGAAGCCATAGTCCATCACGCTGGTCAAGTGGAGGTTGGCGGACTGTAGGTAAAAAACAAAAACTTTTTTTCCGTCGCGATATTTTTCTTGATCGCCCGACAACGACATGTTTGAAATGATTCTTACTTGACACTATCAGAACTGCGAGACCCGGTGCGATTATTTTGAAGATACTTGTATACTATAATACCTCTTCTTTTATGAAAATTGCATTAGTAAGTACCCCAGAGAGGTGAGGGTAGGTCAACATTTATTTTAGAAATCTTTAAAAATCCTAACCTATGAATAAACTTCTATCCAATGCAAAACAATCATTGGAATGAAAGCAGAAAATAGCCCTGTATTCTTTTCTAGACTTCTCAAACTGTTTGAGCATATGAAAATCAGGTCACGTACGCGTCACTCACGGAGTCGCAAACTGATGGTCGTCGTATGCACTTACGTTATTGAGTTCCGCAGCTAGGCATATTTTTACGCTTCTTACTTTAAAAATACGTATTATTAATGCATGTGTATTTTATACTAAGTATATTAACATTTTTTTCGTGTTAACTACACGGATCTTACAAATTTTTACATATTTTTGATATGTAAAACCTGTTTGTCATATTCTTTGTATAGATTAAGTCGCTTAAAAATATTATTTACTAGCGACTCACCCTCGCTTCGCTCGAGTTCGTCCCTGGGTATCCCCTTTGGTATAAAATTTTTACAAACTTTAAATGTCTTACTTATTTATATCTAATCAAAAGCCTAAAAGATAATTTTCAAGCTTCTAGCTTTAAAAATGACGTAATTTCCATACAAACTTTCATCCCCTATTTCAACCCTTTACAGCCCTTTTTTTTCTCTTTGGTTCAGTAGTTTTTGAGTTTATTTGTTACCATACAAAAATACAAATCTTTCCTCTTTATAATATTACTATAGATTAGGGCGAGCGAAGCGAGATCTAACACTATCCCACATCCGAGTATTTTGTGGTAGACTTTACTTAAATACTATCACGCCTGTAGATTTAATGCTTTAACATAGTAATTCCAATCTTCTTCGTGTCTTCTCCATTCTACGTGACACTGGCGAAGTCTGTGCTCAACTGGCACGCTTGAAGCCATTAATAAGAGAATTTAATTGAACATAGTAATTTACCTGATGACCATATCTAGATGTGTTTTCTGTCAAAAAAATATAAATTTATATATAAATTTATAACCATTAAAAAAATGAACATTAACAATTTTCTGTTCGTTGGATAGAATGTTATTGTACTACTAAAGTCATCTGTTAGAAAACCAAGGAGTTAACATCGCTGTAACATTATTACCCTTTAGAAAAACTACGCGAGCCCTCACAAAGCTCAGCTTTTTGCTAGTTTTAAAGCACAAACGATTTAAAATATAGATACACAATATTTTTCATTCATATGATGATGAAATAATGATAATTACGTAAATAATTAATAAATAAGGAAAAATTGGACCAGATTGGATAGCTAGAGATAAAATAACTTGGAAAAAACTGGGGGAGGCCTAAGGCCTACGCCCGCGAGGCGACTACTAACACTACATAATATAAAGTAATAAAATAATACATATAATGAAGTGGTTATAAAAATATAATAAAGATAGAAAAAAAATAGTATATAGTTGATTAAAATGTGTATAAAAGGTAATTTATGAAAAAATATATATAATACATACATAGATATTTACATTTAAACAATATAACCTTATTATGTAACAAAACAAAGTGATAATAATGTTAGATTTCACATTTGTATTTTACGATTTTTTTAGTAGTGAATAAAGGCTTTATTTATTTATTTATTATTAATAAATAAGAAAATATGTTGGGACATTATTACACACGCTACAGCGCTATTTAGTTCCGTGGCTACGAGGCTTATGTTACTGATACCAGATAGTTGATACACTACATATATATAACTTTAAATACATACATATTATAAATATACGTAGTTTCTTAAATCGTAAATGGTTAGCTTTGATTATAAAAAACATATCTTTAAAAGTCATGAATAATCAAGAAAAGGGTATGTATCAGACTGACAGAGTATTTTAACACTAACACTACATAACATCTATTAAAATTTTAAAGTATTTCCTAATGAGCGACGTAAATGGCCCTCATACGCCACTAAAATGTATGTACCCTGACATCCTAAAAGGTAATGCAAATTGCCTACATTTGGCCCCTCTATGTGACATTCGCGTTATAGCACTATACATTAAATTTAATATCCTTTCCTTTGCAAAGTATTTCAGTACAATACGTAGGCATTTAAACTACGACATCTATTCTTACTAAAATAAAAAACTAATGTTTAAACTATTGAGTCTATGTTCTTGCCAACTGATAAGGCGACAATTTGTTGTTTAAAAAAGTTATAGAACAAGTACTCGTATAAGCTTTGCTTTGATTTTTGTATCGTCTAGCACCAAAAATATCGAGTTAGGTATCTAAAGTAAGTACCTAAATGAACACTACCAATCAGCTATTTTTACTTTATAAAGTTTGTTGTACAGTTTTAATTTTTTAAAAAGTTATAGTATAGACATAGACATAATTCAGAGGGAAATGCAATCATCCCTTATTTTCTACACTTACAGATATATTTTTGTCAAATTGAAATAGAACCAAATCTGAGGTTCTATTAAACAATCTTTGTAAGATTTATATATGAATAAATTAACATACCCATTACCCTATATTAAAAAAATAAATATATTTATTTTATTAATTACTTATTTAAAGTGACGAGATTATATTTTCATAAAGTTATTAAATTTTCTTAGTTATTCTTAGCAAAAGCTTAAATTTTCTAATGCAATTTTCATTACACACACTGTGCACGTTTATACGTTATGCGGCTAACATCTGTTTGCGACTTTGTTACGTGACTGACAAATCAAAAGTGTTTACGTTATATGATAGAATTAATCAGGTTTTATTCGACATTTCGGCTGAATTTGAAAATTTTCGGTGAAAGTATCTTAAAAATGTATTATTTAATTTTAATATGATGTATTTAAAAAAATCTATCTCATTACAATTCAAATAATTAGTTTTCAAAAGTATTGCGACAGTTATAGAGGGATCAAAATCATGTGTCACACTATGAAGCTCTTCGAACGCGTGATCGAGCTCAGGCTCCGCCAAGAGTGTACTGTCTCTGAGTGTCAATATGGATTTCAACCAGGATCGGGCACCATAGACGCCATTTATGCCGTAAGAACCTTGATCGAGGCCTACAGGGAGAAAAGGAGAGCTCTCCATATGGTATTTCTCGACCTGCAGAAGGCCTTTGACTGTGTGCCTCGTCAATGTATCTGGTGGGCGTTGCGATCAAAAGGTGTGCCTGAAGTCTATATTGATATTGTCAGAGACCTGTACTGCAATTCCGCTTCCGTGGTTAGAACCTCTGTTGGCGATACCAAGCCCTTCCCGATTACTGTAGGGGTCCATCAAGGCTCAACTCTTAGCCCGTTCTTATTCAACGTAGTACTAGATGTTGTCTCGATATGCATCCAGGACCAGCCTGCATGGCTAATGATGTATGCCGATGACATAAGCTCGTTGATGAGAGCCGTCTGGAGCTGGAGCGTAACGTGAACCTCTGGAAGGGTACGCTTGAGAACGGTGATTTTAAGCTAAATGTGGCGAATACCGAGTACATGACTTGCGGGAATCCGGACTATAGCACCATTCAAATAGGGCTTGAACCAGCTGTTAAGTCGGAAAAGTTCAAGTACACGTCCTGCATGAGTCCGGAAGCATCGATCACGACATTTAAACCCGTATAAGCGCTGCTTGGGCCAAATTCGCGTCACGGAGATGAAGATACTGAGGTAGATGTGTGGCGTAACGCGGGTTGACCGCATACGTAATACGTTCATCCGAGGTAGTCTCGGCCGGTATGACCATATCGTGCGCCGGTCTGAGAGCTATGCTGGAAGATAGTGCGTTGATATGTCTGTTCCTGGAGTTAGGCCTCCTGGACGCTCAAGAAAGCGATGGCAGGATGTCGTAGAGCAGGACATGAGAGCCAACAGACTTATTCTGGATGACACTAAAGATCGCGCAAAGTGCAGTAGGCTTATTCGGGAGGCAGACCCTAGCAACAATAGCCGGGATTAATGCCAGGCAAAAGAAGAAGTTTTCAAAAGTATCCGATTCAAGCTATTTGGTGCCTTTTTTTTAATTTCTTTTTGGAGATTAGTTAATTTCATATCTAATGATTTCATTATCTAAGGAAATTTAGATAAACAATATTTTACATGCCTTCAATATATCCTATTTATTGATGCTTTGTTATTTCTAAAATATGAATTACAACTAAAAAGTATTGCAAAATAAATAACGCTTTATAGTAAAGTTAAAATATCAAAAGTTTTTCCATTTAGTCCATCGCTACGAAGCATTATATTTGCTTTGACCAAGCAAAACTTGCAAGAGCAATTTGAACTTAAAAATTACATAGATTTATAAGTAAGATATCGTCCGGAATCTTGTTACATTAAAATATATGTTTAATAATATTAAAGTTATTATAAGTTCTTGTTATATCAGTCTTTTTCTTCGTTTAAAATTATAGCTATAGAGTCTAACCAATACACATTAGACATTTTTTTCAACCTCCTTAATATCAAGCTTAAGGGAAGTATAGAAAATGAGATCGATCAGCCAAATGTCTAAAATAAATTGAATATTTCTAAATACATCTATATCAGATACCAAGATTTGATGCTGTAAAAGAAAAAATAATGTTGCAGCACTATCTGACGCTCAAAGAGCAAGAAATTGAATAATCTCTGTTTTATAAAAAACCATGTGTAGAATATAAGTAGTTTAAAAAGCACCTTGGTTTTTGTGATCTTTTGAAATTTAAATATACCGTATTTCAAAATATATAATAATAGGCAGTGGTAGCTCAGCGGTAACGCGCTTTCTTGGGAAACCGATTAAAGCGGGTTCAAACCCGAGTCTCGCACCTCTGATATTTTCATGTGCTAATTATTTACGACATGATTACCACTTATAAATGATAAAGGGAAGCTCGAGCCTAGAAGTGGGACGGTAAAAAGCGCAATAAATATTTTATAATTTTAAATACATACATATTATAAATATTAACACCCATGACTAAAGTACAAACATTCGTGCTCATCAAATGAATGCAAATCATGAATGTCCCAGCGAGACTGAAACCCGCGACCGCTGGCGCAGAAAGTAGGGTCACTACCAACTGAGCCAAACGTGTCGTCAAATGTTTTTGAATCATATTTTGGTTCGACTTTCATTTATACACCTACACAATATTTAATAATTTTATCATGTATGAATACGAAAAATAACTGCGTATTCACGTTATAAAAACATATTTACTTCGAAGAAATATAAAAAAAATAATAAAATGCCAATATAGAAACCATTCAGTTGTATGAAAGAAAGGTATTAGATATTTGTATACATTTAGCAATCCGCTTATCAGTACTTTACGTGCTTTGAATATGATTTATAAACGATTTTAAAAAGGAAACAATCTTTTTCAAGTATATATTAGTTATATACATATTATGTATATATAGTTTCTGACTGCGAAAATTTATAAATTTGTGTTTGTTTTGGATGAAATATAGTACATAGATAGACTAATACTAAGGCTAGCGTTACCTAGGTAATACTCGTACCCAAGAAAAACTATGGTATATTAGGCAGCTGATAATTATAGTCATTTGCCCCTTTTTGCTGTCCCACTGCTGGGCATGGGCTCCCACTTTATGGAAGAGGAGTTCAGTCAATAGTCACCACTTAGATGGATGGGAGAATTTCACGTCTTTTCAGAATTAGATATTTTTATTAGAAATGTAGATTTCTTAACGATGTTCTTCTTGTCGCGTTAATTTAAATTACTCATTACCAACTAAAAAATTTTAAAACGCACGCCAATAATATTTCTTTTTTAAATTGAAAATATATATTTTACAAAATAATAAGTAAGTGACAAAAACCTTGCTTTAGAATACTTATTTTTACGTTCTTTTTTTTTACTAATAATATATTTCTTTTCAAAAAATATTCAAGAATATGCGTTCGAGTGGTGAGACTTTTTTGAAGTAGGTTAAAAATGGTATAATCACTAAAAATAGTAGGTAACCTTATAACTTTATATTACACTAGCGACTATATATAGCACTATTCCAAAAACTTTTTAACTACTAAAGAATCGGTGTACAACCAGATTTTCCAAAAAAAATATGTATAAATTCGACCATAATCACTTAGAATTTTATTATAATACTAGTGACTCACCCTCGCTTCGCTCGAGTTCGTCCCTGGGTTTAAAGTCTGTGAAGCCACGGGTACCACTAGTTAAAATAAGTATAATTTCTAAAATAAACCTCCTGCTTTTTTGAAGTCGGTTAAAAATAGCTTAAGTTACTTCTTACATTTTTGGCTATCTGCCAGTGAAAGTCCCGTCAAAATCGGTCCAGCCGTTTCAGAGATTACCCGGAACAAACAGACAGACAAATAGACAAAAAAAATTAAAATAGGTTTTTTGTTGTTAGTATCGTATATACTTTATATGCATTTAGTGAAAAGCTGTCAATTTGAATTTAAAAACAGACACTTGAATTTTATTTATATGGATAGATAGAGGCAATGATGTTATACAGGACAACTCAATGGATAGAGGTATTAGGATATTACTATGGGGTGTTCCATGCATTTTCAATGTCCAAAATATATATTTCATAGATTATCAAAATTGTTAAAACAAAATTTTCCTACACTGTACCTTTAAAAGCTCACTTCAATAATTGAAATCTTTATATCTCTTAAATTTTCGTTTTGTTTATAGGTTACGGACTCGCTACGTGAGATGGCCGGCGATAAAAATGTCGAGAAGTTTGCTTCAGCCATGTTTCCGGCGGAATTTTACGATCGACCACTTTATTTATTAGATTTTATTTTGATAGACGAATATATAATAATATATAAGAATATGAACTTCAATAATGAATTTTAGACTTTCTTAGTATGAAAGGGAGTAAAGCTTAGCTTGTTACAAATATAAAAGTGATGTATTTTATTTTAAACTATTAACATTAAATTAAAATGTCTAGAATTAAAATTTTGTAAGGTACTTTGATGACATTTTGAATTTTTTGTAAATTGTGTGTAGGCACTGTTTGTAACAAGTATATAAACCTCTGAGACGTCAATTACCTTAGTCTCTCCCGTGACCATGATTGCTGTAAAGCACTCGAAACATCGGGAACTAAAAATCAAAATAAATTTCATTTATATTTAAAATATCGATTATTCGCGTAAACCAAAGAAAGTATTATATTAACTTGCATGTGGAATCTTAAGTTATTTCTGTCTTCTTAAATTGTAGTTAAAGCAATAATAGTAAATGAGTAATTCTCGTACATTATATGCAAATGGGTTTCGTTTTCCTTGGCATCGGCTCTAACAATTTTCGTATTTTGTGGTAAGATAAAGTTAGTTTTTTATTAATTACTTAGAATTACTTTTTGAAATTACGCATTTTTTTACTTTTCCAGGAAAACACCGAGCGAAGCTTTTTATCATATAGAGCATTTTAGGTAATAGTAAAACATAGACTTAATCGTTTTTAACTTTTATTGAAAAGTAGATTTCAGTAAAAGAGCCACAGATGGTTGCTGGTACATATTATATTAGAAGCCATTAATTTAAAAAAAATATTAGTCTATTTGCTATTTGTTGTCATATAGGTGATTTACTATTGTGGAAGATGACTAGGAAAGAGGATGTTAGAGTGGGAAGAAAACTATAAAAGTCATTGCATAACCGGCATCGGGGGGGTAGTTGTGTCTTGACACTTATCGTGGTAGCATTGTTAGGTCGTTACTCTGTTGGTTTATTTTTTTAAATATCATTGTTGGTAGCTTAGTGGTCTTTTTGGTTAGTTTAATTGTGTTCTAGCGTTTTCAGATTCTTAAAATAAATCGAGGTCGATTTAATAAGCTTGTTTTTTAAAAAAACAGTTCATTTCTGGTCTAAATTCACAAGACTATATTATTTGATTTTTTATTCACCTAATTATTATTTTATTAGAATTAGAATATCGAACGCAACTACTAACTAAAAAGTATAATATGATTTAAAACTTAATAAAAAATAAAATTGAAGTGTCTGTTTTTAATTTCAAACTAACAGCTTTTAATTAAATGCATATGAAAGTATATACGATACTAACAACAAAAAACCAATTTTTATAATTTTTGTCAGTCTGTCTGTTCGTTCCGGGTAATCTCTGAAACGGCGATTTTGATGGGACTTTCACTGGCAGATAGCTAAAGATGTAAGGAGTAACTTAGGCTACTTTTAAAACAACTTCAAAAAAGGCGGAGGTTATATTTTAGAATCTTTATTTATTTTAACTTGCGGAACCCGAGGCTTCGCTGACGTTAAACCTAGGGACGAACTCAAGCGAAGCGAGGGCGAGTCGCTAGTATATACATATTAATTTAGGCTTCTTCTTAACACTGTTAAAAGAATGGTCCAATTATAATGTTTTTTTTAATTTGGCGTATAATACATACCTGATTATTTAATTTATTATAAAGTACGAAAAGTATATAACACTTATTATTAATATTTCGTCCTATAATAATAGCTGTTTTGCTTTAAACATATTATTTAACTTTCTAATACTAATCTAAATTAATTTTTGTGGTACAAAAGCGTCTTCAAGACATTACGATCCAGCCACTTACTTAGAGCTGTACGCTAGGAACCTCTTAATTTGAACCTACCCGAATTCTAATTGCGTCGTGTACGCCACTACGAACCACCCCTTACCCTATAGAGAAGCTCTCGAGAACAAATTAACGCAAAATTATATTGAAACGCTGCAGCGATTTTAACTTACAGTCTTTATATATTATATGTATTAGTTTTCTTCTTAGTAAAATTAAATCTACACTGATACTAGCTACTCTCGCGGCTCCGTCCGCGTTGGTAGAAGGATGAAAGTTTAGAGTTATAAGTATTTTTGATGCCAAATCATAAAAAAAAATTTGGTCTAAAATTAAATAATTAAAAATATGGACATGGCCACCCTTATCACCTAGGAGAATTAAAATTAGCCTACGACCTATTCTTATACCTAATAAATATACACAAAATATTTCATAAAAATCAGGCAAGCCGTTTCGGAGGAGTTCGATAACAAACACTGTGACACGAAATTTAATATATTAGGTTATAAAGTTGAAGAATTGTTTGTTTGTTTAGTTGTACACGCTAATCTCAGAAAGTACCTGGTTCGTATTGAAAAATTATTATGGTATTGGATAATCCGTTTATCGAAGAAGGCTATAAGCTATATAACATCATATGGTATAATAGTATGTAAAATATTGAGAATTTGGCTTAGAACGCGAGCGGTGCCGCAGAAAATGCTTGTAATATATAAATATTATATCATTATCAAAGGAAATCGGTATATTTTGCGAGATTTATTATTTTTAGAATTTTTTTTTTTTATGGGACAAAGGGGGCAAACGGGCAGGAGGCTCACCTGATGGTAAGTGATCACCTCCGCCCATGGACATCTGCAACACCACAGGGCTTGCAGATGCGTTGCCGGCCTTTCAGGAAAGGGAGGGAGGGAGGAGGGAGAAGGACGGGAGTAGGGATGGGGAGTGGGCCTCCCGGACTCTCACTTACCGGACGAAACGCGACAGCATAGCTGCCACTTCACGCCGGTCTTCTGTGAGAGAGTGGTACTATACGGGGCGTGCCGGCCCATTCGGCTGCTACCCGAAGGTAACAAGCATGGCACTACCACTTGAGAAATGATGAATTAATTATATATTACGAGTATTACTAGCGACTAACACTCGTTACACTCAGGTACGTCTCCATGTACATATTACGTTAATACAAATTTTTTTGTGATGAGATATGTTCCCTTAATAAAAAGTATCCTATTAGTTGACTCAGACAAAAAGCTATCATCTTGCCAAATTATATCAAAATTTGTCCAGTTGTTTTGGATATTTATTATTTTGTTACTTTTACTATATATTTTACCGCGAAAACCATAAATTAGAATTAACTAATGATAATTAATTAACCACTTAACATATTATCTAGACATACCTGTGTTTTAATTGTTCTTTGGACATTTACTGCGCAAATATTGACAGAGTTCAAGATAGGGCTCAGGGATTTATGGGTAACCAACTTCAAAAGAAGGGGTCATATAATATAGATTGCTTATGTAACATAATATCATAGCAAATAATGACATGATTTTCATGTTTATTTTAAGTGAAACTTCTTTAGAATCGTTGTGATTTGAAACTCGATGAAACGAAAATGCGTCACGATAAAGAAAGAAATACATAAAAGTATAGGATTAAGTCGGGGAGAATGAGATAGAATACATTCTCATGTTGCCATGGTAACCGTTGTTTATTTTTTGACATTTCTTTTTTTATATATACACATTCTTTTGTCGATTTACTGAAGTTTCACTTCTATCGTGTGTGAATCGCACACACACCTTTTTTTTTTTAAGTTATAGGTTTTACAGAACCATCGTATACATAATATTGACTAAATTTTTTACTCTATAGGTGCCATAATTATTTTAAATACTTTCAAAGTATTTTAAGCACATCATCCCCATCTATTAATTAATATAATGCTAAAAAATAAAAATAAAACATATTTATTAATGTAGTCGAAAAGTAAATAGATTAAAAGTACTACAATATATGTACATAGGTGCCTATAAATAGGGGTTGCTAATATCATTATATATTCCACAGAGCCATGCGATCGCTTAGCATTCTGTACACAGAGGACTTACATCCGTGTAATTAGTGCCGTGTTGTGTTGTTCTCTGGCCTACCCTTAACATTTACACCACATTATAATTTTACTTTCTTTTAAACTACTTTCTGTTATAAACAGAGAAGATTTGTATTTTTGTTTACAATGGATTATTTATTTGAATTAAATAGCTGTAATATATACTCGTATGCGAAAGTATGTCTATATGTGTATATATATTTGTTACGCTCTACGGCCGCTGTAATGAATAACATGAATCATTTCAATAGGAATTTTCAAAAAATATTTAAGATACAGATTCGACTTACTTAGAAGTAGTATGTAGGTACATATTGACAAACAGATAGTGCCTTTATTGCTAATAGTATCCTACGGGTTACATCAGGTCGGTGTGATAGGAAGCCACTAATGTCCGAAGCCGTTGTTTTTAATGTGAGTAGCCATGTTTGGTTTAGGTTTACGGTCTTTCTAATTGGTTACGCCCACAGAACAGTAAATACGATAGAAATGTATAGTCCAAGACATTTGGCTCAGTTGTGGTAGCCCTACTTGCTGTGCCAACGGTTGCGGGTTCGAATCCCGTTGGAGACATTCATTTGTGCGATGCGCACAGACGTTTGGAGTCCAGTCATGGCTGTTTATATTTTATAATATGTATGTATTTACAGTTAAGATTGTGTAGTGTATCAACTATCTGGTATCCGTGACACAAGCCTAGCTAACTATAAAACTGTGGAGTGTTCTATGTTAATCTTCCAACACATTTATTTTTACTATTATAAGGTAAAAAGCAAAATGTTATAAGATATCATTTAAGTCATATTTTTTTCAAAATATAATAGTTATGTACTTATTGGAACAATTTTTGCCCACAAACTATTATTTTCTTTATTATTATCTTATTTATATTGATCCTGCAATCTCCAGCGTAAAAGACAGTGCTTAATATCTCATCCACTTTCCGACCGTCCATTAATTAAATTTAACTGAAAATTTATCCTAAATCACTCAAACTTCTAACTCATAAACAAATTACATACGATGCTCAAACTTGACTCCGTCATTACTGTTCGCTTAACTTGATATTAATTGAAGTTGATAACTTCAACAGTTTTTCATTACGTCAAAATTAATGAAATATAAAGACGTCTTCATACCTAACTGAAATAAGTAAAGTTTAATAGATGTTGATTTTTTTTAGTTATTTATTTATCGTGGTAGTCCAGTGGTAACGCACGCTTGGATAACCTAGTAATGCGGGTTAAAATTCGGGTCTCGCACCTCTGATATTTTCATGTGTGAATCATTTCCATCATGACCACCACTTGTCTTAGGGTGAAGAAAAACATCGTAAGGAAACCTGCATGTCTGAGAAAACCTAGCAAGTTTTCCAAAGACATGTGAAGTCCACCAATACGCGCTAGGCCAGCTCGGTGGACTATAGCCTGATCCCCCTCGTACTGAGGGAGGCCCGCGCCCAGCAGTGGGACATTAAAAGGGCTGAAGACATTTACCGTTAATTAGTAGCCCAGTGATTAGTAGCTTGAGAAGAACAGTGGTTCGTGTTAAAATTTTGGGTCGGACCTCTGATATTTTCATGTACGGCTCTTTTCTAACCACTTGATTACTACTTGTTTTAGGGTGTGTGCATGTCTGAACGAACCTAAGTCTTCAAAAGCCCTTTAAAGTCCATCAACTCGCACTTAAAAAGGCCTGAATACCTTTTTTAATCATCGTGTTAATAAGGGCTGGGCAGCTCAAATGTAGTAGAATTATGTAGCTCGATTAATAAATATGGGTGGTTTTTTCATAAATATTAAGAATGCGAAAAAATGGCTGAATAGATGTTTGTTATTTAATCCCGGCAAAACGGTTGAACGTATCTAGATATAATTTCGCACAAACATAGATTATTATAGTCAGTTCTGGAAAGCACATAGGTCGCTTAAAAACATATGGTACCCCTCTGATAGATTACTTTTTTATTTTTAACTAGTTTGTTATTTTAATAAAAACAATAATAATAATTTTATTTCATTAAAATCAAAGGTGTCTCTTAGTGAATGTGAATGTTCCATATCAAACGTATTAATGCTTTATTTGCTATATTTTGTATTAACCCGATCAGTAGTCAGTGTAAGAATATTTGTAAATCAAATCCAATCTAATCTATTTTCTATCTTTGTCTAATTTACGCAAGAACAGAAAGAGAAAAAAAACTAAAAACGTAATAAAAATATTAATTTCATTTAGTTGTAGCTCATTATATTACGACAATAAATCTCTTATCCGTATAATACGTTTGTGGGGACCCTTACACCCCTTGAATTCATTATGGACCCTCGTTAGTGTGAATGGAAGAATGCTCGCATGTCACGTTGTACAATGCTTTGTCAAATGATTTGCCTACAATGGGTGTTTAAATATGACGTCGTTAGCCTACATTAAGTTTTCTTTGCTTTTTAATGATATTAATGTTATAGTTTTGTCCTAACTCAGATAATTATTTATCATTTTTCTGTTGACAAGAACCAAGTTTTCAACCTGGAAATTTAAGCATAATATTTAAACTGTGTCACTATAAATACTTCACTTCATATCACTTATAGTTTTTGAGTAATATGTATTATGTATGTACGAAGTTCGACGACACATTTGGCTTAGTTGGTAGTGACCCTACTTTCTGCGCCAGCGGTCGCGGGTTCGAGTCCCGCTGGGGGCATTCATTTATTGAGCACGAATGTTTATACTCTAGTCATGGGTGTTTATATTTATTATATGTATTTATTTAAAGTTTAAAATATCAACTATCTGGTATCCGTAACACAAGCCTTATAGCTTACCACAGAACTAGATGGCGCTGTTGTGCCAACATATTTATTTATGATCAGATCTTGGTATAGTTCGATACTTAGAAGTAGGTATGTTTAAAGTTGCAACAATGTGGCTGATAGTTGAATTATATCATGGAAAGTAGAGGCTTATTTAAATAAGTAGTTTCGAATATATTCAATATTTGTATAAAAACTGAAAATTTAGTTTACATACTGGTGCAGGAAATACATACATAAATATTTTACTCTTGTTGTCCTATCCTTACCTAACAAACGTCATAAGAGCCTAGAATTATTTTGTTGAATTTATGCATTATTATATATTATTACTTGATATCCTTACTAATATATTTTTAATATTATAAATTCGAAAGTAACTCTGTCTGTCTGTCGCGCTTTCACGACAAAGCTACTGAACCGATTTTAATGAAATTTGGTAAACAGAACACTCTAGAGCCTGAGAAAAGATAGACTTTTGAAGGCGAAAAACGGGCTAAAAGACGTTGAAATAGGGGATGAAATTTTATATGGAAATTACGTCATTTTTAAAGTTAGAAGCTTAAAACTTATTTTTTGGCTTTTGATTTGATGTAAGTAAAATTTTATCCTAAATGGGGTACCTAGGGACGAATCCGAGCGAAGCGAGGGTGAGTCGCTAATATTTTATAGATTCCACTCTCGATGTTCAGAACCATCAATTAATATCTAAAAGTGATACAATTTAATCCATAAAAACTTATTTAAAATGACTTATGGTAATCGCATTCGCTTGTATTAAAATATTTCGATCCTAATAACTAATAAAACAGCCGTCTATATGAGAGTGGTTAAGATAAGCTTCAAACAAGTACAAAACCAGTATAAACTTGATCAATCAAAGTTCAAAACGAAACCGCTCCGACAAAGGATTTAATGTGTATTTACTTTGTATTTAAATTTTAATATCGAAATTTTCTACAAGCGTAATGGAAGAGAAATAGAAATTATTCTGTAGTTTAATTAAAATGACTTGTACTATTGAGTTGAAAATGGATCTAAATTATTTTTAAATCTAAGTTATGAAATTGAGATTGAAGTTCTTAGATTTACGCGAATATTTGACATTTTAAAGAAACTTTTCGGATTTTTTCGTGCATTCACGTGTATAGTTTTTTTTTTCCAAAGTTTCGAATGCTTTACAGCAATTGTGGGCACAGGAGAGAGTATCGCATCGCTTACCTTCTGTCGATCATTGCGCAAACGCATTCTATTCAGCTGGCCAATGCCTTTATATAGCTTGTATTAGTGACAACCCAAGCTGCCATACACTAATGTCCCGAACGAGTGTATGGCAGCTTGAGCTGGTAGTCATGTCCGTTGGGCGACTATATTTTTAATATGCTTTCATATGACTGTAAAATATAACTTCTGGTAGCTGTATTCTCGTTCGTGTAAACGCGTAAAACAGTAAGACTTTAAGCTACCATGACTTTAAAACTATACATACTCGGATAATGAAATTCTAACTGAGCAGAATATTTCTAAGAAAATTTAATTGAAGTTGTAATTATTAACGATAAAAAGGCCGAATACATCGTTTTTGGAATTTGTGTCTGTCTATCTGTAACCGCATTACGAGAAAACGAACTACATTTTACTGCTCCAAAATATCTCATTTCTGAGAAATCTAAACTAAAAGTTAAAATATATTTTATAGAGACGAACCGGAGCGGGACAAGGATCAGTCGCTAGTTATATTATAAAACCGAGATTTAGATGTTTTAAATTAAGGTTCTAAAAATTAATCTAAATATATGTAGAAGCGAAAGGTCACCCACTCACGAAATATCAAAAACCATTTGACTTTTAAAAAAGACATTTGGCAGATTGGTAATTAATATTTAGTAGACGTCCGCTAAGAACGGATTTTGCGACAGGGCAGGATTAAGGAGGTATAAGGGCGCTCGCGGCAAGTTTATATGAAAGTTCTTCTTTTTTGTGCTACAAACTTTAAATTTGGCTAGGGAGCACCTAGGGACACACCCAAGCGAAGCAAAGGGTGAGACGCTACTTGTAGGTATAACATATTCACAAAAACATAAACTAAAACATTAGTAGTACCTACGTTAAGTTAGCATGTAGAATTTTAATTAGGTAAATAAAGATATTATCTTAAGTACAATAAAGGCTATTCTTTCCGGACCTACCATAACGAAATAAACTTGTGGACAGTTAGTGTGCCATATTATTGTTATTATTATAGCCTCATATTCCCTTACGTGAGTCGTTAACGTTAAAACGTTGTGCGTAAGGTACGTTACTTCCAAATACATATGTAGAGGTATTTAGTTAAATGGACTTTATGAAGTGCTTACCAGAGTACATTAGCTTAAAATATGTATATAAAATTTTCGATTTTAGAGAGAACACTTCTGCTTATTATGCTTATACTATATTGTAACGACACGACACGTTTAGCTCAGTTGGTAGTGACCCTGCTATCTGCGCCAGCGGTCGCGGGATCGAGTTCCGCTGGGGGCATTCATTTGTTGTGCACGAATGTTTGTACTCCAGTCATAGGTGTTAATATTTATAATATGTATGTATTTAAAATTTATATGTGTAGTATATATCAACTATCTGATATCCGTAACACAAGCCTCGTAGCTTACGACAGAACTAGATGGCGCTGTTGTAATAATGTCCTAACATATTTATTATTAACTAATGAGTCACCTTGTCTCCGCTCGTGTTTCTCAGGTACTTTAACGGTTAGTATATTTATGTCAGGAATGTGAATGTTTTCTTAAAAAGTATCCTATATTATGATCCTGAATTATCATCTATCATCATACCAAATTTCATTAAAATCTGTCCAGAGGTTTTACTTCAAAAAACTTCTTCAGCTTTATAAATTACATCGATAACATTCAGCATTGATACATATAACTATGTATCAATGCTGAATGTACATCGATAACATTCAGCATTGATACTATATATTAGCGAGCTGCATACAAAAGCTAGCCTGTAATAAAACAGTCCACCTAAATAAAAGGCAGCTTTCAAAGCTGAAACACCGCTTCTGAGCTTTTATCCTCAATATATCCCTATTCTCATCTAATACTTCTATTTAATACCTCATATTGGCTTAATACCATCCATATATCAGAAGTCTTGATAGAGAAAAGGCAAAGGATATCATTGATATCGTTTATGGTGGCTTTCATTTTTATAAGAGAATACTGACCACATGCCTACAGCTTTTCCTCGAAAGCATTTTAGGGTTCCATATCCAAAGGACCCCTTAGGACTCAATTGCTAAGCCTCAACAACTTTTAATTATTATTACAGATTGAGTGTAACAAGAGAGTGGAACAAGTGGTCACTACAGTAGAAAAATTTAAATAAATGCCAAAAATAATATAACATTGAATTAGTTGCCGATAAAGATGTCAACTAATATATTTTAATTCTAGTATATTAAAAGGCGTTGGGTAATATACCCTCATTGTACGAAGGTGACTCGTGCTTAGCTATTTTTTAAACCTTTTTTGACTATTATTTATCTAAATATCTGTTTTGAAATTTAATAAAAATGTAAGTAAGGTGTGTATAATATTCCAAATACATCACTACATTCTATTATACTTATGCTGTTTTCCGACTAATATAGAAGTACTTTGTGTTATAACAATGAATACTTAGGGTGAGAAATATTTCTGAGTGTAAAGTACTTTTACATATTTTTTTACAAAATTTGAATGTCTTGTCCTTTAAGCCTAAGGCTTTAGACTATCTGTTTGCCAAATTTCATTAAAATCAGTCTAGTACTTTTTGAGTTAATTCGTTACATACAAATTTTCCTTTTTATAATATTAGTATATAATATATAGATTCATCGAAAAATAAATAAGCTGAAGAATAATATTTACATTTGCATACACGAAAAAGAAAAATATTTAACAAACGTGTGTATTTTAAGAAAACGGTGCTATACATAAGAGAAAATAGAAAAATCTTAAACAGCTATTCTGCAAGAAACTTATACGTCCAAACGGTTTGTAGCGAGCTACTCCAATAACGTTTATTTGCTCTCGGACTTCCCTGTTTTCGCTTTAACCTAAATTACCTGCTACGATATCTTCCTTGAAATGGAGTCTTTAACATACGAGTTCATAAGACATCGTTAATTCCTTTCTAGTGGTAGCAGTGATACCATGCTCACTTGGAAAACCGAGTGTAACGGGTTCAAATCCGGATCACGCATATTTTCATGTGCGAATAATTTCTATATTTATTACCATTATTTGTAATACTTTCTTAGGTTTACGGGAATATTCGACATTATAAATGAAACTACCTTTTCGGATTTTGTCGAGGATTTATTTTGATTTTTAGTTCCCGATGTTTCGAATGCTTTACAGCAATCATGGTCACGGGAGACTCTCCCGAAAAGGTAGTTTCATTTATAATACCATTATTTGTCTTACGTCGTCGTATTAGAATGCGCTAGCGATCCTGCAACGCCCCATTAAGACGTGATGGGTGCTTGGGTTTAGTGGGTAGTACTGGCTTGCCGGTGAGTCCCACACCGCCTGTTTCCTATAGGTAGTATGCGTCAACGAATTTCCCAAGGATAAGAAAGAAGGGCTATCGCCGCTACTTAGTTACCTAACTATTAAAGATCAACTAAACACTATAGCTCGTAAGAAGCTACTTAAAAAACAGTAGTTTAATAGAATTGCAAACCTCTTTTTGGACTTGGCCAAAAATTGTATACAAAATCTCCATTGACGTCTGAATTCGGTCAAAAATTGTATGATGAAAAATCTCCATTGACGTCAATAACTAAAAAATAAAGCTAAGTTCTATACTTATACCTATCTGAAACACCCTTAAAAGGGGAACCACTTAATTCTACGAACGTATTCCTGTGAACATTCTTCCACACGATAAAACTAGTATGAAAATCTTTAAATCGTTCAGAAAACTTGAACGTTGCGATGGTCCGAGGCGAGTTAGTTTCATTGCTGTTTATTTTCTCATGAGAACAAAATCTATCTACTTACACTAAAGAAAAATACACTGTATTATGTATTTTTTTTTGATTAATAGGCGTATTTAGTATGTGGGTTACTTCTTAAATCTAAAACGGCTGCACAGATTTCGCTGAAATTCAAAACGCAGATAGACTTATAAGTCGCAAAATTGTTATGCGCTGATGGACTTTCTTAGATTTTTTAAGAATATTTCATAATATAAATAATACTATTCGTAGGTTTATTTAGATTTTTGGTTCCTTCGTTGAAATTCTTTCCATCGATCATGAGTCACTAAGATTTTATTACTTGATGATGAATTTATTACTTGTCACAGAAGATTTCTGCACGCAAAATTTTATAATAATTTCGATTCGCTCTCGTTCTACTGTGGTTTGTCTCTTGGTACATTTTAATGATAATATAGATTACTCATAAATTTCCCACGATAAAAGGTATCCTTAACACCATACCATAATATCCATTAGAGTCGGATAAGCAGCTATCATTTTTCTCTCGATTCGTCGCAGACAAACAAAAAATAAAAAAAAAAAGATTTTTGTATGTATCTATAATAATGACTGTTTCAATAAGAATTTCCAAAAAAGATTTAATCTATAGATTACACTCAATTTTAAGTAAAGATTTATTAGTTAACAATTAATTAGTTCGAATAACAAAAGCAAATAACAACCCTTTGCTAAAAGTATTTCACTGAAAAAACTCATTTGGGCTTAATCCGCTACATAAAGTAAGTTCTATTCGTTCCGCTAAGCCGCCAGTGGCGAGTCGTTCAAACTTTTTTAACGAAACACACGTTATAGTTCCCGTTCAGGAATTTTGGGTCAAATTTGGCTTGGCCTTTTGGTACTTTGTTTTTACTTTACCCAACAAACATTGTATACGAACGTTTTACTTAGGACATTCCCGTGCTGGTACATTTACTTTATGATAGGATACTCAACTTTTGATGTTACGTATTTTTAGTTACTTGTTTGTAAAGTAGTTAATGTAGATGTGATTTTTACACAAAGGTGCACTATTTTTAAAAAGTAATAAAGTAATTTGTCTGTAGAATGAAACTACCTTTTCGGATTTTGTATTTTCAGTGCAGGCACTGTCTGTAACAAGTATATGAACCTATGAGACGTCAAATACCTTAGTCTCTCCCGTGACCATGATTGCTGTAAAGCATTCGAAACGTCGGGAACTAAAAATCCGAAAAGGTAGTTTCATTTATAATGTCGAATATTCGCGTAAATCTAAGAAAGTATTATTGTCTGTAGAATATAATTTTGTACATAGTGGGTAATTTACTTATATAGTGTATATAAAAATAATTTACTTAAGATATTGGAATAGTATTTTTTTAATATAAATAACTCCACTGATGATATTTAAGCCGTTGCTCGCCCAGCGGTAAAATTAACTGTTTTAAGTTTTATTCCAAAAAATTATGACACTAAATATTCTTTAAATTTTATTATTATAGTATTTTAAGTTATTTAATACTTCACCTTTTAAACCTTCTCTGAACTTCCACAAATAATTCAAGACGAAAATTAGCCAAATCGGTCCAGCCGTTCTCGAGTTTTAGCGAGACTAACGAAACGCAATTCATTTTTATATATATAGACAATCGATTGTCAAACAGAAGAGAATGGGTAAAGGCAAATTAAACTGATGTATTATTCTGCTTTTGCTTCTAAATGTAAAAATTTAAATATTGCAACAAATCGTATTATTTACGCTAATTGACACGAAAAATTCCTTACGAATCAGACCATATCCTAATCAAATCTAAACCTATATATAATAAAATTATATGAATCGAATCTGTACATTGAGTTTTTGGAAAATCTTATCAAAATAGTCACATTATCGATACAGAGGCCAAATCTATAGATTCTAAGTTTATGTCTATCTGGGCACGAATCACGAGAAAACCGCTGGATTGGAAAATTAAAAAAAAAACAACGGATTTTTAGTACGATAATAGCGAAAAGCAAGTAGTTACCCGGGTCAATATAATAGTCTATTTTTTCCCGGGGAAAATATCTAACTCTAAAAAATCATCCATTAAAACGTAGTTACGTTAAACATTTAACGTTAACTCCTAAAATATAATTAATTAAATTTTAACTGGAATTTAGTAGTTTATTTAGTCTATAATTTAACCTGCCTGTTAGGCGAGATAGGGTCCAGGACAATAAGTGGCACTGAAGCGAAAACTAGATAGCACTAAATTAATTTATAGGAGGGTGAGCTACAGCACGTACACATCGGTGTAAGTTTACCGATATAACCTATTCTATCCCCTTTGTACCTGATACATTAGCTTTTACACCTGGCTTTACCGTAGCAAACTTCATTTTCACTTTTATTGTATTACTAGCTGATCCGGCAGACTTCATACTGCCTTAATCGATAAATAAAAGACCTAAACTTAACTTAACTTTTTTTCCTATTTATTCACCTTTTAAACCTTCTCTGGACTTCCAAAATAATAATTGATAATAGTAACTAACATTCGTTCATTCAAATCTTTTTTCCTTCTACTGGGCACGAGTCTCCTTTCAATTTACCACGCTGGCCAAGTAGGCGTTGCGGACTTCTTGAAAAGAATGTGCCATTCAAGAAGTAGCTAATATATCTCAAATATGCAGATTTCTTTATGAAGTTTTCCTTCACTGCAAGTCAAGTATTAATTATGTTGAAGTGACCCGGGCTTGAACCCGCTTCGCTTGGTTTTAGAACCACTCGTTACTACTGAGCTATAACCTTATTATTCTTGTTTATATTAGAAGAAACGCTTAAGTTAAACATACATTTATATTACAAATGTTTACATGATTTCTTACATAAGATAAACCGTTTTATACCTTCATAATAAATAACGTAAAGAATCAGTTTGTGGGAAAAATTCTAACAGCTCGCACAAATTTCACTTAAGCAGGCTTATGGGTAACTTTTATGAGTCGCTGTAGGACTATAAAATAACAATGCTCAACCATAATGTATTGTTGGGGATATTGTATATTATAAAGAGCCCAAATATGCTATGCACGACAAGCGGAGGTTTTATCGTTCCGGAATTTAGATTTTTTATTGGTTTACCTAATGTTTTTACTGTACCTTTCTTGTTTTATTGCTTCTTTTTAAGATTTAGTACCCAAAGGTTCCATTTGAAACCCTTTTACCATGAATCCCTTCAGAAAGAGAAAATAAGTCAAGAAAATATCAATAGATGGCGTATTATATATTTTTTTGTTTATGCAATTATATTTTGAAGTGAAATCGATGAAACGAAAATGCGTCACGATAAAGAAAGAAATAATAATAATAATAATAATAATCCTTTATTGCACACACACAGAGAGAGACAGAGAAAAAAATAAAAACACAAAGTGACAATGTACAAGAGGCGGCCTTATCGCTAAAGAGCGATCTCTTCCAGGCAACCTTTAGGTGTAGGATAGTACAAAACAGGAAGGGTGTGCTTTAAATAAGGAGATAAAAATAGAATATAACTACAAATACTAATGTAAAATACTATATGTATACATACATACATACATACATACATACATACATACATACATACATACATACATACTTACTTACATACATACATACATACATACATACATACATACATACATACATACATACATGCATACAATAATATTACAGAAATAATAATAATATTTAAAAGTTTGTTTGTAAAAACTAATTAGAGACTTAAAAAGTGCTCCTTTAGAAGTTTTTTAAAAATCACTAGAGATTTCGCATTCCTAATAGTTTGGGGAAGAGAGTTCCAAAGGCGAGGAGCTGTGACAGAAAAGGAGTTACTATAGAAGGAAGAAGAGTGAGAAGGGATTTTAAGGATTAGGTTCTGATTGGAGCGAAGGACGCGTGAATGTGAGTTCCCGAGGAGGGTGAAGCGCTCTTTAAGGTAAGACGGTGTACATGGATCGAACAGAATACAGTAAAGAAGGTGAAGAATATGAGTATTTCTGCGAAGGCGGATGGGGAGCCACTTGAGCTTTTTACGAAAATCAGAAACATGGTCATATTTACGCAATCCAAATATAAACCGAATACACAGATTTTGAAGCCGCTCAAGTTTATTTAATTGCTCCTCAGTGATATCGAGATAACAGATATCAGCATAGTCAAGAATTGGTAAAAGGAGTGATTGTGCTAGCAAAATTTTGGTGGAAATAGGAAGAAAGTTACGCAAACGCCGAAGGGAAGCAACCGATGAAAACATCTTCCTACTCACCTCACTCACCTGCGGAACCCATGACATATTTTGGTCCATAATAATACCCAGATTTTTAACCGTTTTACTATAGGGTATAGTTACGCCGTTCAAAACTACAGGATGCAGAGTGGTAAAATTGATTTTTGAGATAAGTTTGGAACTGCCGATAATTATAACTTGGGTTTTTGTAGGATTTAGTTGTAGTCCGAACGATGCACTCCATGTGTTTATTTTAGAAAGATTGTCATTGATTTGATTAATAGCCGTAGGCAAATCTGTTATTTTGGATTGTTGATAAATTTGTAAGTCATCTGCATAAAGGTGGTAGAGAGAAGAGATATGTTGACAGACATTACTAATAAAAATTGAAAATAAAAGAGGAGACAACACGCCACCCTGTGGAACGCCAGCCTTAACGGTAAGCCAATCCGAATACGTATCTTGGACACGTATACGCTGGCGGCGTTCATACAGGTAACTACGAAACCAGTCAACTACATCAGGAGATATGTTAAAAGAACCTAAGGAAGCAAGTAGAATATCATAATCTACCGTACCAAACGCATTGCTAAAGTCTAGCAATGTTAATACGGTGACTTGCTGCGCATCCATACCCTCGCGGATATCGTCAGTAATCTTAGCTAATGCAGTAGTCGTACTATGACCAGGACGGAAACCGGATTGCAGAGGATTGTGAAGATTCTGATTACTGAGAAATTGAGTCAGTTGACGCTGTACAAGACGCTCAAGAACTTTAGATAAAAAAGGAAGGATTGAGATGGGACGATAGTCACTTTGACCTGTAGGATTGGACTTTTTAGGCAACGGTATAATTTGAGCGTCTTTCCACGCAGAAGGAAATTCATTTACCTCAATGGAGTAATTAAGTAAGTCAGTTAAAACAGGAGATAAGATATCAAGGATAGGAATAATCATTTTACGACTAATGCAATCAGCACCGACTGCGTCTGACTTTATGGCGAGAATGTTCCTTTTAACATCACTTTCTGTAAATTGACTAAAGAAAAAACACTGATTATTATTAGGAGAGGATGAAGCTGAAAGTTGATTAATGGTCATTAACTTTGTGGCCTCATCAATGGCACTAGAAGAGGAGAAGTGCTTATTAAGCTCATTTAAATTAGCATTTTGAGGATTTACAATATGTCGAGCTTTTCCTACTCCTATAGACTTAAGAAAATTCCATACTTTGGATGAGTCAATCTCCTCAGCCACGGACTATGGATATGGCGTCGTTGATTATCTCTACACACCCTATTGCAGAGATTACGAGCTTTTTTATACTTGTGACGGTTTATATCATTTGCGTTCGCACCGAATTTCATTTTAGCCAGATTCTTCTTTTTTTGTAAGCTTCTGATTTCATCAGTTAACCAGGGAGCAGGAAGATGCTTCATCCGAACCGGACGCATTGGGGCATGACGATCATAAAGCTGAGTAAGAAGAGAATTGAACACTGCCACCCTTTCGTCAATAGTTACATCACTCAGAGCTCCCAACCAGTCTATCTGGACTGCGTCTTCACGAAGACGGTCAAAGTCTATTCCACCAAAATTTCGTAGCAGAAGAATTACATAAAAAGAAATACATAAAAGTATAGGATTAAGTCGGAGAGAATGAGATAGAATACATTCCCATGTTGCCATGGTAACCGTTGTTTATTTTTTGACATTTCTTTTTTTATATATATTCATCTCATTCTTTTGTCGATTTACTGAAGTTTCACTTCTATCGTGTGTGAATCGCACAGTGAAAGTTCCATCAAAATCGGGCCAGTGGTTTCTCCAGTTTTTTCTTCTGGAGATTAACCAGAATAAACGTATGAAAAGAGTTATTTTGACATTACAAACAGAAACTTCAATTTAATTTATCTGTATATATATAGGTAGAGTATTATTTAAAATTAATTATTGTCAGTACAGTTGTAATTACGAAAAGTAGGTTGCATAGGAAAATGTAATAAAATATTTTAAACTGAATTTCCCATTTTAAAATTTTACTGATGACTTAAACTCGCTTCGCTCTGCTTGCTTGCTGCTTATAATTAATTTAAATAACTTGTATTAGACATAACCAATAAAATCGAAAACCCAAAACATAAAATATAGTTGAAGGCAAAATGTATGTATTTTCTATGGAGATATACTAAATAAGTGCATTTTTTGTTTTTTGTGGTGTATCCTACAATATATATATTTGCAACACCTCAAATTTAAAATTTAAATAAGGATGCAAAAACGGATATAATAAAACGCATAAAAAAACTAAATGTATATCTCAGGTAAGTATATTTCTTTCTAATCCTTTTAACGATTACGGCGAAAAACCGTTACGTAAATTAGCGTCGGTTTGAGTGAAATCCTTTAATGATCTCTTCGCGATGGCCATTTGAGGTGTGGCTTTTTAATTAAAAGTGGGTCAAAGTAAATTTTCTTTTAGTGAGGATGAAAAATTTTACTTCTAAAATGCTCAAAGGATTTCGAGTATTGGAAAAATATGCTGTATAAGCAGTTCTAATTAAAAATCAAGCCAAATTCTATAAATAAATATGAGATCTATGCATATTAATGATTTTAGAGCAATTTTATAATATCACATTAATTACTAGAAATACTAATAAAAATAGAGCTGACATATTGAAAAAAGATAAGACGCAGTCGATGATTCACAAGACACGATAAATGTCATTTTCTAAGTTTGGCTTAGTTGATTACCCTACTTGCTATGTCAAAGGTTGCGGGTTCGAGTCCGACTGGCGGCACTGATTTGTTAAGCACATATATTTGTACACCAGTCATGAGTGTTTATATATGTATGTATTTAAAGTTACATATCTAGTGGTAATTAGTGAAACTATATGATATCTATAACACAAGCCTCGTACTTACCCTGGAACTAGATGATGCTGTGTTGATTTCCCAAAATATTTATTTATTTACTTATATACCATATTTAAAATTATTTTAATTAACTTATAATTAAAAAGACAATTGACATTCATAAAAGCTACAAGTAAAAAATAATATCATAAAAACTCTATATGAAAACTTTATAAAACTGAGAGAGTCCTCATTAATATTCTTTGTTAAGCATATTACCGTTTATTATACACAAAGAGCCGACACAGAAACAAAATGTAAGAGTGTAATGCCATTACTGTCAGCCATTTTGTTAACGTGGATGCATAGTCTTTATGAAAGTCCTGCACCAAAACACCCAAGAGCTGTATTTACATTAATATTTATAATTTCTGTTTGATATTAAAATTATTAATTTTAATTTATGCGATTTTTGTGAAGGCCTTTGCTTTTCTCAGGTTCGTCACTAGGAAAATTATTTTTTGGGCAGACCCTAACTCTATTTCTAAATAAAATAAATATTAGTTAGTTTTTATAACATCAGCTTTCTGCTAGTGAAAGTACCATCAAAATGTGTTCAGGTACTTCAGTGATAAACGGTAACAAACAGACAGACAGACAACAATCTCAATCAAACGTCGATTTTATCGCAGCTGAATGCTAGTGAGCATTTGCACTTTTAAGCAGTTTATAAGTCGCTATATTATTTTAAAACTCATCTTCATCTTCAGCCCTTTTTTAACATGATTCGGATTTGTACCCGCATCACTCGGTTATACAAGCGAGCGCGTTACCGCTGGGCTACCACTGTCTTTAAAACTACATAATATAATAAATAAAAATTTATAGCACTGAAAGTAAACTCCACTTTCCACACAAAGCTCTAACATAAACTCGCTTTAAAGAAGCTTATTTTATTTGGCAACTTAACTATTCGATTCGGAAACCGAGGCATAAAGTTTATCTAGCCGTAAACTTTTATACCTCGCGTTATACTTGATACATTCACTGCGAACCGGACACGGGCGGTTACAGCCGGATAAAACCGGATATATCCGGACAAAACCTGGCGTACTGGCTCTCGCCACAGAGCAATTAGTTTATGTTTCCGATGAGCGCATCGATGTCTAACCTTTGAACACTGATCTCGAACGGAAATTACCCAAGCATTAGATTCTGCACTGAAATTTTATGCAATCACCTGTGATTTTTTAAAATCTACTTGTAATTAAATAAAACGCATAATTGTATTATATATTATATTGTTTAGGCTTTAAATACTCATTGTAAAAAATCAATTGAATTTAAATTGAATTGAAGTTGAATGACTCATGGTCATTCTATTCAATTTAAATTCAATTTGAAACACAAAATCGTTTTCAAATTTAAGAATATTGTCGTTAAGACTTTTCAAGCTTTACACGTTTTCCTTTATCACATCTAGTTGTTATTTTATATTTATTCGTCGTACTAGTAGAGGAGGCAAGCAGAGTATGCAAGATCACATAACTAAAACAGTACGGTTTGTTACACACGCGCGAAAAGCTCGTTTAATATAAAATAAAAATTAGTGTTACCAGTTCGAGACTTAAAATAAAAAGTGTTTTTCAGTCCTCGAAAAATAGGTTGAGAGGTGAACTGACTCGGCTCTGGAACTGTTTATATTTGGCATTGCAAATTTTATGTGTTCCATTTTGTGAAAATATTAATTAATTATTATACATTACATTCTGTTAGTAAACTTGTTTATTAATTTCTGCCGATTTTTGTGTTAATTGAGTTTATTTCAATACATTTGTATTTAGCTTAATTCGCTCGGTGGTCGAAATTGTAACATTATTTTTTTTTAATTTGGTAACACTTAAGCCTGTCAATTACTACTGAATTAAAAAAAGAAAATCGTTACAAACCCAGGAGAAAAAATGCTGAACTGTTTAGATTGACGTTTATGTGTAGATGATTAATTAATTATTATTGCAATGATACACGTAACATACAGGTATAGGAATTGGGATCAATCTCAAGCAAGGGATAATAATATACTTATACTCTATATTTTCTCTTACATACTAACCGTTAGTTACGTTACTTAGGGATAAATCCAAGCGAAGTCAGGATGAAACACTAGTATTATTTAAAACGGGAAATTATCATTTATTGTGCTCACTTCTTGTTATCTTTACTCTGTTACTCAGGTTTTAACCTGCATGTCTGAGAGAACCTAGTAAGTTTTATAAAGACCTGTGTAGTCCGCCAACCTGTAGCGTGGTGTACTATGGCCTTATCCCAATCGTACTTAAGGGAGGCCCAACAGTGGGAAGTTAAAAAGGTTTTAAACACTTATAATAAAAAAAATATTCTATTCAAAAGTACTCTCTATAATTTATTATGTTACGACGTTATTCCCTAAATGTTCTGAACAGCGAACAGAGATACAACGAAGCTTTCTGCCTCAATTAACTTGCTAGTTCCAAACTTTCACATATACCATTTATAGAAGCAGCAATTTGGAGCAAGAATTTGTGCTGAACGAAATTAAATTAAACTAATTATTTTTAGAAATCTATTTTTGTTTTGTTCTTGAAAAGGTTTCATATAAAACTTCATTTTAATAAATAAAATGTCCGTGTCACGTTGATGCGCGATAAATTGCAAAAGTACTTAACGGATCACAATGTATTTTTTATTAAATATGTGATTTGTCTCAACACGAAAATTAGGATAATTTTTTCTCCTGGTTATTTCATTTTTAACGGAAATATTACGATTTTCATATCGGGAGAAGGATCGGGGTCGAAAGTCATTAAAATTAACTTACGAAGTCATACGCCCGCACTCATAGTCACTTAAAGAACCATTAAGTCGTTCTTTAGTATGGAGATTCTCGACTTAATTGTTTATTAAGTGACTATGAGTGCGGCGAATAGTGAGCTAAAGTAATGGTGTAGTATAAGACAAATTTAGGTTTTATTATTACTCAATTTGATTTCATAAGTATCTTCATTTAATTTAAATCAATTTTTTTTATAATTGTAATTTTCATAGAAATCACTTGATTATTACATAATGATACCCATTTTCACAGAGCTATATGGTGCTGTGTGATAATGCCCCAACGTATTTATTTAGTTTTTATTAAATACAAGAGTACAAACGTAGGGCTCAGTGGTAACGGCTCGCTTGGATGTGATGGATGTGGATTCAAAACCAGCTCACACCCCTGATATTATCATTTGCGAATCATATTTGATATGATTACCACTTGTCTTACGGTGATGGAATACATCGTGAGGAAACCTGCATGTCTGAAAAACTTAGCAGGTTTTCGAAAGATATGTGAAGTTCGCCTATAGCCTGATCCCCTTCGTATTAAGGGAGGCCCGTGCCCAGCAGTGGGATGTTAAAAAGGGCTGAATACGTATATGTGATCGTTATCACAATCAGTATTGTATTGTATGTACGTATTATACATACATACAATACAATACTGATTGTGATAACTGATTGAGCAGACTACGACATCTCAACTACGCTTATTATAAAGAAATAGCAAAGAGCTGTAATATAGAAAATAGAAAAAATATGTAACAATACATAAGTAAAATACTTATAGTATACTTTAAAGTTAAAACAATTATTAATAAATCGACTAACTTTGGCAATAAGCGATATCAAGTGGAACTTGTTCTCATTAATTTTCATAAAACTCGTAAAACATTGCTCTAATATATTATTATAAGTTTAAATACTATCAACTTTGTTCATGCATGTGTTTTAGAAACAGAATTTGTATCAAAGAAGCTTTTGTACAATTTTGTTTCTATGGAATGACACTACAATGACTTTTGCACTCTTTAGAAGCGAGATAATTCTTAAAAAACAACCCCATACATAAAAATAAGATATGAATACTATAGATTTAATTTTATTAACTAGAGGTCGAAATCAAAGTGAAATTGGTCATATAAAAGATTAACACTAATGGCATAAGGTATTGTTTCATCAAGATTGACACAGACAAGATTAAGCTTTAAATAAACCCAAACGTAGATTTGACCCGCATTAGGCACCTATTACTGACAATCAATAAACAAATTCAAATATCGCTGTAACTCTGATATTTTTGAAAATATCGTGAGAAAACCTTGCCTTTCTCAAGTCATGTAAAATTCCGCAATCCGCTCTTCTTCTTCTTGTGTTATGTGATGGTATAGCTCTATGACTCCGTATTAAAATTAGGCCCGTTTCCAGCAGTGAGACGTTAAAAAGGGCTGAAGACAGTATAAAAACTTACTTTATTAATGGCGGTCTATTAATTCTCTATTCAAACGTCCATATTCAACAATTTTCTACTATATGTAAAAAAATTTCATACAACAAGAATTATTTTAACTCATATATCAAAAATATTATTCTGAAGCCTACACGATCCTAAAAAAATTAGAGATTGTTAAAAAAATCTATTAAATTTGTTGTCATCGTTCATCATTTCGTCACGTTTTTTAAAATATTCGTCTATAAATTTCATTTCATAACATTTATAGCGACGTGAAAAGTGTAACAGAGGTAGGGCAAATATCTGTAAATCATACGTAACTGTTCCACCACTGCATAATGTTGCCAGAATAGGAGTCCGCATGGAAAATATGTATTGGGATGGCTAACTAGCTAACTACTAAAGAAAACAGTAGTCATATAAAAAAATATTTTTTTTTACCTATTTATTAATATAATTTAACACTCAACAGTGATAATTCCAAAAATATATAAAGTCCCAATATATTTGACGACACGTTTGGCTTTGTTTGTTTGTTTGTTGTGACCCTACTTGCTGCGACAGCGGTCGCGGGATCGAGTCTCGCTGGGGACATTCATTTGTTGAGCACGAATGTTTGTTCTCCAGTCATGGGTGTTTATATTTATAATATGTATGTATTTCAAATTATTTATGTGTATTATATCAACTATCTGGTATCCGTAACACAAGTCTCGTAGCTTACTACGGAACTAGATGGTGGTGCGTGTAACAAGGTCCCATTTATTTATTTATATTTATAATAAACACAATTATGTCCGCGGGGAATTTTGGCATGAATTCTAGCAGCATTCTGAATAATACTGACGATTCTTTTAAGAAATATTTAGGACTTTTGACTCCATTTATCACATCATATATATAATATTTATAATACATGAGCTTTACAAAAACAAAAGTTACTTTAAAAAATCTTTTAACATCACAGTTTATACGTCTTATTTTGGTCCATCCCAAACTCTGAAAATTTCTAATAATTTTAGACTTTTAAATAATAATAATAATAACAAAAAATATAAAGGTATTTAATGAAACGCTAACCCATAACTGTTTTTCATTTCGCAAAATTCATATCCACGTAGTTACGGTAGAATAAATTATCAAATAATCGCTTTGAGTAAAATTCGTACTAAAACTCGTGTTAAAAAGAGTACGGGAAATAAAACTCAATACTCATAAAGTGAAATAGGACAATATACGGAACCGCGAAAGCTCTCCACCGCCATACTTTTAGTTTTTTAATAAAACCCAGGTGTTTCGGCTTTTTTAAAGTGCACTGTACTGCCCAGCCCGTTGATAACAAACGACATGAACGAAAATAGTTCGTGTACTCAACCGAAAAATCGGAAAACGGTTTTTCTATTGATTTTGTTAATTTTGTGCGAAATGTATTAGAATTTTAAATACTGTTCATTTAATTTAATTTAGATTCAGCTCATCGAGGCTAGTTTCTAGAATTAAAACTATTCTATATCCTTGCCAGGGTCGTATACCATTTTTTTTTTTTTAACGTAGATGGCTTGGGATTGCGTTTACAGACGCAATACATTCTGCCAGTGTCGCGTTTTGTGAGGAAGACACGAATAAGATTGAGCGGTAATTTTGAAATTTAGAAATGGAGAGTGATAATAAAATTATACATGAATGATCGGTTTAAAACATAAAATGGTATAATGATAGAAGATGGTAATAAACACTACGTTATAGATGAATTTTATTTTGAATTATAAATTTAACTAATTTTTTAACAAATGGACACAACACAAGAGATAATAAAATTTTGGAGTTAACTGGGCGGTGAATTTGGGAAGGGGTTATGTCGTGAAGGGAATATTGCAATTTTGGACAGTTAAATAAAATATGGTCAGTCGAACCTTCATCCAAGCCACATTCACAGACAGAGCTATTTTTTATTTTCAATTTAGTTAAATGAACCGGAGTACAAGCATGGCCTAAACGAAGCCTACATATAATTGAGGTGGTTTTTCGGTCAGCCTGGCGAAAATGAAAGAACCACGGATAGACTGGAACTTCCGGTTGGATTGAAGCGTAATACTTACCTTTAGTCATTTTGGAAACGTTCCAAAACTTATTCCAGGATGTGTAAAGATTCTTTTTAGATAAAGAACGCAAGTCATGAGAAAAATTATGATAGTGACTCATAGTACCAGTAACTGTTGCGGATTTAGCACAGCTATCAGCAATTTCATTATCAGTAATGCCTGAATGGCTAGGGATCCAAGCCAAGGTTATGAGGATACCCTGTTCTTGGCATCGAAAGAGCGCTTCTCGAATTTTAAATATAATTGCGAATTTTGATTTGCTGCGGAAGGGGTTTTGCATAATACTCTGAAGGGAGCTTAAGGAATCAGTAAAAATTATTACTTTTGACATTTTATGCGATTCTGCAAATAATATGGCTTCAAGTAGGGCTATACACTCTCCAGAATAAGCAGAAGCTTCAGGAGGACACTTAAAATTTAGAATTATATTGAATTGAGGAACCCAGCAGGCAGCTCCAACACAAGAGACACTAGTTATTTTAGATGCATCAGTATAAATTTTAATAAAATCGGACCAATCATTAGCTAAGATACTCTTGAATTTAACATTGGCCCCAGGATCATTTTTGTCAATGCCTAAATTTATTATGATTGAAGGAACAAATGTAAGAGACAGGAATGGAACTGAGTACAGGGGATTAATGGTAAGTTTAAAGGTAGGGGCAGGAATCTCTGAAAACTTTTTAAAACTTTTAAGTATACATGGAATTTGTTGATTAGGTTTAACTAATTGTAATAAATTAGTAACACAGTGTCCTACGTGGACGACTCAACGCGAACGCGATTGCGAAACGATCCGATGCGAATTTAATGCGGTGCGGAGCGATGCGGCTACTCTGTCCTACGTGCGCGCGAACCGTCCCCTCCGCGCCCTCCGCCGCCGTTTAAACATTTGTCATGGGCGGACGAAAGCTAATGTTGTTGGAAAATTCATATCTATACATATAATAAATCTGTAGAAGGGTCAATTCTGTACATTGAAAATATTGAAAAAATAAATAGCAGGGGGTGTTACTGGATCGATACCAAACCCAAATATGCGATTAAAAAAATTTTTGTCTGTCTGTCTGTATGTTCAGGCATCACGTGAAAACTAACGGTTCGATTTCGATGAAACTTGGTATAATTATACTTTATTATCCTGGGCATAAAATGGGATACTTTTTATCCTGGAAAAATACGTAGAAAAAAACAAATCTTAATTTTTATCATAGTTTGATTTTATCCTGTAGTCCACGCGATCGAAGTCGCGGGCACAGCTAGTCTTAAATATGAGATATTGAAGAAGTGTATAACTTTTATTCCTTTTGTCCCAGAATGTAGGACGTTCTTGGATAGCATTAATAAGAAGTTCTACTTCCGACATTAATTCAACAACAATTTTTGCTTGAAAAAAATATGGACGACGCGTCCACTTCGCGCGAAAATATCAAGCCAACTGATCGCGTTCGCGTCAATTCGCGCCGCTCCGCACCGCACCCCACGTACGTTTGGTCACATAGGCCACTTCAATAGGTTTCGAATGTTTGTTGTTTTCGCGCCGTGCCGCGCCGCTTCGCGTTCGCGTCTAGATCGCTCACGCAGGACGTCGCCTAACACAGTGTCCTACGTGGACGACTCACCGCGAACGCGATTGCGAAACGATCCGATGCGAATTTAATGTGGTGCGGAGCGATGCGGCTACTCTGTCCTACGTGCGCGCGAACCGTCCCCTCCGCCGCCGTTCAGTTCAGTTAGAGTTAACATTAAACATTTGTCATGGGCGGACGGAAGCTAATGTTGTTGGAAAATTCATATCTATACATATAATAAATCTGTAGAAGGGTCAATTGTGTACATTGAAAATATTGAGAAAATAAATAGCAGGGGGTGTTACTGGATCGATACCAAACCCAAATATGCGATTAAAAAATTTTTTGTCTGTCTGTCTGTATGTCTGTCTGTCTGTGTGTATGTTCAGGCATCACGTGAAAACTAACGGTTCGATTTCGATGAAACTTGGTATAATTATACTTTATTATCCTGGGCATAAAATGGGATACTTTTTATCCTGGAAAAATACGTAGAAAAAAACAAATCTTAATTTTTATCATAGTTTGATTTTATCCTGTAGTCCACGCGATCGAAGTCGCGGGCACAGCTAGTCTTAAATATGAGATATTGAACAAGTGTATAACTTTTATTCCTTTTGTCCCAGAATGTAGGACGTTCTTGGATAGCATTAATAAGAAGTTCTACTTCCGACATTAATTCAACAACAATTTTTGCTTGAAAAAAATATGGCCGACGCGTCCACTTCGCGCGAAAATATCAAGCCAACTGATCGCGTTCGCGTCAATTCGCGCCGCTCCGCACCGCACCCCACGTGCGTTTGGTCACATAGGCCACTTCAATAGGTTTCGAATGTTTGTTGCTTTCGCGCCGTGCCGCGCCGCTTCGCGTTCGCGTCTAGATCGCTCACGCAGGACGTCGCCTAAGGGAGCATAACAACGGGTGATGTGAGAATTGTAAAATTTTCGTAATAAAGCGATCAGAAAGATATTGTCTGCGAAGATGAAGAGGAGGTTACACACACTCAACCTGCATGGCATTTGTTGGCGATGATTTCATTGCACCTAATATTATTCTTAATGCCTTGTATTGAATTTTGTTTAATTTTTCTAATGCTGTTTTATTACAAGGATCTAACAGAAATACTCCATAGTCAAAATGGCTACGAATAATAGCGTTATATAATATTTTTTGTGAGTATTGGTGGGAGCCCCACCAAACTCCTGTTAGTGCACGTAAGATCTGAATATTCTTTTCACATTTTTTGGAGACATAATCTATATGATCAACTCCCGATAATTTAGAATCTAGAAAAATACCTAAAAACTTTACAGAATTTACAACAGGAATACTTTGATCCTGATACAAAATGTTAACATCTGGTACATATCTCTTCCTTGTAAAAACAACTACTCTACTCTTCGGGACTGACAAAAATAACCCATGTGATTGTAGCCACTCTCCGAGATAATACAAAGCAGAATTTAAACTAGATACAATTTCAGTCATATTCTTTGAGCTATAAAATAAAACAATATCATCTGCATATTGTAGAATATTACAAAAACTATCAACAGATTTTTCAAGATCGTGAGTGTAAAAGCTATATAAAATTGGACTCAGGACTGAACCTTGCGGGAGACCTTTCCAAATTGTTCTTGGAGGGAGAAGTTCACCCTGATATCTCACTCGTATCGATCTTCCAATAAAAAGATTAAAAATGAAATTAGTTAATTTAGGTGGTAGATCTAAGGAAAGCATTTTAGATTTTAGAAGGGGGAGAAGTACGCAATCATAAGCTGAGCTGATATCCAAGAATACCCCCACAAGGTATTAGTGGCGAAGGGTCCATACAAGACGATTCCCACCGTCTTACCTTTTAAAAATCCAATAAAGTTTTAATTATTCTACATAATATTTATTTTTTAAATTTACATGATTACTAATTAAAATTATAATTTATAGTAATAATCCTTTTTTAAAAATAACATAACGCCTACAATAAGTCAAAATCAACAAAAATGTATACTTTGCTAAAATGCGCCTTCATAGAAATGCCGCGGTAAGACGTAGTAATTCGGCTTACCTTTTCCATACGAATCGTGTTTCATTCATACTTTTGTATTGGAACATTTCAAGTGATTTCATTCATAATTACTCAGATTTTTGGTCGCGGTTAAGACGCTCCCGAGCAGCTTATTTTGCATGTGATTGGTGGAAAGTACAAATCGTCACTATGATTGACCAATGACAAGCGACAAGTATTTAAACAAATTAATATGGCCGATGGCGATTCTGTTTACATTATTAGATTATTAAATTTGCGTATTTTATTGAAGTTGGATTGTATGCAACTTTGTTTTCGAAACTTGCATAAGCCAAGTAATTTGTAATAAAACTTTCTATTGAAATTGTGTGTAAGTGCTAAATTAGAATAATATTGTGTTTGTTTTCATTTATGTTGCAGTGAAAATGTTTTTAAGTTATTTTATATGCGTTTCCTTGACAAAATTATTTTACGCGTATTAGCTTAAATATTTTATTCGGACTGGAAGGAAATATCAAGTAATGCTGTAGGATATTGTAATTAAATTTTAAAACCAGTAAAATCATCTTCATATTTCAATTTTCAAAATTTTTATTTAACTTTGATAAATAAAAAATAAATCAATCTCTTCAATAAGATAGCAAACGAACTACGAAGTTTTTCAAACACTTGTCACTAGATGGCATTGAGTTTACGTAGTAATAATAACTCAATGCTAGATGGCGATATTTATTAAAATAATGATTTAATATATTAATGTAAAATTAACAGAAGGGAAAAACGAATATTTAAATCTCACTAAATTATGTTTAGGTTGAAATTAATTATATTTATAATGAATACAAAATAAAATAATGCGGCCTTAAATCAAATCGCCGTACTTTCACTTTTTAAATGATGCGTAATGATTTCTCATAGATGGCGTCATTAATATTTTTATATTATTTTAGTAAATATTAAATATATTGACTATTCTGCTATAACTTTACATAAATTAAAAAAATAAACAATGACATAAGACTTTATGAACACTTTTTTACTTTTTAATTATTACGAAAAAAAATCTTCACTAAACCATAACGGATACTTACGAGGTACTAGTACCTGTACTAGGTACTTTTGCATCGCATGTATTTATTTAGTTTTTGTCATTTTTTTGGACAGCTTACCTCTGCTAAAATTTCACCCTTCGCCACTGCAAGGTATTCTCCTCTTATGAAACTTAGACGTATTTCTGATATAAGAATGCTAACACTATCAACTGTACCCATACCCTTTCGAAAGCCAAATTGAGATTTTGCGAGGATTTCCCTGCTTTCCATTATCCAATCAAGCCTATTCTTCATAAGATGCTCCATAATTTTGCACAAAGTTGATGATAAAGCTATGGGACGGTAAGACGAGGGCTCTTTAGGATCTTTGCCAGGCTTTAAAATAGGTATAACGATTTGGGATTTCCAGGATGGGGGGATATTTTTTGACTCCAAAAATGAATTTATAATAGAAAGGTAAATATGCTTAGCAGAATCACTTAATTTAATTACAAAGGAATATGGAATGCTATCTTCACCTGGAGAAGAATCAGATAGACCATTTAAAGCGGTTTGAAGTTCAGCAAAAGAGAAAGAAATGTCCATCTCATCATGATAAAATGAAGAGTTAGAATAGAAACAGTCTGAAAAGGGGACGAAAGGAGGTGCAAGTGTACTACAAAAATTGTGCAGCCAGGATGGCTCATTAGAAGAGATATTGCACAAAAAGTCATTAACGGATGATCTGAATTTTTTAATGCGCTGCCAAACAGCTTTAGATGGGGTACCAGGATGTAACGATTTACAAAATTGTAGCCAGCTTAATTTCTTTTTCTTTTTAAGAAGCCGTTTGGTTTGAGCCACTATTTTTTTGTAATTTATAAAATTTTCGGGAGACATGTATTGTTGATATCTGTATTCAGCAATTTTACGCCTTTTAACAGCTTCCGTACATTCTTCGTCCCACCAAGGAGGAGACAAAAGCTTTTTGATACCGGAGTGCTTTGTCGGGATGTGAGCGTTGGCCGCCGAAAGTAAAATATCCACAAAAGCTTCGTAACAACACAGAGAATTTTGAGAATCTACAGTAGGAAAATCAGCAATCTTCCAATCAATAGAAGATCGAAACGCAGACCAGTTGGCTCTATTAAGACAATAGCGAAACAGCGGATTCAGTATTGGGGATGCAGATGATTTCATGTTCAATGACATAAGAATAGGAAAATGATCGCTGCCATAAGTTGAAGTAAGAACCTTCCAATGTAAACAGGATGCCAAACTGGGAGAGCAAAGGGATAAATCAACAGCGCTTTTAGGGTTTTGATTTGGATAGACACGCCTAGTTGGGGAACCGTCGTTAATAAAGCAAAAGTCAGCCTCGTCAATTAAGTCCATCAATAGGTAAGAAAATGTATCACAGTAGTGACAGCCCCAAGCAGTGTGATGGGCATTAAAATCGCCCATAACAATAGTTGGTCGAGGTAGGGAGGAGAAAATAAGTTGTAGATCTGGAGCAAGTGAGGGATGAGGATGAGGAATATAAATAGATGCAAATGATATATTAAGAAATTTGACAGCCACGACGTTAATGTCTTTGCTATGAGTGGGAATAGTAATCTGTGAAAATGAATATGAACGATTAACTAAGATAGCACTACCTGCATACCCGTCGTCCCTGTCATCCCTTAAACAGGAAAAGCCTGGAATACGAAAACGATTACCAGGCTTTAACCAAGTTTCAGAGATGGCAAAAATAGCAGGTTCAAATTTATTTATAAGATGTATTATGTCTGATTTACGTGCTGAAAGGCTTTTGCAATTCCATTGTAGAATTTTTATATGACTCATGATTAATAAAAGAAAGTGATGAAGATGGAACTACTAAAGTGTTTTGTGCAGCGTTGTCCGGTGAAATGGTTTTGGATGAAAAATGGTTGTTAATGACTAATAACAGGGTGCGTAAGAGGTCGTCTATGGATGAAGGGTGAGAGGAGGTTGAGCTAATGGCGCAGCCATTACCCAGAGATGAAATGCAAGGAGAAGTGATGTTAAGATGAGCCTGTTTATCGTAACCTTTAGTCCTAGGGGAATGGGGACGAGGAGTCTTGATTATAGTCTTTTTATATCTTATCACTCTTATATTCCGGTGGGACGACGCGAGACACGACCAGTGAGAGTTAAGGCGCAGGACCGACGGCTTTACGTGCTCTCCGAGGAACGGGGGTGACACACCGCAAACTTCCCAACTCCGGGCTCTTACTGAGGCTTACGAAACAGAAAGAGTCAATAACTAAACTTGGCTCGCCCCGGGACTCGCACCCACGATCTGCGACCGTACAAGCTAGCCACTACATCAACGCGGCAGATAACTGCAGGGTGAGGGAATTATTGATATATATACAATAATTTTTAAAATTATTTTAAAAATTACATTATTCTTCATTGCAAGCAGCAAAATCCGTCTACAATAAGTCTACAGTAGAATTTTCACCTTCATATTGTGCCGTGTGCACATATTGTAATTTGTATCCATATTTGGTAACAGATAGATGTGTAATGTGTTCAATATTATATTATAAATGTATTTAAAATTATGCCCACTCCCCATCCCTACTCCCGTCCTTCTCCCTCCTCCCTCCCTCCCTTTCCTGAAAGGCCGGCAAAGCATCTGCAAGCCCTGTGGTGTTGCAGATGTCTATGGGCGGAGGTGATCACTTACAATCCGGTGAGCCTCCTGCCCGTTTACCCCCTTTGTCCCATAAAAAAAAAAATTAAAATTATGTATGTTTAGTATATCAACTATCTGGTATCCTTGCACAAACCTCGTAGCTTACCACGGAACTAGATGGCGCTGTATATAATAATATCCCAATAATGTCGTGTGTAGTGATAAGATGACCGAAAGACAAAAATTCTATAAACTATTGATTTCGGCTCTCTCTATTATTTTACTCGCCCGCTGTATTCTTATATATTTCAATTAGTTAATCCAAATATTACTTAATAAACATATATAGACTCAGAATTTAAAAAAATATCTTTTTTTGGAAAAGATTTACAAATCATCGCACATCGTACGATCCGATACCTCCAAGAAAAATTTTTCTTGGAGGTATTGGATCGTACGATGTTTAATTTTATATAAAATTAATACTAGTTCCAATGGCTTACATATGGTTATATATTTGGTGACATAGATTATACTACGGATATTGCCTAACTTGTTCAAAAAAAATAAATACAACATAATCTATGCATAAATTGATAAAGAGCTGAATAGGCTATAAAATAACAATGAATATTTAACCAAAAAACTGTTTTAAATCAATTTCCCTGCCTTTTGTCTCTAGCATCAACTTCAATTTTATTCAAACACGAATTCATAACACCGACAGCTAGTTAACTTGCTGGACCGTTTTTTTAGAATATTATTATATCGAAGCTTTCTAAAACGAGCAACACTGAGCTTTTTTCATGAAATTTTATATTATTTTCAGTGTTTCCTTTGAAGAATCTTCTTTTGAAGCGGATGCCTTGCTTCAACCGCGGCATACTTTAGAAAAGGATTCCTTTAGATTGTAAAATTATGGCTCAGGCAGATTAAGTTGGACGTTATTGGGGAAATTACTTGAATGATACCGTTTGTTATTGTGTTACCATGACCTTTTTTTGGCCGCCCTACCATAGATAATGAAAACATAAATAGATATTCTGCCCAAAGATAATATATTTCTATGTTTCTTGCTTATAACAGCTAGAGGTGACGTATAAAGAAATGCCTTAAATTAACAAAGTTTGTTACAATTAAATAAAATAAAAAAAATGATTTTATACTGCTATTGAAATCAACACTGCTTTTTACACTTTACTTAGCTTATTCATTCGTCTTTAATACAGCACCTATTGTGTCGACTAAGTCTTAAAAACATACAAAATTATTTATTCACATAAAATAATTTTATCTCTTCCATGAAGTTAATAATAATAATGTTCTCCCGGCCGATTACGGCCACAGCGGCCAATCTCATTGAGACTAGCCAACAGCGCGGGACATATTATAGTGCACAAGTGTATGCGCAGACACAAGTACACTCTCTGTTCCTTATCACTCTCATATTCCGGTGGGACGAATGCTCGACACGACCAGTGAGAGTTAAGCTGTTTTCATTCATTCGTGTGAGAGAAATAAATACTCCTACATGGATGTTTATATCTATAATATCTATGTATTTATTATTATTATTCTTTGTATTATTAGCAATCCATATTCGATACAAAACCATATAATATTATTATATCATGAATACTTTATTCAACTTTATTGAAAGGTAACATTGTACTCCAACGCAATAAGACTGCAGATGTTAGAAGTTTAAAAGTTAGGTTCAGTTAAGACAGTCAGTACAGAAAGCTATAATATATTGTGCCTGCTTCTTCTACTTGCGTGTCTTTTTTACACTTTAGCTAGCAATTATTCGACCATAATGTTTTTGCCAAGAAAACATCGTGTGGAAACCAAGCAAGTTTTCGAAAGTTATGTGAAGTCTAAACCCGCACTGGGCCAGCGTGAATCGTGATGAACTATGGCCTTATCCTCCTCGTATTGAAGGAAGAACGTGTCCAGCAGTGAGACGTTAAAAAAAGATGAATACAATGTATGTATTTATCTTTTCCTACTCTTAGAAGACCTCAGTAAAACCAGCTTCAGCTTTCAATAACATTATATCTACACTAATATTATAAAGAGGAAAACTTTGTTTGTTTGTTTGTTTGTTTGTAATGAATAGGCTCAAAAACTACTGGACCGATTTTAAAAATTCTTTCACCATTCGAAAGCTACATTATCCACCAGTAACATAGACTATATTTTATTATGGAAAAAAAATAGGGTTCCGTAAGATATTTGGGTTTTTCGGACACAAGGTGTAAAAAATCAACCAGAAAAGTTACTTATTTTGCGTACGCTGCCTAAACTATAAAAGATAGAACCATAAAATGTTCTAATTAATTGTAGATCTTATAAATATCTACAAAAAAGTCCGCGACACACTATACCTATCTATGTCGAGTGAGGCACAACAACCATATTTTATTTAAAAATTATCATAGCATTTTAAATATATGTAGGGATCTCTCCAGATTTTTTATTTTTTAATTTCAGATCAAATCTTTACTTTTATTTTTTTATGATCTGGCTTCAAAATCTAAAACAATTTCTTATATTATTTTTACAACCACAGTCAACATCTACGCATCTCAACTCCTCGCAGATCAATCGCCTATTCTTTGTCTTGTCATTATTTTTATATTAATTTGAATATTCTTTATTTTTATAACAATTTACATAATTTTGACTACCAGATTTACAAAATGGCCAGTTTAACAAATTAAAAACTATTTTATTTCACATTTTAATAGCGAAACCTTACACTTAGTCATAAGTTAAGTTGCGGTCTCCTATAATTGAACAGCACATAATATAATGTAATGTGGCCCTTATAGTGGTCTGCCACCGCAGGCCTGTCGATGGGGCGTCGTGGTTGAGTGCGTAAGCGATCCTACAGCGTCCTTATAAGACGGGGGAGGTTGCGTTTGGTTTTAGTAGGTAGTACTAATTTTCTTGAGGGAGTCCATATATATGTATCTAAGAGGTATGCGTAAATTAGTTTACAAAAAAATGTAGATACTTTATTAATAGATAGCAGAACATGGCATAATATTATTTTTTAAAACGTTTTAACTCTTTTGATTAATAATATTTAGGCAACAAAACATAAAAAGCAAAAAAGCAGAGCCAGAGCATTTTATATAAATGCGTAAATTAGACATGGACATTCTAGAAGCATGACTTCATTTGACTAGATCATATATTTTAATAAAAGTATTCAGTTCAAATTATTAAAAATAGTCTAAATTAATACGAAATTCCAATACAATGAAGAGAATATTATTGTAGTAATCATTATTATCAATACAGAGGCCGAATCTATAGCATTTAAAATTTCAGTCTGTGCGTCTGTCCGCCTGTGTAATGATATCTGTGTAAAATATCACACTTTTGAGAAATCTATTATACATATTATGTTTGTATGCTTAGACTAATAATACCTAGACTGATAGTTTCATACATAATTCCGCTCAATATTGAAGTAGCATTAGTATGAATGTGTGCGTAAGTGTCACGTAATTTCAACCGAAGTTGTACGTATGTAGTTGTGTAACTTGACAATTGACATTAACACGACGGGAAACGTATCTAGCCATATCTCGAAATCTAGCCAAAAAAAGTGGTTACAATTCGCTTGGATAGGTCCAATAGGTCCACTCCATCTAGGTGTTATATATCTATGTTTGTATGTGTATTTTTTTATCACATTTTATCAAATTCTACAAAAGATTAATTTCTAGATAAAAAATACTCGTAATATTAAGTTCGTGTATCACAAGCTTTATACCGTAAATGCATTTCAAGCAGACGCGCTATTCGTCGAACAGTGCGCGACGAAATGAAACTACAATACGAATCGATGACGATTGGCCTTTTTCAATTTCAGTCAACCGTCAGTTAGTAAAAATGTTTATTTAAATTTTATTGCTAAGAAAATTGTAAAGAAAACTACATCACTTACCAGCTTGGTTAATTATATTACTATTTTACTCTTTTTCTTTGTTATAAAAAGGATTCGTTGGTCTAGTGGCGAGTATCCATGGTTGTAGATTTGGGTCCTGGATTTGACTCATAGGTCCAGACCTGTGAGTCAAATCCAGGACCTAATTTCAACTATTGCTTTCAGTGGAAAGCTTCAAAAGGTGGCGGTGGTTTACAACCGTGCATACAATAGCACGTCAAACGCTCGGTGCTGTGCCTTATCTCCCCACTAGTCTTGTCAAGGTGTCAAACGTCCCAACAGAAAATGAGAGAATTTATTTGCGTCTATCTACGAGTCTGTATCTCAATTCGATAAACAAAAGCTTTAATAATTTACGTTATCCGGGAATCGAATTGAATTCTTCAAAATAGTAGAAGAATTATTACCTTTTCCTTTTTCTTGTAAAAATAATCAACTTTTAATTATTATAAGCGTCAAATAATACTTTTCAACAAAAGGGTAGGAAAATTATAAGCAAAGTGTGTACAAAAAAGCTCTTGAATTTTAAAAATACTATCAATTTTTCAGCAAGCTCCAAACAAATTTTAAATATTCACAGCGAAAAGCTTTGTAATGCAATTTTAATCTCAACAGAGCTTTATAAAAAGTTGTGTAACATGACTAAAGCACAAAGAACTAGCTTCATTATCTCTCTGCACCTACAAAATAGAATATAATTGTTTTTCTAAGTCCATGCCGATGTACGAGTAAATTGAATTTGAGCTTGTCCTAAGTTAAGGCTGCGGTTACACTATTAGCGTTCAGCAGCATTTTTTTCTTATGAAAGACGAACTACTCGTGCATATCTATTAAATAAAATAGAAGTGTCTGTTTTTAATTTCAAATTAACAGCTTTTCACTAAACTGTTCCGGTTAATTTCTGAATTGGCTCTACAGATTTTGACGAGGTTTTCATACGCAGATAGCTTGTGTTATAAGGGGTAACTTAAGCTAGTTTTTTTTTAATATTTTAACAAGCGAAACCCACGGTTTTGCTCGCGCTAAATCTAAGGATGAACCCGAGCGAAGCGAAGATGAGTCAATAATTTATAATATGTATATATTTAAAGTTATATATTTGTAGTATCTGGTATCCGTATCACAAGCCTCGTAGCAGTCTTTCTATACACTATGCAAACATTATTTTTTCAACTTTTTGAAAGAAACGAACGACTTAGGCAGTCCATATTATGTAAATATTCAATATAAGTAGATGTTAAGGGCAAGTACCGCTTAGTATCAGATGTCTGATTGGTTATCATTGAGCACTATAAAAATACTAGTAATATTAAAGGGACACGTCAAACCGAATCCTAACACTGTTAAACTCAAAGGCTTTGCATAGAAAATGAGAGTGGCGCTAAAATCTACTTTAAAATGTGCTAATACCGGACCTAGCGGGTTTAACACTTAAACCGTTAAAAGTGTACGCCGTAAGTCGCTCTCAACTTCTTCGAACTTAGTACCAGACGGAATACTTGATTTGCCTAACAAATTATGCTTAATTACACTTAATGTGCCGTTAGTGTTGTGTTTATGTTGATGCTACCTCGTTAGTATATCCGACGTTAACTCAAAATATATTCTAATGGCGAGTATTCTTTGTTATGTTGAGGGGTGTCCCTAATTTTTTTTTTTTAATTTTAACTTTTTACAGGGTCACTTTCTGTTAAATCTTATATAACACTCCAATTAATAGCATATCTGTGGTAAAATTTTATCCCAATAAGTATTAAGTACAGCTATTTCAGCGTTAATGAGTAAGAAACATAGAGACAAACTTTTGATTTTTGGTTAGGTTTTCTATTACTGTTCAGGCTGTTAATAATTTTTGATAGGCAAATTCTTTCTTAGAAACTTTCCATCCACTACCAATGTAGTGGGTGGAAAGTTACCTGTTAGACAATTGTGTAACACGGTAGTCTAACAGGTGACCATTACTTCGTGAAAAGATACTGAAGTCAAAATTAGGCAAAACATAAAATACTAAAACATGTCTCAATATTGTAATGCGAAAAGGCACCAAAAGTCGAAGCGAAGCGAAGATAACCAACTTATTATAAAAAATATACATACAATTTAGGTATACACATTGAATTAATCACGACTAAAGTTCACTGACCGATCCGCATTATCTCGAAAACCCCTTACAAAACGGCAAACAGTCAAGTTGCAGTCCCCTTGAATCGCACCATAAAAGATAAACGGCGTTGTAATTCCGGCTCCCCAACGAATACGTAAAACAAAAGGGTCCCTGAGGTAAAACTTCCAATGTACATTAACCAACAAAATATAACGCCTATTATACAGAATAGCAATGTTAGTGCTGTCGTGAAAGGTAGGCTTTGTGGCGTTTGCAAAAACTATTCGAGTAGGAGTTCTGAAATTTTGAGGTCAAATTATTTTTAAGGTTGTGTTGAGTTAACTTTTTGCTTTAAGTTTGTTATAATATATAATAAATACAGCTTTTTTGTAGATTAAATAGTTCTCGGGATAAGATCAATGATAAAATATTAAATAAATTAAGTATAATAGAAAATATGTGTTATACTTTATCGTTGCCTAGCTATTCCCGCGGCTTTGCCCGAGTTCTAATCACTATAAAAATAGGAATTGGTGGTAGAACGTGGAAAATTTAATAAGTATTTTATGATGCCAAATCAAAGCTATTAGCCAAAAAGTAGGCAAGACAGTGCGGGGTAGAGTCGGCGTTCGCATCAAGCGTAGCGGCGCTTGAAGCAGCGCTTGCATTTTATTTTCGCATCCGAATTTATTATATGTTGTAAAAAAGTAAAATAATGTGCATGAAATGCTTAAAGCTTATTATTACTTCTAACTTACTCAAAATGATAAAGATTAATACCGTATTTGTGTAAAGTAAGCTTTCCAATAACCGTTTTATAATTGTCCATTTTTTAAACTATTGAAATGGATATAGTATGTCATCCTTAATAGATAAACATATGCCATCGCGGAGTTTTTTGTAGACCTATGATACACCATCCCACCGTGCATTATTTTGTTGTATCTCAAAGGCTTTTGGCAGCCTTTTGGTTGAAAACTCATAGACGACTTATTTTTTTTTATCATACTTTAGCCAATGTATACAAAAACTTGACAAATTATATAGGAGATATCCTTCCTGGAGAACTATTCTATCCATTGGTGAAAACTGCATGAAAATCGGTGCAGTAGTTTTTCAGTTTATCGCGAACAGACAGACGCGATGGCTTTGTATTATAATATGTATACATAGAAGTCTTTAAGCTAAGTTGTTTTTTTTTTATTTTATTTTTTTTCTATTTTTTTTTATTTGAAGAATATGTTTTCAATCACTTTTTTATGTGTGTGTATGTCTGTATGTATGTTTGTTTTAACAACAATTAAGACGTCAGACGGATTTGGATGAAACATTATGCACAGATCAATTAGGATTGACAAATACGCTACTATCGAACACCTAGGGACTCCCCCGAGCGAAACGGGGGCATTTCGCTAGTATTCATGCAATATTGTCAGACCTCATCAGTCATAAAACAAATGACCGTCTGCTATTAATTACTTCATCACTTAATGTCACAGTATCTGATATCAATTTGGGAAATCTAATAAATCTTCATCAGATTGAATTCGTGGAAAACAATCAATCCATTGGAAACGCAATCGGTCGGTTTTCATTTGGTTTTCGCTTTTGCGACAAAAATAAAATATATGTACCATAATTATAAAGAGCAGACTTTATTTGTATGTTTGTTTGTCTTGTATTTTATACTAATTTTGTTTGAAATGTTTTTCGCGTTATATAGCCATTTATTTAGGAAGGCTTTATAGGTTACCTATATATTATCATAATTTATAATAATAATAATGTTCTCCGACCGACTTCAGCCATGGCAGCCAATCTCGATGAGACAAGCCAAATGCGCAGGAAATATTATAGTGCACAAGTGCACTCTCTATTCCTATCACTCTCATACTCGGGTGGGACGACTACTCGACACGACCAGTGAGAGTTAAGACGCAGGACTGACAGCTTTACTTGCTCTCTGAGGCACGGGGGTGACACACCACCAACTTCCCAACTCCGGGCTGATACTGAGGCTTACTAAATAGCAAAACTCAATAACTAAACTAGGCTCAACCCGGGACTCGAACCCAGGACCTCTCGTTGAGTGGCCGAACTTGCTAGCCACTACACCAACGAGGCAGTTTATATATATAATTTAAAACACTAATAATACGGTAAACTAGGGCCTGATTCCCCTCGTAGATACTGAGGGAGGCCCGTGCTCAGCAGTGGGACGTTAAAAGGGATGAAGATGATATAATATACACTATATGTATCTATTTTATACGGACTGTTAGGACGTACCTAAGGGCTAACCTGAGTAAAGTGAGGGCGTGTCGCTAGTTAACATATAAAATTTATCTTTTTTGATAAATAATTGTAACACCTGAGTAAGGTTAGTTAGATTTAAAATGTTATTACATTATTTATCCCCGACGTTGCAAACACTTTTCGTTGTCCGTGTTTTCCCTTGAGAGTTCTTTAAAAATTGTTTTATTCGCGTTGTAGAAAGTTACACTCCTGTATTTTTATCCTAATAATTTTTATTTATATGAATTTTGGTTTAAATTTATAATATTTGAAAAAAAGTATCTTTTTTACTAGGATTTTTTGTGGATTTATTTTAATTTGTGGTTGCCGACAAAATCAAAATTAATACTCGAAAAAATCAAATAAATATCTTTATGAAAAATGACCAAAAAATTCGTATAAATCTAAGAAAGTAGTCAACATACCGTTAAGTTTATGACTTTAGGAACAGTTTAAGGCTTTACCGACCGCTAATAATGTGTTATTATTTATTAAATATACAAAATCTAAATATATAGTGACTAGTAACTACAGACAGTAGAAGCTACCATTTTCTAAAGGAGCATTGTTCTTTTTAGTTTTAGGCTCTTAATGCTTAAAATTTTATTCCTCCATCCATCTACTGTATTTAATTTAATTATAAAACGTATTTAACGAAATTCAAGTACAGAAAAGATATAAAGGTTACCTGTGCAATGGCATGTAAGTTTCTTCATCTTAAGAAATAAATTAAATAGCGAAAAAAAAAGCCTTTCTTGTGGTGTATTAATAGGACCTCATGAAACAAATGTTGAAAACAAAATTCGATCGAAGCAAGGCCGGAGTAGCAGTATGATATACTCGTATGTCCAATATCGTCAATAATAATCAGTTCAAAGGCATATTCGACATAGAGTACTAAGACATTAGCTACATCGTAGATGTATTAATACTGACATTTCCATCATAATGACCCTTCAAAACCCGAAGTAGTCGTATTGGGATTTCGAGAGTTACGTTACTAGATGAGGTTCACATCAGATTTAACAGTTAATTAGCATATTTTCTAGTTAATAATCATTTTGAATTAAAAAAAGATCCAAAGGACTTTAGTAGAATATCTAAGAGAATTTAGTGTAGCTTAAGTAAAAAGTACAGATGTTGTTAGATAAAGTAAATTAATCATGCAAAAGCGATCTTATTGCTAAAATCAATCTCTACCAGACAATCTTTGGTGAAAGGATTTAAAAAGACGAAAACAGATCTTTACTTAACCTTCTTAAAGCTACACTAGGAATATATTATGAACATTATTGGATACAATAAGCTATTAAATTATTGTTTTATATAATAAATGGATGGATTTGAATAATTATTACTAAAAGAAATATAACATTTAAATATAACGCTTTAAACTCATAAAATACAAAAAAAAGTATTAAAACATTTATGACATACTAAACATGACTAACAATAATCATACGAGTACATCGTACGAGTTTATTGTGGCAAATAAAATAGGTAACCAAATACAGAAACCTTTTGTAGAACTTCCACGAGCTTAAAGCTAGAACCGACACTTTCTACATGTCAAATCTAGAGAGCTATATAATCCAGACAGCAAAACAAGGCAGTCTAAAAGTGCACTTAGTAGCATTACGCATGCAAATCGCCTCTCGTTCATCTGCCGTAATCTGATTATACGGAAAACTTACTCTCAACGATTGTTCTTATGTGAGAACAATAGACGCTAAAGCTTTTTTTGGGGACGAGAGCGATTTTATACCTTACAGTAACGGAATAAAATGTAAATTACTGGAGGATGTGTGGAGACAAATAAGGTTGCTTGCAAACGTGTAGTTTTTTAAACGTTTAAGAATTTGGTTATTTAATAGAGCTAAAGTATAAGAATGGAGTAGCTTAATATAATTTTTTTTTAACTGCAAATGTAAATCCCTTTGTGTTAGTGAAAAACTCGAAAATTGTCTGATTACAGTCTAGCACGAACCGACCGCTTGAAGCGCGGTCTATTCTAGACTTGTAAGTCGGACCACACTAAACGAATATGTGCTCGACTCGTGCTCGTCTAGACGCATATTAATTATTATGTAATTAGCGATACTTTTATGGTATTTGCGTTTATTTAAATTTCGCATTATGTCAAAAATAAAACTTCCCAAAACGCTGCGTTTGTAGCCTTCAGAAATACTGTCATCTCAATGTTGCCCAATTATGTAAATGACGGCAATAATTTAAAACTTAATTGACCAATGATCATCAACACTCCGGGTGATTAACGTAATTACTTCTCGATGTGATTCTGTACTCCTCTCCATACTAATTGCTGCTAATTTACTTATAATAAATGGCACTCTCTCATCAGAAACTTAAAGGTAGAAGTGAGATTTTAATGTAGCTTTGGTTTAACAGTTTGCGCGAAGAAGAATGTTTGAATGAATGTGAAAATGTGAAATGAAATGAATGAATTTTTTAATATCATATTTAACGCAATGGAGTATTATTGATATAGATCAAAACTTAAATATCCATAAAAATATTTTGAAATCTATTAAGATCTATCTGAAATGACTGAGAAATTATTTAAAATTTGGACATTCAGGTCAAGTGACGTCACGTAATTATTCTTACAACATTAAGATTTCATAACTTTTTCAATTGTAGAGAAATTTTAATAATTTTTGTTATTTTTATAATAATTATAAAATCATTTATAATTAATACAAAAACAAAATGGGAAAATTATCTATTGCGGTTTATTTGTAATGACCATCAAGCTTATTTAAATTTAAATTACAGCATTATTTCATTATTATAACACGTAAAAAGACTAATATACCTCAATAACCGTTAACACAAATAAATAATGTAAAAAAAAGTGTGTGTGTACAAAGTACGCATGTCAGAAGTGAAACTTCTTTATTTATAAATTTAACTCACTGCTTACACACTGTACTAATGATATTGTAATTTCACTTCAAAAACAATTCCTCACGATTACCAGCATGAGCAGCCACGTCATAATACATATACATAGTAATACTTTTGCTATACATAACGTCACATTAAAAATCACCGACTTGCGGTGGGCGAGATTCCCGACCTGCACATCTTGACCGTCTGAGGGGTGGTGGCTCTTCCCCGTCTCTAAGTGCCTTGTACTTGTACTGGTACTTGTTTATATTTTATACTAATCTAAAGCTTTAGATTTCCGAGACTTAAAACCCCAAGGTTGCGTTAAACGTTTAACGCAACCTTGTTGGAAGTCGCATTAGAAGTTTCACTTCAATAAAAAAAAACATCTTGTAAACTTGACATATTTTACGGTGTTCAACAAAATAAAATACAAGAAGTGCGTTGAACGTAAAATTTATGACCGGCCATTTCTTATAATTTGAGTAATATAAATCAAAACAACATGACAAACTCTATATAGGAATTAGGAAAGCTGATTTTTTTCAACCATAATTCTACTGCAATAAATTTTTTACGCTTTGTTGGCTCTGAATTAGGGGTTCATGAGTTTTATTTCGACATAGTATTAATAAAAGTTTAAGTATTTTCAGGTTCTATTTTAACGCCTGGGTTATCTATAGGTGTATTATATAGTTTAAACGGTTAGCATAGGTATCTCAGAGGTTAAATATTTTCTATAGTAAAAGTGTCCTACATAATGACCCGCATAACTAGTTATAATCATACCGTCTATGTTTCCTTTTTTAAATTCAATTGAAATAAACAATAATTCTATAAGTTGAAATAGGCTAAAGGCGAACATCATTTCAAAGGCGTACTGCCTTCTATAAATCTTTTAGTACACAAACGTTCTTTCACAATTATTTTAATAAAACATAGGTACTTTGTAGTTACGAGTGTATTTGTCACAGTAAAACCGTCCAATGCAATCCAACACACTGGCCACCTCAGCTAAATCCCTATAATTATTTTTATCCAATAAAAAATAAATCGGCTATCCGACATTCGGTTCACGTCTCTCTCGCGACACCTCACTCGAGCACTTCATAGTGCCTTATTGCCTTACTTGTCACAACTCCCTTATCACGCCCAATCTTTCTCAACCTTTTTATGTCACTATTATTAAATAAGCATTTTACTTAGTTGGTCAGTGTCCTAAAATGCTTAAAGTATACTTATAATACTATCGCCTTCACCTCGTTTCACTCGAGTATATCTAGAAAATAGCCTATGTGTTATATAACTCAATCTATATTTTGTGCAGTAAATTTCATTCAAATCGGTCCGTTCATTTTTTTTTCAAAACATACATTTTTTTGCATTTTATTTTGAGAGAACATACTTTGTACTGACCACGCGTCCTCTTTTTATCTACTATAATAGCTAATGTTTCACAAAATGTTGAATCTTCAAAGATAAAACTTGATTCATTCTATTGAGAATTCGCTTCGTAGTCTCTTCCACGATATGATTCATACTCTGAATTCATATTAAACTAATAACACTAACTATATATTACATAAAATTATATAGGAAAACTTTCATACAAGTAATCACGTTTTGCTATTAAATAAAAGTGAATTGTAACGAAAATAAATCAAGATTCCGAAAGATAAAATGAATAGGTGAAAATGAAGATTGATGATGATATTTTCACATTAGAGGTACTCTTAGACGTGTTCGTGGAGTACAGACTTTCAAAACTAATACTGAAACTGATATAAGCGTAATAAATCATTGTTACATTTTAAAAAAATGACCGTCACCTACTGCGAGCTCTTGAAAATAAAATAAATTTTGGATACCGTTCAATCTAATTGAGACTTGACATGTGCGAAAGTGAATTATAGTGCATAGGTAACTCGTGTGTGCAATAGTGCACATTTTACTCACTAACTCTGGCAGGACGACTTGTCAATATTACTGATGAATATGACCAGATAAGGCGATCGAAGGCTTAACTTGCACTCCATGTCATATCAGTAAAACACTATCCAACTTCCCAGCTTTGGACTGTTTCTTGTCTTGAGAAGGAGGAGAAAGAGCACTCAAACCCACGATCTTAATTTTATAGAATAGAATAGAATAGAATTTCCCATTAATGCTAGGTACTAGAACACACAGCTTATATAAATATGATTATTGGAACATCGTACGTAACAACAACGTAATAAATGCTTTTAAAATTGTAATATATGTAAGAAAAATGAGAAAAGCTCGTCTTTTTCGCTCACTCATTAAAATTCATTACCTAGGAAAGAAAGGGAGAGAAGCGACTATTATCAATTCATAATAAAAAAAAATCGTATCAACATATTTTACACATAATATCTAACCACAAAATGATGCCCGTGCTATAAAAGTTATCTACGCCCTCCATTCAAAAAAAATTTATTACATTCTTGATTATCGACGCAAAAATAAAATTATTTTCCATGACATTAAATAATTCGATAATAACAAAAATTTTGAGAAGGGATGCCCGACGCATGGGGCAAAGCGAAATGCTTCTCGTTCAGAGTGTGCTTTTAATACAAAGGGGGAACCGGACCGGAATGGAGCAGTCAATTTTTGGATATAAGTATGCCCTTTGGCGCTGAGTTACCCTTTTTTAGGATAAAAACCTTTTTAAAATGCATTTTTAGCGTTTGTTTTTGAGAGCGAGAAGGGTTGAATTTGTTTATTAAATCTCAGGACGCAATCCTCAACCTCGATCTACTGTATTAATAATAATAAATATATAAATAAATATGTTGGGACATTATTACAACAGCGCCATCTAGTTCCGCAGTAAGCTACGTAACATGCTTGTATTGCGGATACCAGATAGTTGATATACTACACATATAAATTCTAAATACATACATATTATGAATATAAGCACCCATGACTGGAGTACAAACATTCGTGATTAGCATATGAATGCCCCCAGCGGGACTCGAACCCGCGACCGCTGGCGCAGAAAGTAGGGTCACTACCAACTGAGCCAAACGAGTCGTCGTCGATTGTCGTCGTATTATACACATACATACCATACCATATAATTATTATCAATTAACTCAATACTTAATAAATGCAGCAAAATAAATATTAGTATATTTTAAGTTTTAAAATAACAAAATAAAGTTTTTTTGGCTTAGTTTGTCTGAGTACCGTCGATGGCATAAAGTAAATAGAAAAATATCATACAGAATCAGTTCACTCCTTCCTTTTGAGCGGACAATCCCCCTTAAAACAAATTTCCTAAAATCCTTTCTCCACCGATACCTATTAGTAATACAACTGAAAAATATTCAACAAACGAATGGTTTTGGCAGATAGAATTACTAGAGATAGATTACTTTACTAAACAAGTATACAATAATACTGCGTACTTGTTACTTTCAAATAAATTATTTTTAACAAAAAAAAACCGACTTCAAAACTAAACAAATCTAAACTAAAAAGTAGAAAATAATACTTTTAAGAACTTCGTTAATTTTGAAGTCGGTGCCAGCCAGGACGGATAGATTTATCTTGCCTTTGCAATGGACTTTCGAACGGTATTTTGATTACGTTTACAAAATAGGTTAATCGAATATGTGTCTATTTAAGGTTATTTTGCTTTGGCTGGCACCGACTTCAGAATTAAGGAAGTTCTTAAAAGTATTATTTTCTACTTTTTAGTTTAGATTTGTTTAGTTTTGAAGTCGGTTTTTGTTTTTTGTTAAAAATAATTTATTTTCAAATTTTTAGCGGAAAGTAGATTCTTATTTTGTTTATGTAAAAAAAAGAACTTTCCTAATCGGTCCAGCCATCTTCGAGTAATGGGGAACATTACATAAAAATTAAAAAGTCCCCAACGAATTGAGAACCTCCTCCTTTTTTGTAGTCGGTTAATAAGAGCCTGAAAGTATTTACCTATCGGTCTATAATTACGTATAATTTTGAAAGAATTTTCTTTTAACTCCTAACCGTTGAGGAGTTGTACCTTCCATCATTAGCTCAACCACAGGAGATGATGATTATCAGACGCAAATACTTGAACAGCTTTAGAAAATATATGAAAAACGTAATAAGTGCCTATAAAATTTGAGAGTTGTCTTCGATTTCCCTGGGATCCCATCATCAGATCGTGACTTGGTGACTATGGGACCAACTAGAAACTATACCATTTCAAACAAAAAAAGAATTTTCCAAATCGGTCCAGCCATCGTCGAGTAATCGGGGAACATACATATAAAAAAAAGTCCCCGACGAATTGAGAACCTCCTCCTTTTTTTGAAGTCGGTTAATTAGTCCGTAAAGACCTTTTAAAGAATAGCGCTCTTTAGAAAATCAGCCATCATTATAATAATACAAATTGTTTACATATATTAAATGCATCGGAGAGAGAAAAGCTTCACTTTATAAGGATAGAAAATTTAGCCTAGTTTCTTAAGAATTTCCACAGTTGGCTTATTATTTCACAAAAGCACCGCTAATATACAGTATAGAAATCATAATTAACAATGCAGTCCTTGCACTTACGTTGTGTAGTCTGTATTTCAAAGGAATAGGGTTCAAAATATATTATATTTAATTATTTACGAATGTGAACTTTTAACAGGTGTCAAGGGAAACCGTTAAGGAAAACGGACGTTAGCACTTTACACTTTGCTACTTAATTGTTTGATTTATGATTTTAATTCGTTGAAACACTAAGTTCAGCTAAAACAATACGAGCGTTTCATATCTAGTTTCTTCAGAAATTGCTGAATTAAATGTCTAATGCTTGACTCTTTAGACTCAATTGGCTTATTGAATCTCTGTTTTTACAAAATACTTTACATTTTAAAACGTATATTTTTTTTAACATTAATTATCGCGATATTATACTCAAATTATGAGGAATTATGGGAAACACACAATACAAACAACACTAAAATACATGGAAAACATTAAATTATTAGAATATAATAAAATTTAACTTTATTTTTAATTTCAAATGAATAGCTTTTCACTAAATGCATAATATAAAAATAACCCTACAGTACTTACATCAAAAATCAATGAGTTTAAATTTTTTGTCTCTCTGTCTATTTGTTCTTGCTCATCTCTGAAACCACTAGCGGCTGTGGCCAATTATGATGGGACTTTCACTCGCAGATTCCTAAAGTTACAAGGAGTAAGTGTAAGTTACTCCTACTTTTGTTTTATTAGAAAATTTCAAATTTATTTTAATTTACTAACTTACGTTAGATCATACGTAAGTTAGTAAATTAAAATAAATTAAAAAATTTCTACACTACTAGGTGCCTACACAATTTTTTCTATTTGTACCTGGACAGTTTAAATAACCGAGCCGTTATGTTTAAAAATCTATTAAATATTACTCCCATATTTTTCTAATAGCTTGTAGAAAAAAATAGTTAGAGAGGTTCTGATACTTAGATACTATAATTTTTACTAAATTAATGCTGTAAGCTGTCCATAATAAAATTATAATATACAATTACAGGCTATAAGCCCGATGACTTTTGTAGTGGGAATAATATAAACAAAGTTTTATATCAGTTCTTAGCTTTAAATATGACGAACTAAATACATATTTGTAATACACACATATGTAATGTATACAGTATTATTAATGAAAACACCCATGACTGGAATACAAACATTCATGATCATTGATCAGCAAACACAAGAATGCCTTCCGCAAGAATCGAATCAACAACCGCTGGCACAGCAAGTAGGGTCACTACAAACTGAGCCAAACGTGTCATGCCAAAAAATACGTATAGTATTAGTCTCTTGTTCTTTTTTAACTTTAACCTCAAATTTAAAAATATTAATAGGTATTATATTAGCGTGATTTAGCGACCGAAGCGGGTTTCGCTAGTAAATTTACAGAAAAACTTGACAAATTATATAAATAAAAGTTCTCCGATCGATTGCGGCCATGGCGGCCAATCTCATTGAGACTAGCCAACTACGCAGGAGATAATACTTTCTTATAATGTACGCAGGAGATATTATAGTGCACAAGTGTACGCGCAGACAAAAGTGCACTCTCTGTTCCTATCACTCTCATACTCCGGTGGGACGACTACTCGACACGACCAGTGAGAACTAAGGCGCAGGACCGACGGCTTTACGTGCTCTCCGAGGCACGGGGGTGACACACCGCCAACTTCCCAACTCCGGGCTATTACTGAGACTCACTAAGCAGAAACACTCAATAATTAAATTTGGCCCGATCCGGGACTCGAACCCAGGACCTCTCAATGTATGACCGTACATGCTAGCCACTACACCACCGAGACAGTCTGACAAATTATATACTAAAATCGAGAACCACTATATCCATTGGTCAAAATAGCATGAAAATCAGTGCAGTAGTTTTTAAATCTATCGTGATATGTAGTGATAATAATAATAAATTACTTTATACATAAATATACAACTTTTACGCTTTATTCGACGGTAAGCAATCCGTACCCATGTGAATCTTAAATTGCCTGTATCCCCTACACCGTCTTCCAATATTAAAGAACAAGGTACGTTGGGTTCACTAGGGATTATAACAATAGGAAGTGAACATTTTATAGAGAAACTTATATTGTGTGTATATAGAGAAACTTATATTTTATATGTTACTGATTATTTTGTTGTTTACATTTCAATGAGTTTAAGCAAAAATTCCTTGAAAATTGTATATTTGATTTTCAAAACAGAAATTCCATTGAAAGATGCTGATAATTTTAGTAAGCTCCTCGCTGTTCCCGGGTGTATACAGAATAGCCCATCAAAGTTTCATCGCAATCAGATCAATGATTTTGGAACGAGGAAAAATATTCATTTTTATTTATATCCCTAGATATTTTTATCTAAATACAAGTTAAAATTATAGTGTACTAGCGACTCACCCTCGCTTCGCTCGCGTTCGTCCCTAGATACTCCCTTTAGTATAAGTTTTTTACAAACTTTGATTTTTTTCTTTATTTTTTAGGATTAAAACATTCCGTGTAAAAAAAGCCGAATTAGTCCAGCCATTCTTGAGATATGCGCTTACCAACATTTATTTTTCTTTATATTAAGATATTGTCAAAATAACTAAAAATAACTTTTTACTAAATGCATAAAATTATATGAGGTATATGAGAAACATATTAAATAAGTATATTGTCTGTCTGTCCCGGCTAATCTTCGAAACGGCTGGACCGATTTTGATGGGACTTCTAATGGTAACTGATATTGTAATGAATAACATAGGCTATTATTTTAGTTCAAATAAGTAAATTGTACTTAGTGACAATACCGAACAAAGGAAGGTTGAGTTGCTAGTATGTAATTTATATTTTTGTCTCCTTTCGATCCCATAGCGTCACGTGCCCCTGGGACTAGCAGCCGAACCTATCTGGTACGTGCACGGCCACGCGTGTCGTAAATTGTCGCACTATCGCACTCTTGCAATATTTATACACGATGGAAATTGGATTCATTCGGAAACATCTTGCAGATATAAATATTTTACAAATGTACATAAGAATAAATTAAAATTGTTTTTTTTTAATTAAAAAAGCTGCGCGCGTTTTAATGTAACTTTAAATAGATATGGAAGTTATTAATAAATGATTAGTAGATTAATCCATATATTGGTGTTAAATTATTATTGTGCGATATATTATTTATAATATAATATTTTTCAGTTATTTCTAACACTATGAAAAGAACTGCGTACCTTTTTTAGTTACTAGTACTTGTTTTGATTCATTTGTGTTTGTACTTCACTGATAGGCGTGTATATTGATAATTTGTGTATTAAAAGTTATATATGTGCAATATACCACCATACCACCGCCACCATAGACTAGATGGTGCTGTGCGTATTTCCATGAGATGTGCTCGCGTGTGTGTGCTTTCCATTTTTCATATTTGTGACTAGCAAACCCTAAATTAAACGGTTTTTATAATTTTCTAAAAAAATAAAAGTTGCCTAAGTTATTCCTTATAACATTAGCTATCTGCTAATGAAAGTACCGTTAAAATTTGTCCAACCGTTTCAGAGATTAGCCGGTACAAACAGACAGTCAGACAGATTTTTTTTTATGTAAGTACCCTATATACATAGGTACTTTCATATGCGTTTAGTGAAAAACTGAAATTTTGAAATTACAAACAAACACTTCAATTTTATTTATATGAACTGACTTTCTACAAACAAAGTGCAGCTGAACTATTAATAAAAAATAAGTAATAAAAATGTTATTATGCAAAGCTCGTTAGAATGTCTCCGACAGTTAACCGCACTTGATACTTTTAATTGTTACTCGACCGAACCAGAAATTGGCTTGAATTAACTACTGAGGAATACCGTTTTATAAAGTTCTAAAGTTTAATATGCTTTTTAATTTTTCTACTCTTTAAAATTATACCAATATATAGAGATTGAATTGAAAATGTTATTTAATTAATAATTATAATAATATGTTATAATTTCAGCTGGGTTTTCTAGGGGCATCGTGTAAGTATATTTTATGGGTCAATATCAGAGGTGCATGACTCGGATTTGAACCCGCTTCACTTCGTTTGCGAAACGAGCGAGTTACCACTAAGGCAGGTCAGTAAAAATGTGGTAACGCTTCTTTTTAACCGACTTCAAAAAAGGAGGAGGTTATATGTTCCGATGTATGTATTTTTTTTTTTATGTATGTTCACCGATTTCTCCGCCAACTGTGGGCCGATTTCAAAAATTTTTCTTTTGTTCGGTAAGGTATAGTTCTGAGGGGGTCCCATTATCACAAAATCAGGATCTGATGATGGGATCCCAGGGAAATCCAGGGCAACTTTCAAAATTTATAGGCACCTATTATGTTTTTTATATATTTTCTAAAGCTGTTCAAGCATTTGCGTCTGAAAATCGTAATCTCATGTGATGAGCTGATGATGGAAGGTAGAATTCTTCAAATGTTATTGTTTATCTGTATTCACCGATTTATGCGTCAATTGTGGGCCGATTTCAAAAATTTATTTTTTGTTTGGTATACTTCCAAGATGTTCCCATTGTCACCAAGTTAGGATCTGATAATGGGATCCTAGGGAAATCGATGGCAACTCTTAAATTTTATAGGCACTTAGTAGGTAGACCGGGGACAAATGAAACAATTTTGCTTCAACCATGTGCAGTGAAGTATCTATAGTGTCCACATCCCTCATATTTAAATAACAGAAAGGGTGGTTATCTAGCTTCTAAATTAAACATAATCTATAACTCTATTTGGAATAGATAACGTACAATCACCTATTAAAGAAGAACGGGCACACTGGTTCTATTGACCCCACCCCAAGGACGGTTGAAACACTATGTAGGGATAATTGAAACACTGAAAATATTTGAGGAAATACTGAAGGTCTTTAATCATTCTTAACAATATATCTTACAATTACTTTATTTATTGAGATCTTGACAAAACCGTCAACGTAACATTATTATTTTAAAATTATAAATGCAAAAACATCCTTAACATAAAAAACTCAATATATCTTTTATTTATATAATTTTAGTAATCAAATTTGTGCTAGTGAATAGTATTTTAAATCATTAACAGAATTAATATCTTACTATGCTGTAATACCACTACATGCGGGAGAAAAAAAGGTAATTCAGTTTCATACAAAGCAGCTCGTTCCAATCATAACAATGTTTTAATCATGACAATGTTTCAATCATAACCATAAATAATTGACCCGTTTATGAATAACTTCTAATATATATTCTTGTTAAATTTATTTTCAGAGAAGATCAACCAACTTAGTTATTATTTGGTATTGAAAAGTAACATAAATTTTTGGGTATTGATACCTATATTATGATAGGTCTATAAAGACTGTTCTCCATTAAGGACTAAAGCGTTGCTAAAATACGAACTTACTTAATTTAAGTATAAGTAGTTGATGGGGAAAATCACTCTCAGTTTTCAGAGAAGGAACAAATGCCCTCATGAGTTAATAAATATTGAAATTTCGCAAAGATTTTTTAGATTGAAAAACCAATACACGCCTAATATTAGATTTAATATGACGGGCCACTTAAATTTGTAATGATCAATCTTTTTAGTAAATGTTCAAATATTGATTTAATTTGCCCTACGTATCGGTGTACAAGAACTCTCCTCATTTTCTGATGCAGACGATTCATCAAATCGAACTAGCTAGAAGTTTTGCGTCTTCAGTTGCTTTCCTAATATATGTTAGTCTTTATCTTGCTAGAATTTCTTTTTCTGTCCCTCTCTTCAGTTAATGTTTTTCTCTGGAGTATCTGTGTAAATGGAATGGCAGACTCTGGCTTTTGTAGCGTCGTCGAGTTGCTAATATCATGCAGTATTTATAACATAGGTATTAAAGAGGAGTGGTCCACTTGGCTGTGAAGTGGTTGAGCATATCGGAGAAGGTGGAACATCGGCTTTAAGTCCTGCAATAGGCTTTGGTTGATGAATTATGTCATGAAGCAAAATTTGGTCGTGGAGCTTAGCTTGTCTAAGTGAATCGCACTGGAGGTTCAGCTGCAGCAGAAGAAATTGTTTTTGAAATCTCATAAATCCTGAATATTCGGGTTTGGTCTGTAACAAAAGAGGATGCAAAATCCAAATCACTGAATATTTAACTATTATATAGACTAATTCCAGAAACTCGAAACCCAGTTTGAATTTTTCTTTAAGTCATATAGTTCTAGAAGCGCAGTGGTGATACCTGGAATGTCATTTATAGCGTTAAACTTACAAACATAAATTATTTACACTCTAGAAAATACAACCCTACTTCTGTGCAGCCGGGTAAGAATGCGAAAAATATCGACGGACGTTTGAAACGTTTCAAACGTCCACATACAAGTTGTTTCTAATGTACCCATCTTATACCTTCTACTTCAACACTCAATATTTAGTTTTTTACTGACTTCAACATTAATTTAAATGAATAAAAACACTCTTAAATAGCTAAGCAAGACACCAAAATAAGAAAAAGTGTTAAACAACAAGATTTAAATAAGGAAATAAGATAAATTAAAGCATAGTGAATACTTACTTTTTGGCGCAAAATTCTTTGAAGAGACCTGTGCACGGCTGTGTCTTTCGCTGGCTCTAGTCGCACTAAACTACGAAACCGAATATGGACCACGTATCAACCACCGAATCATCACACACCTACGTATCATAGTTTTCGAGAAATTGAAGTTGTTGCAATCATGAACTGTTTTAATTGTCCCCGGTCTACCCTACATTTTTCATATATTTTCTAAAGTTTTTTAAGGATTTGCATCTGATAATTACCATCTCATGTGGATAAGCTGATGATGGAAGGTACAACTCCTCAACGCTAGGAGTTGAAAGGAAATTCCTTTAAAATTATACATACATATAGACTGATAGTTGTGTTCTTCCAGGCTATTACGTTAATATGATAATAGAAGGTAAATCTCATTAACCTCTAGGAGTTAGGTGGAATAATGGACGTGGTTTATTTAAACTATTTCGTATGGGGAATGTAAACATAAAGATGAGCTCGTAGTTTAGTTACAGCTACAGTAGTCGTAGATCGAGTACTCTTTGGACACCAAGCCCCCCTCCCTTTCGGTAGACCCGATAATTAATTACTATTACGTTACATACGTTAATAGGTATGCTCGTTGCTTAATATAAAGCTTAAACAGATTTTAAATTAGTGACATAATATAGTAAGTCACTATAATTAAATCAGCTAAATAAAAGGCACACTAAAAATGGAAAAATAAGTTATTTTTAAAAAAAAATTTAAACCGACTTCAAAAAATCTGCACTAAAAAGAGAAAAATCTAAACTAAAAAGTAGAAAATAATACTTTTAAGAACTTTGTTAATTAATTATATAAGTTATTTTTTATTATATTTTTAAGAAATATTATAAGTCATATATAAAGCTTTTCGTGTGGTGAATAGTTTTCTTCTTTTATTTATGAAAATGACGAAACAAGGAAACTTCAGTCTCAAACGCAATGTGGCTGCACACACGGCGTGGATGTTACGGCAATTTGTTGGACATTAGTTTTTTATTCTCACTGTACTGAAAATTTGATACACACGGACAAGAAAATTTTAATTTTATAATGTTATTAGTAGATTCTTACGTACTTTTACTTTGAGCTAGGCACCGAGCTTTTGAAACTCTTTAAGTTTTTAAATATTTAAATGAAACTTTTCTTATAATGTTTAATTTTAAGGAATATTCGTAAGAAGTTAGGCTTGCAAAAATGACTTAAATTAATATCACAAAAAATACGGATTAACTCTCGTAAATAACTAATTACTTGTAACTAACTATTTACTTTACTAAAAGATCTAAAAAACTTTTCTTTACTAAAAGAATTTTCTGAATTATTTAGTAAATACATTTACTTTAATAATTATCTGCTAATAAATCATTTATTGTAATATTGAATATTGAGTCGATGATTTCATAATAATAAAATTTATTATAATATAAGATAATAGACTGTGACGGACTCACCTCTAGAAGAAATCTAGCAGTCACCCTATTTGTAAAAGTGTAGATGGGCGCTGTTGGTCGTAGGCCTCCCTTTAATACCAGGAGGATCAGGCCATAGTCCACCACGCTGGCTTAGGGCGGGATGGTGGACTTAACATGTCTTTCGAAAACTTGCTAGGTTTTCTCAGACATGTAGGTTTCCTCGCCATGTTTTCCTTCAGCATAAGACCATACCATGTGGTAATCATGTTAGAAAATTTCGCACATGAAAATATCAGAGGTGCGAGACTCGTATTTGAACCCGCATCACTCGGTTTTACAAGCACTGGGCTACCACTGCCTTAAAACCTACCTCAAAATAATATTATTATAAAATATAAAAACTTTCTAAGCCGTATGTATAACAATTCTTCATTGCGCGTACACAAGTCTCCAGCTTCCGTCGCGAAGCATTTCGCCGCTAAAGAGGCTAAGCGAGCAAAACAGTCTGCACTACTTCGCTTTTCCTTTGTAGATTTAGCTTTACAAACCTACAAGCTCGAGAAAACAAACCATCACAGCTTAGTGTAAATTCTTATGGACTCTATTTATTTACTTAGATTTTAGAATTTCAGTCAAAATAAATTACATACCTAGGTATATAAATATAATGGAACTTTTTATATATTTTTTTTAAATAATTAATTATTGCATAGATAGGAAATAGAAAATAGTGTTGTCAGAAAGATTCCATGAGGATCATGGTTCCAAACAAAAATTTGGTAAGATTTTTCAAATCGATAACGACTCGATAACGATTACTAAAAATACTATAGCAATCGATGGACGGCAATTATATAAATTATATATCTATATAGATAATTAGAAACGGGATACAAAATAAAAATAAACAATTAGGTATTATATAAACGCGGGCGGAGCCGTAAACGTATTAGTTATAGGTACGTTTTTGATTTTAGTTTTTTTTACAAGTATTATATCTTGCTATATTATTATATATTATATATTGCTATGCAGTGGTGGCCCAGCGGTAACGCGTCGCTTGTATAACCGAGTGATGCGGGTTCAAATCCGGGTCTCGCACCTCTGATATTTTCATGTGCGAATCATTCCTATCATGATTACCACTTGTCTTACGGTGAAGGAAATCGTGAGGAAACCTGCATGTCTAAGAAAACATGACTGAGCAAGTTTTCGTAAGACATGTGAAGTCCGCCAACACGCACTGGGACAGCGCGGTGGACTATGGCCTGATCCCCCTCGTACTGAGGAAGGCCCGTGCCCAGCAGTGGGACGTTAAAAAGGGCTGATGATGATATATCTTGCTATTACGGCATAAAAGTGGGTTATAGTGTATAAAAGTCTCACAAGCTTCTACCACGAAGTTTGAAAATAAATAAGTATTTATTAAACTTATTTTAAAGTCTGTTATTTTAACTCTTTACGTTTATTGCAATAATTTTATTTATGTTTCTTTGAAAACTCTCCATTATATAAAGTAATGGAAAGTAGGTAATCAAAACTTTCTTGTGTTGTGCTTTAAACCGTAGGTACCTACAAAAATTTTTCTGTTATAAACCTCAGTAAATGAAACGAAACTTTATTAACTCTGCTCGGGTTTTTAAAGTATTTTTAGATCATATCTTGTTTCGCTACGTAGCTGTTTTTTTTTAATAATTTTAAAAGTGAAACCTTTTTTGCTGTTTGGTGCTTTTTTAACGTTGGGAAATTGGTTTAAATATTTCATCTGCATACGTACAAGTTGTTCTATGGAACTCAACATCTAGAAAGCGAGCACTACCCACTAAAGCCCTACGAAACCTCCGCCACGGGATCGCTTATGCACTAACTACGATGCCTAGGAATTCCTATCTCTAAAGGAATTTGGTTTCCGTTGTCGGATAACATATGTATTTCGAAAACTTGCTACGTACTCTCAGACATGCAGGTTTCGTCACGTTATTATATCACGATATTCCTTCATCGTAAGATATGTGATAATCATTCGTAATTCGCATATGAAAATATCAGAGCTGTGAGATCCTATATTTGAACCCACTTCACTCAGTTTCTCAACCGAGCACTTTACCTATGAGATACCACTTCCAAAAAAACTTTTCTAAGGAAGTAATAACTTCGTATCTTCTTTCAGGCCTAAAACCGAAGTATTTACTTTGCAAATCTACGTCTAAAATAGAAATAGCCTCTAAAAAAAACAATGTCCTCGGTTTCACTATTGAATTTCATATATAAAAAAATATATTCATGTTTGCAAAATCACATTCCTCTGCAATGTGAAAGAGGTACCGTAAAATAAAGCAAAACACACTAATCAAAATTTCATGTTTCGTTTCGATGCATCCACACATTGGGTTTTTTCACGGGTCTTTTGTTCCGAGCTATGAGGATTTAGACAGGGCAACCACAAAACGTAGATATTTCTTATTATTTATTTTTAAGAATACTCTATTTTACACAAATGAATAGCAATTTTAACAATTTTGACGTTAGATTTGGTTCAGTCTATAGTAAGCCTACTTGCAGTGCCAGCGATCGCGGGTTCGAATACCGCTGGGTGCTTTCTTTTGTTAAACATGTATTCCAGTCATGGATGTTTATATTTATAATATGTATGTATTTAAACTTATATATACATATACGTAGTGTATCAACTACCTGGTATTCGTAGCACAAGGCGTAGCTTGCTACGGAACTAGATGGCGCTATGTGCAATAATGTCCAAGGAAAACCATTTACTTACGAGTAATTAATTCATGCAACGTTTCGGATGCTTTAACTACAGAAAACTGAATGAGAGAGACTGAAGTTTTCAATTTCTACGACGTATAACACAGTGTTATAAACCATATTTGTAATAATTTTCTTATTTAGACATTAGTGATTGAATGTCGCTTTCGTTCCTAGAAACTTTAAAAGGTTCAAAACTCTGCCTAAACAATAGTTAAAGTATTTGATATATTCTTCCACAAATACGTACATTCTCTTAAGTCGAAAAGCTTCAAAAATAATTACTTACACGATCTTGTTTAAAGTGAATGTGTTACTGTAAAAGCCCGAACTACGGTAAATCCTAAGATTTTACAGTAAATCCTAAGATTTACCAACTCTTAATGGTAAAAGTCAGAACCGTTCTATAATCATCGTATATTTCGGATTTTTACCACCATTCACTTGGTAATGGCTAAGGCTATTCGGACACTAGCGTGACTACAGCGGTAATTTAGCGTGACTGGCACTCGAGATAAATTATCTAAAGAATTAGCGTTAACATTTAATTATTGGCACTCGCCGGCCGCTGCCGCGGCACGCTTCGCTCGGCTCGTGCGATTTGGTCATATATCTAACCTAACCTAACCAACCTAGAAAGAAAGAAAAGTTTTTAAAATTAACCTTTTGAACCTATGTTATCTAAATCGAAAGAAAATAATCTTTGTGCCAGTCACGCTAAATTACCGCTGTAGTCACGCTAGTGTCCGAATAGCCTTACCCATGTACTAAATTCTAATGGTAAAAGCCCGATAAAGTCGTTTCTTTTTTTCATATTCTTACATTTACCGACTCATGTTGGTAAACCTTAAGATTTACTGGTAAAACCTAAGATTTACCAATATTCGGGCTTTTACAGTAACAAATGCACCCAATAAGAACAATATCGTGTTTCAGTGTACATACTCGTACAACAAGGATCTTAGCCTAGTTAAAAAAACTGCATATTTAGTATGGTCATAGCTTAAACGCTATATCACTACATATTAAAAAACAAAGTCCTCCGCCGCGTCTGTCTGTCTGTTCGCGACAAACTAAAAGCTACTGTACCAATTTTCATGCTGTTTTCACTAATGAATAGAGTGTTTCTCGAGGAAGATTTTAGTATATAATTAGAGGAACCCACGGCTTTACTCGCGCTAAATTAAAAGTATCGGAAAAGTATGGCATTATATATTGCCTCCTATTTCACGAGGTAAGTGTAAGCAATATTCAAGGTATCTATCGACTATCTACATATAATTTTAACAAGTATTAAACCATTGCACGGTATTATTACTAATATACTGACGGACCTCCATATCAAAAATAAACTTAATTGAATTGAGCGTCGTATAGCTTATTTTTAATAAAATATTTTAAAATAATAAATTATTTTGAAAGCAAAAATATTTTTTTCTATTAAGACCGGTGGTAACCATCATTCATGTTCATTTCATAGGCTAAAAATTCAAAACGTGCTCCCATGCATTGATTTCCCTTTAAAATAACCTATGCTGTTTATTTGTGCGCAAATATTGGAGATAAAACAAAAATTTTACTTCCGTATCGCCTGTAGCTACCGTACATACAGCGTCGATATGATAAAAATATGGATATTCTCTTGTCAGTTTGCGGGACCAAAAATGATTAAATTTTTTCATCATTCATCACGTCAGTTACTCTCAATACTAAATAGGTATCTATATATTTAAATAAAATTAAGTGTCTGGTTGTAACATTATCACAACAAGTTTTTTAATACATAATACGTACAATTATATACGATACTACTAAATAAAAACATTTTTTTACATTTTTGTTTGTCCGTCTTTCTATCTGTCTGTTTGTTTGTTCACATTAATATCTGAAATGACTGAACAGATTTCACACTATACCTCAGCAGCTTAACTTTAAAGGATTAGTGAATCGAGTCGGCAGAATGAATGGTTCTAACCAAGTGGTAGGGATGGGTGGTGTGTGGATTGAGTGTGGAAAGCACTAGCCTTGGATTGTCCTTTTTAAGGTTTTTTGGTAATGATGGTCTGTGGCATTCAACTTGCGGGTTGTGGTCACAATCACGCAGAGGGCGCTACTATATGCGGTGTTAAATACTATGTTGTATCTTTAATAGTTTTAGTACAAAATCCATGAATCTAATCATCAAAATCAATCATGAAAAAACTATAACCGGCTATATTGTAATAAATATTCTGAATGAATATTTTTAAGTAAGTAATTCTTTTTTCACCTAGTCTCTTATAAATCAAATTAAGTTACGTTCTCGTGTATTTACAGGTGATACATTTATTAAATTTTAAATAATAGGTACCACTGTAGTTGCAATGCGGTTGTCAGGAACAGAAATCGAACTGACACTCATCTCATTCTGTTTGTTTATAAAATTTAAAGTCACTAATGCGTATACAACTGCAATATAAAATTCAAACATTTCTAAATCCTTTTACGTTTTTTAACGTTTACTAATTGAATTCTACAGTAATACAAAAAGCTACGCAAATCTAAAACTAAAGTGCGTACGGTTTCTATGAAATGCATTCAAAATGTTACTGAACTCGAGTTCACTGTAGTAAGAACAAGTGCCTGTACCACATATTTCGATCATGGGATATATATTTTTATTTACTATTACTGCTAACGTAATAACGTGATTGAATATCTTATTTTAGTAAGCGTGATATAAATTTCAAAATAATAATTAATTCTTTATTAATTAGCTTAAGCGAAACGAAAAATAAAATGTATGACATTGATATTTAATTTTTTAATGAGTAGATTCCTAATTGCAAAAAAGTAATAGCAATACTATTCAATGAGTGAAATTCACGGCGACACCTATTTGTATGAAAATATGGTCATTGTCACAGAAACTAAATTCTAGACTACACATTTATTTACTTTAAAAAGCTTATTAGTAACTGTTAAAATTAACAGCAGGGATGAAATGAACTTTGTTAACCAAAAACGCCTTTGCCTCGGTTAAAATCTCAGTTAAAAAGTTAAAAATACGCAATTCAATAATGCAGTATTAAGAAACTCGTAGTAGAGGCAATACATGACGTCAGCCGTGCATGAAACACCATCGAAAATGTACGAGCAAATGCACAGGTACCAGTATCAGGCCAAATTGGATCGATTTAATCCTTTTTCCTAGCCCACGTGTTAGTAAGCGAATGTGAACAGTGGCTTGAAAAAGAATTTACAAAACATTTCTGCTTGTAAACTCTTACTATTTGTTAACGAAACTACTAATGTTATGTGTTTATATTAAAAAGTTTTTTTTCGTACATTACTTTGACGATCATATTGAAAACTTTTTTTGCAATGAATTTAATATAAAATGAGGTGATTTGTCTTAAAAAAATATTAATTCAGAAAAAAGAAGTAAAAAGCGTCACAAAATGTTATTAAAAAAGTTCACCTTTCTTCCTGTTTCTTTTCTGAAAAATAGAAGTAAGAAGAACTAACTCACTTGAAATTGAAATTATAAATTAAAATATAATATTGTCCATCATGTCTTTGAAACGGAAGAGTTGCAATTATCTAATTAATCAATTTTGATGTTGGTGCAATTTTAAATTATGGAATTTTTAGTACCATTTTCAGATTTAAAAAAAAACAAAAATATCGTTTCAAAATTTGCGAAAATGTACATAATATTATACACAAACAAACGAGTATGTTTTTTTATTTGAATAAGTAAATTAAATTGATTTAGTACTTCCTCTATTTGCTATCGGTTAAAAGCTTAGGTATCAAGTATAAGCTTTCTTTACTCTTTCTCTGATATAAGTAATTAAAATTTAAATTAGAATTTTATTCATTTATCGACAACAGTTAGTAGGAGTATCCTGTACGAGGTTAGAAATGCATCTCCTAATGAAAATCTCTTATTGGAATATGTTTGCCTTTACAAAGGTGCAACTGTGGTGCAAGAACTCAAATTAAATGTAATACGTTACTAGTATCTCCATTCCTTATACCCTGGTATACTTATCAATTTAAGCTATGATAACGAATATTAATGTATTATAATACTTTCTTAGGTTTACGCAAATCGACATTATAAATGAAACTACATTTTCGGATTTTGTCGCGGATTTATTTTGATGCTGATGATGCTGATGCTTTACAGCAATATCCCGTGACCATGATTGATGTAAAGCATTCGAAACGTTGGGAATTAAAAATCAAAATAAATCCGCGACAAAATTCGAAAAGGTAGTTTCATTTATAATTAATGTATTATTTTACTATAGTCTATGTAGATAATAATATATAGTAATGTATGTACGTCACAGATGACGTTTTATTACTGATATAGTTACGGCTACATTATAATATAATATGTACATTTGCATCATTCAGTGACTAAATTAGTATAATTTATGCACGTATATAATACGTATTTTTTTAGTATTTGTAGAATTATTTTAAATTATTATTTTAATTATTTTTCAACGTTTTTTTTACCAATTTTCATTTAATTTCGCATTTTATATATGGCTTTAGCATTCTGAATTCAATGGTATTGTGTTCAATTCCCGAGTCGTGCCAAGGTTACTAATCTCAGTTTTCCTGTAAATATATTTTCAGTGGAAGCCCAGAGTTAGGAAATTGATGTTCCACGGTCCACCTCTGTGCTGAGAAAACTTAAAGTCATCGTTCTTTCCCCTAACTCTCACCTGTCGTGTCAAAGTATTGTCCCATCGGACTTTGAGAGTAAAAGGTTAAGAACGTGCAATTTGGCCTGCGCATTGGCTTGTACATTCGAAACGAGCATGTAACTATTGTGCTTCCACCGTCAAAAAAGCCATAGTAAAAAAAAATTAAAATAATAATTTAAATATTCTAATACCTATGCTTAAATATGTTTTTCCTTCAAATAAGCACTAGGATATTTGATATTATCCCAATGAAAACCACTATAAAGTTTATATTCATCTTAACAGGCTTATTCTTAAGACTATAGTGTTCTCGAAACTCGAGCTATTTTGCTCTACTAACAAAACAAAGGAGTATCCAAATTATTTATACCTTTGTCTCAGAAACAAGGAGACCACAATGGTTTCTCGCTTCATTTGTGACCATTATGTCACAATACCGTTTTTATTAACTAGAAGCGACTTGGTATAGCAAATAATTTTGCTATTTCTTTATAGTTAAAATATATTTTTACTTTGGATTAGACTTTATATTAGTCACTTTGGTAAGATTTGATAAAAAACACTAATTACTTTATTTCAAATGTAGCAATATCTAGATTCATTTACTTACATAGATATTTGAAGAATACTAGGATATCCAAGCAAATTATCTACTCATACAAAACTTAGAACAAAAAAAACCTAAAAAGCTACGCTAAGCTCTGAAATAAAGACTTAAATAATGGAAGTACTTTTAATTGGCAATACATATTTTGTATGACATTCAATACTATAATAGAAACAGGGTTTCAACGAAGTCCAAATACTGACTATTTCGCGTCAACAGCTTTCATACAGCCGACTACGCGATACTACAAATAAAAAACATTCGCTTCAATAAATACGGAAAGCAGAACGCTTTATTTGATAAAAACTTCAAAAATGTGTCAACTTAAAATGTTACACTTTAAGCGGCATTATAAAGACATAATTAGTTTCTTTAACGTATTTTTAGTAGGCAGTGGTAGCCCAGTGGTAACGCGCTCGCTTGGATAACTGAGAGATGCGCGTTCAAATCCGGGTATCGCACCTCTGATATTTTCATGTGCGAATCAATTCTAACATGATTACCACTTGTCATAAGGTGAAGAAAAACATCGTGAGGAAACCTGCATGTCTGAGAGAACCTAGCAAGTTTTCGAAAAACATGTGAAGTCCGCCAACACGCACTAGGCCAGCGCGGTGGATTATGGCCTGATCCCCCTCGTACTGAGGGAGGCCCGTGCCCAGAAGTGGGAAGTGGGTCAAAATCGATGAATATATAAATATTTTTAATATAAGGAAAATATTGTATATTATGTATAGTACAAAAATTGTGCATCAATTGTTATCGTTCTTTAGCAGTTAGCATGTATGTATGTACATTTGTTTCATTTGCATTACCTCAATTTATGATGGAGCTTTAATGAGTTGTTGTCAACAACTGTGCGATTTTTCTAACTTAAAAAAAGAGGTACCTTTGAGTAATAATCTATATATAAATATATTGCTGGACTTTCGCGATTCTTTTGGTTCCTTGGATTTATCTTCGCCATAAATATCACAATAACTATTATAACATCTAAAGATTCACGAAAATATGTATATAATAATTAACACGGCTAACGGCTTGCGATGCGTTATAATATTAAATTATTTACATCTGCTTAAAACGTATTTTACATGAGCAAAGTAGCGTGCATCCATGTAATTCGGCAATAAAATGTAGACCAATATCACAAAGGTACTATATATTTTTTCCAATTTTTGGACCACAGATGCTAAAACATAATCCCTAAAACTTCCTTTCTTCTTCACCAGACCGGCAGTACTTCTATGGTTTTACGTTAAAACTCCGCAAAATCGTTAACACTGCGGTACGTAAATTTTATTGTACACTCACAGCTAATTGGATTTTTGCCTGAGAAAAATTATTTGTATACAGTTTTCAGCGCATGAAAACAGTAATTGTGTTTATTTACTATTCATATGCACTGTAGTGTATTAATGTAGTAAATATATATAGTAGTACTAGCAATTCCCGCGGCTCCGCCCGCGTTAGTAGTAAGATGAAAATTTAGAGTTAAAAGTATTATTTAATGCCAAATCATAAAAAAATAAAAAATTGACTAAAATTAAAAAATTAAACATCTGGAGAGAGCCTTATCACCTAGAGGAATAAAAAAAGCCTACCTATTCTCAGACCTACCAAGCATACACAAAATATCATAAAAATCGGTCAAGCCGTTTTGAAGGAGTTCGATAACAAACACCGTGACACGAGATTTTTATATAATAGACTTAGTACTGTACTAGATATATCACGTTATACGTACCTATGGATACACAATTGGCACTTAAAGCACGAACTGAATTTTGCATTTTATTAATTATTATTAAATCAGTTCATTTTAACTTTAACTACTACGAGTAGTTGTATGTAATAAATCGTTAATTTTTATATGATGGACTACTAGGACAAATGACTTGATGTGTGTTCTAAATATAGAAAAAGTCCAAACAGCTGAAACTATAGTCAATTGGATTTATTCCTAAAAAATAATTGATAATTCTAGCCAAGCAATAAAATATAGTTATCATATTAATTCATTTCTATTGTAATGATCTCTGATAGTATTTAATGGCTTCAATGCGAGCGAAGCCGCGGGTAAAAGCCAGTATTCTATAAATGTAACATGCATTGTTTTTAAAAAATCTTTCTTGTACATTTTTTTATTCTTCTAACAAGTAACGCACCAACGCACCGAAAGTACAAAATTACAAAAACAACATCACATTTAAACCTACACTAGGAAGAGCTAATTTGTTAGAACACTTACTGACTTCACATATCGTCTATCGCAACCGCCAAAGAAAACTCCTTCCCACTATTTTACCTTCGGGCATTACAGTAATCAACTCGTCTACGAAACCGATGACAAATTTATACAGATAATTGGTACAAAAATGGAATACACCTTATTGTCTTCGCTATAAGGATGTGTATAAAATTAGTATAGCCTTCGGAACTTCAAAAGTAAGTTTGTCCGTTTATTCCAACGGCACCCAACTCGCCGTTCGCGGGTGTAAAAACTGCCATAAAAGTCAAGTATCTAACTCTGAAAGTTGTAAAGAGTTGCTGTAATCATAATAAGTAACGGTATCCTTCGATTGGATTGAAATAACCTTAGATTGATAGCGACTCTCTGGAAATTGTAGAAGTATGATTGATTTTTAATAAAGTATTTTTAATTTATGTACCTATACCTTACACATAATTTAAAAAATACAATGAAACGTAACTTCATAGGCTGTGGAACAATGAAGGTAATAAATATGTTGGTATTAAGTTGGTGATAAATATTTCTTAATAGTACCTTAAATATGAAAATGTACTTGTAATTTGTAAATCACATTAACTTTGCTCTTCGCTTAGCTTCAAAATCATCATCACAGATTTCACAGATCCTTTTGTAACATCATTTTCTGCGACTACCAAGAGCATCTGGCGCTGAAAAGCCTACATCGTACCCACAGTCTATTACTGCTTTAAACTAGTTAAACTATTAAGTTCAAATCCGAAGACTTATAAGACGATAGTGTCTGATACGTAATCTGATGCAAATTGGTTTCGAAGGAGTCATTTTCAGTAAACATTTACGCTACTTTAGATTTCAGAACTGTACCTCGTTTATATTAACAATTTTAGTAAGTAAAGCCAGAGCCGGTGTTAGGGTAGGGCGCGGTTGGGCGACCGCCCAGGGCGCCGGATACGATGGTGGCCACCAGAAGAGCCCACTGAACTTTGTCACTAGAAAGTGAGATTGCTGAAAACATTTTCATTGCGATTTTGATAATCTAATAAAAGAGTTAGGCGATAGAAAGGCTAAAAAAGGAAGAAAATATTAGTTTTGTTTACAATCGTCTATTTTTTGCCTCTTCTGGGATGGATTTGGGTTTCAGTTAGGGGGCGCCGCCCAGAGCGCTGGTAGAGCTTCGCCCGGCACTAGGTAAACCCAGCCTCCAATAAGCAGTAAGCCAACCATGATAAACTAAGGTCTTCTCAGAGCTTCTGGGACAATATGTGCAAAATACCCGATTCGTCCGATTCATATCATTTATCATAGTTCCCAAGGCAGTACCTCTACTGCCATATACTACATAGTACAAGCCAAGTAGGTAAGCATTCATGACATTCATAACAACTTTACATAATATGTATTTTAATTTCATTAACATAAAACAATAATATGTATATTGCTTATAATATTGACTAAAAGAATAAATTTTTAATGTTCCTATAATTAATTTCGTCTACTACTTAAAATCACCCGTACTCCATCAAATAAAACAATAGCAATATATTTTTATTTTTATTTTATTATTGTACAACGCCATCTATGTTTTGGCCTAAGAACTATTTAGTTTTCCAATGTTGTACCAGTTTTATATTTTCTTACAACAATACTACATAGTATAGCGGAAAGATGGCGCTGGCCAAAAGAATATGTATTTTACATTTTTATAATACCTAAAATAAATATAAATAACTGATTACATAAAAAGTAACTGAGATTTTAAAAAAATTGTCAAGAATACCATATTTTGTTCCAATCTTCTAATCAATTCTAGTTCTCACTAAGGCGTTTTGTGTAAACTAGTTTTCACTAGTTAAAACGCGTTGTAACTGAGAACGCGTTTTAACTGTAACTGTATTCATAAAAGGTATATTATAAAATGTCGAAACTACTTATCCGATTTCAACGTTATTTTTTTTCAAAATGTGTGAATTGTTCCAACTCAAAGTTAAGTCAATTTTTTGCTCCTATAAATATAGACATCAATGTAATTTATAAATAAGTTCATTAATAATTATTGTTAAGTGTACATTTAATGCTTGTAAATTAATTATTATAACCTACATACTACTTCATAAGATACTGTAAATAAATTATTTAAAGCAGCCATTTTAAAAAGTTTTTAAAACTTATATTATTTAAAAAAAAACAACTCATAGACTGAAGAGAAAAATCCCTACGCTCTACATAGAGCTTCATATCTTCGAGTCGATAAACTCGAAAAAATATATGAATTATACAATATTATAATTTGTAATGCAGTATTGTTGTACAATATACCATATTAATAAAAGAATGATTACGAAATGAAAACTAAACCTTTTTTATAATGTATAATATGATTAACGATATTTATATTAATAACTAGTTAAATAATTTAACAAAATTAAACGTTATTCGTTACTTCTAAACAAAAAAAACATAATTACAAATTCAACTCATTGAGTGCCATTCAGAGGTACATCAGAGAACCTACTTAATAATACTTTAAAAAATTCTGAAATATAAAATTTGCAAGTGCAATTATCTTGTCTAAAATAATCTTCTCAGCAAAGCGATAGAAGCAGCCGACGACAAAACCAAGGAAACAGAGTTTAATGGATTCGCAGCGTTGATTTTACAAGAGTCTTCAGAATTTATGAGAAACACAAACGTTGTGTTTTGTAGATCATATTTTCTTACAGCCTGGTCTAGCTTCATTGCATCAGTTTCCTTTAAATGTAGAGAGCGCGTTAGCTTCCACAGTTCATCTGAAAAATGAATTACTTAAATATAATACACTACAAAACACGAAAATATTAATGCATTACAACAATAATTAATTAAACTAATTAATGATTGTTAAAATTAATTTTTTTAAAGCGGCCTACACTAGAAGTTCCAGTTATTATCATTTTTCCGACATACTTTAACTTTCATCGTATTTCACATAATTTAAAAAAAAAACCTTAATAAATATAACTTACAACCTTGGTTATAAATCACTCCGTCTATTAGTAAAATTCCATTTGGCAATATTTATTGCATTCCTAAGAATAATCACACGCAGTGAGAGAGAACTTTGCCTTAGAATACGTAGATTTGCTAACATTTAATTACATATTAGTCATAATTATAAGGATCTTTCATATTTTGACTTAACAATTATTTTAATGATAACAACAACATGAGCCGTGTGCTAACAAAACACACGAACACTCTGATATGATAACACTTGCTCGTAGCTACAGATAACGGTCACCAGCTCATATCTATTTTGTTCTCAGTAAATGCATTTACGCATACCACGTGTAGGAAAAATATGGCTTACCGACTAGGAAAACCAGTACTACCAATTAAAACCCAGCGGAACCTCGCACATTTTATTAGGACGTCGAAGGATTGCCTACGTACTCAAAAACGACTCCCCGACCGCAAGTTTGCCGAAGCAGACCACATAGCCAAGTGGTTGATCCACAGACCACAGCCTATGCTATCAGAGAAGTACTTGGACCACCCCGCATGGCACATCGCCTAATGGGCCTAAGCCTAAGGCTGTGTTTCTTGGCTATTTGGCGAAATATTTTTTTATCCTAAACTGCTTATACACGATCCAGACCGCTTAATATGCTTCATTTATTATTTTCAAAATTGTACATAATTTTATAAACGCGCAAAACACTTTTAACTATAGCATGGTTTAACAGATTTTACCATTGGAAAATAGTTCTTACAAATGAGATAGTTAATTGAAGTAACTCGCTTTTCCGACTCAACGCGCTTGACCTCCAATCAAGCGAAACGGTACTTCTGCTTTGTTATACCGATATCCGGCTTCCGGATGAAGAGACGGTACATTGAACAAGATTAAATAAATCTTTAGATGATACTAATATTCAGTAGCATTATTAGAAATGTGACAGTTTATATGCGATTATAAGTAATATAATTAATTAAAAAAATAACTGCTACATGCAGTACTTACACGTAATGTTGCCACCAGAGTTATCAGAACAGGCATAAAGTGCAATGTAGTGCTCATAGTCCACACCCAGTACTGAATATTTCACTGTTCTATTATCTGTAAGCATTTTTTATTATCTACTAAATATTATACATTAAAAAGTCTAAGTATTAATTATAGGAATAAATGTATTATTTAAGAGTCAATTAAAAATGATCATAGAATATTAGAATAATAAATATTAATAAATATTTTGGGAGACTTGAGACATAATTACACAGCGCCATCTAGTTCCGTAGTAAGCTACGAAGCTTGTGTTACGGATACCAGATAGTTGATATACTATACATCCATAACTTTAAATACATACATATTATAAATATAGACACCCATGACTGGAGTACAAACATTCGTGCTCAACAAATGAATGCCCCAAGCGGGACTCTAGCCTGCGACCGTCGGCATCGCAAGTAGGAAACTTGCTGCGCCTTTCAACTTTCTACAACAGTAACTAGAATAGTTAAAAATCTACAGAACTAAAAAAAATGTCTTTTTTACCCCTAATAGTTTGATTTATTCTAGAAAATTTTATTAATAAATGCCCTATTCTTAAAACGCATTAAAATAACTCACCCTTATAATTCACTGAAAGTAAATCACCACCGTTAGTTTCATCAGTAAGAAAAACGGATCCGTTATAGAAACTAGCGGTGTTATTGACTACCCAAGTGATAGAGATATCCGTTGTATTGTTGCTTTTATGGTTAAAGTCGACCATGGCACAGTCGACTTGCTTGTTGAAGTTGGTTGCCACTGCGGCAAAGTACCATCTCCCATCCAGCTGGAACCAGGAAGAAGACAGTGTAAAATCACAAAATAATTTTAAATACACTATAAATATGAACACCTATGACTGGAGTACAAACATTTGTGCTCAACAAATGAATGCCTCCAGCGGGACTCGAACGATGACCGCTGGCGCAGAAGGAAGGGTCACTACAAACTGATCCAAACGTGTCGTCAACAGCACATTTATCATATTTATGTCCACTACTAGAAAATCATCATTTTTAAAAAAATATAATGAAATGAAAATAATATTATTCATAAATTGGTCGTTAAATTGAACATACCTGCCTTCACTATTTTATTTTGTTGTAGAAATCGTTTCGTATGTGTAGTTATTTTTTTAATTAATATACATACATACATACGTACATATTAGTAATGTAATCACTAAACACCCATGACGTGAAAAACGTTCGTGCTCATCAAAAAATGAATGCCCCCAGCGGGATTCAAACCCGCAACCGAGGTGACACGGGTCAAATTCAAGTACTGAGAATACTTTATCCATACAAAGATAAGGACATTTTTTTAATTTTTAAAAGCTTACCTTTGGTAAATCCAAATTAGTAGAATTGACATTCTCACAAGTATATTGAGATTCAACTTTATTTACAATAAGTATTACTATTACCATTAAAAATATTGTCCGCAGCATTTTAGTTGTGTTAAGTAATATAGTGTCAACGTTATAATGATTTAACTCAGCAATTGCAGAAGTAGAGTCTTTTATAACATTTTGTAGGAAACAATTAAGTACTTCCGTGTTAAAAAATATGTTACTAAGTGGAAAATTTCAAATGCTTGTTGTAAATTAGTTAAAAAACTAGATCTGAGTGCAGTACCAGTTTTACTTATTGTGTAGTAAGACGTAGGTTCAATTCCATCGCAATACGAATTTGTATTTAAAATATAACTAAATATTTATTAATCGTGATAAGAAATGTAATCTATTCACATAATCAAATTGTAAAATGATTTTTTTTTGAACATCTCATTGAAATTGTCATTATTAATCGATACAGAGGCCAACTCTATAGTTAATTTTTTTTGTTTGTCTGCCTATCTGTGAACGACAGTATCTCATGAAAACAACTAGTCAGATGTTGATGAAATTCAGTGTGACAATTCATTTTACGACAGAAAAATATCTCGTCTAACCGTTACAACATACCAATGGACGAGCCCAAATGGTACGAGGTTATGTCGCTAGTCCTTTAATAACAATTAAAAAAAATTAGAATTATGAAATTCTATTAATAAAGCAAGTAGTGTCACTACACTGATCCAAGAATGTCTTCAAATAAAATACAAACACTTCGTGTTGATATCAAGATATCTATAGCTTTAGGCGTGCAACGAAATCTCAAAAGATAAGTTATACGCGAGATAAAATCAATAGTTTATTCGTCAGATACTTTGTGAAAATGTACTATGTTGTTGTGTTAACATTTATTTTAAATTTGCAAACTTTAAGTGAAGGACAAGTGATATTATTTGGAAACTGTACAGATGTAGAGACTATGAAATATTTTGAAATAGAAAGGGTAAGTACAATTCAAATCATGAATTATTAATATAAAAAAATCATGGAGGATGTTGTTGGCTACAACACAGTTTTTAGTGTTAAATTCTTATAATAATGTAAAAGTGACGATTCAAAAGTGCTTGTAAAAGTCTATTTGAATAAAGTATATTTTGACTTGACTTTGACTTTGAGACGTTTAAGTTTGAGTCGAGTTGGTCTTTATGGTAGTCTGTAATGGATCTAGTCAGTCTGTTCCAATAAGGATTTTTTTTATTTTAACGGACCAACGTTTAAAGAGTCAACGTGGAATATTTGGATTATACCTACATTATAAGCATTTATTCCTTATCTCCATTTATACTCTCTTATAGGATGATTTTCGGGATAAAAACTTCATGTCCTAGCATCTTAAATTAAGTTTATACCAATTTTCATCTCAATCGTTTATCAATATTTTCATGTGCGAATTATTGTAATGTTTATCACTTGTCTTACGATACAGAAAAGCATCGTGAGGAAACCTGCATGTCTGAGAGAACCTAGCAAGTTTTCGAAAGACATGTGAAATCCGCAGACCGGACTTGGCCAGCGTAAAGGACTATGGCCTTATCTCCCTCGTATTAAAGAGAGGCCCGTGCCTAGGATGTGTGATGAATGTGTTGATTTGATTTTTACCCTAGCTTCAGTGTGTCGGACTTCTATTTAAAGTATAAAAGTTTGTATATGTGTGAATGAATTCTCTTCCAAGTTAAAAGCTAACACCACTGTAACTATTTTGCTAAAAATTTTACAGGTATTCTTGTCTTCAGCCCTTTTAACGTCCCACTGCTGGACAGAGGCCTCCCTCAGTGCGAGGAGGATCAGGCCATAGTCCACCGCGCTGGCCTAGTGCGTGTTGGCGGACTTCACATGTCTTACGAAAACTTGCTAGGTTTTCTCAGACATGCAGGTTTCCTTACGATGTTTTTCTTTACTGTAAAACAAGTGGTAATCATGATAGAAATGATTCGCACATGAAAATATCAGAGGTGCGAGACCCGGATTTGAACCCGCATCACTCGGTTATCCAAGCGAGCGCGTTACCGCTGGGCTACCACTGCTTTTATAGGTATTCTATTATTATTTATTTATGATTCTTTCAGACAAACTGATTTGCTAAGGCAAAAGATAGAGACCAGTTGAAGTTGAAGAGTAGGGAGGACTTTTGCCATGCAGTGGGACGCTACAGGCTTATAATAATAATATTTACGATAATTCTATTATTAGCTATTAGCAAACCAAAGTAGTACAGGAGCTAAGCGATGATTTTACTCACTGGTTATCTAATAAAACGTTTATAGTTTCTAGGTAAATGGTATCAATTAGAGAGATTTCCAACCTGGTTTGAAGAATCTGTTGACTGTTCTTACAAAATTATCGAGCAATGTGGTAGACGGATTGAATTCCAACATATTTACGTAAAGGATCGCATTCAGTATGTGCTTCATATTAATAGCTCTTACGCACCAGGAGACAAAGCAGTATTTTCTATACCGGAGAATAACATAGGTTAGTCACTTTTGTAATCTTGATTTACATTACCATAATCTTGGGTTCGATTCCGAATTGAGATAAATTAAATGGCCTGAGTGAAAAACTACTAATTTGTTTAAAATAAAGCACTATAACTTTACTAGAACATATTTTATTAAAGTTGAATATAAAAGAATGTATTAATATTTGTATTTAAAAAAATTATTAAAAAGAAGAAGAAAAAAGTATATGAATGAAGAATTATTCGTGAAAATGTTAAAGGTTAAACTAAGCTAATAAGTACACTTTCAAACAAAAGTTTCAAAATGGTTGTAATTCAATTCAATTATTTCTTTTAATGGCTTCCAGGAAAAAATGGTTGTACAAAGTTTATTTATGATTGGCATTGACAATTAAACAATTACAATGCAACTAATTTAAACAGTTTGATACATTATTCGGTACATTATTTTTCAGATCCATATGGCATTCCGTTATCAGTAATAACGACAGATTACACGAACTACGCTATTGTGTATGGATGCGCATATAATGAGACTTTGGATCTTAAACAAGGTTCGTTTCAATACTAATTAGACTTTCTTCATTTCTTTAAAGATTAACTTCAAATTAAAATTTACCATCTATCCTTATTAGTAAAATATCAAAAAATAAACAAACATAATATATATATTCGTTGGTTTGTTTGTCTTTTTCACAAAAACTAAGGATTCAATCGAAATCATTTTTGGATATAAGCTCATGAGTTGAAGAGCTTAGGAAGCTTACTGGGTTTGCTTGTCAAGAAATCCCTCTAATTATAATTAGTTACTTTACAAAAGTAGTTAGTACGCATAAAGTGTTTTAGAAAGATTCACATATGAAAATCTGAGAAGTGCTAGACCCAGAAATAAACTTCTCTTGACTATCTAAAGTATCTATGTACAATGAACATGGTGCCAATGCTACAATCTCATTCATTATTTTAACTTGTAAATCGTTCATACTTCGCACCTCTGATGTTCGAATCATTTCCAACATGATTACCACTTGTCTTACGATGAAGAAAAACGTCGTGAAGGCACGTCTGACAAAACCTAGCAAGTTTTCGAAAATCAAGTGAAGTTTATCAGACTACCCCCTTGCAATAAAATATGGTGTAGTCCTAAATAAAGCCCCAATGGACCTTTAAAAAAATAGGAATACAAACATCTTATGAAATATTTTTAGTTGTAGCATGGATTTTATCAAGAAATACAACACTACAGCCAGATTTACTTCAAAAAGCATATCAGGAACTGAACTTGCTGCCATCCGGTAGCTTAGCATATTTAGAAAAAGTGAAACAAGATGAGAAGTCCTGTACCCATTACTGGTCCGCTCATGTATACGCAGAATATTATAACAGTACAGTTAAATAAATGTATTTTATGAACTCTTCCTTTATTTAAGCAAATCTCCCCGGTTGTTTTTACTTATGACGAGTATTGTGAACATTTACGGCATATTAAAACATCTAAATATACTCATTTAGTTTAACTTGAAAGGCAAAGAGAGATTCAATTATTTTTATACATTTATTTGATAAAATATTGAATAAGTGTTAAGATATTTTGATGGTCTGTCTGATACTTTATCTATACGTCTATATAATATATACTTAGGTGCAAAACTGTCCCAACCATACATGACAATCATATTTTTCGTAAAAAAAAAAGAAGTGAAATAATTATTCAAAACTTTAACTATATTTTTACAATAGCAGACATGACACAAAGTAAGAAAATGAAAAATTAAATTGTTACATCTCTATTATGTATTCATAAACACAAAATAATATTGGGACACTTTTGCACCGCTTTGGAAAAAATAAAAATTCGAAGCTGTAATGTTTAGTTTGAAGACCTTTTGCTCTCATCACTTCTGCCAATCTCTTCGGCATACTTCTTACAAGTTTTAAGCAATAGTCAAGAGAAATTTTATATTGTTCTCGTACTCGTTTCCATAAAATATTGACATCAGTCAACCATCATCAGATAATGGTGAGTCAAAATCCCTTAGTAAAGTCCTATTCAAGTCTATCCTTAAATTTTTTATGGCTTTAAGGTCTGTGCTCAGTGCAGGCTACTGTAGCACTTCAAATTCTTATTTATTAAATAAATTCGAACCAATTTTTTCGCGAGTACTTGAGGTCTTTATCATATACTCGACCGGTACTCAACGAGTGAAGAGACACCTGACTGCGGGAGAAGCAAAATCGGCCTTAAATGCATCAGTACTAGTTCGCAGAGATACGAGTCAAATAGTAAGTGAATAGAGCAATGGGCTTTATATTCGGCTGGCTTAGAGCCGTATAGTGAAAAAGAAGAAGCTTTTACTGTCGAAAAAAAACTAAAAGCTCGTCTTAAGTTTGTGAAGAAGTATTAGTCGTGGACAGCAGGTGATTGGAGTCGTGTAAAACAAAGATTAACAGATACTCTACAGACGGAAGGCAATGGAATTGGTAGAGAGACGAAGAGAAGAAGAATGTAAAAGATTTCATACAAACAGTGAACCATGGAGGTGAAAATGTCATAATTTTGAGCTGCGTGGCTGACAGAACTGGATCTGTTAGAAGATTTAACGACATAATGAAAAAAGAATTGTATCTCAATATTAAAGATACAAATTTGACAGAAACTATCGAAAATATGCCGCTAACTGAAAAAAAAGTACTTTTTCAACACAATAAAGACTTCAAGCACTCTCGAAAAAATTAGTTCGAATTGGTTAAATAAGCCAAAATTTGAAGTGCTACAATAGCCTGCACTGAGCACAGACCTTAAAGCCATAAAAAATTTAAGGATAGACTTGAATAGGACTTTACTAAGGGATTATGACTCACCACCATCTGATGATGGTTGACTGATGTCAATATTTTATGGAAACAAGTACGAGAACAATATAAAATTTCTCTTGACTATTGCTTAAAACTTGTTAGAAGTATGCCGAAGAGATTGGCAGAAGTGATGAGAGCAAAAGGTCTTCGGACTTAACATTACAGCTTCGAATTTTTATTTTTTCCAAAGCGGTGCAAAAGTGTCCCAATATTATTTTGTGTTTATGAATACATAATAGAGATGTAACAATTTAATTTTTCATTTTCTTACTTTGTGTCATGTCTGCTATTGTAAAAATATATTTAAAGTTTTGAATAATTATTTCACTTATTTTTTTTACGAAAAATACGTATTTTATGTATGGTTGGGACAGTTTTGCACCTTAGTGTATATAAATAAAATTAAAGTTTTTGTTTTTAATAACCAAGTAGTCTGTCTGTTTATTTGTTTCTAATCTTTGAAACGGCTGGACCAATTTGGACGGGACTTTCACTCACAGATAGCTAATGTTATAAGGAGTAACTTAGGCTACTTTTATTTTAGAAATTCTATTCATTTCAACTAGCGGTACGCGCGGCTTCACTCGGGCTAGGGACGAACCTGAGCGAAGCGAGGGTGAGTCGCTAGTTACTTATAAAATCAAAAACTGTAAGTTTGGACTCCGTATTGATAATATCGATTATTTCAATAAGATTTTACAAAATATAATATTTAATGTGCAGATTCTACTCATAATTGACGACTGGTTTGGCTCAGTTGGTAGTGACCCTACTTTCTGCGCCAGCGGTCGCGGGTGCGAGTCCCGCTGGGGGCAATCATTTGCTAATCACGAATGTTTGTACTCCAGTCATGGGTGTTGATATTTATATTATGTATGTATTTAAAATTTATATGTGTAGTATATCAACTATCTGGTATCCGCAACACAAGCACGTTACGTAGCTTACTGCGGAACTAGATGGAGCTGTTGTAATAATGTCCCAACATATTTATTTATTTATTTATTTAATTATTACGTAGGTAGGTATGTATAAATTGAAATCTGGGCAGAAATTATTTATTTCTGCCCAGATTTCAATAGCATTATCAGTCTGACAACTGTGGAAATGAAAGAACTAAAACATATATGTTTTTAGTTTAAAGTCATATATTTTGCATCACTTAATTGGTTTTTAGTGAATGACGAATAGTCGCATTATTGCAAATGCGCTGTATAGATAAGATTTTATCAATAATTTAGTAATTTTTCCATAATTTTCTCTAATCGTTTACACGGATTTATAATTAAGGTGACATTATAATACTTTTTCATATTAAGTAATTTAAATGTAACAGTTGAAGTTAAATGTAATAAATAAAAGTAACAACCAATACATTTGCAAAACCAAATATGAATACGTACCAGAAGGACTAGTACCTACCTACATATTTTAATTTAACAGAACGGATTACTTATGAAGCTTGAGATTTACCTACAATCTGCGCTAGCGGTCGCGGGTTTGAGTCCCGCTGGGGGCTTTCATTTGTTGAACACGAATGTTTGTACTCCAGTCATGGATGTTAATATCTATAACATGTATGTATTTAACGTTATATATATATATATATAGAATATCAACTATCTGGGATCCGTAATACAAGCCTCGTAGCTTACCACGGAACTGGATGGCGCTGTTGTAATAATTTCCCAACATATTGTACCAACATTATAAATAAAATAAAAGATAAGTTACATTGATAAAGATGAAGATGACAACGATGATGTCCTCATGATCGATTTCGGCCACTGCGGCCGTTTACACTGAGATGTGGTTATACCGATATGACTGCACACGAGATTATACAGTGCTCAATTGTCCACCGCCGTCAACTTCTCAACTTTGAGTATTACTAAACACTTAATAACTAAACTTGACGCTATCCGGAACTCGAACACTGGTCCTCCTGGATGTGTCGTACATGATAGAAACTACACCTAGTTAGTGAAGACAGACTTATTCTAAGTTACTTCAACAGTATACATGCGAAGGTGAAAGTATATTTAGTTTAGGGAAAATTGGTTAATATTTAGGTAAATTCTCAATTAAAGCGTGAATAATAAAATCCAATAGGCTGCATCTATTCATACGGCTACTGGACGAATAAAATATATATTATTCGTCCGACAATTGTCGGTTAATACGAATATCTATCACTTTTATTGCTTTCTAATAAAAAATAAGTGAGTTTTAGGTGCAGTATATATCCAAAATATAAAAAGAAAATAACCTTAACCTACCGAGTTGAAAATTTATTATTTAAGATTCCTCCGACTTTTAACATTACATAAACATGACATAACACCCTCAAAACTATTTTTATCCTATATATTTATATCCTATAATAAAACTATTTCAAGCTAATCGTCCGATAAATGTACGAATAAATATAATTTATTCGTCCAGTACCCGTACAAATAGTCACTTCGAATCCAATGTATGGGTATAACATCTATGATTTCAACTGCTTTTGTATCATGTATGACTAAATTATATGCAGGTATGATGTGTAAGTTTTTATTATACATAATATTTTGATTAAAATTGAATAAGGATTTCTTGGAATTTTTAGATCACTTATTTCTAATTTCATTATTTAAAACTAAAATTTTCTTACCGCCGCAGTCAGAGTCACTTAATGGACCATTAAGTCGTTCTTTAGTATGAAGATTCTCGACTTAATGGTTCTTTAAGCGACTCAGAGTGCGGCGGTTAGTAACTAAATTAACTTCGTATAATTTTGGAACTAAAGATGTTAATGTAACTCTGTTAAATCTAAATCGATACAACGAAGTTTTAATATTTTTATAGCTTTATTTGGAAAATAAAATTTCAGTAGCATTTAGGTAATAATAAAGTATATAATAACAATTATTTGCACATGACCTTAAATATTAGTAATAGATTACTATTACTTTTAAAATATTCGTTTTGTATTTTATTGATAGACCTTTTTATTTACTTTTTCCCTTAATACTCGTAAAGATAACAATACATTCAATACATAATTTAATATATTTTAAGAATCCAGATTAGTAATGAACTTCTCAAACGGGCACAGGAAATCTAAAAGTTGTTGGCTCCATGGGAACGTCCTCATAGTATTTTGGAATACACTTGCTTCTATCATCTTGTACTAGATTTTTGGGATCAACCCCAATTTTCTGAAGTGGTTTTAGTGCAAGTTCTTTCGACACAGCATTCAAAGAAGGGTTTCTTGACAGAATCCAGACATAAACTAAAAAATAAATACAGAACTTACTACATACATTATCGTTTTAAGTACAAAAATATTTAATGCGTAATATCCTCCAAACCATTAATGGTGGAAATTCAATGAGATATACCTGGCATACCAAGTCATGCTCAAAGCAAAATAAAAAAATACGTGTTCCTACGTCACATCGAGGCCCGGCGACAAGTGGGGACTCAAACCGGTTCGTCGACTGCAGCCGCGAACGCTGCGCCGCACTCCGCCTACGGGACTCGCTCGCCACCTCTCGCCGTGTGCACACACGACTATCGAACCAACAATACAGTCTTTTTATCCTACCGAAGTATTTTATTTACTAGTCTAGACCCCCAGCATCACACCTGGAGCTAGGCATTCAACAAGTGGTCCTTCGAGCCGGATCTTCAACCCGGGGAATATGTTCCTACGTCACATCGAGGCCCGGCGACAAGTGGGGACTCAAACCGGTTCGTCGACTGCAGCCGCGAACGCTGCGCCGCACTCCGCCTACGGGACTCGCTCGCCACCTCTCGCCGTGTGCACACACGACTATCGAACCAACAATACAGTCTTTTTATCCTACCGAAGTATTTTATTTACTAGTCTAGACCCCCAGCATCACACCTGGAGCTAGGCATTCAACAAGTGGTCCTTCGAGCCGGATCTTCAACCCGGGGAATATGTTCCTACGTCACATCGAGGCCCGGCGACAAGTGGGGACTCAAACCGGTTCGTCGACTGCAGCCGCGAACGCTGCGCCGCACTCCGCCTACGGGACTCGCTCGCCACCTCTCGCCGTGTGCACACACGACTATCGAACCAACAATACAGTCTTTTTATCCTACCGAAGTATTTTATTTACTAGTCTAGACCCCCAGCATCACACCTGGAGCTAGGCATTCAACAAGTGGTCCTTCGAGCCGGATCTTCAACCCGGGGAATATGTTCCTACGTCACATCGAGGCCCGGCGACAAGTGGGGACTCAAACCGGTTCGTCGACTGCAGCCGCGAACGCTGCGCCGCACTCCGCCTACGGGACTCGCTCGCCACCTCTCGCCGTGTGCACACACGACTATCGAACCAACAATACAGTCTTTTTATCCTACCGAAGTATTTTATTTACTAGTCTAGACCCCCAGCATCACACCTGGAGCTAGGCATTCAACAAGTGGTCCTTCGAGCCGGATCTTCAACCCGGGGAATATGTTCCTACGTCACATCGAGGCCCGGCGACAAGTGGGGACTCAAACCGGTTCGTCGACTGCAGCCGCGAACGCTGCGCCGCACTCCGCCTACGGGACTCGCTCGCCACCTCTCGCCGTGTGCACACACGACTATCGAACCAACAATACAGTCTTTTTATCCTACCGAAGTATTTTATTTACTAGTCTAGACCCCCAGCATCACACCTGGAGCTAGGCATTCAACAATACGTTATATTATCGGAAGTTTTGCAATGCCATAATTACAGAACTTGAAGAAATTTACTAAAAAAATCTGGGTGGAAAGGCCCAGTAAAAACTTGAACTAAAGAGTTAAGACACTACTTTGACCCAGATTCGTATTATTTGCAACTATATTAAGATGTGTTATAATATAATAGCGATATGATAGTTTTTCTAACATGGCGAAGGAAAACATCGTGAGGAAACCTGCATGTCTGAGAGAACCTAGCAAGTTTTCGAAAGACATGTGAAGTCCGCCAACACGCACTAGGCCAGCGCGGTGGACTATGGCTTGATCCCATTCAGGGAACGTTAAAAAGGACTGATTACTTACTATAGTGCTTATTGATCAGTTGACTGTACTCGCAGGTGTACACTGTCGCATAGTAGTTGTAATTAGTCGCCAGTATACGGAATGGGTATCTGCGCGTCTTCACTGAAATTGAATAAATAAATAGTGAAATAACGATTAATTAAAATAAAATATTATCAATATCTCAAAATCGATTTTTTAAGCATTAAAGTACTCAGGCCTAATTCACTCTTTAAGAATTACCCTTCCTTTCTCTCCATGACTAAGAAAAACCAGCTATAGTTAACTATTATAAATGTTTGGAAAAATAAAATTCTAGTATTTTCAACCGAGTTCCAAAAAAGAGAACGTTCTCAATTCGTCTGTATTTTTTTTTGACACTTTATTATCCCCAAACTATATAATCATTTCTTATGGAATATTAAAACACGCCCTGAGTTTTTTAATTTTTAACTTGAATATATTACATGTAACTTTACGGATAACTTGTATATATTGAATGTAACTTTTTTTACTTTTACTTTTTACATTAGCATTGAATGAATGAATGAATGAATGAAAACACTCTATTGCACACCAAGTAAAATAAAAAAATAGATTACATTACTAGACAAAATTATGAGATATCATTGCTATGCAAAGGCGGCCTTATCACTGTTAGTGATCTCTTACAGGCAACCTTTAACGTAAGAAAAACATCAAAAGTAACGGAGGGGTAGCACTAGTGTAGCTTATAATACATAGTAGGTACATATAAAAATATAATTTAAATTAAAAAGAAAAATATATAGTGCAATATTTAATAATATATACATATAATATATAAAATATAATATAAATGATATAATATTATAATACTTAATATATAAATATAATAATAAAGTTATAGTATAACCAATATTTAATGGTAAAATGTATAATTTTGAAAATTAAAACTTACATCGTCTAGGTGCATTTTTGAAAGCAAAGATGAGATCCAAATTTGATGCATCCTCGATGTTTGAGGGTATGTCAATCTTCCCAACACTAAATCTATGGAACAGGCCGCGATCGATCCTTGTCTGGTTGAGATAAATACCCGAAGGTCTCGTAATCAGCTCAATGGTGGAACAATTATTTTGATGCTGTCCATCACTGGAGTAGTAGAAAGCTTGATACCATTTCCCATAGAACTAAAAATGTATGCATAAGGTATATTGAATTATTTTTAACTTTAGAACATGTGTTCTAAATAGATAACAAAAATATTCATGTGCATTCGTTCAAAAGATAACATTATTTAAATGTAAGTATAAGATTAATATATTTATTTCAATACTTTTAATAAAATTATCTTTGAAAACAGATTGGTTTTGGTTTTTGGTCCCGATGTGTCGATCGCTTTACAGAAATCGTGTTCCTGATGTCAACATTGTTAAATATTTGTGTATATCTACAAAATGTGGAACACGTAACCTATAGCTAATCTAATTAAGAGATCTCTGCCAGTAAACCCTTAAAAATTAAGTAAATTCAGAGAAGTGTAATAACAGTATAGCGTTAAATGGTTTAAACTAGTATATTTAATATTAAAATATATCAATATCAATCTCTAAATAATCGTAAATAAGTAATACATACGTCAGCCAATCTAAAATTTTCTTGTAAGTCAACATTATCTGGACATCTTCCCAATAAAGTGAAGTATGCAAACACAGAATTGAAACAAATAATTAAAATTATCAACTTAAGCATTCTGCCTGTTCGTAGTCTACTGGGAGAATCTTATTTCTTGAGTAAATTATTGTGTTATAGGTTATCAGTTGAACGGACACTGTTCTAAGAATAAAACAACAGTATTATATATTATGTATATTTGGTTTTTCTTATTATAAAAGCTAGCTACTCCGCCTGGCTTTGCTCGTGTTCGTCTATAGACACGTTTTAATTATCTTTTATAGCGGAGCCCTTTTTCTTTTTCTAAAATCGAATTAGTCTATGCTACCTTCCAATTAAAGTTTACCAGCTATCTGCCAATTAAAGTTCCATCCTAAGCTGTCCAGCCGTATCAGAGATTATCGGAAACAAACAGATGGACAAAAATTTTAAAAATTGTGTTTCTCTTATAAGTAAAATAGTACAAACCTACAATTCAGTTTTATTTTTTGTATTGATATTGATTATTCCATACTTTTATAATGATAAAAGTAACTGACATGATGAATAATAAAAAAAAATCATTTTTGTTCCCGCAAAATAAAGTAAAATTTCTTTTTTTACTTATTTTTACTTTCTTTACAAAGGAAGGTAAAGAAAGAAAAAGCACAACATAGTATCAAGCTCGATTTCTTAGAATAGGTAAGATTGTATATATTTTTTTATTAACTTGTTTTTTTTTTGTATTTCGAGTAGACCAGACCTTTATCTTAATAATCGATAAGAAAATTTACAGTCACCTTGCCATATTATATATATCTCGACATACTTACAGTATTGTTATTCATAATTAATGACTTCTCTTTCTTAGTAATCGCATATTTATTTTTATTTTATATGATTGTTATTGGATTTCTAGTAACTAATTTTATAAGGAAAAATCTGGTAGCCAAGAAAATAGCCATGTAAATAAACTTGCATAGTTTAGTTTAGTTGTAGTTATCAATTCTAAAACGTAATAACTCACTTTTTGAACTTTGGTTTACAGGTACCTACTAAAAATAAAGCTTAAGAGTTTGTTTGTTTAAACGCATCTATCAGTCGACTGCTTCAAAATGAAGTTTTCTGAATTATTACTTCGTTTGCAAGGATATAGGCAAACTAATATTAAACAACGATCTACGTAGGTAAAAAATTAAAAAAGCAGGCAATCTCGAAAAAGGCTTGAATCTAAACAATAAATTAATCAGGCTTAGAATATTGGTACATTTCTCCTTAATATTTTCTTACAACGTACTAACCCTGACCTTCAGAAATCTTCTGTATACAAAGTCACTCCATAATCTAAAAAAAACTCAACTGGAGGACGTTTATGAACCCTTGGATTCAATTTACTGGCAATTTCATTGTAATACGACTTTACAGACGGTCATCATTTAATAATTATCGCGTGGGACGCGACCTCGCATTCGATAGCACTCGTTCGGTCTGTCTGCATGTTTTCACAATGCTCTTAATATTTTCTTTATGTATGTACTTTATGTACACTTTGGCAGCCGAATTTACTTTGCCCGGTGAATGTCCAAATGTGAAGATACAGGAAAACCTCGATTATACTAAGGTCAGTTCTAGTTCAATATTGCTCACTTACTATTAAGAGGGAAGAAATTAGGTATGATTTTTATATACACATCATAAAAATAACCTATTTGGTTAATTTCTTGCATACAAAGGATTTAATAAGCTTACTACGTCGTATATTAAATTAAAACTTAAATTTTTTTGTGTTATAAAAATAAAACCAAAAACCTTAATAGATATGAATTGATATTTATAAGCTATTGGTTGTTTTCATACTTTCAGCTTCTAGCGCCACCTATTGATATGAACTTTAAGAGAAGAAACGGTTTTTACTATTTATAACGTTACCTATCCGCAAGCCAAAATTCCGTCAAAATCGGTCCACTTGTTGAGATATTAGCCAGAACAAATAGACAGATAGACATGTTTTTTTAAGAAAGTTATATATATACTTTCATATGCATATAGTGAAAAGATGTTAATTTGAAATTAAAACAGACACTTCAATTTTATTTATATGTCATCATCATCTTACGAAAACTTGCTAGGTTTTCTCAGACATGCAGGTTTCCTCACGATGTTTTCCTTCACCGTAAGATAAATTTAATAAGTATAAAAATGATTCGCACATGAAAATATCAGAGATGCTAGACCCAGATTTGAACCCGCATCACTCGGTTATACAATCTAACTAAAAACATCTCTAAGAAATCTATGCTAACCATTAAAACTAGCCCGTGAACTAGCCCGGACGGAGCGAGGCTGAGTCACTAGTATAAATTAATTGAGTATAGCTTGTTAATAATTACTAAAATATAATAAGCTCGTAGTTTATTAAAAGCATAATAAATAACAAAATTAACTAAAGTACAAACTAAAATTCATGTTAGGTAGAATTTAACGGATATAATCGATACCGTAATTTTTCATTACTATATATTTGTTTTGTAAATATATAAATAATATATAATAGTTTCCTACTTAATATTTCCTAATTTTAAATAAAAGGCTTTATTTTCGATAAAAAGAGAAAATATTTAGAGTTGTTGGATAAGTATAGTAGTACCTTTTCTTATCATAGTTTTCAGGGATGTGGTACAACGCTGCAAGTTACGCTAGTGACGGCAGAAGTATATATGACTGCGCATCTCTGGATTTTCAAGAAGATAATCTCGGATACACTCTGAGAGAGACTTATGTTGATGTAGATCAAGGAAATAGGACTCAAAAGTCATATTTTGCCAGAGTAGATCCAACTTTTGACGCTGGTAACAAAGCACAGTTTATTGTTAGCCACGAAGATGGAGGTAAGATTTGATTATTAAAACTAAGTAGGTATATTATTCATGTACAAGATTTAGCGCGACCGAATACAAAAACTTGACAAATTATATAAACCACTCGAGAACCACTCTATCCATTGGTGAAAACAATATCAAAATCGGTGCAGTCGTTTTTGAGTTTAACGCAAACAGACAGACAGATAGACGCGGTGTCTTTGTTTTATAATATGCCTTAGTAATTATTATGTTGGCAGTGGTAACGCGCTTCCTTGGAAAACCGAATGAAGGTTCAAATCCCGGGCTTGGCACCTTTGACAGCTTCATGTGCGAATCATTTTTAAAACCTTAACCACTTGAATTAGGGTGAAAAAAAACATCATAAGAAAACCTGCATGTCTGAAAACCTAGCAAGTTCTCGAAAATATATTGTGAAGTCCGCCAAACCGCACTTTGCCAGCGTGGAGGAGTATTTATACTGAATAGCTTAATCTCTTTAGTATTGAAGGAAGGCCTGTGCCCAGCAGTAGGTTAAATATTAAATAACTTATTATGTATTTAAAGTTCAAATGTTAAAGTTAAATATGCAAGATGATAACTGAAACAAGGTAGCCCTTAAATTCAGACTTAGTACTGTGATACCAGAGCGTAACATAGGCTAAGTCCTCTTAATTTTGAGCAAATTTGTTTCTTTATTTTTCCAGTAATATGTTTATTTCACGCTCATATTGATTTATAACTTTATTTTTCGTTTCAGACAAAGTACTCCAATTCCCATTCTTTATACTAGCAACGGACTACGACGGTTATGCTATTGCATACACTTGTAAAACATTGAAAAAGAAACTCAGAACACATTATGGTAACTTATAATATTTAATTACCTCATATTTTCTACATACTATACATACTGTGTGTTTGATGGTGTTCCTAACACCAACAGTAAATGCCACCGCGACTCTACCATTTTTGTACTTAAGCATTTCTGGATTTCTATTTGAATTATTCTCTAGTTTCGTCCTTTTTAGACCCCTTTTTTACGTAATCGGGTTATAGTCTTTGAAATTTAATATTAGTATTTTCAAGTGGTAGTGCCATGCTTGTTACCTTCGGGTAGCAGCCGAATGGGCCGGCACGCCCCGTATAGTACCACTCTCTCACAGAAGACCGGCGTGAAGTGGCAGCTATGCTGTCGCGTTTCGTCCGGTAAGTGAGAGTCCGGGAGGCCCACTCCCCATCCCTACTCCCGTCCTTCCCCTCCTCATTCCCTCCCTTTCCTGAAAGGCCGGCAACGCATCTGCAAGCCCTGTGGTGTTGCAGTTGCATGTCCATGGGCGGAGGTGATCACTTACCATCAGGTGAGCCTCCTACCCGTTTGCCCCCTTTGTCCCATAAAAAAAAGAAGGAGAATATTAATTTACCTTGAAAAATGGAGCTAAAAATTCTTTCTATTATATGATGTCATATTTTATCGTGAGTTTCAACAAAATAATCATTCTATTGATGATGATTTATATCTACTTAGATTAGAGTTTTTTACTAGATTTTTAACTAGATTTCTAAAGAATGCGTAGGAATATTTACTACATTTTTATTTCGCCGTTTCTAATACATTACTTCTCGATCTGAAAACTTAATGTACGTACTTTCTAAAGAAAATAACTTTTTTTCAGTTTTCACGTGGGTGCTGACACGAAGCAAAGAAAAGCTACAAGGAGAACTTCTCAAAAATGTAGAAAATACATTATCGAAGTACGCCGAACTAGCAGAGCACAGACAGTCTTTTATCCTCAAAGAATTCCGTGAAGCCAACTGTGCTTTTACAAATAAATATGAGACTGACTTCTTTACTAGTAACTTTTGGTAATAACTGAAATTAAAATCAATTATTTACGTTTTTTCTATATTTTATATTTATATTAAATAAATAATAACAAGTCAGTGTAATTAAAAATCTAAAGAATCCGACTGCGTTTTTGTGTAATTTGGAAATTAAAAAAACCTAAAATATGTTGTGTTCAGATTCAAAATTTATTATATCACGAATACGATTTAATACGAATCAACGACACCTTTGAAGCCAAAATGCATCGAGCAGTTCAGACTGCAGAGGGTGCCAAGCATTAGAATTTGGTGTGTTATATAATAAATCATAAAATATAATATAAAAATGTAACAAAGTCGATACATAAATCTATCTTTGTAATCGTTTATCTTCATTAATTCATTTATTCTCCGCCAAAGATATGTTACTGTAATAAAAAACTTGTTAATTTATTTAAATAAGACATAGACAGACATATTATCATGAAAGACAAAAAAAAGATTTGTCATACAAGTATGAGATATTAAATAATTGTAACAAAAAATAATAATGTTTGTTTTAATTTTTCGCTTCCACTATTGGAAGCGAAATCAGAAGAAAGTAGATATTTTAAAATCTATACATTTTTTATTCGACGGAATTCTAACAACTGTCATTCTTTGGCAAAAATTCAAACATCATAAATCTTTTTTCCTTTAAATTTTTTTTATATATTTATTTATTGTAAATAGTTTTTGTTTTGTGCATTCAATGCTCGCTAACTGGAATGTCAATTTTTATTACCTAAATTAAAAATCAACATATTTCTTGAATAAATAAATAAATAAATGAAAATATTTATTAATCATTATCATTTATATCATCATTGTCGTCATCATCCACCATTGGAAGATAAAGAAATCACACACACGATCAGATCATGAGGAGGGCACATTTTATCCTCTTCTTTAAATAGTATGGTTTATGCATACTTGCCATTTTTGGGCTGTGATATTATTTATGCACTCTGATATCAATTCACTTTCGCCTTCTTAAAAGTTTTATTATGACAATCAACTTCCCGTTTTGTAATAGAGCACTGCAAGGAGACCCTTCTTCTTGAGAGAGAGAAAGTCAGACTGTCGCAAGTCACCCGATAAAACCGATTCCCGTGACGGACCAGGTTGTTGGTTAATGGTCTAAACTCATAACTTTTCAAAAATAAAACAACTTTTAACAACTTAAAAAAAGGCGTAACAGCAAATTAAAGCTGAATATATAAGTCGTAATAAACACCGTGAGTACATTCGAACATTCATAGTCCGTAGAAGCCGAATAAAGTTCACGACCAGAAGCAATATGACGCGGCGTTAAAATTGTTGTTATATTGGCTCTAGCAAAAAGTGAAGATTTTACAAATAAAGAGGTTTTCCCAAAAAATGTTTGCAGCCTATAGATTATTTGACAGGGATTCTTGTAATAGAAAAATAATTTCACTAATAATTATTGTAACTGCAATAATATGATAATAAAAAATGTAATAACCATTTTACAGTTATTACTAATTTTTAAGTCTTACTTTTTCTCATTGAAACTTTAAATTCTAGAAAGGTTTTTATTTTGAAAAATGCTTTACGTTTTTATTGACATTCTTTGAATTTTGACCACACTTCTGAAATGTCAGAATTCCGTCGGATTAAAAATCAGAGTATAGAAGGTCAACTATCCCAATTTTGTACACTTAGGTTTTTTTTTTAAATAAGAAGGGATGGAACTATGTTATAGAAAAAAATATAATCGAAATAGGATTAATCTGTAGAAAGATATGAGAGGTCGAACATAAAATTCTGTAGAATAAAAATCTATCATGGGGATGAAAAAAGGGGGTATATTTTACAACTAGGGATAGATTTTTAAATTCGAAGTAAACTCTTTTAAGCGAAAAAAAGATTTATCCAAATTTACTCATAAATGACGGAGTACAATAAAAACACATATTATACATAATAATATGTATGTAAATAATCTGCCTTGGCTTTCATGTACAATGTACATTCCAACAACCGGACATCCTAGAATCTAGTAGAATCGGGCTACATACTAACTAAAGTATACCTTTATTTTGAATTGCAAACATATCGCGTCTGTCCTGCGGCTGATATAACACCGACCATGTCGAATCACTATCGCACCACTGACTGCTTTCTTAGGACCTTAAATTTAAAAGGAGCGGAGACTTTACGTATGTACACACATGCTCTGTGTAATATCTCCTGCTTAGTAGGCTAGATTCAGTGAAAAACGGTTTTGTAGATATTATATTATTTGCCTAGATTACAATGATTCATACTAAGATATAAATGATAAATGTATTATCAAACAAATTCAGTTATTTTAAACAGTATTTTTAATAAATAAAATGAAAAAAAAAGGAATTAACAAGAAGGATAACATTTTATTATTTTTTAAATATTTTTATAGTATTATTAATCAATTAAATATACTTGTATTACCTATCTCTATGTTTTGGTAACGCGTATACCACAAAGGCACATAATATAAGCTTAATAAAAGGACACTATACAATGATACCACATTTCATAGACACACCGACGACGCATGTATCATAAAAAAACTACTATTATACTGTAGTTGGTATCCATAGGTATAACAAAATATAGTAACAAATGTGCTTCTAAAGCGCGTCTACTGTGGGTCGAATGAACGTTAACGACCCTAAAATTAAACTTCAAAATTACCATAATCGTTTTTTCAATAAACCTCTTTATTGACAATTATTTCTCATTTATCAATCAAATCATCCTCTTTTTAAATTGGATAATTTATCGTAATACCACATACTTTGTTAGTGCACGTACTAATTTTTTATCGAAATCTTATCATGCTTAGATATTCGCAATACACTAAATTAATAAGCTGTTTGAGATATTATAAATACCAATTGTGATTAGAATACTAACCTAAAACTGTAATAATCATAAAGGTATGGATTTATGTTAACTTATGATCTTAATGAGAAAAGAACGCAGTTTCCAACAGATTTAAATAATCTAAAGGATAAAAAAATAAAGCTTTCATTGTATTTCTTCTCGATAGTAAATGTAAAGTAAAATTGAACAATATCCTAAATTACAAAAGACCTAATTATTATTTATCATAATTTAATTATATTTATAATTTATAGGGTAGTTTCAGAGAAACCTCATATAAAAACAAACAAATACTAATCTTATTAAGATTTAGTGCTTAGAAAATCGTCTAGATAATAGGTAAAAAATCAATTAATCCTCTAAACTATGAATTATCTTATATCCAAATATATTTTAAAATGCCAATTATAAAGAGAATTCTATATACATTTTTTTAAATAATATGTAAACTATGACCATGCTTAATATAGAATAGAATAAAAACATTAAAAGTCTATTATTTCGGCTAAATGGAAGGAAAAAGTAAAATTGAGAATCCAGTTTTTCAAGTATGTTGGGAAAATTGTTTACAGATAGTATATATAAAAAAATGTACATATAGATTCTGTATCAGACATTATAATATCCAGAATCAGTTACAAAAATTATCTCTATCTGTTCAAATAACGAAACATTAAATGTTTTATCCAAAAAATGCCAAAAAATTGAGATACTCTGTAGACACAATCAATTTAGTGGTAAATTGACCTTGTGTTAAATGTGAATCGCGACCGGGATCGGTATAAAAGGGTTTGATCTCAAGATGATTGCACTAGTAAGCTACAGGACTCTTACGAAGTAAGATTACGATCATCCAGAATGTTGTACCGCTTAGTCTTTCTAGTTTTCGTCGCATCAGTGTCTGCGAACGCGTGCCCAGATGTCCAGACTGTAGACAATTTTAACATCACTTCTGTAAGTTTAATGCAATATTAATTTTTTTATTGTAGTAAAATGTTAAAATAAATTCTTTTACAATTTTTACTAGTATGGGCAAGGCATATGGTATGAAGTCGCAAAATATACCAACTCCGGCGAAAATATTGGCGAATGCGGTTCTGCTAAATACAAATTGGAGGGCAATGAGATAAAAGTGACTAATTTCCACGTTATCAACGATAAGGGTATATATGTGGAAGGAGTAGCAAAGCTTGCTGCAAATGCTGGTAAATCTGGAAAAGTGGTCCTTAGTCTGCCACATGGAGGTACTGCTTAATTATTGTATAGAAAAAATGTTGCAAAATTGTTTCAAAATAAAGAAAAAAAGATACAGTAATTACTAACAAACAATTAAATAACTTATTATTTCGTAGGAATAGGAATTTATTTTTCATTTAATTATCAAAGCATAGTTTAAAAAAAATATTTCTATATTTCAGCTGGTGGTGTCCTAACTGATAATGTTTTAAATATTTTGGCAATTGACTACAATAGATACCTCATTGCCTATTCTTGCAAAATTGATGAAACCTCGCAACGGCAGATGGGTATAACTTTCTTTTTTCTAGTAATAATATCCTAGTAATAAACGCAAAAAAAAACATTACAAACTATATATTTTCTAGTTATGATTATACTTTTCTTATTTTAAATGTGAAATAGTTGTAAAATTTATTAAAACTTTAACTTACGAATACATAAACAAATACATATTTATATTTATACCTGTAAGTTAATCAAGACATTTTGTTTTTACAGAATCTGCCTGGATCCTCTCTAGATCTAAAGTACTTTCAGATGAGTCTAAGACAGCCGTTGACAAGTTTTTAAAAGAATCCAAGATTTTGGCCGCTGATAAATTCGTGTGGCCCAAATTCAGCGAGGAAGACTGTGAATTTGAAGCTTAAAAGAATTTTGTGTTTATTAACATTGAGACCAAATTCAAACATTTCCTTTCAATTTTCTAACCAAAAAAGGTTATTGACTAATTTCAATTTTAACAAGTAAACATATAATTTAACATAATGTGTGTGTTTTTTTTCATAATTAGCTTCAATGCTGTATGGTATATAGCCTATAGGTATATAATATATTTGTATATAAAATAATATTAACTAGTTTATGTAATGATATATTCTTTATTGCACTTTGGAAATATTACATTGACAATGTATAATAATAGATGACATAGGCAAGGGTGGACTTATCCCTAAAAGAGATTTCTTCCAGTCAACCCATGGATGTGAAAGATGGCGTTAGGCAGCGGGCACATTAAGTGCAAGAAATTACATTAAAAAAAAAAGAAAATATAAATAAATAAACCAACAAATAAAATATAACTACATATATACATTAAAATAAAAATACACAAATACATACATATTATAGTAATATACACAATATAAATACATATATAAATAAGTATACCAATAGAATACTAAATTTCAGTTAGCGCATACAGTATTTGCATTGATAAATGTAAAATTACTTTAGTGTGCTAAGATAATGCTGCTTTAATCTTTTTTTTAAAGTGACTACGGAGGGACTTAATTGGATGGATTTAGGAATGTTATTCCAAAGGGATGCGGCACGTACAGAGAACGAATTCTGCATAAACTTAGTATTACATCTAGGAATGTCCAGCATCGTTGTGATCCACGACCGCCTGGAACGTAACGGGGGTGAGGGAGTAGCTTAAATCGGGAGCTGAGGTATAAAGGGGAATTCTGGTTATTAAGGATATTGAATAGGAAGGAGAGGATGTGCATATCACGGCGAAGGCGGACTGGGAGCCACTTCAATTGAGCACGAAAATTGGAAACGTGGTCATATTTACGCAAACCGAAAATGAAGCGAATGGCAAGATTTTGAAGATGCTCAAGTTTATTTAATTGCTCCTCTGTTACATCCAAATAGCATACATCAGCGTAGTCGAGGATGGGCAATAAAAGAGATTGCGCAAGCATAATTTTTGTTTTGAAAGGGAGGTAGTAATGGAGGCGCTTGAGAGAATGAAAAGAGAAGTGCGTACGCTTACTTACCTCGTTAACCTGAGGTGCCCAAGACATGTTGCCATCCATCAGCAACCCCAAGTTTCTGACTTTGTTGTGGTAAGGGATAAGAAACCCTGAATATAGAATCCCAGGTACAGAATCCCAGTTTATTTTATTTCTAATTCGGCTACTGCCATTTATAATTGCTTGAGATTTTTTGGGATTAACTAAGAGGCCGAAAGATTCAGCCCAAGTCTTAATTGCAGTCAGATCATTATTCAAGGCGTTCACAGCCTCAGGCAACGCAGTCAGCTCGAAGTGACGGTATAATTGCAAATCATCCGCACACAGATGGAAGGGAGAAGAAATGACATGTGAGATGTTATTGATAAAAATGGAAAAGAGCAATGAAGAAAGTACGCCGGCTTGAGGAACACCAGTCGTGAGTTCCAACCAAGTCGATGAGGTGTCATTGGCCTTCACACACTGCCGGCGTCCGACGAGATATGAGCGGAACCAGTCTAAAGCCGAAGGAGAAATGTTAACAGGGCGAAGTGTGCCAAGAAGGACATCACAATCAACAGAATTGAAGGCGTTACTAAAGTCCAACAGTATCAAAGCAGTGAGCTTGGTATTATCCATCGCACTGCGAATGATATTAAAGTTTTAAATTAAAAAAAATATTATAAAGTATTATGTACTATAATAGTAGAGGATCTCAAGTAACAGCGACCTTTACTTATCTGCTTACTAGACGGAACTTATATTTTATCAAACAAAATATGTTTCTGAACATATACAAATAAGCTTACCATTAAAAATATTATGGTCATAGCTATTAGAAACAAAAATTGTTAAAAATAATTTATTTTATAATTTCACTAACGAACGAAATTCAAATAGAAAGAGCGTACCAGATAAAGAACATGTACTTGAAAGATATATCAAAATGAAGGCAAATTTGTAGCGAATACAGTAGTATAGGGTTGCTTTACAAATTCCGTTAAGGAATAACGGTTGCCAGGTCTTTAAATTAAAATATCGGAGCAAGCTATGATGTATGACAGAAAAGCATTGCTCGTCCTATAGAGGACGATGCAGTACAACAGCTGCGTGACGAATCAGAAAAATGTATAAAGAAAGCGGATGCCTTTTACTCATAGTAGAGAAAAGGAATAAATTAAAACTAAACTGTACTATTGAGAAGCGTTTTGGAGCAAAACAGTTTATTTGTAAATATTTAGTTTTCTTTTTATCTAATTATTTATATTTGATTTTTAATTGAAATAGCCTATTCATTTTAAAGATCTATTGGATACACATTATATTTATACATCGGAGGACGAACGCAGCCACGACAGTTTTCATAGCATTCCAACACTTAATGAAACTCTTGATCTCGTCTTCTTAGATGATCTGAAAAAATTAAATTTAATTCATATAAATGCCCACAGTATTCCTGCGCACTATCGCGATATGTTCCCTTCTTTTACTTCTAAAAATGTACAAGTCAGAAATGAAAAGGCTGTGATGTTGCGAAATGTTGTTGTTGCGAAATGTATGTTTCAATACCTAGTGACGAAATGTAGGGATAGTGAAACCGAAAAGATTTTCGGATTTTGTTGCAGATTTATTTCGATTTTTGGTTCCCGACGTAACGAATGCTTTACAGCAATCAAAAATCATCATAAAATCTGAAAAGATAGTTTCATTTATAATGTCAAATACTCGCGTAAACCTAAGAAAGTAGAAAGATAAAAACAATTTGACATTTTCTCAAGTCCTTAGCTAAGTAGGAGGCTTTAATTAGTATTTTTTAGTTCGCATAAGGTGTTAGATAAAACTAGTAGCTTGTACCTGATACCCCTAAGAAATTGGGGGTTATCATTGTTGTTAGAAATAATTTATACAGCAAAACAACTTTTGCCGGGCCAGTTAGTATCTTTATAACATTGTTGCATGGAATATTTAGAAATAATTTATATGGCAAAACAACGTTTATGGCAGGGGAGCCCAAGAGGAGATTTTAAGATTTACTTGAGCACGGTAAATTAATATAAGGTAGGATACCTTACATATTCATAAGTACCTCCAACCTATAATATATGGGACACGCTCAGGCAAAACCGTCAGATTAGTAAAGAAAAATAAATCATCTGAAATACTCGAGCGCGTCAGATAAAGGGGATTAATTTGGTAACTAAGAAGTGTTGATTTAAGCGTAACCTAAGGAAGTGGGAGGGAGCGTAACCTAAGGTAATAAATTTTTCAAAAAAACGATGTCTTGACTTGTCCGAGCGCGGTAGATTTTTTATATTGTAAGGGTAATCATACTAGAATAACAAAAAATATTATATAATCTAACGATTTCTGCAAGCCGAGCTCCGGCTTGTTTGTAATAAAAAGTTGGTTTTGTAAATCAAATTTGGTTAGTTATATTTATTGCTATTTTGATAATATGAGTGATAATGATATGAAATGATTTCTGTGTAAGAGATCTATTTTTGAAAAAAAAAGTTTTATTGGTGATTCCTTATGGTTAGGTACTTTTTTTTATGTTGACAGATTACCTATACCCCTCAAAGTATTCATCAGATATTTACTCCATATGGCTGGGACATCATGATGAACCTTCAGTATGCTAATCTGATGCGCTCTAGTATATCAAGATGGCGACTTTTTGACTAACATTTTTAGTAATTCCCTGCGAGCTTGCGTCACTTTCAAATCTCATTCAGTTTAGGAAATCAGAGCATCTGTAGGGTTCAATTAACACCCCCTCTAAATCTGACGTGCTCGAGTAAATTTATATTTTTACCTTTTCCGCATGGCCAACCCCACCACGAAAAGTGGCAAATCAATATACATTTCATATCAAAGATATGTTGGAGCATGAAATATATCAATATCCGACCGCTTGAATATTTTCATGTCACTGTTTTTTGTTTAAATTTTGAAAGTCTGTAGACGCTTCTCCCACCGTTGAAAGTTTCCAAAATTATAGGACTATTAATTATACTTCCAATTATCTAATCTACAAAATCTTATAGGTTTATGTGACGCTCGAGTAAATCCACATTTAGCATCATGGGCTCCCCTACTATTGCTGGGTCAGATAGTCTTTGAATAATATTGTTGCATTGATAAGATTACTTTAGAGTTATCAGGGGGCACAGCAGTGTCAAATCGTGCAAAAATAGTGACCCGTTCTTAAAGTTATATAAATAGGGAAGTCTCTTCGTTTCACGAATCATTAGCAGGCATAATAATTAGCTACCAATATGTATCGATTGGCTTTTCTCTTTCTTGTAGCGTCAGTCACAGCTGCCAACCAGTGTCCAACAGTTAATCCTGTAGATAACTTCCGATTTGAGGATGTAAGTATAATATTTAGTATCTCTTTGCATTTAAAATAATTTCATTTTAACGATCGTTACTACAAATTCTATTTTTTAATGTTGGTAGATCACAAAATGCTCCAAAATGGAAGTATAGGCCTATAGTGAACAGAAAAAAACATGGAAAAGTAATTGAATCAAATCGAATTGTTTTCTTTGTGAGTTCTTAACTAACAATAGAACCTTCAGACGATCAAAAAGTTTTTTTTATTACAGTATGCAAAAGGCATATGGTGTAGTGTAGTGAAGTAGCAAGATACCCAACGCCCGCCGAAGAAGGCAGCGCATGCGGTCACGCTGAATATACAATAGTCGGAGATGAGATCAAAGTGAAGAACTACTTTGTACGCGACAATAAGGCCGCCACCATTGAGGGTACTGGAAAACTTGCTCCCGATGCTGGCAAAACAGGGAAAATTCTTTTCAAGCTACCCTATGGACGTAGGTTTTTTTAAATATTTGACTTCATTTAATTTAGCTTAGCGTAGTTAATTTAATATGTAAATTTAGACAAGTTCCGTATTCGGTAAAGTTTTCGTTTTTATTTAGACACTTTTTTAATATTCATTGTGCGTTTATTATTAATATCTATACATATTATTTATAAAAATCTAACGTCAAATATGAACTTTAATTTCAATTCAATTCAATTCTCTTGTTAATGGCTTCAAGCTACGTTAAATATGAAAATATAAATTATGAACTATACCGATATAAGGATAACGATATTATAAATATGAAAAAAAAACACAGATAAAAATAAACAATTATTTTATAAACATTATGCAACCAATTTACTTATCTTATCATTTAAATTTAATTAAGTACTTAACATTAAACATTTTATTTTAGCTAAAGGTGCATCAGTTAACAGTATTCTGAACATATTGGCGATAGACTACGATAAATACCTCGTCGCATATTATTGCAAATTCGATGAGGACTCCCAAACACGCAAAGGTATTAAAAATCTTCATTTACCTCAACTTTAGGCTTAAGCTCCTTTTGATGTAAAATATTGCAATATTAATAATTTTAAAGTAGCAAAATACATTTATGCACGCCACCTGTACACATAATGTACTGTTATGTTATAGAAAGTCGCCAGCTCGATTTAATTAGAATATTGATTGATATTCTAAGCCATCTTTAAAGGGGTGTCGCAAGATTGCCACGACGCGCCTTATGTGCTGAGTCCAACTACATTAATATCCTCCATTTGCATGTAGAATTCTGAAAGACAAAAGCACAGACAATTAGGTTGAATTGTCTGTGGACAACAGTTATTATGCATGCATATATGTAATATATAATTATATAAGGTAGTGGTAGCCCAGTGGTAACGCGCTTGGATAACCGAGTGATGCGGGTTCAAATCCGACCCGGATTTGAATCTCTGATATTTTCACGTGTGAATTATTTCTGTTATGATTACCACTTGCCTTATGGTGAAGAAAAACATCGTGAGGAAACCTGCATGTCTGAGAAAACCTAGCAAGTTTTAGAAATACATGTGAAGTCTGCCAACACGCACTAGGCCAGCGCGGTGGACTATGGCCTGAGCCCCCTCGTACTGAGAGAGGCCCGTACCCAGCAGGACGTTAAATATGGCTGAAGAAATTGCTTAGCACTAAAACCGTCCCTGCCTCATCTATTATTCTTTTTTGTATTTTTCTGCCCACGTACGTGTACAATAACTAAATATAAATGTTATTTTGTTACAGACTACGCCTGGGTTCTGTCTAGGTCTAAAACTCTCTCTGCTGATGACAAGACTGCCGTCGATAAGTTCATAAAAGAATCCGAATTGTTAGACGCTAAAAAATTCACATGGCCCAGTTTTAGTGACGAAGATTGTAAAGTTGAAAATTAAATAATAATTTTGAATAATTGTTATACGATTTTTAAGCTCTGTAATAATATGCTATAATGATCTTTTTCATGTAGTGAAATATATGTAATATGTATGTAGGATCTAAAAATTCGTAATAAAATATTTTACGTAAACACTAAATAGTTATTGTGTTTAAATCTTGCCGCAATTATAATTAAATATGACATTCTTCCTTTCCTTTATTCCTTTCATACATTGCATTCTTTAAATCATTACATATTAAAGAATATATCCTCTTTGTTTCTTTCTGCTTAATAAATAAAAAAAAGAAGTGTTCAATAATGTTGGGAACGCTATCCTCTAAAAACCAATAGATCCCCCCCCCCCCCCCCAATAATCCCCCATTTTATTGAAAGTATCCGTTTTTTCTTGGGAAATGCATTATAGCATCACATTTACCACGAGTGGTAAAGTGGATGTGGGACTCACCGGCTAAAAATGCCAGTTAGCTGGGTCATAATCAGAAAAGTTGTACATTTGTAATCTTTTCTTGTTTTACTTAATATTTCAATAAATATCATATTTTATAAATACGTTAAAAATAATTGCCTCTGTTGTTATAAATTAATCTATTAATGTGAAAACTTCTCCAATATTTTAACTTCAATTTTCATGACTTTTTTGTGAAAACTTCTCCAGTATTTTAACTTCAATTTTCATTTAAAGACTTAATTTTCTTTCAAATCATGTTATCATACATTTTTCATTCAAGTATTTCTGAACCTACCACACGTGTTTTGTATCAGTCCGAATAAAATATATACAAATATACATAAATATATATTTTCCCAAATAATATTATAATATATTATAAAATAATATTATAATAATATTTACTGTGATTATAAGTGATAAAAATTTTTGAAAAGATTTTTATCTTGTTACGCCAAAGAAGTATAACTTCTAACGCGTGTACATAAGTAGGTACCCACACACTTTTTAATGTCCTAAAGACCCTTTGACTTGTAACGAACAATAATAGCTTTATTTAACTTTATGTGTGCCTATATTACACATGCTGAACTAAGCAATTAAATTGGATCAAATATTTTTTTAATCAGAATAAAATAATTTATTTTAATTAAATATTTTATGCCCCAAAATTACAACACTTCGTTACTCAGGATAAGTTACACATAATAAAATTGAGAACGCATTTATTTGAAAAGTAGAAATATTTCTTTCTATTTCGCTTATGCTAGAACTAACGTTAAAATCATTACCGCCACGGCCTTTGTATTTTCGTTGACATCGTTCACTCATGATTTTGTGTCTAGCAAATATTTTCAGCAGAGTGATAACAACTATTGTCTTAGTAAGTATTTTATAATTTTCTTTTACTAACGAAATCTTTTTGTTATTTTTTGTAATATCTTAACAAATTAACTCTGTTTTTGTTTGTGCAACACGTGGTTTATGTAAAAAAACTTTTTGAAGTTATAATTTCTTAGATTTTACTCTCAATTTCGCTGTATTGCGTTACGTTACGAAACTGTTAAGCTTAGTTCATAAAAACAAATAAATTATTACTATGTTTAAATCATTACATATTACGAGTATATATCTTTGCTTCTTTCTGCTTAATAAATAAGAAAAAAAATGTTCAATAATGTTGGGACCGCTATCCTCTAAAAACCCACAGATATATTTGCTTTGTATATATATAGTTAAGTTTACCTAATTTGGCATTATAAATGAAATTTTGTTTCTGTAAACACCATGGCTCCTATGTTTAATGCAGAGAAATAAAAAATATAGAGAACGTCTCAAACAAAATCCAACTAAATATTAACATTCCATTTAGCCCTTATTTCATACGAAATTTTTTAATTGTATAATTTAGTTAATGATGTTGATTTGTTTTCTGAAAAAATCAACATCAGTTTATAATTTTTGTTACTTTAAAATATATTATTTTAACTAATGTAAATAATACTGATTGCTAAGCCAAACAATACTTTTATTGACCCAATCCATAATTTGTATTTATTTTATTGTGTACTACACCTTATTAAGTTATTACATCAGTTTTGTTGCGAAGATTCTCAGTATCGTTACCTATCAGTTTAGTAACAAATTCAAAATGTATACTTTATCTAAATATGAGGGTAGTAGCCCACTAAAATCTTAATGGGGCATCGCAAGACACAGAATTGACTATAATAAATAATAAATAAATATGTTCGGACATTATTACAACGGCGCCGTCTAGTTCCGTGGTAAGCTACGAGGCTTGTGTTACGGATACCAGATAGTTGATATACTACACATATAAATTTTAAATACATACATATTATAAATATAAGCACCCATGACTTGGGTACAAACATTCGTGTTCAACAAATGAATGCCCCCAGCGGGACTCGAACCCGCGACCGCTGGCGCAGAAAGTAGGATCACTACCAAGTGAGCCAAATGTGTCGTCGAGTAAGTAAGTAGAGTTACATTATTTTTTGGGAACTTTAAAGTGTATGGTATAGGTTACTGTAGACGGCTAGTGTCTGGCAGTATTAATTATTAATTTTTAACTATATTCTAAGACACATGTAAAATTCAGCACTGAAGATTTAATAAAAGTAAATACTATTTTTATTTAACTTTAGCATTCTTAATTCGCCGTCAGACCAAACGGGCGGGTACACATACACTCTAAGTACCTACGTAAACTATATAATACCATATTTTTTATAAATGAGAAACTAAGTAAAGTCTGACGGTCCTAGGATCTTGGGCTATAGAAGAGAAAATATATAAGGATGAAAGCAGATTTGAAGATAGGACGGTCATGATGGTTTTTCGAGACCGAAACGCCTATTGTCAAACATCATTTTTATATACCTGAAATCGATTTAACTATGCATATTATGTATTAAGTTGACAACAAAATGAAGAAAATAAAGTAATATCGAAAGTTTACTCGCTCGGTTATCAAGATTGATAACCTCATAGTAATTATCATGACCTGGGACTGAAATATTTGTATAAAAGGTTTGAGTTTTTATAAATATCACAAGTTTTTATAGGCAATTAGAGTAATAAGTTACGTATACCAATATGTATCGGTTAGCTCTACTCGCCCTTGTTGCGTCGGTGTCTGCCAACTGCTGCCCGAAAGTCGATCCTGTAGATAACTTTCAATTCGCCACTGTAAGTAGCAATTACTTTTTAACCATATGAAAATATTCTATACTAGCAAACGCCCGCTGGCCCGCTTCGCTAGGTGTAAGTTAAAATTAATTTTTAAAACAGTTTTTTTATTCTAATAAAATAAAAGTAGCCAAGTTACCCCTTATATTATTAGCTATCTGCGAGTTAAAGTCTCTTCAAAATCGGTTCAGCCGTTTCAAAGATTGGCCGGAAAAACAGAAAGACAGACAGATAAAAAATTGAATTTTTGATAAGTACCGTATACACTTTCATGCCAAACTTCTTGCCAAATTAATTACAACATGTATATGAGAGTCAAAGAGATGTGTACTAGGGCGTACCCGCGAAGCGACGCGCAGGTGAAGCATCCGGCACCTACGAATGACAGAGGAGAGTGGAAGAAGAGGACATGTTGTGCCGACCCCACAAAGCGTGGGATAAGGCCAGGAAGAAGAAGAAGAAGAAGACCGTATACACTTTTATATGCATTTAGTGAAAAGCTGTTAATTTGAAATTAAAAACAGACATTTCAATTTTATTTATATGTATATATATGTTATAACTTAATAAGCGCTTTTACAGTTTCGTCTAAGTTTTTTTTATTATCACATAGTGGGGTCAAGGTTCATGGTACGAAGTTGCGAGGTACCCCAGCCCAGCTGAAGACGGCACCACGTGTGGCCACGCCGAGTACAAACTTGAAGGAGATGAAGTCAAAGTAAAGAACTACTTCGTTCGTAATAACAAGGCTGCCTCCGTCGAAGGAATCTTGAAGCTCGCACCAGACGCCGGTCAGACCGGCAAGGTTGTCTTCAAACATACTGCACGTATGTTGCTTTAAGATTTTAACTATTCAAATAATTTTGATTACAGCATTTTATTCAATTCAAAAGACTTAGAATGGAGAAGACTCAAATAATAATCTTTTATAATCTTTGAAAAAGAGAAAGTACTCGTATTAAATTCAAGAATTTTTGTACACAGTAAGCCATATCTTTATTAATCGAGCCATTTGTATAAACATACTCATAACTTAACTTGCGATAATCGTTAATTATAATTAACGATTGTGAACTTATGAACTTATCTTTCTCAGATAATTCTGATATTTTGTTATCTTTTTAAAGTAAAAGGTAGAGAACCTTTTTAAAGATTTTGTATCAACAATTGACAATACCTATATTTTTATGTTTCAGGTCGTGGTGCTATAATTGAGAATACTCTAGACGTGCTGGCCGTTGACTATGATAAATACGCTATTACCTACTTCTGCAAATTTGACGAAGCTACACATAGCCACAGAGGTACATATTATAAGTATTTATTCAATTATAAACTTCACATATTTGTGTACTTTTGTCACTATGTGATTCCCTTGTATTATTGGGAAGCCCGTGCCCAACAGTGGGAAATTAAAAAGGGCTGAATCCATAAATGTAAACTTAAGTTTTAGTAGGCATTTGATATAAAATCATATGTAGAATAATAAGGAGTCGAATTGTGTAATGCACCTATTGACAAATGTGAACTAGGCCGAAAGACGAAAAGGTGTCATACTGGAACCATCACGATACTTCATAGTTCATACTAGCAAATACGTAGCTGTCGCATACAAATTTTTTTAGCTTTATCTTTAGGGGATTAGACTTTAGAGTTTGTTGCTTACACTAGCTGTTCCTGAGGAGCCGGAGAGAGTTCCGAAATTATTCTCAGAATGTTCGACGTTATTTTTTGTCCTTACAGACAGGCGATCAAAATTAAAAAAGAAAATATTTTCTCCTCCCTACCATATCCCAAATATTCCCTTTATAATATATTTAAACATATACCTCGCGACAAGAAACGATATAATATAGAATATGTAAAAATATATTACAAAAATGGTTTTAAAAATTTGATAATGAAGATCATTATTATTTCGACAGATTACGCCTGGGTCTTCTCAAGAACCAAGGTGCTTCCTGAAGACGCAAAAGCTGCTGTTGACAAATTCATAAGTGAATCTAAGGTTTTGGATGCCAAAAAATTCGTATGGCCCAGTTTCAGCGACGAGGACTGCAAAGTCGATGCTTAAGCTACAAAAAAGATTTTTGCTATAAAATGTAAATAATGACAATAGTAAAATAAGATTACTACAAATATGCCTTTTTATGCCAATTTTCAATGATTATGGAGAAAGGCACCAAAGAATACTCATGTAGTATACATACCTAGAAATACTTGTTCACTCACTGTTTCCAATTCTAATAAAGAATATCTATATGAATTACATACCTTGTTTTTTTTAATATATTTCACGATAACATTTAAATGATCTTATCAATTCCAATACACATTAGAAAGAAAAATACAATTGATTATAGTTAATACCTTACGCAACAAGAATTAATTTTATTACAAGCGACTCGCTTTCCTCTCGGAATTGTGCCTATGTAAATTTATGGTCATCCTCTGTATCAATTGTAATTACTATTTCAATTAGATTTGAGATGTAGATTGTAGATAAAAAATGATAAATTAAATAGAATAGACCTTTTCGAATAGACCTTCCTCTTGGATTAGATGATAATATTATATTTAGTTTGTGTTGAAATGATGTTAAGTGAATGTCCCATCGTGAAAGCCGTTTTGTCGTTTTCCGTTTTTCGCCATTCGTTTAGTTTAGAAATAAATTTGTATACATACAATACTCGTATATAAGAATTGTTCATTTAATATTTTTAAATTTCTTTTTAAGCAATTTGTACGCTTAGATCTTTTAAACTACGAAATAGATTTTCATTAAATTTAAGCAATAGATGGAGTGATCCAAGAGAAAGGTTTATATTTATATGCACAATACATGCATATAATTGTAGAAAAAAAAGGGAATCTGAGCGAAGCTAGGGTAAGTCACTAGTATAATATAATTGAATGAGCAACAAAACTAATAACAACTTTTATTATTTATCAGTGATACATGTTGCACAATAAACAAAATATAAGTAATTATAATGTTTATCTATGACCTGTGAGCTAAAGTGCTAGGTCAAGTCCAGTTCAAACACTTTCGATTGCCTCGCTAGTGATAATTTAAAGAAGAAAGAATTTCATTTATTACTTTAATTTATTAAGTAACTAGCGGTGCCCGCGGCTTCGCTCGCGCTAAGAGTGAATAAAATAAACATTTTTGCTTATATACTGTTACTTATAATGTACCAAGGACTGATTCCCCATTTAAAGTTCTGGCCCTCTTTTCTGGGAACTACTCTATATCATTTTCTATTTCATCTACAGCGCCAGTTATTTTGTAATCCTGTGAGATGTTTCTCTTAAGTTTTAGCAAGAGTTATCTATATAAATTTGTAAGAACTCTATAGAACCAGTAATTGCGTTTTCACTTAGGAATGAAACAAAAAAAAACATCAAAATTTTAAGTTTAATTAAAAAATACTTAACCTAATTTTACACATTAAATACATTAGTCATACACAACTGAATATTGTTTTATTGTTCCGCAAGTGGCTTGCCCGCGCGCGCCCCGCACCTGCCGTGCCGCCACTGCTGCGCTTTCTAAAACTTTTTTCCTATTTTTAACCAATTTTGCTAATATGTGTATCATAATTTCTTTGTGTTTTTCGTTAATGATAAACTGATGTACGTGGTTCATTGTTATGGACTTATGGTAAAAATTACTGTTAAATATTTTGACGCTTAGATATGTATCTTATAATTTGTATTGCAGAGCATTATTTCAGTGTCACGCAAAATATTTCAATAGAATTAAATTTCCCATACAAACTTAGCCATCCCCTTTAACCCCCAATGGGGGTGAATTTCGAAAAACCCTGAAATACGTGTTTCATCATTTGTACTAAAAAGCATTAATTCAAAGTTTCATGCAAAAATGTGTAATAAAAATATTTTTCTCATACAAACTTTGCCACCCCTTTTAACCCTTTTAGGGGTTGAATTTCCGAAAAATAATATGCCTATGTTCTTCTCATGAATGCAAACTATCTACATACCAAATTTCAGCAAAATCGGTTGGGTGGTTTAGGCGTGAAAAGGTAACAGACAGACAGACAGAAAGACAGAGTTACTTTCGCATTTATAATATTAGTATGGATGTATCTTTATATTTTCTATTATAATTATAATTACAATGAGTGGAAGAATTTAGGTTTAAGTTAGTTAAGGTTAAAAATCTGTTTTACTGTTATGAAATGCATTTCTCAAGAAATATCGTACTGTATTTTAAATAAAGTATTTTTTTATTTATTTATTTATTCAGGTAAAGCATTTGATAATCGAGTCGGCAGAAGAAGCGCTGCTAGGTTACTTTATCAATGTGCGAGATCTATTTAATCTATATATTTTGTATAAAATCGGTGTATCTTCGCTGTAGCCTTCAAAACGGCTAGAGCGATTTAGGTAAAATTTTAAGACACTACCTATATACTAACTAGCAAAATGCCGAGTTTTATGAGGGCTCGCGTAGTTTTTCTAACGGGTAATAATGTTATATAGCGATGTTAACTCTTTGGTTAAGAAAAAATATGTTCATTTTTTTAATGGTGATAAAATTATTATTATTATTGACAGATAACACATCTAAATATGAAGTTCAATTACTATGTCAAAGCACAAATATATAAGCGTGATAGTTTTTCAGTAAAGTGTACGACAACATGCTCAGGTTGTGTGATAGTGTTAAGGCTCTCTCCGCTCACCCTATTAAAATTGTTTTATATTTTTTTATAACTACTTGTCTTGACACTAGTTGGTCTCCAACTGCATATTTAATAATTGTAGAAACAAAAGTTGATGAGTAGATAATGGTCGAAGTGATACTTTCTAGTATTAAAAAAGAAATAATAAGACCCTAAATAATTTGCTATTTACTAAAAATAAATATAGTAATAAGGGCCAAAAGTTATGACTGAAAAACCAAACTGCAACATATTGCATTTACGTTACGTTCTCATCTTAACAGCATGAGCTGCAGAAGCTATATTAATAATAGATCATAGAAAGTTGTTTCAGTACGATAGATTTTTCAGTCTGCGATATTTTTATGTAACCCAGTAACTTACCTGAAAAGTACCCTCCAAAAATTAAGTGGAATCGATAAATCAATTATTGCAACATGGCCGCATTTTGATAAGTAACTCTTATAGTGCCGACTTTTATCAATGTTCTGTATTTAACTGACAATACACTTAACTACAGATTACTGTTATTTTGCAAGTTTTAAAATGTCAAGTGATGATTTAGTAGATAAAAATAGCTTTAATTATAACATAACATAGATTTTTTGTAAGTAATGTTTCTATTTTAATTAAAAAAAAAATATGCTTAAAATTACATGTATTGTAAAACAGTATCTTGATCTACGCATGAGTATCTAGGCACCATTGACCATCGTTGAAGCTTCATGAGCTTGCTTTGCTACATCCAAAATATCTGATCCTCAAACAAAGTTATTTACGTCAGCCTTTACATGGTATGGCAACATTTTACTTCTCGAGAGAATCCATGCGAAATCTGAAACAAGAAATTCTATTTTAAACTTTATCTAACTTAAGGCGCAGATACACGACTATTATATAATGATTTTATATTGAACATCACGTCTAAACTTCTAGTCTTATTTCTTTGAAAAAAATATATGTTATACTAGACAATTTTATTCATAATTTGATATGTGAAAATGTGAAATTATATTTTAATAACATAGTGTAATTAATTTGTAAAGTAATGTCTAACGCGGAGAAAAAAACGACAATCACGCAAAAACTATGGGGCGTATTTACATGAAACTTTAATCATATAAAAGACAATTTAATGACCCATATTTTAGTATACGGTTTTTATTTTTATTGTGTTTGATAAATCAAGGTGGGTTGTTTTTTTCGAATAATCTTGGTGCGCGTTGAAGCGGGCGACGGGCTGCAATGTATGCTCAAGGTCGCAGGCAGTTAATGTCGCCTTAAGCTAAGATTTGAAGAAACAAAAAGTTATGAAATATTTTAGATTTAAATATTAACGGATTATCATATCAACTTCCACCTGCGAAGAGATAGGCGTATCACTCACTCAAAGTTGAATGTACAAATATACTTCTTATCTTTTGGGTTCTGTAAAAATTGCTTTGATATTCTATGGTTTCTTCAAACGAGAACTTTACCGAATATTTTAAAAATTAACTTTAAATTAATTTAAATAAGCTAGTTTTTAGACTCTGGCTTAGCTAGGCCTTATCCCTAGATACGATTTAATTTTTTAGAATAGAACCCTTTTTATTTCCCAAGATCATAGTAGTCTAAGTTACTCCTTATGACATAAACCAGTAAATGCCCCGTAAAAACCTTTTTGGTTATTTTTGCTAACAAAAATGAGATAATAAGTGTAAAATATGAAAAAAATCTGTTCTGTCGATCTTGTTGTTAATCTTTTATTATTATTTATCAATTTTTTAAGTTTTGCTCGAGATCGTTAATGTTTTGATACTTGTTGAATATAAAAAACAACTTATGACTTGCCCCAATTATTATGCAAACACGAGTGATAACGGCGGTCAGGTCATACCAAGTGACAAACAGAAATATTTATGCATATATAGTAGAAAAATTTGAATTAACTGAAAAGCAACAGTGCTTAAGATAAAGTTAGATCAATTGAAAAATTTATGTCTCCTAAGGATAGTTGATTCATACGTTTATTTACATATCAAAATTCACATTCATCGTGACACCAATTTTTATAATCTAATTCTACCTGATAACAACGGTATTCGCATTTTTAATCACCTTTTTTATCCAAATTCAGGAGAATAACATAAAATCTATTAAATCTGTTGTTTGTTTATTTGTTCTTAAACTTACATAACACAAAAATATTAATATTATATGAGCGCATCTACAACTTCTTCATAAATTGTTACCAAATTAGTTACAACACTTAATAATGCTTAAGATATCTTTATAGTATCAATAGGTAGAATGACTTGGTTATTGCATACTGCAATAGAATCTACAACAAACACAAAATAAACAAAACCCATAGTGCTATGTTCTATAATAACCTCCTCCTTTTTTGAAGTCGGTTAAAAGCGTTTAAAATATTTGATTCTTCTCATATGATTGGTTCTATCCGATGAACGAGACATTTCATTTATAGAAATATTAAAAATATCTAACGCTACGGTCGCTACAATATGTTATTTAACTAATAGTCTTCAGCCCTTTATTACGTCCCACTACTGGGCACGGGTCTCCCTTCAATACGAGGGGGATCAGGCCATTGTCCACTGCGCTGGCTTATTGCGTGTTAGCGGACTTCACATGTCTTTCGAAAACTTGCTAGGTTTTCTCAGACATGCAGGTTTCCTCACGATGTTTTCCTTCACCGTACGACAAGTGGTAATCAGGATAGAAATGATTCGCACATGGAAATATCAGAGGTTTTGAGGATTCACGGATTTGAACTCGCATCACTCGGTTATACAAGCGAGCGTATTACCACTGGGTTAGCTAACTATATTACAAAAATACGAACAAACTTTCGTACTTATGTACCTACATCTGTACTCCGATAGAAGTAAAACCTAAATTATACCTAAGTTACTAAAAATCAACTGCCATATAAATTCTCAACAGTTATTCTTATTATAGAATGTTTAAAATAGATAATAAAAGTTATAAGTATAAAATTAAAAGTATAAGTTTGTTTTCAATATAAAAGCTTAGGTGGAGTAGGGCAGTAGGTAATAGAACAAATGTATGTAAATGACGTACGTCATCATAAAGTCACGTTCAAATCAATGTGGTATCACAAATTATTTTATTTGGGATTATACGAGTTTAACGATTCGAGTTGTTCCTTATAGTCCACTAGCGATACGCCCTCGCTTCGTTCTAGTTCGTCCCTAGATTGAGCGCGAGCGAAGCCGCGGGTTCCGCTAGTTAAAATAAAAAAAACAAAAGTAAAATTAGCTTAAGTTACTCCTTATAACATTAGCTATGTGCGGATGAAAGTCTCGTCGAAGAAAAAATCCAGCCATTTCAGAGATTAGCTGGAACAAACAGACAGACAGACAAAAATTTAAAAAAAAATGATTATTTGATGTTAGTACTGTATATATATTTAGTGAAAAGCTGTTAATTTGACATTTAAAAGAGACACTTTAATTTTATTAATATGTACCTATAGATGGATAGATAATGCATTTACCTATAACTTGTTATATTACGTCCCCCGTATACACAAACAAACACTCGCTCATTACACGACAAGGAGATTGTCGTGGTGGAAGGCTACATTAGAATCCACCTAGGCGGGCAGTGATGCCATGCGGGCTGCTCTAGGGTCCTTCTGATTTCTCCCAACGTGCGCTTACCATATCGTGGTGGGGAGGCTCAGTAGTGTCAAGTAATCCCGTCGGACACGAAGTTAGGAAACGTGCAGGGACGTGGTCCAATACGGCGGGCTGTGTGCCATACGGGTTGCTCCACTTCTCTGGTAGGATAGTGGACTGTGGAGCTATTTCTTGGTTATGCAGTTTGCTTTGGCAGACCTGCCGTTGGGGCGTTTTGATTGAATGCGTTAATCCTGCAACGCCCCATTTTTTTAGCTGGTGAGGCACACAAAACCATAAAAATATAAACGTACTTCTCTAACAGCAGAGTAGACCCTTACGCAACCCTAAGGCAAGCTAAGGTAGTTAGCTCTAATAAGGTCATATTGTAGGTCAAACTTTCGTTATAATAACAGTCCGAATAAAGAATACAAATAATAATAAATTTAGTTGAATTTTCTGATAATATAATCAAACAGTTAATACTTTGCTTGGAATCTTAGCAATAATCCTGATATCAAAATGCCTTCTTGATTGAGTTATAAATACATTACAATAATCAACTCAATATAATTAATATGATAATATTTGAAAATGCAGTGGGAGCCTAGTGCCTACGCGCGCTTGGAACCAACTGAATCGGATTCAAATCCAGAGGGCCTAGACAAAGTAACAATCGATTAGCGAAAGCGATAGTAGAAAAGTCCAAAATGTATGGGTTTGACATATGACTTAGATATGTCACGTGATCTGTTGTCAACGAATAGATGATGCTAGACAATGTACATTCATTTCAATTATTAGTGATTTAAAGTTCAAGATGCATACGCTGCGTTTAAGCGATGACGATTGTAGAAATCGAATCGCTTCATAACGAATGCCGGTTGGCTATAGGCCCAGGTCTCTCACCTACGATGTTTTCATGTGAGAATCATTTTTAACATGATTAGCACTTGTTTTACGGTTAAGGAAAACATCGTGACGAAACTTCCATTTTCAATAGAACTTATCAAGCGCGAGTACGCGGACTTTCACATTCACACATCCTACTAAAATCTTAGACATGCAGATTTTCTTACGATGTTTATACAAATATGATATGATGATATATGATATATGATGTCTATACAGAACCATAAAAAAATAGTCTACTACTACTACTAGAAGGTATCCCATTTGGGTCATTTGATAACCGGAGGACCTCAAACTATATTGTGGAAAGTTTGAAGGAAGCGAGTCATTCACCAATTTGGCGACCAATTTTGTAATACAAGTCGTATAGTGATGGCCTATTCGGCCATTTACTGATATATACGTAGTAGGTACAAACTACTACGTTTTAAATAAAAAAAATCATAGTAATATATTACCCGCGGTTTTTAAATAATTATTTAATCAATAGTTTAATTTATAGAATATATGCATTAGATGGAAAAAGTTTACAAGAAATGGAAGTGAAATTTAAAAGACCTTTTTCTACATACTTATTAACAAAAACTTTCTGTCCGATAGGTTTTTGCAACAAGGCTAAACCAATTTTATTTGAATTTGTTATAAAGTAAGCAGTCAGTATAAAAAAACATATTTTTTTCTCAATTCCTAGGAAATTAAATCTCCAGATGTGGGTAAAACTGATGAATATAGCATCTACATATTATATAATACTACTAATTCCCACGGCTCCACCCGCGTTCTAAAGACGGAATCCTAATTTTCTTAAATATTAAAAAAATACTCGTATACCACTTCACTACTTACTGCAATATTGAAAAAAGTGGCAATGGTTAAATTGCAATGCCTCCCTTATTTCACAACACTGTAACACGAGATTTTTATATATTAGAAATGTACATATATAAATGTTTCTTATACCTAGAAACAGGGACACGGTTAATTTAAAAATCTTTCATCTTTCAACTTAACAAATTGTTAATAACAAAACGAAAATTAACATTTTTTTAATTTTTCCAACGGGAATTTATTTTAAGACCTTTGAAAAATAGCTCCACGAAAGGAAAAAAATCTCAGATTAATAGTTTAACAATTATCGCACTTGCAATGTTAATGTTCATGCTACAAAAAATTGTTAATTAATTAATGGATAACTTAGTGAAAAATCGCGATAAAAATTTTTTGATCACGGATTATTGTTTATTGATCTATCCTGCAGGCGCCTGCATTTTTTTAATTTTTAATTTTCATATTTAATAAGTTTAAATAATATTTATTCATTAAAGGTCCGATGGGGACGTGGCTCGCGCAAGCCGGAGTACCCGTTTTCGAGCGTATTTTCATCCCTCTGGGAAAATTATAAACATTAGTCCGACAATTCCGGGAGTAAAGACTTTATTTAGAAAATTTCTTCCTCTTTTTGAATCTTTTTTCAAATTTAAATTTTCTCAAATAGTATTTGAGATATTAACGAAAAACCAAACCCCCCTTTTTTCTTCACTTAATTGTTTATAACTATTGCAATTTTTGCGAGCGGGCTTAGCATTTTCTCAAAAACTATCTATATGCCATACCGAATCGAATGATACCTCAATCATAATTTTCGAAGAAGGCGAAAAAATTTTGACCTAAAAGGCACTTGTTGACTAGACTATATGACGAAAACTATGTCTTATCTACGGATGTTCTTGATTGTGGCGTTCAATGCACTATAGAAATTAGAAATCGTCTTTGAATTCATCGCTTGCACTTTTAGTAGATGCATGGCATTGGACAACGCTGATTTTCCGGGCCTTAGTGTAGAAGCGGGTAGTTATGACTCGGTCTGAGATCGGTTTCCAGTCCAGAAAACAGCTTAGTTACAAGTTAAGAAAGTTTAGTTTACATAAACAATGGAGTTAACCTTTGTTTTAGGACTAGAGTTTATTGATACAGGGGCGCCGTAGAAATTCTCGCCCAGGGCGCTGGTAGTCCTAACGCCGGTTCTGTTTATGCATACCTAGACTACCAGCAATTTACCTATATCGTAGACATTTTATTATGTTGTCAAGTACAATATTGTATAACTCGTTTATTTATTTTTTTGTTATTTCTTGGATTTTTTGTTTTATTTATTATTGTTGTTGTATTTTCTTAGATTTACGCAAATGATTGATTCATCATCATCAGCCCTTTTTAACGTGCCACTGCTGGGCACGGGCCTCCCTCAGTACGAGGGGGATCAGGCCATAGTCCACCGCGATTATTTAATTATTATATTATTGATTATTATTATTTTATATTTTCGGATTATTTTATGAATTACCGTGACCATGATTGCTATGAAACGCTAATTACGCCAGAAATTAAGAAATCAAAATACGTCCGCATAAAAATCCGAAAATCCGATTTTATTTTAGGTATAATTTTTGTTTCTATGTGCCTAAAATATAAAATATACCTGCCGTTCGAATCCGTCCTGGATTCGAATCCCGGTTCGGGCCAAGTTTAGTTATTGAGTCTTTCTGTTTCATAAGCCTCAGTAACAGAGTTAGGTTATGTACACGCCTACACGAGTGTAATTATTTGCTTGCAAATTGGCGGTGTGCTACCCTCGTGCCTCGGAAAGCACGTAAAGCCGTCGGTCCTGCGCCTTAACCCTCACTAGTCGTGTCGAGCAGTCGTCCCACCGGAGTATGAGAGTGATAAGGAACAGAGAGTGCACTTGTGTTTGCGCGTACACTCGTGCACTATATCTCCCCCCCCCCCCGGCGCGCCGTAGGCTAGTCTGAATGAGATTGGCCGCCGTGGCCGGAATCGGTCGGGAGGACATTATTATCATATTCTAGTCAACAGTATTTAAGGTATCTACATATTACTATGTATAAGAAAAACACAATTTGTCAAACCAAAATTTAATCCGTCTGTCTAATTGTTCCGGCTAAACTTTGAAAATTGCTGGCTAGATTATTACGGGACTTTCACTGACAGATAGCTGATATTATACGAAATAATTTAAGCTTATTTTAGAAGAAGAATTAGGTAAAGTTTCCGCTGAAAAAAATAAAATGACACTAGTTTTAAATTCATTTGAATTGTAATGTTGTGCTATGAACATGTACAATACATATTTCTATGCATATACACATATTTTTCAGTAATCTGATGTCAATATAGTCTATTCCAAGTATATAAGTCAGAGTAATAATAGAACAGGTACACCCCCTATGCTAAAATTAACTAATGCACTTACTTTTCCTTATCCATAACAATTATCTTTAATCTTTAATGTTTAAATAACACCGTTTATTAAAAGGATACATTTAAAATACTTTTACAAGTAAATAAGTTACTTATTTTATCTGCAGTACCTACTTAGAAACGATAAATACAAGTTTTTTTTATAAATATTATTAGTCACCAGCACAGACGCAACATCATATTCTGTATAATATTAAAACAAATACCTACATCCAAGAAAATACATTGTCTATAATTAGTCTAGTCTATAATTAACTTAGAATAAAGTTTTAAAGCAATGACAAATGTTGCTTTTTAAATATTGTGACTTTTTTATTATTCTTAACACATACTTATCTCCTCTACTCCATACTTCTTTTGCTCCTAATTTATGAAAAAAATAGTCGAAAAACCACTACTGGCTTTCAAATATTTGAGGTCACAAATTATGCCACGGGGGCTCAAACCCGCGACCACTAGCACAGCAAGGAGGGCATTACAAACTGAGCCAAATGTTTCGTCGTTTTATGTTTCTTTCAAATCACGAAGTTAGACCGCTATCTACTGGAAGTCGATGCAATTTCAAAGGCAAGTTTGTATTAAACTAATAGTTCTACGACTTGAAACGCAGATTTCATGCGGCAATATGTAAATAATTTTAAATATTATAATCAAACACCAAATCTATCAGATAAATTCCAATAATACTCACTTATATGGCTTACATCGCCACATTTTACGTACATAGTTCGTTATTTTCTACTTCCTAATGTTATCAGCCTTTACGTTCGTATCATTTGATTAAAGTACATCCACTATCAGTGTGTTAACATAACATAGACATTAGTCAAAAGATTTGAGGTTAGTCTGAGTAACAATGGAGATAACCATACCTTGCTTTGCTTTTAGATATTTTTATGTTACGGGACTTCCCTAATTCTTCCATTTTTTGTGTTTTAATTACGGCTTTCATTATGTAGGTAATGAAATCATTAAAGTCATCATCATCATCATCATAATTCGTTATATAATCACTAAAAATCCCTATCCTTTTAAGATACGACTAATTACGTCAGTAATATTACTTAGTACACTTATTTTTCTTGGAACTCCGATTAGTAGAGATTAACATGGATATTAGCCATGAAATGGTAATACTCTCTATATTTATCTCCATTATGTATTACTACTACCATCATTTCGCACGAGTTCATCTCAAGTTACGATCTAAGAAATGTATTGACCTTATGGGGAATTATATTGAAAAGAAAAAATATCGTTGTATTTTTTTTTTATTTTCCAACCCTTCGATTTGACGTACTTTTGGACCTACCCTCGTACTATATAACGGCTATTTTAAATTTCTAAGAGATGGGATATTTTTGAACTGTAAAAAGTATCCCATATGTTGATCCGGATAACTAAATTTCATCAAAATCAATCCAGTGCAGAGTGTATCGTGATGCGGTCACAGGCAGACTAACAGACGAACAAATAAAAATTGAAAAAAACTGTAGATTGTCTCTCTATCGATTATTATGGTCCTTTTAATAAGATTTTCCAAAAAATTTAATGTATAGATGCGACTCAGTTTGACTTTTACATATAATTTAGTTTTTTTTTTAAACCCAATAAAGTATTGTGAAAACTTCTAATGAATGATATCATAGTCTTTTCGATATTCAAAAAGTCTCGGAACACTGATAAAATGTAAATCACAGCTTAAGTCGTTCCTGATAACTATTTGTGGGTACATATAATAGAATTGTTACAGGTGATAAGTTTGTTCGTTGTTATTATTTTAATAAAAAGCTTCAAGATACTCGAATAGATGGCCGAAAATTCGGCTTTTAAAGTGTTAGTAATTTTTAGCCTTTTAATGAATAGTCGAATCGTAATTACTTAACTTAACTATTATATGGAAACGTATAGTCGGCATACACCTGTATGACATACATACGTACACGCAAACTCATGCCTACATACATGATGCAGGTAAAACATAACCCTTCATCGACTTCTACGGGTAATGATATTTGTTTTATAGGATTAGAAGATATCCTTCGACAGATATTTTTTGTTCCTTTGTTGTCCACTTTCTTTACGGTGAAGGAAAATATCCTTAGTTATATTTAAACTTTGCCAACGTATTCGGGCAGGCAGCGGCAGACTGCCCTGATCCGATTTGAAATTCGAAGTCCGCTAAGCGTAATTGGCCTGCTTGATGAACTAGTCTAATCCGGTATGGTTTCAGTGCGAGGAGTCCATGCCCAGTAGTGCGTTAAAAAGGTGGTGATAAAAGGAGATATTTCGCATACTAAAACGGACATGCAAGTCTATCTCTTCGGTAGACCAATATACTTTACCAATAGTCTCCAACCTCTTTGATCAAGTAATGTAGAGACATATATAGTTACATTTACACACAAGTACTTAATAAAAACGAACAAACACACCATTTAGTAAATTACATGATTATTTTTATCCATTGTCATTACGATTAGAGCATTATTCAGCCGACAACAGATCTATTGATAAGATTCTATTATAAAAATGATAAATAAAGAGATATATCGCCATTTAGCCGCGTTACCTATAGTACAGTGCTTGATAATATGATCTTATGATGTTAAGAATTATTTTTATAGTAAGTCTAAGTGTAGCTTTAAGTAGTGGGCAGTTGGTTCAAACTGGACAGTGCGATCCTAATATACAGTTACAGGAGGATTTCAACACCACACAAGTAAGGATATTTTCACTAGTTTTGTTTTCACTTTTTACGTATCACGCATGTTTTCTTTAAAGTGCAAGGTTATCATTTATAATATTAGGCGACAGTGTTTTTGGTGGATTGTTTGATCTTACGTTTATTATATTATGTAAAAAATATATAATTTCTTAAATATATAATTGTAATCAGCCCTTTTTAACGTCCCACTGCTGGGCAGATCACGCCGTAGTCCATCACGCTGGCCTAGCGCGACTTGGCGGACTATAATATTACATAATTATGAAATGTTTTTTGTGTATTGATATGTAAAAAAATGATTTTAACTAAAACCCATACATAAAAATCACATAATATTAAAGTCTTGTAAAATCCTAATTTGTGATAACGGTATATAACAGCTTATGTAAAATTGATGTTCTATCCATGAAGGTTAATAATATTGATTAGAAAGATAACATTCTCATCGAAAAATTGAAATATGTAGGGATTACAAATTAGTAACAACAGCTGTTAGTGCTGTTTAATTATTACAAAAAAAATTTATAGCAAAGATAATGTTAAAATTCGCAAACGACTTCATAACACGTATGTATTTTAGATATGAAAATTGCTTAATGATTTTACCTTATCTCACTCATTTTGTTTTGTTCATAACACGCCTACCATCGACTAAGTATCTGACATGAAAAATAAATTATCTTTCCGATAATTAGATAGAAAAGTACGCGTTATATAAATTATAATATTAAATACGTTACAAATGGCATACAAAAACTCAAAGTACCCACACAATTAGCATATCAAAAGTGTCCTCAACGTAATTTGAAATGGGGTGCTTATTATAAACAAATTAAAAAAAATGGTAAGCTTAAGTTGGAATTTGTGTTCGACACTTAGAAATTTGCATTTTTCAATTCTTTGGTTTGACTTTAGAGAGGATAGCCAATAGTTATACATATATAAATTTTATTATTGAAACTTTTAAGAGTCAAAGTCAAAGTTATTTTCTAAGTAACAAGTGATAAACGCGTATTAAAAATAAAATTTATATGGTTACATGATAAAATCTAATATAAATTACACAAAGATAAGATAAGAACAGGAAACAGTTATTTACTATCAATAATAGCAATAAACAATCAAAAATTATTATAACCTAGAGAGATATTAATCATTAAGTTTTATAAGTAGGTATATAGATCACGAAGCATAGCCCTTGTAACGATTGAAAAATCGTACCTACATATTGAGATAAGAGAGCTCACACATTACGCATTTTCATTACCTACGCCCCGTACTACTATTGACTTCACATGTCTTTCGAAAACTTGCTAGGTTCTCTCAGACACGCAGGTTTCCTCACGTTGTTTGCCTTCACCGTAAGACAAGTGGTAATGATGAAGAGATGAGAAATGATTCGCACATCACCCTAACGCCCCCGTTTTAGATTTGAACCCTTACCCTGCAAACTTCTGAACGGATTTTCTCGATTGGTGGAACACTACATATCAAGTCATATAGAATACACAATTTGAAAGGCAAAATTACTTGACATCTGTGAAATACCTAATCTGTGCTCAAGTGGTACGCTCTTAAAGTTTCATAGATTCTTTTTAACTGGTTTTCACTTTACTACAGTATTTTGTTTAATTTCATTTTAATTACTTTTTCATTAATCGGTTTGCTTTTATAGTACCCGGCAATAAATATTGCACATCGATCTTTGAAAAGAAGCCGTCGGCTAATTTCGGCTTCGTAGAGCATTATTTCATTCGCACGAAAATTAGTCAGACCGGTAATAGGAGTTGTAAAACAATTATATTTTTTTGTGTAATTGAATTAAATACATAATTTTTTTCTACAAGTTCATGTTTATGTACTTTTTACTTCAAAATTTACGTATTTTGTAGAGGTATTCAGTTCCTTTGATATTTATATCGTGCTTTTCCATTAGAAGTTTTCGATTGTTTTCCATTTTAGTGAACCGAAATCCCAACTCATGAAGTATTTTTATCAACGATTTTTCAGACCAATTGTATTTATTAGGCTCAGATAATTTAGCTTTTAATGATTTTACAGTCGTCAGTTCATTAAATCGTAAGTGAAAATCGTACACCATTCTTCAAATATTAACATAATCAAAATCGTCTATAAAGAACGAAATTGCTGTTTAAGGTCTACCTTTTTTCGGAGAGCTGAGTGTTTCAATACTAAATTCGTTTAATATATTGTTAGAAGTTCTATTTGAAATTCCAGTGGCATTTGCAACTCGCTTTTGAACCTTTTTAAAATAAGTACCTACATTTTCAATCTCATTTTTTTTAATCTGTCAGCATCGGTTACAAAATATTTATAAACATCGAAGATAATTTCGCGTGACTGTTCGCGTGAGAGTCCGGGAGGCCCACTCCCCATCCCTACTCTCGTCCTTCTCCCTCCTCCCTCCCTCCCTTTCCTGAAAGGCCGGCAACGCATCTGCAAGCCATGTGGTGTTGCAGATGTCCATGGGCGGAGGTGATCACTTACCATCAGCCTCCTGCTCGTTTGCCCCCTTTGTCCCATAAAAAAGATAAAAAAAGATAAGCACGGCGTTTAGAAATATACTATTTAAGTCACATTTATTGAAATGTACTTACTATTATAATACACTTCATGAGTACCTGCTTTAATTTACTTAAAATACTTTGTTAAAGTAAAACCCAATTATTCACCTGTAATTATATTGTTGCCTTTCTGTGTTATGTACGCAGATTCTGGTTTGAAGACTGGATGATTTAATTATTCAAAGCTTTAAATAAGGTTACAATTTAAAATAATTAATTATTTCTAAGCAATAAAAATATTAAATAGCTATTACAAGTAGTAATTTATTTAAAAGATTCCTATAATGCTACTATAGCGTCATTGTTTATCGATAAAATTAAGCCCAAAATAAATAATGAGCAATTAGATTTAGACTAATATTAGGTATGCTTCTATATACCTATGGCTAAAGACATGCCCGAGTAAACAGCCCGGGTGTTTCACAAATATTTTCATATTTCCGAACCAGATTTAACGAACTAACCGAACCGAACTTATTCTATACTTGCTTGAATATTAATCAGTGAAACCAAAAATGTGATTACTACCAATAGCTATAATAGCGTTTCATACAAGTTTTTTTTTTTTACTATCGACTGATATCAGTTTATTGATATCAAAGGCTTATTATTTTAGTGTCGTTCAATTATTCGTGTTGCTTAAATTCAATCTATAGCGGCTCAAATTAGTTGAATGAAGCTTAACATAAAAATAGTTCTTATCCAGGATCAATTTCAATCGGAATCGGATCATTTTTTTGAGAAGATGAAAATCATAGTAAAGGATCATTATCCCGTATATTATGACTTCCTTTTGTAATTGCGAACCATCTACAATAAAATAAAAATGTGTTACTATCTCAAATATAAAATATATCATTTAAAAAAATGATCTGATTCGCCCCCGATGAAGCGATCCGATTTACTATCATAGGCTTTTAAAAAATATATTTTACACAATAACTTATAATATTGTGCTTTAAAACAAATTGTTTTTTTTAATAGACCCCTTCTCAATCAATAAATAAACTATATAATTCAAAGTTTAAACACAAATCCTTAGAACGACACAAAAAAATAGTAAGTACGTACTTTATATGAGCGCCAAAATTGTAATACATACAAATATTTGACTCTAGTTGCAGGAAGGGATGGGGCTGTCAGACGTCAGTCGTTTGCAATCTGTGTCAACGCTTTATTCAAAATATTAACGAATTCCTTTTTTTAAATCCGATTCGACCCTGATCCGATTCGCCTTGGTCTATTATAATGGTATACCTAATATTCTTATTAACTACATTTCTGAGGTCGCTTTAAGTTCACTTGCACTTAGATAGATTTTTCTTTAAATAATTATAATTGGGAAGACCATTCAACACGATCAGTGAGAGTAAAGCGAGGACCAAAGGATTCACGAAAATAAAACACCGTCAAGCTCCCAAATCCGAGTTGTTAATGAGGTTTAATAAACAGAAAGACTCGATAACAAAGTTTGGCCCGACCCTGGAATTAAACCCAGGATGCGCTGCCGTGTATGTGACAATTATACGCTTAGTTAACGATAAGATAGTATCGTTAATAAGAAATGATGTTGATAAAATTTGTAAAACAGTATGCCAAATTTGTTATTGCTAAGTCTATCAGTTAGATAGAAACGTATAAAATGTGATAAAATTCTTAAGTGCTTGAATGGTTTAGTATCTAATTATATTAATATCTGTCACGTCAGCAGAGCTTTTTTTGGACCAGGTACTTTTGCAGGAGTATTCCGTATAACAGCTTAATCACAATCGGATCCATAATTCAGGAAGTCCTCAAGGACATACAAACATTCATTTGAATTTGTTTTTATAAATATTTAGATAGGCCAGAATTGCTATAAGAATTTAGATGATTAATAATATGATTTTAATTAGGTACAAAATATATTGTTACGAGTAGGTACTTCGTGTATCGTTAAAATTATAAATTTCTTGTTTTTTTTTTTTTGAATCTATGTACCGCGATGAATTATTACTTAGCAACTGATAAAATAAGTAAAACGATAAGATATTGATAAAAATATAATTATATATCTTAAACCTATATACAATAATAATTCTAGAAATAATGAATGTGTCATCAAATATATAAAAGCAAAATATCTCTCATTGATTAATCACGAAGTCTAAGAATGTAAAAATGTTACAAGCTAAAATTGTTGTAGATAACTTCCTCGTAGAGAGTGAGTAAAGGTTTTTTGTTTCCAACCCCGAGAGGCCCAAATAAGGATTTTTAATTATATTATCTATTATATAAAAATCTCGTGTTACAGTGTTTGTTATTGTGTATATTTGGTAGATCTGAGAATAGGTCGTAGGCAATTTTTTATTCCGCTAGGTGATAAGGGTGGCCTTCTCCAGATTTTATTTTAGACTAAATTTATTTTCAGACCATTTTTTTATTTGTATGATTTGACATCAAAAAATACTTATAACGCTAAATTTTCATCCTTCTAATCCCTATACTAATGATTAGAACGCGAACGAAGTCGCGGGAAATGCTAGTTTCATATAAATATAAATGTTAAATTTTAATTTACTATGATCAAAATTGAAAACTATCATTCTGATTAAAATTAACGGTTGCCTATTCTGATTCAAAATAAGGCAGAACATAAAAATAAAAAAAAGAGCTGGTGTAACGAATAAAAGATAAATAGGGAGTAAACTTACGATTTAAGCAATATACCGACATTTATTAAACTCAAAATTTATAAATACTAAATTTCTTGCAAACACCCGAGCATCGTCCTGCTGCTATATATTTAAATGAGAATAGAGCAAAACTCGAAGTTTTAAGAAATACTACATAATGTAGAGATACGTTAGGTAGATAGAGAGATAGAAGATACTTTATTGCATACTACAAAAAATATACATAAGAGGAAATCAAGAAATATAATGTAGATGATGCACAGGAGGCCTCGCTCTTAGGCAACCTTAGGACGTAAGAGAAACTAGATAAAATTATAGATAGGTGCACTTAAGTACTTGCTACTAACAAATACTGTATGTCTTTTAAATACTTGCTAGGAATTGAAGGCATACTAATCTCACTAATTGTTCCGCTAATTCTCAACTTTCACACGTCATTTTAGATGTTGATGTAAGTAACATCTAATATAAAAAAGTCAATATTTAGTCAATTTTATTAGATACTAGCGACTCGCCCTCGCTTTACTCGGACTCATCGCTAGGTACATTTTGAGGGTTATATAGATTTCTCAGAAATTAGACGTTTTTCTGCAGTAAAAACTATCCTATATATTGACCCGAATAACCAGCTATCACCACACTAAACATCAAAATCCATCCAGTGGTTTTCTCGTGATCGGGTCATAGACAGGCAAAATTCTAAAAACTATAAATTTGGCCTCTGTATCGTTAATAATGACTATTTAAATTACAATTTCCGAAAAATATTCAATGTTACAGATTCAACTAAGTTAGAATTTTATTATATGTATAGATGAAAAAAGCCATAGCCATTTACTTTTACTTCGGCTTACATATACGAGTATGTACGTCTCACTGCTGGGCACGGGCCTGAAGGATCAGGGTGCGCGTTGGCAGACTTCACATGTCTTTTCAAAACTTGCTAGGTTCTCTTAGACAATCAGTTTTTTCACGATGGTTTCCTTCACCGTAAGAAGGTGGGAATTATGTCAGAAATGATTCGCACATGAAAATACCAGAGGCTCGACCCAGATTTGAACCCGCGTCCGGCGTCACTCGGTTATCCAAGCGAGCGCGTTACCACTGGGCTACCACTATCTACTTCAGATTACATACTTTGACTATTTAAAATTCTGTCAATAACAAGAAGGACGTATGTTTTTTAAATATAAATAGTTAGAGATACTGTACGCTCTAGTTGCTATTTAATTCTATTTATTTCTAGTTCTTGGGAAGATGGTACGTGGTAAGACGAAGTGAGTCGAGAACCTTTACGCTAGACTGCTCGTACTTGGAATTGACACAAGAAAACAATAATTTAACCGTTTATAACAGAGGTGTCGATAATAATTTTTTAGAAGAAACCAGAGGTAACGCCAGTATACAGAATGGAACGGCTAAATTTAGTTTTGAAACATCAAATCCTTCTGCGTGTGAGTATATTATAAAATAGCAAACTCTTGTACATATAATAAGAAATACTCTTCTGAAAAAGAAACTATCTTTTCGGATTTTTTCATTGATTAATTTTGAGCGTCACGAGAGAGAGAGATATATTTCAATTTTCAACTTTTCAATCTTTCTCGCTTTCGTAATAATAAAAATTCCGCCCTTAAAATATGAAATGTTTACTTAAATTTAATGTGTTTGTTTAATAATAGCGATTATTTTTTTTATTTGTCCGTAGCCATTGACTTTTGGATTATAACCACGGATTATGACAATCTAGCGCTTGGTTATGCGTGTGAAAATTTGAATACTACTCATAGAAGCGGTAAGTTTATTTCTAATTCGATACGTACGGTATATCTTGGCAATCAAGCTGTCTTTATACCAGAAATCATGAGTTTGACGGACCGCACATGACATTTCAAAACTTGCTAGGTTCTTATAGACATCCAGGTTTCCTTACAAAGTTTTTCTTTACCGAGAGACGACAAGTGATAATCATTTTGGAAATAATTCGCACACGTTTACATCAAAAGCGTGTATCACATGGGACTCGAACCCGCTTCATGAAGTTTCATGAGCAAACGCTTTACAACTAGCTTCCACTGTCTATAACTCAAAGAATGTTCTATAACAGTATAAAAATGATTAAATTTTCCAAAGTCGATGTACCAGAGCGAAGAAAGGATAGGCAATAATAATGTTAACTGATTGCCTATTAATTCCTTATTTTTTTCAGTTTTACTATGGCAGCTTGGAAGAACTACCTCATTTCCAACGGATATGATGGAAGGTCTTTTAAACCGAACACTTTATACATTATTAGGGGTCACATCAAATGACCTAACATCAGTAGACCATTCGGAAAGAGCTTGCCTAACTTTACCAGTGATAGCAGATGGGCAGCCCGTAATTCTTCCTGGTCAGTGCGACCCTAATAAGACTGTTGTACAAAATTTCAATCCGTCAAGGGTAAGTTATATTTGTTTTAGCCCTTTTTTAACATCCCACTGCTGGGCACGGCGGCCTCCTTTCAATACGAGGGGGATCAGGTCGCAGTTCACCACGCTGGTGAAGTGCGGGTTGGCGGAATTCTCATGTCCTTCGAAAACTTGCTTCTCTCAGACATGCAGGTATCCTCACGATGTTTTTCTTCATCGTGGTAGCAAGAAGTGATAATTTTGTTAAAATTATTTGCACATAAAAATATCATAGGTGCGTGACCAAGAATCCTAACCCACTTGACTCACATTCTCAAGTAAGGTCATTATAATTGAGCACTGACTTATGATATAATATATTTTTATTTATTCTTAAATTTACAGTTCACGGGTGTCTGGCATCAGATATCGAGTTATTTCTCCACATTTGGGCAAGGCACTTGTAATCGTGCAGAATATTCTCTCTCGGGAAATGTCGTCAATATTCTTAACAGCCAAGTAGTGAATATGACTCTCGATACAACCTCAGGAAACGCGACAGTTGCAAGTAGCGATGGAAGCGCTAGACTTCTAGTCACATTGGAGGTTACTCCAGGCAGTAAGTGGAACTAGAAGAAATTTTTAAATCCTCAATAAATCTCATAAGCAACGTTTCCTAAAATTCGATATGATATTGACCACATATATATTTTGAAACATTTTGTTCTTCATTATCAGTTATCAAAGTATGCAGATAATAATTTATCACTTGAAAATAAGTGAGATGCTATTGTGTAAAACAAAAAGATAAATAGAAAAATTAACTTCTGTAAAATACGATTTCATATTTTCAGCACTTAATTAAACGATACGTATTTAATAGAGTTATCAAATAAAATCCTATCCAATTCAGTTCAGCATTATTCCACTTTGCTAAATTTCGTTCAAATAATAATGTTCAAATAAAATAATGCATGCTGTGTTTACCTGTAAGTGGCTTTACATTTTTAGATCTATATTTTTATAATATGTAATGTCTTGTGTAATTGTGAAATGTAAAGTTGTTGGTAAACCTAATAAAGAGAAAAAAAAATATATATTATTTGGATTTTGCAGACACACAGAGGTATAACAAACAATTTCGCTACAATTTTTACTATGTGGGCTATATTTGAGACTTAGTTAATGTTTTACATAATATAACGAGATGCAATAACATAATATGCTATTCACCTCTTTTAATTGTAAGATTAAGAAGCAAATATTTTTCACAGACTTGGCACAACAGCCTCTGTGGATCTTAGCAACTGACTACGACGATTACGCAGTATCGTACACCTGCGTGGACTTATCCAACAATCAAAGAAGAGGTAATAAATATTAAATATGTAATGTAATAACATAAATGATTTATTGATCTAGATGCAAACAGACAAATTCATAGATCCTGAGTCAATCGGCTTTTAGATAACTAGACTTCCAACAAGAGCCGAGACTCTTGCAGTTGGGGAACTTAAAATTTGGATTAAAGAATATTAATAAGACTAAAAAAATCGATATTATAATATTGTTATTTAATTTATTTATTCTCAAATATTTTAAGAATAAATAAATTAACAATCGACACTAGTATTGAAAAATAAAATACTTTGTCCTATTAGTGATAATATTCATTTATACGTATATGTATAGAATTTTGGAGTGTTGAAAGTCAATGATTGTATAGATTTCGCATTTTTACTTTGCTACCTTGAATCTTAGTTGCTTGCGCTATATTGTAAAAATAGTACCAAAATAAATAATTTCTTTAAATTGCCTTCTCGTCAGAAGAAGCGATGTTGCAATTTCCAAAACCTCACAAAAATATTTTTTTTTTTAATTTCAGTAAACGCCTGGATCGTGAGTCGTTCACGACAACTCTCTGCTGCAGCACAAAACGCAGTCAATGAAGTAATAAGATCTGACTTAGATTTGAATAATCGTTACTTTATTCCTTCAAATCAAACCGACGCTGGATGCTTCTTCTTCCCGGCTCCAGATCCAAGCCGGCCAGTAACGTTTAGAGGCCAATGTAACCCAAATATAACAGTTGTTCAAAATTTTGATGTTTTTAGGGTAAGTTATGACTTAAAATAATAATTATAACTAATCGGCTACTACCGATTTACCGATTTTTTTTAAATACCGATTACCTTCTATGTGCCGGTTATTACTGAGTAGATCACGGTGACTTTTACAACCCTGATAATGTTTACTTAAACTGACAAATATTCGCTTTCGCGTAATATTAGTCGCAGTTTTATTTATATTTAGATTTCTATTTGTAATTTCGTATTGCTTTACAGCAAACAGGGTCTCCCATTTCCAAAGAGAAATGCCTTATTTTACGCCAGCTGTATACAGACAAACTACCAGAGTTTCATCCGACTGACTTTAATATAATATATACTTTGCTTATCATTATATAAATAGATTACATTTGATTTAATTTGATTCTTTTACTAGATCTCCGTGACACCTCTGCTATCTTATAATGAGGAAATATTTTCTGTTCACAGTATTTAGGCGTCTGGCATAGCATCGAATCCTATCCCTCTGTTTTTGCTCCGGGCACTTGCAACAATGCTAATTACACGCTTGGAAACGATGTAGTTAACGTGTTCAATACTCAAGTTATCAACCAAACGCTGGATACTATGACTGGAACAGCTGTCGTGGCTTCTACTGATGGCAGCGCCAAGCTACTTGTCTCTTTCCCTGTGGGTAATACAAATGGTAAGCAATTATTTTTTTTTTCTTTCTCAACTTGAATATATCAAAGTTATTCAAAAGGATAATTAAATTCTATTTGTATTTTTTTTTTCATAATTAGTGCTAATTTCTTACTGCTATCTTATATTATGTACCTCATGCTCAATACAAAGCTTGTCATCCTGTATAATGTAATGGAGTACAAGTTGTTAGTCTGTTCCATTGTTTCCTTTTTTTTCTTAGTACAGTCTTTGAATTCACACAACTTAAGATTGCCTTACAAATTATATTAGATAAGGTAGAGATTACTTTTTATTTAACTCGCAAAACATGTTTATTAATTTTATTTGTTAGTAATTAATATCAATTAAAAAATGTTTGAAATTTATATTAATATTATCTATTTTCTACAGCAACTGTTACCACCGAATACTGGGTGCTCGCAACTGACTATAGTTCCTACGCCCTTGTATACTCTTGCATCAACATTAATGATGACCAAAACCAAGGTAAATTTATATAAATGTTTAAATGATGTTTACTAAAATTATCAGATAGATTATCACGTATACTTTTAGTAAAATAAATTAAATTAGGTACACTAGTGTTCAAGTTGATTATTTTACGTCGTATTTTTCTAAAAACTTCCACGGTCCAGTTATAGTAGAGATAAGAATAAAGTTTACACAATAAGTTTGTATAAATTAAAAAAAAACATTAAGCTTTAAAATTTGCAAATAAAATTGACTTTTTAAAATTTCCGGTTTTATCATTATTTTTCATCCCCGGTGTTTCAAATCCTTAGGAGCAAATTCGATCACGGGACAGCCTAAAGTTTTTGCTGTCTCAAAAGATATAGATATTGCAGACGAAGTATAACCATAAAAATTTACAATAATTAGGAAAAATGTCATTGAACTACTTTTTATGAATTTGTTAACTTACTAACTTCAATTTCTTTTACTAGTTTAATGATTTAATCATTATTAATTTTTGATATCATTTCAGTGTTCACCTGGAAACTCAGCAGGACTAAACAACTGCCCAGTAACAGTACGACTGTTTTAAACCAAATTATTAGCACCATACCAGTTTTGGACCAGAGATACTATAAGGTGGATGACCAAAGTCCTGAAGGCTGCTTCTATTATCCGGAACCACAAGTAGGAGTTCCTGTAAGATTCCCCGGACAATGCGAAGATATCAATGTCACCGCAAACTTTGATATGACTCGTGTAAGTGTGCCGTAGTTTATAAGATAACTATTTAAATTATTCACTTTTCTCACTTTCTTTTTATATCACCAACTTATATGTATTTAAAAATAAAGTGAAGCTATTAAGCCTACTTTCTTTTTTGAAGTTCTTCAAATAAACAAAGCGTAACCTTTAAAAGCAATAATGCATATTTGTTTATTTTTAAATAAAAGATCATATTATTATCACGATCTTATTATGACGCTTTTGTATCGCCTTTAATATTTTTCGAGATGGAATTGAGTTATTGAATCACAATATTCTTTTACTTTCTTAATCAATTTAAACATACATTTATAATAACTAGGTATAAATACCCATGACTGGAGTAATAACGTGCCCATCTCACAAATTTCACCAGTGGGACTCGAACCCGCTACCGCTAGTACAACAAATAAACTGTCAAATGTCTGAATAAACTTTAAACTGTCAAATGTCGAAGATAATATCTAGATATATAATAACAAAACAAAATAATATTTCAGTTCCAAGGCATATGGTACGAAATCCAAGCATATCCAAAGGAACAACAAGCAGGGCAATGTGTCTCACATAATTTCCAGCTGTTCAATAATGCCTTCAACTTGACATCCTCCAGTGTCATAGATCAGTTTGCATCTGTTACTAACGGTACTGCAACGATAACTTCGACGGATAATAGCGCGAAAATGCTGATATCGATAACTTCTAATGGACAACGTAAGGTTTTTTATTAATTAAGCTTTATACTGAAATTAAAAACTAAAGGTTGAAATTCTATATTTTAAATGCTGGTGTTATATTTCTACCAAAAAATAAATGGTCTATGGTTAATATTTGATGACATTAATTGAACAACTAATAAATAAATTGGGACATTAACACACAGGCTTGTGTTATAAATACCAGATAGTTGATACACTACACATATTATATAACTTTAAATATATACATATTATAAATATCAACACTCATGACTGGAATACAAATATTCATCACACAAACGAATGCCCCCAACGGAACTCGAACCCTCGGCTACTGGCACAGCAAGTATTGCCACTACAAACATAGCAAGAATGGGTTGGCGAATTAAATATGACTTACTCCTTAAATTAAAAGATGAAATAACACGAATTCGATTAATAAAAATTGATGCTTGTTACCTTCTGGTAGCAGCCGAATGGGCCGGCACGCCCCGTATAGTACCACTCTCTCACAGAAGACCGGCGTGAAGTGGCAGCTATGCTGTCGCGTTTCGTCCGGTAAGTGAGAGTCCGGGAGGCCCACTCCCCATCCCTCCTCCCGTCCTTCTCCCCCCTCCCTCCCTTTCCTAAAAGGCCGGAAACGCATCTGCAAAACTGCAAGCCCTGCAGTCTTGCAGATGTCCATGGGCGGAGGTGATCACTTTCCATCAGGTGAGCCTCCTGCCCGTTTGCCCCCTTTGTCCCATAAAAAAAAAAGTAGGCATTAATTTACATTAACAGTTTGTTTATCACATAGTTAAAAAGCAATGTAAATTTGACTCTGAAATATTGTTTTTAGTAATAGAAATACCCTATTGGATTTTGGATACTGACTACACTAATTATGCGTTGGCGTACAGCTGCGTGAACGTGAATACAGATTTTAGAATGGGTGAGTAACAATGATGAACTATTTACTTTAAAGATAACCTTCAAGAGACCCTTAATGTAATAGGATCAATGAAATCATATAAAATTCTTAATTCTCAACTCTTATTTCTTTTAAAAAAACTACATAACTGTCACTCTGTGACAAAACAACCAACTAAGCATTATAATAAGCTATCATTAATTCTTACAAATAATGTATCATTTTCGGATTATAATTTGTTAATGGAATACAGGGCAGTGGTAGCCCATTAACAAGCTCGCTTGGGAAAGAGAGTAAATCAGGTTTGAATCCCTGATTCGCACCTGTTATATTTTAATGTGATAATTATTAACATGCCTGGCCTTAATGTATAATAATAATAAGGAGAGATTCCTTATTGAAGGGAGACCTTTGCCAAGGCATTAAAAAGGGCATTAAAAAGGGCATAATAGAATAGAATACAGTGGAAGTTGAGTGGGAATTAAACTTGATAAATCTTCTATGCATCAACTACTACATCGCCATTTTATCTGTTATACCATAAAATCGTCAATCAATTATATTCGTTGCATCTAAAATGTTATTATATACTTTTAAACTAAGTAATATTATGTTCACTTCACAGTTTACAGCTGGAAATTAAGCAAAACAAAGGAACTTTCAAATGAGCATCTAGCTCTTATTAATAATACCATCGCAAGGGTCACAGTTCTAGAAGAAAGATATTTTGAGAAGATCGATCAGTCGGCAGACGCCTGCTTAAGTCTGCCTGAAATTCCTCTTGGGCAACCTGTAGTACTGGAAGGACAATGTGACCCGAATATACAAGTAGTCCAAAACTTTAATTTGACTGGTGTAAGTAAATTTATTAATTTAAACATTTTTGGACATTTTCATATTATTTTGAGAGTATTCTTTTATTAGAAATAGAAGTATTCATAAAAAAAGTAATCAAAAATGGCTCAATGTAGGAGCGACACATTACTTGATCGTTTTATTTTTAAATTAACCTATCAACGGGCACGCGGTCAATATAGATTTATAACAATTGAAAATCTATTGTGTCTCGTTTGTTCACGTTGACGGGTTAATAATATATAGGCTTCTACTTAACATAATAATTCAATTAACACCGATTTAATTATAGCCACATATGTCTTTTAAAATTCAAAAAATATAACAGTTTTTAATCAACCACCATTTTGTTACTAGTTCCTTGGTCGATGGCGATTAGTTGAAAGCTATTATCAAGAGCGCCAGAATGGCTCTTGTAACCAAGCCACTTATACCCTTAATGCAGACAACTCGACAGTAACCGTTTATAATACCCAAGTCCTCAATCAGCAACTAAATACCATGACCGGAAGCGCAAGGGCTGCCTCTAACGATGGCAGTGGAAAACTACTTGTGACTTTCCCTGGAAGTAAGTACTAACAAATTATAATTTTGAGAGTGCGATCGTTGCTATGTACGTTCTACGGATTTTGATCAAAGTTACAATCTGGATAGTTTCTAAATTGCATGAAAGTTATTTTAACTGTGTCACTTACAAATGCGTCCGGGTTGGAACTGTACATATCCAGGCTCCGGATTTAGCAACAACATCTCCTGGCGGCGATCCACATTTTAAGGAAAGCAACGCTCTTTCAACGATGTCAGTCGATTTACTATGGGTTCAATTATTTAAAGTCGCAAATTTTATAGAACTGTCGAAAATAGTAAGCAACATTTTGTCAATTCCCATCAGTAATGCATTAGTTGAACGCGTTTTTTCGTTGATGGGGAATTTATGGACAGACGAATGAAATTGCTTATCAGTTAACATGGTAAAGTCGGAGTTAATTATAAAAGTTAATTATAAAATGAGTTGCCAAGATTTTTTAAACTATTTTAAAAAACCTGAGCAAGCAAAGATGTAATAAAAGAATAAAAAATATGGCTTCAAAAATAAAGCTGACCCTGGCCCTAGCAATAGTAGTGTTTAAGTTGATTTATGTAAGGTCATTTATTAAGTCAAATTCTTTAATAAATAATATCCACTTAAATACATGTATTGTTTCATTTTCTGTGTGTATAATATGTAAAAGACAAAACTAAAAAAATAATAGAAAAAAATAATATGTATTTCTGTTTCAAACTGTATTCATATTTCACTGCCACATTTCTTTATCGTCAAATCAGAAACGTAATTTTAAAGTGTCCTTTCGTTTCCTATATTTTAGCAGCTACAGAAGCAGATTACTGGGTTCTCGATACGGATTACAATTCTTATGCCTTGGTTTACTCCTGTAGAAATCTAACAGGAAACCAACAAAGAAGTAAGTTTTATTTTAGTATCGGTAACTATGTGTTTCTAAATTGTTTTCAATGTTTCCATTGAACAATTATCTTAATATGTTAAATTTTTCACTATGTTGCTACGATAATGATAATTGTGTCAAAATAATTATATCCAGTGTTCTGCAATTTAATCTGCTAACACCACTTTGATGTTATTGGATGTTATAAAAATATAAATATAATAATTTATTCCTATTCTCAGTATACTCATGGAAGCTAAGTCGTACACGAGATCTATCAGCCAATGCTACCGCTGAAATTAACCGCGTCATCAACTCCATCGTTGTTCTGAACCAACGTTACTACTCAAGAGTAGAACAAACCGAAAGTGCCTGCTTCTACTATCCCGAAGTTGACGGCAATCCCGTAGTATTCAGAGGACAATGTAATGAGAGTATTCCGGTTGTGACTAACTTTGATGCTGTAGCTGTGAGTAACTGATTTAATACGTATATCTATAACTACTATTAAATCATTTTATCATTACTACTACGATAAAATTCATTTTACCATTATTATACAATAATTCAAGAAACGCAATTTATGCCTCTGAAGTGTCCAAAAAGATATTCACAATTTGACATTTAATAGCGCATTTTTCAATTATTATTTTTTTTTGTTAATTTCAAATGAAAAAAATACTTTATTTTTTTAATTTTATTTTTTAATTTTCACTCATTGTTACATTTCGACATGTAACGATTTTCTATGGAGGATTAAATATCTCCGATTCATCTTTTCCTCAACTTTTAAATATTTGAACATTAATCCAACAGTACATGAATACGTGGTACGACATAGAGAGCTACCCCGAACGTTTCCAAAACGGCACGTGCCCAACTGCCACCTACACTCTGGGTGCTACTGCCGTCGATGTCTTCAACACTCAAGTGGTCAATGAACGTCTCGACATTATGAATGGCGTCGCGGTACTTACAGGGCCCGCTAATATCGCAAAACTTAATGTGACCTTCCCTATCGCTGGAACTAATCGTAAGTTCTTAATTTATCCGCAATTTTATTCATAAAGTTGACTTTAAACGACTTTTTGTTAGAACCATTTTGATAACCTATACTTCTTTACCGCAGAAAATTTAGAGCTAAAGTATTCAGAGAGATAATTATCAAACATCAATTTGTTTTATTAATCATCTAACCCGAAAATAATAGCAATAATAGCTGCTGGTTTTTCTTTGATAAAAAATACTAGTATTAGTTTAAATCAAATGCTTGTGCTCATCTATACTTATATTATAAAGATGAAGAGTTTGTTTGATCCAGGAACTACTGGTTGGAATTGAATCTTATCTTTGTGTTGGATATTTCATTTATTGAGGCAGGCTATAGGATATATTATATCATGCTTCAACCAACGGAAGCGGAGCATCAATTAAAAATAATTAAAACAAAAAAAATATGCCAAAAACGGGAAAAAATATTTCTTTTGAGAGCTTCCGTTGCGGGCGCTACGTAAACATCAACGTAACGTCCGTGACTTATATTATATATCTACTATAACCTTCTTCTTATTATTAAATTTGTTCTAAAATAGCTAAAAACCAAGATTGTTTCCTTTTGTTCAAGTAAAGTAATAGAATAAATAGAAAGAATATAATGTATAAAAAATAAAGTGAAAACAAACTCAAAGTTGGTATGAGTTACAAGAACTTTCCTTTTCAGAGATTATTATGTCTTAACATATTATATTATTTTTACAAATTATTTTCTTATTACAGTAACAACAACTTCGCCTTACTGGGTGCTTAGTACTGATTACAGAAATTATGCATTGGTGTACTCTTGTGTCAATATCGACGAAGAATATTCTAGAGGTAAATGTTTGACTCAATGTTTGTAGACTTACAAACTTTTTAGTGTTATACATAGTCGAAAAATAAACTATGAATAAAAATTACTTTAACCAAAGCAAACAATTCAGAAAAGTTCTCAGATGTAGCCTTTCATGCATAATTTTTTCTTAGTCTCCTCCTGGAAGCTGAGCAGAACAAGACAATTGAATGAAGCAGCAAACACAGCCATCAACAACGTGATAAACACTGTACAAGTGCTGGATAACAGGTACTACATAAACAGAAATCACACTGATGGAGGCTGTTTCTACTTCCCCGAGCCGCAGCCGGGAGTGCCGGTGGTGTTCCCTGGTCAGTGCGACCAGACTATACAGGCTGTGCCTAATTTCAACATGAATGCCGTGAGTACATACTTAAACGTCTTTAGTATAATAATAGCACAATTAACCGCTATAATAAACAAATAAAAAAATAAACTTTCTTATTCTTACTAACAGTTCCAAGGCACTTGGTATGAAATAGAAGCCTATCCAAAAGATCAACAACCCGGTCAGTGCGTCAGCCACCAATACTCCCTCAACGGCACCAATATCCTCGACCTCATCTCGTCCAGTGTCACCAATCAGATTCGAAATATAAGCAACAGTAGAGTTACCTTAGCCTCTGCTCAAGACTCAAGTGGAAAACTAAGCATCATCCTCACATCTGAAGGATCAAGTAAGTTTTTAGTGAGATTTTCTAATTACTTCATTTGTGTGATTAAATCACGCGGCTATCACTTTTGTAAATTATAAGAAATTGTTTACTTTAATATAAATATAATGTTTTCCAATAAATGTTAACTGTTGGTATTAAAGTCGACAACTGCAACTGCCTCGGTGGTGTAGCGGCTAGCATGTACGGTCGCACACCGGGAGGTCCTGGGTTCGAGTCCCGGGTCGGGCCAAGTTTAGTTATTGAGTCTTTCTGTTTCGAAGGCTCAGTAACAGCCCGGAGTTGGGTAGTTGGCGGTGTTTCACCACCGTGCCTCGGAGAGCACTTAAAGCCATCGGTCCTGCGTCTTAACTCTCACTGGTTGTGTCGAGCAGTCGTCCCACAGGAATATGAGAGTGATAAGGAACAGAGAGTGCACTTGTGTTTGCGCGTACACTTGTGCACTATAATATGTCCCGCGCCGTTGGCTAGTCTCAATGAGATTGGCCGCCGTGGCTGTAATCGGCCGGGAGGACATTATTATTAAAGTCGACATGAAAATAAATCATAAAAATATAGCGAATATTTTTTCCTTTACGAATTATTACTTATTGTTTTATTTTCTTTACAGCTATTACAATTCCGTTCTGGATCTTAAGTACCGACTACAACGACTACGCTCTAGCCTATAGCTGCGTCAATCGCGATCAGTACTCTCGTGCAGGTAACTGCTATTTTACTAATTTTATAATAAAACATAAATGATTGTATATAATCTAAAAAAGTATAGATTAAAATTTAAATATTGGTGATGTGGTGGTGATGTAGAACGCATGTCAACAAAGCTCAATTTTCTTTTGTAATCGTGAAATCCCTATCAGAATTAAAGTAGCCTGTCACTATCGACCTAAAAAACTACTAATTAATGAAAGTATAATTTACTCTATTAAGTCGATCTTCTAATAAAATCATAATAAATGGTCATTTATTATAAATCAGAAGATGCATACAGCACGGGTAAAGAATACCGAGACCATTTTATGTTACCATAAAGCTATCATAAAATAAGTCCAGTCCTTTACTATTTTTAAAAGATTTGTAAATCTAATTCTAACATTCAAATACGTACCTATATATTTTTAATCACACTCAATTATGATAATTGCAGTATACAGCTGGAAGTTGAGCAAATCAAAGACACTATCGGCATCTGGAAACAATACGATCAATAACAAAATTGCAGAAATTGAAGTTCTCGATAATAAATATTATGAGCAAATTAACCAATCTGACGCTAGCTGCTTCTTTTTACCTGATATAAACCCTGGAGAGCCTATTGTGTTTGATGGACAGTGTAACCCAAATATACCAGTTGTGCAGAACTTTAACGCCACAGCGGTAATCTTTTTTTTTAAAATAATAATCATTTTATTTACTTTTTAGTATACAAGACCATATTTATGTTGTTTTAAAATATTTAAATAATATTAAACATAACTCATACTCTTTGGTATCGATAAGTACTTATAAAATAAATCATCATCACCAGTACGCTGGTCGATGGCGCATGATCGAGACCTATGCATCAGACTTCCAAAATCCGAATGCCACGTGCTCTGAAGCTACGTACACTCCCACTGGCGGTATCGTCGACGTCTACAACACGCAAGTCGTCAACCAGACGCTCGACGTTATGATTGGAAATGCCACCCTCGCCTCTACTGATGGAAGTGCCAAACTGATTGTAAACTTCCCGAACGGTAAGTTTTAAAATATATGCTAAATAACCATAAATAAATTTGTCATATATATTATCTTAAACATTTTTTTTTTATTAATTTTACTATAAAATATAGTTTGCATTTGACTTTATTTTGAAAAAGATAAAGTCAAAATATATTATCAATTACCTATAATTTAATTCTAACAGAATCATCCTACAGAAACATACGTAACTGGTTAAAACTATATGTCTATATATGCATTCATTTAAAATGTAATTTGCCCTTAGCTCCTGTACCTTCCGACTACTGGGTCCTCAGCACAGACTACAACTCCTACGCTCTAGTGTATAGTTGCCGCAACGTTAGTGCCACACAACGTCGAGGTAATACAACAAAACATAATACTAAAAAATTAAAATGATAGCCGACTTGAAGTTTTTGATGTCTTGGATAGAACTTTTGTATTTGTTAGCATTATAAGATGACCAATTGACATTTCTCATTTTTTGCTCTGTGGCACGTTCAAAAATAATAAAAACAAACAGCCATGTTTTGTTTCACTCACACCTTATAACATGCTAGCTGACCTAAATGAGTAAACCGAGTAATCTGGTTTATATTTTAGCCTGCTTTCCATGCTTTGTTATTGTTCCGAGCATCAATCGCACTTCAATTGCTATTGACAATAACGTAGCACATTAACAATTGCGATTAATCGCCTCGGGTCCTCTTTATAGATGTGAAGAAGTCATTGCAGTTCACCTTATTAGAGTAACGTTTAACATTAAATTAACAATTCTTTTTCTATCTTTGGTAATAATAATATTTGTGACAGAATAATTGATGAACAACAGATTTGTGTAATTTAATCTGTTTTTAACATTTGAAGTTTTTTCCCGAAAATATAAATTACTGGTACTTTAGTATACAATTTTTACAAACTTTGAATGTCTTACTAATTTATATCTAATCAAAAGCCTAAAAAATAAGTTTCAAGCTTCCAGCTTTAAAAATGACGAATTTCCATACAAGTTTTCACCCCCTATGTCAACCCCCAGCCCTTTTTTGCCTTAAAAAGTAGCCCATAGCCTTTCTCAGGCTCTAGACTATCTGTGTACCAAATTTCATTCAAATCAGTTTAGTAGTTTCGGTGTGAAAGAGCGACAAAGAGACAGACAGACAGAGTTATTTTCGCATTTATAATATTAGTAAGGATTAATTACCATTCCCAGTATTCTCATGGAAGCTAAGTCGTACACGAGATCTATCAGCCAATGCTACCGCTGAAATCAACCGCGTCATGAGCTCCATCGATGTCCTGAATCAACGTTACTACTCAAGAATAGAACACTCGGAAAGCGCCTGCTTCTACTATCCTGAAGTTGACGGCGATCCTGTGATGTTCAGAGGACAATGTAATGAGAGCATTCCAGTAGTGAATAACTTCAATGCTTCAGCTGTGAGTGTTGCCTGATTTGTACATTTCTCAAAAATACATTTCATCATTGACATCCATAAATTCAATATTCGGCAAACGTCTAAAAATGTCCTCAAATAAATTTGTTTTGGATTTTTTTTTAAATTGATTTTATAAATTGCTTTTCGAATGAAAAAAATTTGAACTTTTATATTTTTAAATTTTGTCTTTAGTGTAACTTAACGTCACGTCGAGGTTCCGTGCTATCGATTTTCTATGGAAGACCTTTAAATATTTCAAATGATTACCTAAATTGATAACAAAACTAAGTTTCATTGAATAACTTCTTAAAAGCTGTTATTTCATATGAAGCATGCAGCATATACCATGAATAAACTCTAATAATAAAACACAAATATTTGAAAAGTTGTTGAAACAATCAAATCTAAATTAAATATTCAAACAACAATCCAACAGTACACGAGTACCTGGTACGACGTAGAGAGCTACCCTGTTCGTTTCCAAGACGGCACATGCCCAACTGCCACCTACACTCTTGGCGCTACTTCCGTCGACGTCTTCAACACACAAGTGATCAATCAACGGCTCGACACTATAAATGGTATCGCGGTACTCACAGGGCCCGCTAATATAGCAAAGCTTAATGTGACCTTCCCTGTTGCTGGAACTAATCGTAAGTTATTGATTTTTCTTCATTTATCCACTATTTCATTAATAAAGTTAAACTTGAGCTACTTTTAGATGACAGCATTTGATCCGGTCCGTAATTTTTTTGCAATTACTCTTAAAATAGTTTAAATTATATGGTGCAAAAGAGTAAAATAATGTGCATAAAATGCTTAAAGCCACCAACTTATTTAAAATCATAAGGATTTATATCGTATTTTTATAAATAGATCTAATTACGGATTACCGCTATCTAATTACCGCTTTATAATTGTCTATTTTTTAAAGTATTAAAATGGATATAGAATGTTATGCTTAAGAGATAGACATATGCCATCGCAGACTTTTCTGTAGACTTATATAAAATACAAAATTTTACCATACTTACATAATTTTGTTATATCTCAAAGTATTTAGGCAGCGTTTTCGTTGAAATCTCTCAGACGGCTTATTTTATTCCGACACCTCTAACAGATCATTTTATTTTAGTCAATGTATACAAAAATTTAATAATTATATACTAAAACCTTCCTAGAGAACCATTCTATCCATTGGTGAAATAGCATGAAAATCGGTGTAGTAGTATTTGAGTTTATTGCGAACAGACAGACAGACGCCGCGGATGACTTTGTTTTATATTATGTAGTAGTGATACATAATGGAAATAAAATATAACAAATATTATAAAAAATTAAGTAAAGCTCAGCCAAAGTCATTATTTAGTGACATTAATTTTCCTTTTAGAGACCTAGTGCAGAAGGAACTGAATACTAAGCATACAAATTATAGATATATTATGTTTACAAATATTTTTCTATTTACAGTAACAACATATTCGCCTTACTGGGTACTAAGTACTGATTACACAAATTATGCATTGGTGTACTCTTGCGTCAATATCGACGACGAATATTATAGAGGTAAGTGGTTGACTCAATTTTGTAAACTTATATGCTTTTTGATAAAAAAGGAGTCGAAAGATAAACCATGTATAATATTCTTTTCTCACAGTAGCCTTTAACAATTTTTTTCTTAGTCTCCTCCTGGAAGCTGAGCAGAACAAGACAATTGAATGCAGCAGCAAACACAGCCATCAACAACGTGATGAACACTGTACAAGTGCTAGATAACAGGTACTACATAAACAGAAATCACACTGATGGAGGCTGTTTCTACTTCCCCGAGCCGCAGCCGGGAGTGCCGGTGGTGTTCCCTGGTCAGTGCGACCAGACTATACAGGCTGTGCCTAATTTCAACATAAACGCGGTGAGTACATACTTAAAGAACGTTAGAAAAAAATGCTAACAACATTATTTAACAGTTATATTAACTAATAATATTTTACAGTTCCAAGGCACTTGGTATGAAATAGAAGCCTATCCAAAAGATCAACAACCCGGTCAGTGCGTCAGCCACCAATACTCCCTCAACGGTACCAACATCCTCGACCTCATCTCTTCCAGTGTCACCAATCAGCTACGAAATATCAGCAACAGTAGAGTCACCTTAGCCTCTGCTCAGGACTCCAGTGGAAAATTAAACATCACCCTCACATCTGGAGGATCGAGTGAGTTGAACAAAACCTTAAGATTTCCTTAAGATTTGGCTGTTACGAGGAAAATTTCAGGTGTCAAGTACACCGAAATTGTATTTTTAACGTTATCATAAATGAAGGGTACAGGGGTAAAACAAGGAATGTCACAAAAGGAAAAGTATAGGAACATTTAGATTTTACCGCGTATAATAGATTGCAATGTTAATGAAAATAAAAAATTGTGACATTCCTTAATGATCGATTAAAATTGACTTTAATAAAAATCTCTTAAAAGTGGAGATAACATTGCATGTTTGTCTTTACAGCCATCACAATTCCATTCTGGATCTTAAGTACCGACTACAATGACTTCGCTCTAGCCTACAGCTGCGTCAATATTAATCAGTACTATCGCGCAGGTAAATATTTTTTTCGGTTGTTAATTTTTTATAATATTTTAAAAATATGTCTATATAAATATACAGCTTATGAGATACATTTAAAGTTCTTCATTTATTCATGGCGCCCACTATACCCCATACAGCAAAAGCTCGCTAAGCTCCAATCTTTAGGTCAACAGTGCCAGGCTACTTATTCATAAAAGTGTTATTAAATCTATTAAAAACCGTTCAAACCTAAGACAGCTTATTATAATTGGAAGATGCAGAAAGCATACGAAACATTGCTTTCCATATATTCGTCAAACAAAAAGTTTGTAAAAACTTTATATGTTACTATTTATCAAAATGTTTGTAAATGTAATTTTAATGTTTAAGTATGGATAACATATTTTTAACCAAACTCAATCATGTCTATTGCAGTATACAGCTGGAAGTTGAGCAAATCGAAGACACTTTCGGCATCTGGAAATAATACGATCAATAACAAAATAGCAGAAATTGATGTTCTGGATAATAAATATTACGAAAAAATTAACCAATCTGATGCTAGCTGCTTCTATCTACCCGAGACTAACCCTGGAGAGCCCGTTTTATTTGTTGGACAATGTGACCCGAACATACCAGTTGTGCAGAACTTTAACGCATCAGCGGTATTTTTTTTTAGCAAATAATAGTGTTTGTTTACTTTTTAATATACACAAGAAGACTTCATCTCTATTTTGCTTTAAAATATTTAAATAGAATTTTTCATGGTATCAAAGTATTTTTAAAATAAATTAATTAATATTAACAGTACGCTGGTCGCTGGCGCATGATCGAGACCTATGCATCAGACTTCCAAAATCCGAATGCCACGTGCTCTGAAGCTACGTACACTCCCACTGGCGGTATCGTCGACGTCTACAACACGCAAGTCGTCAACCAGACGCTCGACGTTATGATTGGAAATGCCACCCTCGCCTCTACTGATGGAAGTGCCAAATTGATTGTGAACTTCCCCAACGGTAAGTTTTAATATTTATGCTAAATAACCAAAAATAACTAAGTTTTATTATCTTCATTTTATTTTTTTATTACTTATACGATTAAATTAGAACCAATTATATTTATATTTTTAGCTGACGAAAAAAGTAAAAATCAACATATATCAATTATCTCTCTCAGTCTTTTTTTTAACGTCCCACTGCTGGGCACGGGCCTTCCCTAGTACAAGGGGGATCAGGCCATAGTCCACCGCGCTGGTCTTGTGCGTGTTGGCAGACTTCACATGTCTTACGAAAACTTTCTAAGTTTTCTCAGACATGCAGGTTTCCTCACGATGTTTTCCTTCACCGTAAGAGAAGTGGTGATCATGTTAGAAAATGATTCACACATGAAAATATCAGAGGTGTGAGACACGGATTTGAACCCGCATCACTCGGTTATCCAAGCGAGCGCGTTACCACTAGGCCACCACTGCCTTATCAATTACTTATATAATTCCAAAAGAATCATCAATCAATCCAACAGAAACATACGTAACAAGTAAATAACTTAATGCATTAATTTAAATCGTGTTTTGATCGTAGCTCCTGTACCCTCCGACTACTGGGTCCTTAGCACAGACTACAACTCCTACGCTCTAGTGTATAGTTGCCGCAACGTTAGTGCCACAGAACGTCGAGGTAATTATGTCTTATTACATTAAAAAACCTTTGTACACTAACAAAATATCACATCAGATTTTCTAAACATTAATTATTATTAACAATTTCATCTTAGTTCACCTTGTAAAAAACTAGCATAATGTGTAGTCAACCTTTTTTTATTCTTGGGAAATCTATTTACGCTAACCACCTGTAGAGAACAGGTGCCAAACAGCCAATACTACCCACTAAACCCCAACAGAACTCCTCCGTCTTAATGGGGCGTCGCAGGATCGCTAACGCATTCAATCTGACGCGCCGACGACGATAAGAGTAGTACCAGAACCAACTTACAAACAACTATACAATTTCCATGTGTGTCTCTTAGCTTCGCGTCCAGCCGAAACGCCGGACGTTATTGAGCCCCCTTAACAAGTTCTTGACAAGGTGAACTCACCTAATGTGGCGGTGGCATACCCAACCAACCCTATAACAAACTCAGTAAAACTCTTCTTTTAATTCCGGTTAAAATAAATATTATAGACGTGGAACAGTTATTGAAGTTCACATTTTTAGAGTTATTCACATATTTTATTATTTTAAATTTTCATTCCCAGTATTCTCATGGAAGCTAAGTCGTACACGAGATCTATCAGTCAATGCTACCACTGAAATCAACCGCGTCATGAGCTCCATCGATGTCCTGAATCAACGTTACTACTCAAGAATAGAACACTCGGAAAGTGCCTGCTTCTACTATCCCGAAGTTGACGGTAATCCTGTGATGTTCAGAGGACAATGTAATGAGAGTATTCCAGTTGTGAATAACTTCAATGCTTCAGCTGTGAGTATTGACTCATTTATGTCCACATTTACAAAAAAAAAATTCAAAAACTCAAGCATCGGTTAACATTTGAAATGTGATATTTTTTTCTTACTTCTTTCAAATCTATTTTCTTTTTGCTTCTTGCTTTTTGGGTGACAAAATTCAAACTATTTTATTTAACTTTATGTAGCGCCTTGATTGGAAGATTCGATAAGATGATTTACTCGAAATGATAAACAGCTCAGTTTCATTTTTATAATGTTTTGAGAGCTATTCTTACATATGAAGTATGAATATTAATATAAACATAAATATTTAAAAAGTTATAGATATAATTTAATATAAATTACATGTTCAAAATTAATTCAACAGTACATGAATACGTGGTACGACATAGAGAGCTACCCCGAACGATTCCAAAACGGCACGTGCTCAACTGCCACCTACACTCTGGGTGCTACTGCCGTCGATGTCTTCAACACTCAAGTGGTCAATCAAGTTCTCGACGCTATGAATGGTGTTGCGGTACTTACAGGGCCCGCTAATGTCGCTAAACTTAATGTGACCTTCCCTGTCGCTGGAACAAATCGTAAGTTATTGATTCACTATTTAATTAATAAAGTTGACTTTGACAGTCTTTTCGATACATTTTAATACTTTTAACCTATTCTTCTCTTCTGCTGGTAATTTATAGCTGAAATTTTTCGGTATTTACCGATTATTAATTGCCTATCATAATTCAACTAAATCGAAAATATTTTTCAATTTTATAGGCATCTTGTTGAGAAAGGATATTATTATGTTTTTGGTTGGTGGTTTTCCTTGTATAAATAACACTAGAAGTAGTTTTAACCAAATCCTGGTGTTTGGTGTCGGTTAAATACGTTCATACAATATAGAAATCATGGTTCAAATATTATTTCACAAAATGAAGATATTCAGCTATGGTTTAACACAAGAATTGTTTCCTTATGTTATGCTAAAAAACTGAAAAAAGAAAGTGAATATACCAGGTCTGTAAAAATTAGCATTCGCATGTAGACGACTTTTCTCTTCAAAGACTTATTACAGATGGAACCGTATACTAAGAATAAAAAAAGAACACTATATAATTATTGCTAATATCTATATATTACCTCACATCATTTTACTATTTACAGTAACAACCACTTCGCCTTACTGGGTGCTTAGTACTGATTACACTAATTATGCATTGGTGTACTCTTGCGTCAATATCAACGAAGAATATTATAGAGGTAAGTGTTTAATTCTATTATTGTGGGCTTGTAAAATTGTTAATTTTCGCCTTTTTGCCTTTTTTATAAAGAAAAAAGATAAAACATTGAGAAAAAATCCGTTGACCATAGAAACAAAAAACTTATTTTATGTACGAGTATCTAGAATATCCTCAAAGAAAGTTCTCAGAGCTTCATTTTACATTTTAATTTATTTTTAGTCTCCTCCTGGAAGCTGAGCAGAACAAGACAACTAAATGTAGCAGCGAACACAGCCATCAACAATGTGATGAACACTGTACAAGTTCTGGATAACAGGTACTACATAAACAGAAATCACACTGATGGAGGCTGTTTCTACTTCCCCGAGCCGCAGCCGGGAGTGCCGGTGGTGTTCCCTGGTCAGTGCGACCAGACTATACAGGCTGTGCCAAATTTCAATATGACTGCGGTGAGTACATACTTAAAGGACTTTAGAAAAAAAACAAACTCGCATCATTATTAAACAACTATAATGAATTAAAAATAAAATACTCGTACTTCATTTATTTCGAAATAATAAATTACAGTTCCAAGGGACGTGGTATGAAATTGAAGCCTATCCAAAAGATCAACAACCCGGTCAGTGCGTCAGTCACCAATACTCCCTCAACGGCACCAACATCCTGGACCTCATCTCTTCTAGTGTCACCAATCAGCTCCGAAATATCAGCAACAGTAGAGTCACCTTAGCCTCTGCTCAGGACTCCAGTGGAAAATTAAGCATTACTCTCACATCTGGAGGATCAAGTGAGTTGATCAAAATCTTAAAATTTACTTAATATTTGACTTGTTCGAATTAATTTTAAAGTGCCGAATGAACCGAAACTCTTATTTTTAACATTATTATAAATTAGTACCTGGGCGACCGAGCTAGGTATTTTCTAGGAAAAAATAATAAAAAAAAGGGAAAAATACAATTGGTCTGGACGACATATCTGAACCCGAAGAAACTCCTCATAGAGGTTTGCAAGATTTACCTTCGTATTCTAATGATATTGTAGCAGTTTTTCACTGTCTGAATACACGAATAAAACGAAGCTTTCTAAAAAAGCAACCTAACAACATCGATTTTGACAACAAATGCTTTCTGATTATTCTTATAATTTTAATCGAATTCTTTCTAATCAATTTAAAAATGTCTTAAAACCAAGAAAAAGAAGATAACATTGTACGTTTGTCTTTACAGCTATCACAATTCCATTCTGGATCTTAAGTACCGACTACAACGACACCGCTCTAGCCTACAGTTGCGTCAATCTTGGACAATACTCTCGCGCAGGTAACTAATTTTTTGTTACTTCTTTTTAATATTATACAAATAATTCTGTATAATACAACTTATGTGCTACATTAAATACTTTATGTAATTTATGTATCTTTATGTAATTTATATGGCGCTCACTATAAGAGCCCCCGAAAATTGCGAAATTTCGATCGGCCTATAGTTTTGTTGTTTTTTGTTTGCGCATCTGATTAAAATCTATTTTGAGAATATGGTTTGGTCAGTAAGTTGCCATTATAAATTTGGCCGCTAGTATTTTTAATTAAAATAATATTATATTAAAAATAGATTTCAATCAAAAATGCGATGAACGTACTAATCATGCGGATCCCACCTAGGCTATAAGCTTGACATTCCAGTGTCAAACCTCAAATCAAAAACTGAAAGTCTGGCTGTCTGAACAGTACGTAGTGTGCGCGCGTGGAAGTCCGCCGTACTAATTAAGCGGTCGGCCGATAGTTGGTCAACTGTATAGTTTGAAGGCAATCGTATAGCACATCAAACTTTTTAGTCAACCGTACCAAATCGTTTTAATGTGCGCACTTCCTCTCTCTTTGCTCTAACCCATTCCAACAATAGCTCATCAAAATTCAATATTTCGGTTGACAGTGACAGGGTACTACTATTAATTACTATTCTTGAAAAGATCATAATTTAATCTATTTAACTATTCAGACGAAAGATAGCTCAATATTAGATACACAATATTGGAAGATAAGATAAAATAAAATTCCCATAAAATCGCCAAAAATAAGTATTTAAAAACTTTTCATGTTACTATTTATCAAAAACTTTGTAAATGTAATTTTTTTCGTACACATATGGATAGCATATTTTAACCATGCTCAATCATGACTATTGCAGTATACAGCTGGAAGTTGAGCAAATCAAAGACACTTTCGGCATCTGGAAACAATACGATCAATAACAAAATAGCAGAAATTGATGTTCTGGATAATAAATATTACGAAAAAATTAACCAATCTGACGCTAGCTGCTTTTATCTACCGGAGACTAACCCTGGAGAGCCCGTTCTATTTCTTGGACAATGTGACCCTAATATACCAGTGGTGCAGAACTTTAACGCCACAGCGGTAATATATATTGTACAAGATTTCATTGACATTTGGCTATAAATATTTAAATAGCATTACTCATATTCTTTGGTATCATTTACATCAACAGTACGCTGGTCGCTGGCGCATGATCGAGACCTATGCATCTGACTTCCAAAATCCGAATGCCACGTGCTCTGAAGCTACGTACACTCCCACTGGCGGTATCGTCGACGTCTACAACACGCAAGTCGTCAACCAGACGCTCGACGTTATGATTGGAAATGCCACCCTCGCCTCTACTGATGGCAGTGCCAAACTGATTGTAAACTTCCCGAACGGTAAGTTTTAATATTTATGCTAAATAACCATAAATAACTAAGTTTTATTATCTTAATTTTATTTTTTTATTAATTATACGATTAAATTAGAACCAATTATATTTATATTTTTAGCTTACGAAAAAAAATCAATATCAACATTTATATCAATTACTTCTCTCAGCCTTTTTTTTAACGTCCCACTGCTGGGCACAGGCCTTTCTTAGTACAAGGGGGATCAGGCCATAGTCCACCGCGCTGGCCTAGTGCGTGTTGGCAGACTTCACATGTCTTACGAAAACTTTCTAAGTTTTCTCAGACATGCAGGTTTCCTCACGATGTTTTCCTTCACCGTAAGAGAAGTGGTGATCATGTTAGAAAATGATTCACACATGAAAATATCAGAGGTGTGAGACACGGATTTGAACCCGCATCACTCGGTTATCCAAGCGAGCGCGTTACCACTAGGCCACCACTGCCTTATCAATTACTTATATAATTCCAAAAGAATCATCAATCAATCCAACAGAAACATACGTAACAAGTAAATAACTTAATGCATTAATTTAAATCGTGTTTTGATCGTAGCTCCTGTACCCTCCGACTACTGGGTCCTCAGCACAGACTACAACTCCTACGCTCTAGTGTATAGTTGCCGCAACGTTACTGCCACACAACGTCGAGGTAATTATGTCTTATTAAAAAAGCTTTGTACACTAACAAAATATCACATCAGATTTTCTAAACATTAATTATTATTAACAATTTCATCTTAGTTCACCTTGTAAAAAACTAGCAAAATATGTAGTCAACCTTTTTTTATTCTTGGGAAATCTATTTACGCTAACCACCTGTAGAGAACAGGTGCCAAACAGCCAATACTACCCACTAAACCCCAACAGAACTCCTCCTTCTTAATGGGGCGTCGCAGGATCGCTTACGCATTCAACCTGACGCGCCGACGACGATAAGAGAAGTACCAGGATCAACTTACAAACAACTAAACAATCTCCATGTGTGTCTCTTAGCTTCGCGTCTAGCTGAAACGCCGGACGTTATTGAGCCCCCTTAACACGACAACTCACCTAATGTGGCGGTGGCATACCCAACCAACCCTATATCAAACTTAGTAAACCTGTTTTTTAATTCCGGTTAAAATAAATATTATAGACGTGGAACAGTTATTGAAGTTCACATTTTTAGAGTTATTCACATATTTTATTATTTTAAATTTTCATTCCCAGTATTCTCATGGAAGCTAAGTCGTACACGAGATCTATCAGTCAATGCTACCACTGAAATCAACCGCGTCATGAGCTCCATCGATGTCCTGAATCAACGTTACTACTCAAGAATAGAACACTCGGAAAGTGCCTGCTTCTACTATCCCGAAGTTGACGGTAATCCTGTGATGTTCAGAGGACAATGTAATGAGAGTATTCCAGTTGTGAATAACTTCAATGCTTCAGCTGTGAGTATTGACTCATTTATGTCCACATTTACAAAAAAAAAATTCAAAAACTCAAGCATCGGTTAACATTTGAAATGTGATATTTCTTTTCTTACTTCTTTCAAATCTATTTTCTTTTTGCTTCTTGCTTTTTGGGTGACAAAATTCAAACTGTTTTATTTAACTTTGTGTTGTGCCTTCTTTGGAAAATTCGATAAGATGATTACTCCAAATGATAAGTAGCTCAGTTTCATTTTTATAATGTTTTGAGAGCTATTCTTACATATGAAGTATGAATATTATTATAAACATAAATATTTTAAAAGTTATAGATATAATTTAATATAAATTACATGTTCAAAATTAATTCAACAGTACATGAATACCTGGTATGACATAGAGAGCTACCCCGAACGTTTCCAAAACGGCACGTGCCCAACTGCCACCTACACTCTGGGTGCTACTGCCGTCGATGTCTTCAACACTCAAGTGGTCAATGAACGTCTCGACATTATGAATGGCGTCGCGGTACTTACAGGGCCCGCTAATATCGCGAAACTTAATGTGACCTTCCCTGTCGCTGGAACAAATCGTAAGTTATTTTATTAATAAAGTTGACTTTTAAAATTTAATTAATATAAACTTATTGACTCTATGTTACCGACCAATCTCCTTCGTGTCTTCTCCATTCTACGTGATATTGGCGAAGAAGTAATCTGTGCTCAACTGGCACGCTTTGAAGCCATTAAACAAGAGAATTGAACGTTGACTTTGACAGTCTTTTCGATACATTTTAATACTTTTAACCTATTCTTCTCTTCTGCTGGTAGTTTATAGCTGAAATTTTTCGGTATTTAACCGATTATTAATTGCCTATCATAATTCAACTAAATCGAAAATATTTTTAATTTTATAGGCACCATGTAGAGAAAGGACATTATTACGTTTTTGGCTAATGGTTTTCCTTGTTTAAATAACACTAGAAGTAGTTTTAACCAAATCCTGGTGTTTGGTGTCGGTTAAATACGTTCATACAATATAAAAATCATGGTTCAAATATTATTTCACAAAATAAAGATATTCATCTATGGTTTAACACAAGAATTGTTTCCTTTTGTTATGCTAAATAATAGAATATATAAAACGAATATGTTAGAAAAGTAAGTGAATATACCAGGTCGGCTAAAAATAGCATTCGCATGTAGACGAGTTTTCCTTTCAAAGATTTAGTGCAGATGGAACCGTATACTAAGAATAATAAAAAAAGAACACTATATAATTATTGCTAATACCTATATATTACCTCACATCATTTTACTATTTACAGTAACAACCACTTCGCCTTACTGGGTACTTAGTACTGATTACACAAATTATGCATTGGTGTACTCTTGCGTCAATATCAACGAAGAATATTATAGAGGTAAGTGTTTAATTTTGTTATTGTGGGCTTGTAAAATTGTTAATTTTCGCCTATTTGCCTTTTTTTATAAAGAAAAAAGATAAAACATTGAGGAAAAAATTCGTTAACCATAGAAACAAAAAACTTATTTTATGTACTAGTATCTAGAATATCCTCAAAGAAAGTTCTCAGAGCTTCATTTTATATTTTAATTTATTTTAGTGTCCTCCTGGAAGCTGAGCAGAACAAGACAACTAAATGTAGCAGCGAACACAGCCATCAACAATGTGATGAACACTGTACAAGTGCTGGATAACAGGTACTACATAAACAGAAATCACACTGATGGAGGCTGTTTCTACTTCCCCGAGCCGCAGCCGGGAGTGCCGGTGGTGTTCCCTGGTCAGTGCGACCAGACTATACAGGCTGTGCCTAATTTCAACATGACTGCGGTGAGTACATACTTAAAGGACTTTTGAAAAAAACATACTCGCATCATTATTTAACAACTATAATGAATTAAAAATGAAATACTCGAACTTCATTTATTCGAAATAATAAATTACAGTTCCAAGGGACGTGGTATGAAATTGAAGCCTATCCAAAAGATCAACAACCCGGTCAGTGCGTCAGTCACCAATACTCCCTCAACGGTACCAACATCCTCGACCTCATCTCTTCCAGTGTCACCAATCAGCTACGAAATATCAGCAACAGTAGAGTCACCTTAGCCTCTGCTCAGGACTCCAGTGGAAAATTAAGCATTACTCTCACATCTGGAGGATCAAGTGAGTTGATCAAAATCTTAAAATTTACTTAATATTTGACTTGTTCGAATTAATTTTAAAGTGCCGAATGAACCGAAACTCTTATTTTTAACATTATTATAAATTAGTAGCTGGGCGACTGAGCTAGGTATTTTCTAGGAAAAAAAATTATAAAAAAAGGGAAAAATATAATTGGACTGGACATATCTGAATCCGAAGAAACTCCTCGTAGAGGTTGGCAAGATTTACCTTCGTATTTTAATGATATTGTAGCAGTTTTTCATTGTCTGAATACACGAATAAAACGAAGCTTTCTAAAAAAGCAACCTAACAACATCGATTTATTAAGTTAGTCTTTACTTTTCAGTAAACATATTTATTTTGACAACAATTAATGCTTTCTGATTATTCTTAAAACTTTAATCGAATTCTTTCTAATCAATTTAAAAATGTCTTAAAACCAAGAAAAAGAAGATAACATTGTACGTTTGTCTTTACAGCTATCACAATTCCATTCTGGATCTTAAGTACCGACTACAACGACACCGCTCTAGCCTACAGTTGCGTCAATCTTGGACAATACTCTCGCGCAGGTAACTAATTTTTTGTTACTTCTTTTTAATATTATACAAATAATTCTGTATAATACAACTTATGTGCTACATTAAATACTTTATGTAATTTATGTATCTTTATGTAATTTATATGGCGCTCACTATAAGAGCCCCCGAAAATTGCGAAATTTCGATCGGCCTATAGTTTTGTTGTTTTTTGTTTGCGCATCTGATTAAAATCTATTTTGAGAATATGGTTTGGTCAGTAAGTTGCCATTATAAATTTGGCCGCTAGTATTTTTAATTAAAATAATATTATATTAAAAATAGATTTCAATCAAAAATGCGATGAACGTACTAATCATGCGGATCCCACCTAGGCTATAAGCTTGACATTCCAGTGTCAAACCTCAAACCAAAAACTAAAAGTCTGGCCGTCTGAACAGTACGTAGTGTGCGCGCGTGGAAGCCCGCCGTACTAATTAAGCGATCGGCCGATAGATGGACAACTGTATAGTTTGAAAGCAATCGTATAGCACATCAAACTTTTTAGTCAACCGTACCAAATCGTTCTAATGTGCGCACTTCCATACATCTCCATACTGATAAAGCAAAAGACCAAACTATCGGCTGATCGTAAGTTCGCTGTTTGCTCTAACCCATTCCAAGAATAGCTCATCAAAATTCAATATTTCGGTTGAAAGTGACACCCTGTCACTACTACTATTAATTACTATTCTTGAAAAGATCATAATTTAATCTATTTAACTATTCAGACGAAAGATAGCTATACTGGAAGATAAAAAAATCGCTTCCCATAAAATCGCCAAAAATAAGTATTTAAAAACTTTACATGTTACTATTTATCAAAAACTTTGTAAATGTAATTTTTTTCGTCCACATATGAATAGCATATTTTAACCATGCTCAATCATGACTATTGCAGTATACAGCTGGAAGTTGAGCAAATCAAAGACACTTTCGGCATCTGGAAACAATATGATCAATAACAAAATAGCAGAAATTGATGTTTTGGATAATAAATATTACGAAAAAATTAACCAATCTGACGCTAGCTGCTTTTATCTACCGGAGACTAACCCTGGAGAGCCCGTTCTATTTCTTGGACAATGTGACCCTAATATACCAGTGGTGCAGAACTTTAACGCCACAGCGGTAATATATTATATTGTACAAGATTTCATTGACATTTGGCTATAAATATTTAAATAGCATTACTCAAATTCTTTGGTATCATTTACATCAACAGTACGCTGGTCGCTGGCGCATGATCGAGACCTATGCATCTGACTTCCAAAATCCGAATGCCACGTGCTCTGAAGCTACGTACACTCCCACTGGCGGTATCGTCGACGTCTACAACACGCAAGTCGTCAACCAGACGCTCGACGTTATGATTGGAAATGCCACCCTCGCCTCTACTGATGGCAGTGCCAAACTGATTGTAAACTTCCCGAACGGTAAGTTTTATCATTTAGAATTAAATAACCTCAAATAAATTAGGCACAATATGTTAAATTGTTGGATGATAATAAGTAGCCATTTGTTGCTTACTAAAAATAAAAATTGAAATATATCAATATCGTACAGGACTCCATATAAATATTGATTAAAAATAAAATTTGCCCTTAGCTCCTGTACCCTCCGACTACTGGGTCCTCAGCACTGACTACAACTCCTACGCTCTAGTGTATAGTTGCCGCAACGTTACTGCCACACAACGTCGAGGTAAGGATTATTGTATTAAAATTAAAGATTAAACAATTAAAAAACTTTACCCATAATAATATGGGCACATCAGCCTTTTCAAACATTATTATTTACATTCTCATTTTTCGTATTACATAAAAATAACATTGTTATGCTTTAAAAATTTAAAGTAGCAAATCAAGTCGACCCTATCCAAAAATCGATGAACCTGTAATTTTAATTCTGGTTAAAACAAATGTAATACAGGTAGAAAGGTTATAGAAGTTTACATTTAAATCTTGTACTATCTTTGATAATAATAATATTTTTAACAGATTAATGCATGAACAACTACAGTTCTGTGATTTATTTAGTTTACATCACTCTGCCTTTTTTCTCAAAAATATAAATGCTCTAATTATTAAATTACTACTACTATTTCCAGTATTCTCGTGGAAGCTAAGTCGTACACGAGAACTATCAGCCAATGCTACCACTGAAATCAACCGCGTCATGAGCTCCATCGATGTCCTGAATCAACGTTACTACTCAAGAATAGAACACTCGGAAAGCGCCTGCTTCTACTATCCCGAAGTTGACGGCGATCCTGTGATGTTCAGAGGACAATGTAATGAGAGCATTCCGGTTGTGAATAACTTCAATGCTTCGGCTGTGAGTACTAACAGTACTATACATTACTCCAAAAAATGTCATTTGTACAGAAAGTTCACTATTTTAAATTCAATTGAGCTTTTTTTGAATCGGAACTAATTTTGTCATTCGAAGAGAAATCTTCGAATGACAAAATTAGTTCCGATTATTTTGTGCATGTCGTGATGTATCGATTTTATATGGAAGGCCTAACATATTTCAGATTATTGCTTGAACTATTAACACCTAATTTCATTTCAATAACGTTTCAAAAGCCCTTCTTTCATATGAAGCATGGAGCATGTTATTAGGAATACCAATAATTTCAAAGTTATCAACAGAATTTAGTCTTCAAATTTATAAATTCAATTATCTTTTCCTCTGCATTTAAATATTCAAACATTAATCCAACAGTACATGAATACGTGGTACGACATAGAGAGCTACCCCGAACGTTTCCAAAACGGCACGTGCCCAACTGCCACCTACACTCTGGGTGCTACTGCCGTCGATGTCTTCAACACTCAAGTGGTCAATCAACAGCTCGATACTATGAGCGGCGTCGCGGTATTAACAGGGCCCGCTAATATCGCCAAACTTAACGTGACCTTCCCTGTCGCTGGAATTAATCGTAAGAAATTTATTTTGTTTCATAAATCCACTATATTTCATAAAGTTGACTTTAATAAGATAGAATTTTAATACCTTTACCCTTTTTTTCAAGCGTTGGAAGATTATTGATATAGTTCTAAGTGATCGTCAATCATTGTTTAACTTTAATTAATCAACAAACTCGAAAAATTGTATTAAATTTCATTGCTTTTGAATATGCCATCATGCTGCAATAAAATATAATGGCTGGCGATCTTTATTTATTAAACAAAAATGGAACTAGTTTTAACTTAAACTTATTGCCTGATTTCCCTAAGAAAACAATATATGTACCTACGACCTATGTCCTACGTATAATGTACATAGGCACCGGCAGGGGGATGCAATATAGTGCATAGAGATCTAGTTAAAAGGAAAAACTTTAACAGTATCGAGACTTAATAAACGAATACTTTTTATGTCTATCCATCTAATCGATTTAATTTATTAATACAGTGACAACTACCTCGCCGTACTGGGTGCTGGGCACTGACTACACGAACTACGCCTTGGTGTACTCATGCATGAATATAAACGAAGAATATTACAGAAGTAAGTGGTGACACTTAAAGTAAAACTTTTTAATGAGGCATACATTGTCATTGTTGTTTGTAGTAAAGTACAAACTTTACTTTGAATCAATGAAAAGAACCATCGAAAACTTTCTATAGCTATAGAGAACAAATATATTTTCCGGTTTATAAAATATCGACTCACATGCACTCCGCTATTATATCATCTGTTAGGTATTACAATAAATTTAACTTTTAGGTTAAATTCCAGCTAAATCCAGTCAACCATAGTTATAAGTATAAAAATGTATTCATACTTGAAACTCATTAACGAAATGTTTTCCAAACAGTCAGTACCTGGAAATTAAGTAGGCAGAAGAGCCTAGCACCAGCTTCAGCAACTGCTATAAACGCTATCATGAACTCTGTCAAGGAACTTGAGCAAAGGTACTACGTAACAAGAGGGCATACTGAAGAGAATTGCTTCTATTACCCGAATAACAATGGTGGACCTGTAATACTCGAGGGACAGTGTGAAAGTAACGTGACCGTTGTCAACAACTTCAATCCTAATTCGGTTAGTATGATAAAAATTGTTATATTTTTTGATTCTGCTAAAAATATTGATAGTTCTGGTAGAGTGTCTACCACACTTAATGGGTGGACAGGAACCTTCGCCCTCCTCAACGTTCTTCGCCTAGGATGGTTCACGTAGGTCTATCTGTAATTCAATTTTTTTAACCTTTTTTTCGATTTGCTGTGATTATGAATGTAAACAGTTACACTCTTGCACTCTCTTTAAGAATTTTATTCTCAGAACTATTAAGAAATACAATTTCATTCTCATGGAATATAAAGTTATTTAGAATGCTTACATTAACAAGCTATTATTTGAAAAGTTCTCAGGATCTTGGTACGAAATATCCCGTTTTCCGTCCGAGTTACAAGATGGAGAGTGCGTATCTTCTCAATTTAGCGTCAATAACCAAGAGTTCCTCGTGAATAAGAAGATCGTGTCAGGAGAAAGAATGATATCGTTGGACGGTCGCGCTTCCTACGCTACGGATGGACGAGGCATCATTAACGTTAATCTTACTGGACAAGGAGGTATTGAAATACACATATGTAGTGGTAAAATTGATTTTAACTAGTAGTATTCATCAGTGAGAAAAATTATTTCTGTTTTTTTTTTTCTTGGACATCGCCATCCACTGAGAAATCTAAAATATATCGATATATCGAACTTTGAACTTTTTCACGATTTTTCACATTTTTGAAAGTATTAATCTACTATTTTATTAATACTGTATTAATAACAAAAAAATATGAACGTTAACCACTAATTATTCTTACAGTGAATTTCGAAACTACCTTGTACGTCATGGATGTGAACTACGCTGACTATGCTTTGTTATACAACTGTAGAAACATCAACAATACTCATAAGCAAGGTGGGTTATGGAAACTATTTTATTGATATTTTAGACCATTAGACATTTTAGTAAATGTATGTAGAAAGTTTTACAAACTTTAAGTGTCTTTGTAACGTTTTACAAACTTTAAGCTGATTATCTCTGAAAGCATCAAATAATTCTTATATTACCATTGACTTCTTCCTTTTCTTGAAACTTGAGAAACGATGAAAATTTTCCATTTTTTTTAATCTATGTTATTTATAACAGTATACAGTTGGAAGCTGAGCAGATCGCAAGAAAGACTCTCAGAACAGGCAGAAAGGAACATAGATTTAATCGTCTCCAGGACAAGAGATCTCTTCCAAGGATACTACGAAGTAACTGATCAAACCACACGTGGTTGCTTCCACTACCCAGAGTTCGATCAACTGCCATCTCATATCGAACTTATCGGCAGTTGCGATCCTACTATCAGAGCTAAAGCCAATTTCAGTGTTGAACTAGTAAGTATAATACTTAAGCAATTCCCGCGGCTTCGCCCGCGTTGGTAGAAGGGTGAAAATTTAGGGTTATAAGTATTTTTGATGCCAAATCATAAAAATATAACATGTGGAGAGGACCACCCTTTTCATCTAGGTCAATAAAAAATTGCCTACGACTTATTCTATGACCTACCAAATTTACACAAAAAAATCATAAAAATCGGTCAAGCTGCTTCGAAGGAGTTCGATTACAAACACTGTGTCAACACGAGATTTTTATATATCAGAATATAATAATTATGGTAACGTATAAAAAAATCAATAATGATTTTGTATAAGCTGTAATATGTGATGAATTAATGAAGTTTAAAATCGTTTCGAAGAATATTTCATACAAATCCAGTCCAGCCGACAGCTTGAAGGGTTACAACTTACAAACATACACACATTTAAACTCTCGCATTTATATTAATAGTCCAATTTATTTTAGTTTTAAGATTATCAATAAAATGACAATTTATGTTTATATTCTGAATATCTGTTTCCTTTAAAAATCACAGTATCAAGGCAAATGGTACGAGATTGAAAGCTACCCACAACCGTTCCAATTCGGAGAATGCGCGCGTGCTCAATACACTCTTACTGGTAGTTTTGTCACCGTCCTCAACTCGCAAGTAGTCAACCGGACGCTCGCCGTACAAAACGCTACTGCTGTAGTTGCGTCTAATGACGGCAGCGGACTTTTGAACGTCACCTTTGTATTACCTGATGGAGGTTAGTGTTTATTTATTATAATATAATATAGCAAGTCAGACCAATAATATAGACAAGAGTCTCTTGGAGCAACATTTTGTCCACGATGAACCCGAAACTACTTACCAGCGTATAAGTCATAAGTTTTTTTTTCTTTTGAAGATTTAATATTTTTTTTTTTTTATCCTATACCTTATATTTAGAAATTTAATACTTACTTTGTTACTTAGTGATCGAATAAATCATTAACGTTCAGCAAAAATAAATAAATTATAATTTGAAAGTCATTCTAGAGTGAAAAAAAATCATCAAGTGTATTCGAAATCTGTATTTTGCCTACTTTTATCAACTCTCACATAACATTTAGGCAAATATTATCCACAAATGTACTATTTGTTACAGTAACAAACACGGTCAATTACTACGTGCTCGAGACTGATTACACAAGCTTTTCACTGGTATACAGCTGTCGGGACTTACCTAACGGTAACAGAACAGGTAAGCTTAAGAGATCCTATTACATCTACCTGTTGCAAGCTACTTACTCTCGCTTCTTTTAAGCAAAGTTTATATTAAAATTTTGATGTTATTTATTTTTATGCAGCTTTGGGTCAGATCAAGTCATCTACCTCTATAATAAATTTTATCTATGATTATCCAGGCGATTACTAACATCAATCGTGAATTAATTCGTATATACCCTCCCTCCTCCTTTATAATATATTTTCATTTTAAATAATATAAACAAATATGTACTAATCAATATAAATTCTTATAACCAAAAAATATATTACAGTGAGCAGCTGGAAGCTATCCCGGTTTACCACACTTTCTCAACAAGCCATCTCAACTATCAATCCCATTGTGGCTAATACTGAAGGTCTCCATCAGCCGTACTATAGATCTACGGACCAAAGCGATGCCGCTTGCTTCTATGTACCAGAAGTTGATAAGAATCGAGCTCCAGAATTCAGGGGACAGTGTGAAAATGATCAACCTGATCAGATCCAAGGATTTGATCGTCAAAGGGTACGACGGTCAATGACCTACATATCTATACTATATATATATAGTATAGATATACGTAGGTATAAGTATTGGATTTTTGTATTTAACGACTAAACTCAAAAAAAAACTACTGGAACGATTTTAATGAAATTTGGTACACATGTAGTCTAGAGCCTCAGAAAGGACATAGGCTACTTTTTAAGGTGAAAAAAGGGCTGTAAAGGGTTGAAGTTTGTATGGAAATTACGTAATTTATAAAGCTAGACGCTTGAAACTTATTTTTTAGACCTTCGACTAGATATAAATAAGTAAGACATTCAAAGTTTGTAAAAAAAATATGCTAAAGGGGGTACGTAGAGACGAACCCGATCGAAGCGATAGTAAGTCATTGTCAAGTCAAGCGCAAAAATGCATTTAATTGTATTTGAATCTATTTTCTTTCATGCAGAGATTATAAAGACATAGTTTACAACTACTACTACAACTACTACTTTTAAATGGAAATATATACTTTAATTAATTTAATTTAATTTATTCCAAAAAATACTTAAGAGTTACTCCTTGAAGTAATTATGTTAGTTGCGTTTGGATTATTATTTTAATTAACATTTCATATAGTACGAAATAGAACTTTTTAATCATCTACTTATTACTACATATAACAAATTGAAAGCACAAATAAACATACATTATTTTCTACAGTTCCTTGGTTGGTGGCACGAAATAAAAAGCTATCCTTCAAACAACGTTACAGCAGAATGTAGAAGCTCTGAATATAAAGAAGTTGATGATGGCTTCCAAGTTATCGACAAAAGTGTGAGCGAGCTTTCCGCTCAAATGAATACAAGTACCGTGATTATAAATAATAATGGGCTATTAAGAATCCGTCGCCCAGATGGGCAGGTCGATGGTGAGTGATTTGATTTTATTATTGATACTTTGCATATTTTCAGTCCGTTATAACGATAAAAATAATATTATGTGATCTATAAAGTACGCATTTTATTTCAATACAAAAATAATACAATTGTATTATTTTTACTTTATATTTGGCCCTATTTACTTTCCCACTGCTGAGTACGGTACGGTACCCTCCATGCGATACGAGTTATGCGGGTTGGCAGACTTCACGTCTTTCGAAGACTTGTTAGATTATTTCAGACATCCAGGTTTCATAACGATGTTTTCATTCAACGTCCGACAAGTGGTAATCATGTTAAAAATGATTGGAACATGATTCGCACTTAAAGTACTGTGGTGCCATTTTGAAAAATTTTGTAAATTGTGGTTACCTAGGCACTGTCTGTAATAAGTATATAGGTATACCTCTGAGACGTCAATACCTTAGTCTCTTTCGTGACCATGATTGCTGTAAAGCATTCGAAACGTCGGGAACCAAAAATAAAAATACATCCGAGACAAAATCCGAAAAGATAGTCTTATTTATAATGTTCCCCACTTTTTTCGTCAAATTGTGACGAAACCAAAACTTTTTAATTACTGAGTCAATTAAAAAATTTTTTATAGAATGAACTTGCTTTAATTTAAAAAGGATAAAGAAGGACTTTATAATTCCTATGTAACGTCTTATTTCAGATAAATGGGTATTGGCAACTGATTATGACAATTACGCTCTACTTTACTCATGTGTCAATATCAACAGCACTCATAGACGAGGTAAGCGACTTTCGTACAATTACTTGTTTGATCATTGTTTTCATTTATAATGTTATGTATGTATTTAAAGTTATATGTATCAACCATCTGGTATCCATAATATAAGGCTCGTACTTTACCATTGAACTAGATGGTGATATAATCATGTGTTAATGTCCCAAGGAATAAAATTTTACAAATATTTATTTTGACGAAAATTAAAATTTATTTAAAAAAGTCTTACACAAAATTCATTCGTGGATTTTTTTATTTTTTATATTTGTTTGAATGTTTTTATGTATTCATCCCTTTTAAAAATGTCCCTGATACCCTTCAATGTTAAGGAGTCAGACCTAGACCACCTCCCTAGCTTAGTTGGTTAGAAGACATACCAAACGAGTATCTTTCATAAACTTACTAGGTTCTCTCAGACATAGAGGTGTAACAAGTGGTAATCATATTGAAAATAATTTGCACATTAAAAGAGGTGCGATGCAAGATTAGAACCCGCTTCACTCGTTTTCCCAAGTGAGTGTATTACCACTGGGTCATCAGCACCTAAAGTTTCATTATAATAATATTTATTATAATATAATTTAATTTATATTGTAGTATGGAGTGCAAAATACAGCAAGACCCGTTCGCTGGACGAAAACTCCGAAAGTCAAATTGCCACTGTTATTCAAAATACAGCGACATTGGAAGAACAGTTCTACTTAAGAGTCAATCAAACGCCTAGTGCCTGCTTCTACTACCCAGAAGCGACTGGAAATCCAGTTATTTTACCTGGAAGCTGTGATCAGAGCATACCCGTCGTTCAAAACTTTAGTGCTGCGAATGTAAGTTTAAGTCTTATTGTGATTTATGATCTTAAAAGGCAAAATTATTGTTACCTAAAAATTAATCTACGTCCAATTGTTTTATTTAACGGGTTTTAGGTTAATCAATTATACAATAATAATTCCACTGTTTATTTCAAATCATGATGATAGTGGCGAACTCAAAGACCGAAAATTTATATAGAATTATATAAAAAATAATAAATTATGTCGGAAAATAAAATTACGTACCATTCTATTCCTCTTTGCAAGGAAAATAAGGATAAACTTACCTAATAATATGACAAATTAACTATACATTTTACAGTACTCTGGCGATTGGTACCAAATCGAGCGGTATCCATCCGTTCATGAAAATGGTACATGCGTGGGAGCGCGTTATACTCTCAACACAGAAACAAATGTAGTAGACGTTCTTAACTGGCAAGTTGTTAACGGTGTTTTGGACGAAGTGCGAGGAAATGCCACTCTTAATTCCACTGATGGCAGTGCCAGGCTGGTGGTAAATCTACCAGTTAGATTTACTGACAGTAAGTTTTAGTAACAGTCTATAAAATATTTTTTTTTTAATTTAGAGGGGTGATGTCAAGTCGAAAAACTTTGAGCTAAGCCCGATCTGCAGTTTGACTTACTGCACCGATCCTAAGTGATTCGGGAATTGTGCAGCAGAATTATGATATTTGTTTTAGATTCATGTATGTTACTTGTATAAATGTTTGTGTATAATATTATGTTTGTTAATTTTTGACGCTGAAACCGATGAAAGGATTTGGACTAAATTTTTAACACAGATAGATTGATTTTTGCTTAGCATCCTGCACCAGAACGTGTTCCAAGGGTAAATTGGTAATATTTATAATGTATGAAGTCCTGGATAAGTTACGGCAGTAACTGCTAAGCATAGCAGTTAGCACTGTACAAAAAAAAATATACAGTGGAACATAGAACCTCCTCCTTTTTGAAGTCAGTTAAAAATGTGAAGATATATAAGATAAACAAATTTCCATATAAACATTGTACATACCTATTATTTACCTACATTGTTTATCCCTTAACCTTAATAATATTTTTTTTATATTAAAATAACCTGACCAATTATTTTATCTTAAATTTTTAGATCCTGAACCAATAATGGTTTCTATGAAACTATATGTGCTGGCTACAGATTACGTGTCGTACTCGCTAGCATATAGCTGCGTCGACGTCAGTCCCTACAGACGCGCCGGTATGTATAAAATGAAATAATAACTGAAATACATATTATAAGTACTACTTGTATAATAAAATTAAAAAGTGACTAAACACGAAATCGACAAAACTTTTGAAACGAAACTGAATTTTGGTAGATATCTAAATTAGATACCCAGTGTAAGTCTAAAACATCAGCTACATCAAGCTTATACACATTCAATATATGATACTATTCCACATCATCATCAGCCCTTTTTAACGTCCCACTGCTGGACACGGGCCTCTCTCAGTACGCGTTGGCTTCACATGTCTTACGAAAACTTGCTAGGTTTTTCTCAGACATGCAGGTTTCCTCACGATGTTTTCCTTCACCGTAAGACAAGTGGTAATCATTATAGAAATGATTCGCACATGAAAATATCAGAGGAGAGAGACCCGGATTTGAACCCGCATCACTCGGTTATACAAGCGACGCGTTACCGCTGGGCTACTACTGCCTTTAATATTCCACTACGAAACAAAAAAATATTTCCAATATGACATATTCCTGAACGATCATATTATATTTTAAAAAAATCAATTTTTTTTTCAGTTGGTGCATGGAAGTTAAGTCGAACCCGAACAATGCCTCAAACTGGCCAGAACGCAATCAACGCAGTCATTGAATCAAGGCAAGAATTGAAACAAGACTACTTCATAAGTGTAGAACAAAATGACGACTGCCCTGGGCCATCCAGCGCCGTTTTAGTTAAAAGCAGTATTATTATTATGCTCGTATGCACAATCTTACATTTGTTTAAATAAATTAAATTATTAGTTCCCATGACGAAGTGTCATGTGTCAATTAAGTATATTAATTGGCAAACTCGACAAATTAAAGTGGTCGCATTAGCAATATTTCACTCAGCTAAAATTTACTTAGCTTTGCTGCAAAATGCTATGCAATTTTTTAATTAAATCAATAATATAATATTATAACAAAAATATTCGTAATTGTCACATGCATATAGTTGTCCGTCTGTGTTAACACATGTAAATAATAAAATAAAATTTGTAACAATAAATTATTATTTATAGATGCTCAAAGTTTGAAACGTTTTAAAAGTTAGGTACTATTTACTTATATTATAAGACAATAAATTATTACTTTATGCATAATTATTTGTAGTTTTATTACAAACTTTTAAGGTTGTTATCTTTTCTTTTTTTCAAGTTTGCATTTTATGTCTAGAAAAATCGTCTTTTTCTTCTTAACAATTAGGTACCTTATTGACTTGATGCAAAAAGTCGGAAGTCCTAGAATATATTATCATATTTTGTTCAATTATCAGTTCAAGATAATATCATATTTATATGATAAAGGTATTTCATCTAATCCATTTAATAGCGAAGGAGTAACAATCGTCAATCACGTTTGTACTTTGGCATAATAATCGTGGTAACGCGCTTGCTTGGAAAACCAGATGCAGCAAGCAGATTCAAATGCCGGGTTTCCCCGGAAATATTAGACATTCATAAGATGTATGCCCCTGAAACCCTCTACGTAGAGAAGAACAAAGTACGAGAAAGATTAAGCTGTCCACCATGCGAGAGAAACGCTAAAAATAAGATAAATAATATTATAATAAGTATGTATGTATTCGCTTGCTTGAAAATAATACTTTTAACGAAACTAGTTTATTCGATTCTTACGCGGATTAGTTTTGATTTTTTATTCTTCGAATGCTTTAGAACAGTTATGTGCATTTTTATTTTAGTCTTCTCCTCAAAATAAATAAGTGAAAAAATCCAAACACATCGTACTATTTAAAAAGCCGAATATTCAACGAAATTTATGAAAGTATTCATTATAAAAGCAGAGTCGATACAGTTTGTTTCACAGTAGTAGGTACATACTAGAGACTGCGCATGTCCGTCTCTGTGCATTGGGAAACAATGAAGATTTTTTTTTCGTTATGACTGAAACCTCTTTATGAGAAGGTTTTTCTTGATATTAAAAAATTAAATCATGAAGGTTTATTTGCAAGAAAAGTAAATAAATATAAAATTTAAAAAATATATAAAATTGAATTCAATTAAATTTTTTGTTCTATGATTTTTTGGCGTGCCAATTGGTCACTGCCAATTTAAAACGTCGTGTGTTTGGCAAAAAGAGACAGAATAAAGACTATTTATAGTTTGCAGCACTTAATCCATAATCCAAAATATTTTCACGACAAAAAATAAATTCAAAAAATCCGTTAAGGCTTTAATGAGATCCTAGACACTATATAATATCTGCAGTATTTTAGTGAAGAAGAAAAAAACAATGTGAAGTAGGAACAAACGTGTTTAGCTTTATTGACCGGTATTTGCTAACAAAATGTTTATAAGTAGTGAACAAACAAGAACAAACGACAAACTAACGATGTAATAAAAAAGTTCAAAAATTTAAATTTGGGGGCTAACTTCAGTGACCCTTTTACTGTAAAGTATACTATTATGTTAACTATACTATAGGGTAAAAATGTTCATGCTAAGGGCGCAGGTTTAGCAACAAGTTCAATTTCAGTAATAAGCTGTACGATTAGTGTGACAACTTCCAAGCTTCGCGTCAACGCCGCTGTACGTCGTTGCTATCGACTGGGGCTGCTTCAAGGACAATAACTTATACATTGTGAGATAAGTTTATGCATTTTCATTATCAACGCATTAAATAGTATTTATGAAATACGAAATAAATTCGAGTACCTAATGTGATGAGGGTTTAGTACGCTTGCATTACGTGGGAAAAAACAGAAAAAATAATATTCTAAGTTGCACAGCACCCCAGTGTATACTCAGTACTCACGCTATGACCGTAAATCAAAGAGTATAATATTATCTATACTCTTTGGTATAGAACCAATATATTGACATAAAATTAATGGTTCCCAGTTTATTAGTTCTACACTTTTTGGTAAATGGAAACTAGTGTTACGATAAGCCGACGTTGATGTTAGACCACTACTATTGATGCTAGACCTTCTTTCTAGACCGTGGTTTTGGTGATACGAAACCACAGAATGTCACACAAATGCTTGTATACACCCTTACTTTGCGTCGAGGGTTAAAAATATGCTAATATCAGTGTACAAATTTTAAATATAAAGTGAAAACATAATATAATATTGTACAGCTTAATTTTAAGTTTTATTTCAAACATAAATTGACCCATATATTGTTATAATATATTGTTATAATATATTGTTTCTATTTCCTTATATTAAACTAATAAAAAATATTATTTATTATTTTAAATATAAAAATAAAAACTAAAACATCCTATCACTTTATTCAATATTGGCGATCACGTGTAGCGCTGCCATATGAATATGGAAGGTATCTCTACCCAGTACCCTCTATACATATGAACTATAAAAACCATAGACAACATTTTTAAATGTCATTACATGTTAATTCATTTATTTCCTCGGATGAAGATACTTGGTCCTAGATTTATTTCATTGATAAATAGCAACATTTATATCAATCAATCGACACTCGACAGTCATTCAGAAAATCCGGAATCGTTCATTGATCATTCATTCAAAAATCAAAAATCATTTTTATTTTTTCCAGATTTGTGGATAGCATGTATGTGAAATAATCACGTTTTTTACATTAATAAGTGGTTTATATACTCATAAATATCTCAATTCATCGCGTGTTACTTTAATAACTGAGAAATGTCTGGTAATGAAGATCTATCCGGCCCTGTGTCTCAAGAAGACATAGAGGCGGCGGAGAAACTCAAAAATGAAGCAAATGAATATTTTAAAAGTAAGTTTCCTTTGTATTTTAGTTATATAAATTTAAACGTAATATTTAAACTAAAATGATTGTATTTATAGTACTGTATGTAAATGTTCTGTATGTTTTATTAAATTATAATTGGATAAATTATAACCTTCATTTCAGAACAAAACTACATCAGTGCAATTGAATTATACACTAAGGCAATAGAGAAGAACCCAACAAATGCGGTTTACTTCGCAAATAGGAGTATATCTAACTTAAGGCTTGAAAATTTTGGATATGCATTAAATGATGCTTCTAAGGCCATAGATCTTGACAAGTTTTACACCAAGGCCTACTACAGAAGGGCGGCTGCTTACATGTCCCTAGGAAAGTACAAACTAGCCCTAAAGGACTTTGAATATGTAAGTATATACACTTTTAAATAAGGATTGCGAATTATTTATATGTAGGACATTGAGCACATGGTATTTACTATCATAAAATGTTTAATTTTGTGTATGTCAATTTTTTCCTTATTATGTTTTATGGGGGCAATGTTTTGCCTTTTGTGAATCTTGTTTTGTTTTATTTTTACATCTATTATATATTTCCATGAAATGTCATATATTAAAGTTAAAGTTGCAATGTGGTAGGGGACATTATTTTGAGTTAACCATGCTAAGTGAAACTTGGCAGACTAGTGTCTTTTGAAAACTAGCTTAGATATCTCAGACATGCAGGTTTCCTCACAATGACTTTCTTTACTGTAAGATAAGTTGTAATCCTATTATAACTGATTCTCACAGGAAAATATGATGTCTGCACTTGTCATGTGTGTAATATGTTATAAAATATTGATAATTTTTTGTAAATATTTTCACAAACCTGTCTTTGTTTCTGTTGCTGGGTTGTTATAACTTGTCAGAATTTATACTGACTAGTTTTAATAAATTGGGACAACATACATCACTGTCTAGTTTCACAGTAAGGTATGAGGCTTGTGTTATGGATAACAAATAGTTGAAATATACATATATAATAGAATACATATTATAGATTAAAAAATTGACTGAAATATGAACATTAATGCATATCACACAAATGAATGCTCCCAGCTGGACTAAAAACCGAGATCGCACTGCAAGTAGGGTCTTACTTAAATTATTACTTTTTTATTTAGTCAAGTTATAAATTAAGATGACAAATAAATTGTATCTTTTGATTGAAAAATTTATAAATGTACGACATATATTTTAAATGAATCTATAATCCCTTATTTATTACCTTGCTTTCTATGTAGTTTATAAAAATCTATTAGTATTACAAAAAGATACAAAAACTCAAAAATCGACTGGAAAACACCAAAAATTTCAAATGTAAAAAAATGTCTCCCAGACACTACAAAGTATAAATTACTGAACTGATGTTTCCTTAAATATAGATAGAAGTAGCTAATCCAATATTTTTAGTTCCAGACGATGTAAAGCAATTCAAATCTATTTTGATGTTGGGATGTTGATGTTTTAACTAGAATTAATATTGTCATATTTATTTATTAAATCATCTCTAATATACAAAAAATGTCGTGTCAGTGTTTGTTGTCGGACTCCTCTGAAACTGCTTGACTGATTTTTGTTTTTTTTTTTTTTTGTATAATTGTGAGGTCTGAAAATAGGTCATAGGATATTTTTTATTCCACTATTTGATAAGGGCGACCCTCCAGATACTTTATTCTTACACCAAATTTTTTATTTTTGTCCTGATAAACGTAGGGTTATAAACCCTAAATTTTAAAGATTCTACTACAAATTCCTATTTTTAATAGTGAGTAGAAGGCGGGCGAACCCGCGGGAATTGCTAGTATTTATATACTAAATAATATATATAATTTATTTTGCTTATATTTTTTGTACTATATTCTCACGTAGAGGCAAAATATGTATATTAACTTATATGAGTATTATCATGTTTATAAATTGAAGGCGAAAATCCATTTAAATTAATTAGAGGCTGATATGTCGTATTTTCGAATTTTCTATGTTTTATGCATAGATGTGGATGTTACTGGTAGTTCATGCCACTTGAAAACCATTTTAATACATGCACTTAATACATTATACAATCTTTGAATTCGATATTTTCAAAATTTGAATTTTGCGACAAATGACCTTCATCTGTTCATGTCTTCAATCAATATGTATGTGTTTCATGAACTATATAAGTATAGTGTAGGATATAATAAGCCTCGTAGCTTACCATGGAACTAGATAGTACTGTGTGTCAGAGTATTTATTTATTTTTATAATATGCTACATGATTCCAGGTAACCAAAGTAAGGCCAAATGACTTAGATGCGAAAATGAAATATAATGAATGCAATAAAATAGTGAAGAAGATTGCATTTGAAAAAGCCATATCGGTTGATATGAAAGTGGTTAATATAGCGGATTCTATCAATCTTGATGCCATGAGTAAGTTGAGTTCAAGTTCTCTTTCTTCTTCTCTATCTTTCTCCCCTTTGCTTACTAATTCCATCCATTAAATGTAACATTCAGATTCAGTTCTTAAAGATCAGGCTGTAATAAACTGTGCGGACAAGTAAGGGTTGTTGGACTTTACATGTTTTTTCAAAAACTTGTTAGGTTCTCTTCGACATGCAGTTTCCCTCACGTTTTCTGTTGCAGTGAGACATCAAAAACAAATGATAGAAATAAATCCGTGAAAGATCTGAAAAATAGTTTAATATAAAACCTCCTCCTTCTTTTGCTCCTTTTTCTATATATAAACAAATTGCTATTTGTCTTAAATAAAAAAAAAAAAACAATTCTGTTATTAGTTAAATATTCTATTAATATTATTTTAATGTTGGTAGAATTGAATTGCCTTTAAAATGAATGTTCACATTATGAGACTTTACTTAAATAGTTACTTTATAGCTAAGTAAATAAGTATTACATTTTAGCTATTGAGGATGAATATGATGGCCCCAGTCTAGAAGATGGCAAAGTGACGCTGAAGTTTGTCACAGATCTTATGGAATATTACAAGGAGCAGAAGAAATTACATAAGAAATATGCATACAAGGTATGTACAAAAGCATTATCACAGCTTACTTCAGTTGTTTTTAGATGTTGGATGACGTATTGTATCTTTTTAATATTCAAATTATTTCAATACTATAAATTATTATGATTTTTATAATTTTTTAGGCCGATTAGTTGACCTAGTTTTTTTAGTGACTTTTATTCATATTTTTTTTTTTAAATAGTGTCATTGAAATGAAATGCCATCATTATCATGAATTATTGTTTAAATTTTAGTATCAAGTCTTATAATAGGCAATTTAATAATGAATAAATATTTTAAAAAAGCTAATTTTTGCACTATGTATTCATTATTTAACGGTCTGTAACCTAAAGGCATGAACTGACTAATAGTCCATTTTTGAACAAACTATAATTGACCTCCCATTTCATATTAGGACTGAAAAATGATTATTATTTTGTATGACTTTAACCTACAGCTTTGAAAATTTTACAAACTTTATTGAAATATATTTAAAATGTGTGTTTTCAGATATTAATAGATGTCAAAGCATATTTCCAAAAGCAACCGTCGCTCATTGATATAAACGTGCCGGACAACCAAAAGTTCACAGTGTGTGGAGACATACACGGACAGTTTTATGATTTGATGAATATATTCAAATTAAATGGTCTGCCGTCTGAGAAAAATCCATATTTGTTCAATGGAGATTTTGTTGACCGAGGCTCTTTTAGTGTGGAATGCATTTTCACACTATTCAGTTTTAAATTACTATATCCTGATCACTTCTATATGTCGCGAGGTAAGTGATGCTCTTCCAAAAGGTATAAAATTCAATTCAAATCAATTATTTGGTGTTATAATATAAAAAAAACTATTGAATTGAATTCTAATAATGTATACTGTCTGAATAAAGGCTACTACTATTATTATTATTATACTTTATTAGATTTACGCGAGTATTTTTTGTAGCTTAAATAAAATTAACGATTTTTTTCACCGATTTGAAACCTCCTTGAATCTTGTTAACGCGAGAGACTAACATTTTAAGCATCTCAAAGGTTCTCATTATATTCTCATTATATTCTTATTTTTTGTTTTAGAAAGTGTCTACCAACAATCTTATAACAATAAAGAAAAATAAAATTGCGAAAAATACCAAAAAGAATGTTTTCATTTAAATTGCAAATATTTGTATAAATCTAAAAAATATTATAGTAACAAATTTAAGTGACTTTATTAAATCATAGCAAAACTATTTAACTAAACAGCGCCATCTATGTACATCCATAAAAAAATCATAACCTAAAAATTTATGTTCCAGGTAACCATGAAACTCGAGACATGAACAGAGTGTACGGCTTTTGTGGAGAAGTTACATCTAAATATACTTCACAAATGGTTGATCTCTTCACCGAACTTTACAATTGGTTACCGCTGGCCCATTGCATTAACAACAGAGTGCTAGTGATGCACGGTGGACTGTTCTCGAAGGATGATGTCACGCTAGATGATATAAGGAATGTGGATAGAAACAAACAGCCGCCTGAAGATGGTATGAATACTTTCTCTCTTTGGATTACTCTTCTTCTCCTTCTACCTTCTTCTCTTTCTACCTTCTACTTCTCCAATTTTTACTGGCAAAGCTTTTATGTATGTTTGTTTCGGTCATATCTTGCAAATTTCAAAGCAGTTATTGTCAATTGATTGGGCTGAAATTTTGTCTACATAATTAGTTTGGATGACAATGCATGGTTAGCTAAGTGACGTCATTTTGAATCAAATATGGCGGACTTCTAAAAAATGGCGAATTATATTTTTCTTTTATGCAAGTCGATGTTATGAATATCTAATGAATGGGTTTAAATGTAAAAGCTTGTTTTAAAAACGATTTTTTTAACCGACTTCAAAAAAAGGAGGAGGTTCTCAATTCGTCGGGGACTTTTTTTTTTTTTTTTTTTTTTTTCTATGTATGTTCCCCCATTACTCGACGATGGCTGGACCGATTTGGAAAATTCTTTTTTTGTTTGAAAGGCTATAGTTTCTAGTTGGTCCCATAGTCACCAAGTCACGATCTGATGATGGTATCCCAGGGAAATCGAAGGCAACTCTCAAATTTTATAGGCACTTATTACGTTTTTCATATATTTCCTAAAGCTGTTCAAGTATTTGCGCCTGATAATCATCATCTCCTGTGGTTGAGCTAATGATGGAAGGTACAACTCCTCAACGGTTAGGAGTTAAAAGAAAATTCTTTCAATATTATACGTAATTATAGACCGATAGTTAAATTCTTTCAGGCTCTTATTAACCGACTCTAAAAAAAGGAGGAGGTTCTCAATTCGTTGGGGACTTTTTTTTATGTATGTTCCCCATTACTCGAAGATGGCTGGACCGATTTGGAAAATTCTTTTTTGTACATAAACAAAATAAGTATCTACTTTCCGTTAAAAATTTGAAAATAAATTATTTTTAACAAAAAACAAAAACCGACTTCAAAACTAAACAAATCTAAACTAAAAAGTAGAAAATAATACTTTTAAGAACTTCGTTAATTTAGAAGTCGGTGCCAGCCAAAGCAAAATAACCTTAAATAGACACATATTCGATTAATCTATATCTATAATATTTGTAAACATAATCAAAATACCGTTCGAAAGTTCCTTGCAAAGGCAAGATAAGTCTATCCGTCTTGGCTGGCACCGACTTCAAAATTAACGAAGTTCTTAAAAGTATTATTTTCTACTTTTTAGTTTAGATTTGTTTAGTTTTGAAGTCGGTTTTTGTTTTTTGTTAAAAATAATTTATTGCTCTTCATTTATCTATCTTTTTTTATGTGGCAATAACACCACCGACCATTTCATATAATTACTCCAACGCCTTAAAACTTCCACCAAGACGTGAGTCTTATTTTAATAATGCTCTATAACGCCATCTATCGACATTGATAATCCTTCAATCTAATGACACGGCATATTTTTTTTACTTATTGTTGTTTTACTATCTCCAGGTATTATGTGCGAACTGCTTTGGTCGGATCCTCAACCAATGGCAGGTCGGTCCCAATCTAAGAGAGGAGTGGGCTGCCAGTTTGGACCAGACGTCACAGCCAACTTCCTCCAGAAAAACAAGTTGGACTACATAATACGAAGCCATGAAGTTAAGAACGATGGCTATGAAATCGCCCACGATGGGAAATGTATAACAGTGTTCTCCGCTCCCAACTATTGGTGAGTTATGGTGGAGTTTCTAATATTGTTTCTTTTTATTATTATTTTTATTTGACGACTCGCTTGGCTCAGTGGGTGGGTGGGTGACCCTACTTTCTGCGCCAGCGGTCGCGGGTTCGAGTCCCGCTGGGGGTATTCATTTGCTAATCACGAATGTTTGTACTCCAGTCATGGGTGTTTATATTTATAATATGTATGTATTTAAAATGTATATGTGTAGTATATCAACTATCTGGTATCCGTAACACAAGCACGTAACATAGCTTACTGCGGAACTAGATGGCGCTGTTGTAATAATGTCCCAACATATTTATTTATTTATATGATGATGGTGTTTGTGTGGTTTATACTTTTTGTATATTTATTTATTTATACGAGTTTGTCTAAAAGGTATTTTTATTTAAAACTTAAGGGCTTTTGTGCTAGTAGTAAAAAATAGTTAAATGTATAACTTGAATAATAGTGGATGAGTAATGGGATGGCTTGAGTAATCGAGTGAAGTTGGTTCAAATCCTCATCGAATCATTTCTCAATATGATATATATTATGATAATCTTATCTTATGGTGAAGGAAAACTTCAATCAAGCAAGTCATCCATTAACAATCAACCAAGCAAGTTTAAAAGTACATGCTCATTCTGCTAAACTACATAACAGTAAAGTTTCATAAACATCAATACTTACAGATATTTCCTTTTATATATAATACTAGCTGACCCGTGCCCACTTCGTTGGCCATAATGTTAATAATCCTTTTTTAGTACAGAGTGTTATGTTTTAATTTCTAACTGCCAAAAGGAGGGTTATACGTAGGTATTTTATTAATATTAAAAATTAAATTATCTATACTAATATTAAAAAAAACTACTTTTTGTAACTTAAATATAAAAGTTAGACATATGCTGTCGTTGACTTTTTTGTAGGCATTTTCAAGCTTCACATCTTTTCTCTAGAACTCAAAAATATATCTTTCATAGTTAAGGCACCGTTCGTAAGAAACGCTTTCATTCGACCGTTTTTTCTCCGATTCACTTTGCAAAACGGATTACCACGTAAAAGCCTTTTTATTTTTCGTTTTTTTATATAGCCTATGACACTCAGCAATAATGTGGCTTTCTATTGGTGAAAGAATGTTTAAAATCGGTTCAGTAGATCCCGAGATTACCGCTTACAATTTAACAAACACAAAAACTTTACTTCTTTATAATATTAAGTATAGATTATTATTTGTTAGGGTATGTACTATAGTCTTTTAAATATAAATTTTCTTTCAGTGATACAATGGGTAACCTTGGTGCTTTCATCACAATGAACGGCAAGGACCTCAAACCTAACTTCACTACTTATGAGGCTGTGGTAAGTAACATTTTATAATATTAAATGAGCAATATAATGAGGCAGTAGTAGCCCAGCGGTAACGCGCTCGCTTGTATAACCGAGTGATGCGGGATCAAATCCGGGTCTCGCACCTCTGATATTTTCATATGTGAATCATTTCTATCCTGATTGCCACTTGTCTTACGGTGAAGGAAAACATCGTGAGGAATCCCGCATGTCTGAGAAAACCTAGCAAGTTTTCGTAAGACATGTGAAGTCCGCCAACACGCACTGGGCCAGCGCGGTGGACTATGACCTAATACCCCTCGTACTGAAGAGGCCCGTGCCCAGCAGTGGGATGTTAAAATGGGCTGATGACAATATAATATGCGTGTTATTACTGAATGCGACCTATATTAATAGTATTTACTGTATTGCCTTTTAAAAAAGAAATAAATTATTGGAAAGTGTAAAAATAAGTGAAACACAACACAAAACTAAATTACGATATACAAGTCTATAATAAAGAGTGCTGTTGTTTGGTGCTTGCGATTGTTACTAACAATCTAGACTTGTTCGTTCGTCGATTGCAATGTTGACATATACAATGACGTATCATATAAAATCGTTGGCGTTTGAAGTATTTCGTGTACCTTGGAAACCATGGAGATTAGAGACCAGGAGAACCAAAGCCCTAGAAAGTAGTGTCTCAGAAATATTGTCAAACCAAGGAGGCGCTGCGATCGCTATGTTGTCTCAATGCCTAACTTCACGTTGTCACAATAGTGACAGTACTCATAAATAGCTAACTTCACAGATACTACTTACCGACGGCAGCGCGTTGTAAATTCTACACATTTTCAGAGACAGGCGGGTAATGCTTTAGTATGAAGCGATGGTCCTCCTGGTCTTTAATCTCCATGTTGGAAACGGTTGTGACAATTTGGATCAAGTTTTGAATTCAAATAACGTTTAACTTTGTGTTGTTTTGTGATTTTGCTTGAACTTAATTCGCATTTCAATAACTACCGTCAAATTTAATAAATACTCTTTGTATAAAATAAAAATTGATTTGACTAAATATTACATTACAGCCGCATCCCGATGTGAAACCAATGGCCTACGCGCATTCCCTTGTTAGTTTGATGTGTCAATGATTAGAGCCACAATTGCCAGGATACGGGGACTTCGACTACAATTACAACGACTAACCCGTTCTGGCAATACCAATATATTAAAAAAAACGCAATAAACGCAATAACATCTTATACAGTATATCATTATGTCAAAACAACCTGTCAATGTCATTGTCACTGTCAGAAGTATGACAGTTTCCTATCCTTTGTGTCTTATTTTAAATATTGGCGATGTAGATTGTGCTCATCTGGCATCTTAAAATTTTATTGACGTCCTGTCAAATGAAACTGTCAATGTCACTGTCAGATTTAAATAATGTTAGTGATGTATTAGAATAATAATTAATATTTTAAGCTGAGCGTATACATATTCTTAATGGCAATAAAGTATATATTAAAGACCTGGACTTTATCCATTAGTAAGTAGTATACGCAAAGGATCAAAGTTTCATATGGAACTTTAATCGATCCAATGTAGACTCCTCCAACGCTTTACAATGTAAGTACACGGTATGTTAAAAAGAAAAATGACACAACTCGAAAAATGTCATTTTCATCATAAGTTACATCTTTAAAATTTAACAACCTAATTTATAATGTAAATATTTTGGACTTGTGACGTTTTTCTTTTTACTAGTTTAGAAAATGGTTTGTGAAATCTAGTGCTTAGATGAAGTTAGGACTCTATAATAAATATAAGTGATTCTAGCCTATTCTAGCCAAGCCTTGAGTATATCTAGCGACATTAAATGTCACTTGAATGCCACTTACATAAAACCATCCAAAATTACTTTTGGATGGTATAATGCCACAGAAGGTCACAAAATGTCATTAATCATTTAATTACTAATGAAATAATTTGCGTAGACACAACATTATTATATTACAATTATTTTTCCTTAATAAAATATGAAATCATTTACAATTAAACTTTATTCAAAGGCATAGTATTTTTAAACGTTAAAGGTATTTTTAATCTGTGCGAATTATTAAAAACACATCATTCGTTTGTAGAAAAGCAATTTGTAGCAATTAAAGCAAATTTCTTAATTTTTAATGTCTTAAATAAATAAGAACTAAGTCAATATATGTTTTAAAAATATATTTTAAAAAAACCTTTATTTCAACATCTATAATAATAAAGAGTATATAGTGTGTAATAATTCACTTTTGTAATCATTATTATTCACATAAAAATGTTGTAATTTTAGATATCATGATGAAATTTAAAAAATCATAATATGTTCAAAACTTACGATATTATTGTAATAAAGAAAATTCGCTAAAATATCAATATTTTTTTGTACTTTTAACTTGTGTCTTTTGTACCAGAAAACTAACAGGCTGTCATTAATTATTTTACATTATTATAGTTCAATGTCAAAGTTTTAGTTTTTTTTTTCTTTTTAAAACATTTTAATGAATATCATATTTCATTATTCATTAAATGGCAACTACCTTGAATAGAGTTTATATATAAATTCTTTAAAAATTAACGCAATATGCATGTTCACAGCTAAATTCCCTAAAATGGTCACTTCAACTGACTTTAGATTGCTTTGCCATAACCATCATATGACGAATTAGTTTTTAATTACCATAAATATATATTATGATGAATTAATTTTTTATTGTTCGATATAAAACCGTCACATATTCAAATCTATGATGCTGTTGACGTTTCGTATCTATCATTACACAAATCAACCAAAATATATTATAATTGCCATCATTATTAAATATTCTTTCATTGTCTTTTATCATCCTGCATTTATTTTTACTAATTACTAAACAATGTTGCCATTTAATTTACATTGTTGATGATTTTTTTAATAAATGTATATTTTTGTTATTTATTGTTTGTTTGTTTTTAGTGAAATATGTTACTTGGTTAACTTTTTAAACAATTCGAAGTGCCTCTTTAAACGTTATTATTTTATGACCATAATAATTATTTTTTTGAATTATCACTTCAATCATCACATTATATGTATTATCATACGTAGCTGTAGTTATATGTAGTAAAATTTATTTTACATAAAGACTTCATGCATTTACTGTAAATGATAGAACTTCGCCAGTGAAACAATGTATTTATTTATATATAATTAATAATTATATGAGATAAACTCGTCAATTTTAAATTTGTTTTTTAAAGTATCAGTGTAATAAAAATCAATTTTTACTGAGATATGGTCGGATGGACAAATATACATTTATAAATGTTTTTCTTATGATATAGAAAATACAAGGTTTCAAGCATTTTTAAATAATAAGTCACAAACATAATTCATTTTAAGAATTAATAGAAATGTATGACATTTTAGGGCTTAGTTCAGTATATATCCAAGTTCACTCGCGTTTTAAATATTGTATAAAAAAATATGTCAATGTTTTCAATTTACTATCAAATACGGGACAAAAATACAACTTAATAGATTATACTAGTAATAGTGTGCTCAAAACAAAATCGTATGTTTAAACAACAGATTGTTTTTCGTACGTATAAGTAGAGGTAATGGTAAAATACGAATTTAAATCATAAATTCGTGAACTTAGTTATGAATTAAGTATGTTAACACAATAGGATATACGTAAGGAGCTTATGAATGCACTGATTGAAGGGCTGTCAGCGTTAAAACGACCTAACTCTAAAATAACACTAAATCAGTGTGCGGAAAACTTATGATATAGAAATAAAAATAAAATCTAAAATTAATTAGGTACATAATACATATATGTATTTAAACATCAAACTTTAAAATCGTTTTGGGTATAAATATTTGCGTTGACAGCTTGATCGACGGTTTTTATTTAATTCTACTGTCGGTTAGAGTACGCAGGAATGACGTCACGGCTTCATCGTTTAATACTCGACACGTTACTTTGTTTTGGTGTTTATTGTACTACACAATTATTGTACTACACAATTGTAATATAATACATCCTAGAAGATATAAGCACCAAAATGAAGTTGCCAAAGTAATGCTCAAAAGCATTTGCGTTAGGTATATGTATTAAATGTGAAATGATTCGGCCCGTTTTGGATTACAATAACTTTCATCGAAAGAAAGAAAGGGGAGGGAGAGAATGTAAACTATACACCTAAAGTGCCAGAAACAGTGATAGAACTATCTAGAAGGTCGGTTCTATGTTCTAGAGTATGTGGATGATTGATATAAAAACAATTTCAATCCCGACGCACTTTAATGTATTCAATGTATGAAAAGTTCAGTTTGTAAGATGAACGCTAGTAATAGAAGATTGAGTTGCTGAGCATATCAGATGTAGATAGGGTGTGGCGTTGATAATAAATTGTTAAATTTGTACAACTCTCATGTTTTTTTTTTACCTATTTTCCCAATGATATTATAAGTAAAAAGGTGTAGATACGTTACCTAAACGACATTCTATCTTCAAAAACGGCACACTAACGCACACATGAATACAGAATAACTTAAAATATTGCAATAACACACTACATTACGATTAGTCGTCAAAATAGGATGGCATGATTCAAGTATTGCCAGTGAAAAAGAGACAAATATAATTCTCGACAGTGCGTCGTCAACGCGTGACTATGTTCAGGTGGGCCAATTAGCCTAGTTTTTGTGTGCCGCTTTTTGAGCGCGTATGACTTATCTACACCTTTTTTCCTAGTATATCAATGTATTTTCCTATACTAGGTTAAGATTTTGTAAAAAAATGTGACGTCAGATGCCATGGCTGAAAAGCTTTGTTTTTCATAAATTACGTTATCAAAATGAATCAATTAACATGGTTTACATTTATAATGTTTGATGAGACAACATAGTTTTTTACGAAGTCTTTTGATTAATTATTATAATTTTAGCATTTAAATTATATAATAATCACGGATAACCAAAAACGAAGACATGAGCATGGCATGTGACGTCACAACATGGCAGTGTTTGAAACGTTGAAAATTATTGTTTTTTAAACATTTTCAATCCTATTTATCCTTTTCATGATGTAAACTTTAAATAAAAATACATGCATAAATATTTATCCTACATAAATATATTGTCTCATAAAAAAAGTGAGTCTTCTCTCAGGCATAGGCCAGAGAGTGGTTCGTCAAATTATTTTAATTATCCAAATTACTGACATGTGTACCACTTTGTAATTTATTTAGAGACATTAGTTTTGAAGGAAATAAAAGTGTACAATATTATAGATCGATGTTTTATTAGAACTATTTACAAAACGTGCGGTAACAAAATTAACGAATTAAACATGAGTAACAGTAATCTAAGATTAAAAAATACAAACAGAAAATATAAAATAATTATTACATTATTGAATAAATTGCTTCGGACAGATTTACTAATGCCCAAGCCCCAAACTAAAAAGTAAACTAACTGTGCATATATATTATATAGTGTATGGTAAGAAGGATGATCATTATAAAAATATTCTTTAATTTTGAGAAGATGAGCAATTAGAATGGGCAACTAGCAACACTCAGTTTAATTGGCAGTGGATTTCCGGTGTTACCTTTTTCGGATCTAACGAAAATAATATTTTGGGATATTATCCCACTTTAATAGTTTACTTTCTTTTACTAATAGGGACAGGACCGTTCGGTGCTATGATGCAAAGGTGCGATCGCATAAGGCGCCATTTTTAGCCTAGTAGTAAGAAATTCTAATGAAATTTATTTACGTTGGTAACATTTTAAAAACCTGAAATGAAAATTTATCGAACGGTCTGAGTAATTTTTTTTGTCTTAATGGATACTTCGTTATATACATTTACAAACATACACTAAATAAAGTGGGTCTACCCGCCGCACTCATAGTCACTGCAAATACTATCACTAATTTCTCATTAAGTATTAGGAAGGTACAAGTTGTGTGATCATCTTGACCACAGTTTTCTTGTCCAGTTTACACTTGGGGTAGAGATGTTGGCAGTCGGTGTCTAAAGACCGGCCAGCTGACATTGCCTCGTATATCGATGTACCGTCGAGCATTCGATGGACTAACGAATTACTGTAAAGGGATAAAATGTTAAAATTGTAAAATAAAGAAATCTAAGAGGTTTTGAGACTCAGAGCCGATTCTCCAAAACCAAGAGCAGTCCTTTGAATAATTATATTAAAAAAAAATTCTATATACGTGCTTCAAAAACTAACTTTATAGGCTTTAATTTGTTTACCAGTAACTTAAAGGTAAGAAGTCTAGTAGTTTTTTTTTTAGTTAAACCAAAACAAACTGACACACTATTTGATATATTATCATTTTACTTTAAATTGAAGAAAAATTATCTACGATTTTAGTAAAGTATAGGGAGATATAAGGATAATAAATACCTTGATACATTATTAAGTAGCAAATCGAAGTTCGTAGCGTTACCAGCCAACGTGTTCTCACTCGCCAACTGAACGTATGCGCAAGCCAGGCGTCGAACACACGACCCTCCGTCTATATTGTATCGCGCTAACATTTCCTCAAATTCATTGATCATTTCCGACACTTGACCGAAATCTGATTCTACACCTTTGATTTAAGGAAAGAGAGTTATGTTATTTATATTGGAAGGTCTACTACTACACATTTGTAGTCTCTTGATAGATTAAAACGCTCGGTTTGATTCTTCGTTGGGGTAAATTTATAATAATATCAATACCCAAACTATCAATCTTGGCTGCTGGATGCTAATAAGCCTCGAAATATTTAAAATACGTATATATACCTTTAACTTACTGTATGGTTTTGATATCTTATATATAAAATTCTCGTGTCACAATGTTCGTTCCCGTACTCCTCCGAAACGGCTTGACCGATTCTCATAAAATTTTGTGAGCATATTGAGTAGGTCTGAGAATCTGCCAACATCTATTTTTCATACCCCTAAGTAATAAGGGTTGTCCCCTAAGTAATAAAAAATTATTTATATGGCAAAACAACGTTTGCCGGGTCAGCTAGTAATTTTAAAGAAATTTAGTTGAATATGGCAGGATGATGATACTAGAAAAGTAATAAAAAAACTAAACACTTACTTCTTCCAAAGCCTCCATAACCGTAAGTAAATGCACTTATGATCTTGGGCAGAATAATAACAGCTCCAAACCCTAAAATGGAACCGAGGAGAACTCCACCCAGGTCTATCTTCAGTGGCCCGTATATTCCCGGAGATGACGGACCATAAGGACCCTAAAAATATGTATAGCTTGACGTTACTTCTAATGAATAGATGTAATATCTATTCATTAGAAGTTAAAACAATAAACAAGAATTTGTTCATTTTGAATAAAATTTAATCGATTTAAGGACGTAGAAATTATAGAATTAAATATTTTAGTAATTTTAAAAACTTTTTTTTTTTAATTTTAATTTTTTTAATAAAATTCAGAGCCAAACCATTGAATATTTTCTGAAAAATGTAATTAAAATAAGTTAATTAAATTATAGTTTTTAGGTTTTCTGTCTGCCTGTCTGTCTGTCTGTGACAATATCACGAGAATCTGGGTCAACGTACAGGATTTTTGTTATTGCTGAAAATGTCTGAGAGATCCATAGGTAAGGAACGTAATAGGGGGTAGGTATGTACCCGAGCGGAGCGAGGTTGAATCACTAGTCAAAATTACCTTTCTTTAGAGTACCTAAACATTATATGAAAAAGCTTATGTTTAGGCTATATGTGGCTATTCCTAATCTACGTTTAGGTATATCATAGAAAATTAATTTCTCTCTATTTTACTCCGCGTAGGTAAACCTCGTTACACTCTTTTCCTCGATGATCCCAAAACATAGATTATGAATGTTTGAAACGCTTTCACAAGACGTCACGACGGATTCATTTTCACGGACACTTTGTATGGAAAAGGCCGCTACGACCTTAAACTAGTGACGAGGAAAACTAGCAAGTAGCAACTTACCCTCGCTCGAGTTCACCACTTCTAGGTGTGTTTTACACATCGCTTAGTGTAGACATGAGATATTTTCTCGTCTTAAAAAGTAATAGTGGTCGTCCAGCGGTTTTTTAGTCAAATAGACAGACAGACAAATATTCTAAAACGTAATATACAACCTCTGTATGATTAATAACTATTTCAATAATATTTTCCTAAAAATATTAAATGTAACAGATCCGACTTGGTCAGAATTTCATTATAAGTATAGTAGTAAACTGCAGCTTACAGTGGTGCCATATCCGGTTATTCCAAATCGCTGCGTCCGGTCTGAGTCGTCTCTTTCGTCGCGCTCTTTCTCGACGCGCGACGAAGGTTCTGCTAGCTGATCCTCCGTACGTTGGTAGCCAGTACTGGGCATAAACCTTAATTAATTAAGAAATATATAATCAGTGATACTAAATTTTTATAAATATCTAATAGGTGCATTTTAATTTATCTGTGTATCTTGGTAATTAATAGTGCCAAGTTATTACCTAAATTATAGTATCTTTAAGTAAGATTCCATAACTTTCCCAAACTGATCCCAAAATGTCATCAAAATCAGTCAAGCTTATACTTAGTATTCCTTGCTCAGATTAAAATAACATACTGAAATTGTATACATAAAGAAACGGTATTTTCTTTTGCGGACTCCATTTAGGCAAAAACCGCTCAAAATTTCACAGTTGCATCTAAATAACAGCAACCCATTTGGTTCTAAAAGAATCTTACTAATATTACTATTTAAAAAAGTAACAATAAAATAAACAAGCTAGTAAACACACCCATCGTTCCTGTAATTACCGCTGACGGCGGCGCACGCGACGATCAAACACAGTGTAATTATCTTCAAACCCATCTTCTCAGCCCCTCGGATGTCACTGTTGGATTCCGCGTCCGCTTGAATACTTTATACAAATGGTTCCAAAGCTTGCGTCTGAACAATCGTATGGGGAAATACCATTGTCATAAGAATGTGTTACACAAGATCACTTTTACTAGACGTCACGCTTTAAGATGTTATCGCGCAAGGAAGAAATTTTAGTAGGGCTTAATGACATTTTCATGGAAAAGAAAATCAATTGACTGTAAAAAAAGTTTTCGATAAGTTCTCTGACAGGATTTATAAACTTATGTGGTGATAAATACCAAATATCAGATGTTCCACTCTTACGCGTAACTTTGTGAGTCTTTTTCATCAATCATTTCTATTTCAGCTTCATACATGCAACTACTAGTACTTCGATGTACATTGTACTATGACTACATCAAAGTAAAAACTTTCAAACATGTGACACACCCTCGGTGGGAGTTCGTCGTAAGTGGAAAATCTAGGAGTATCTTATATTTTTTCGAATTAAAAGTAACCTGTACACTTTTTCAGACTGGCTATCTTTCTCTGTGCCAAGTTTTATTAAGATCCGTTCAGATATTCTGACGTGATTAACAAACGTTTTCTGTAAGGAATCATTAGAAACAAAAATTAAACTTAAACAGCGAAAATGACACAATTCAACTCTATTTCTTTACGCTCAAAAACTGATTTGATTTTTTGTGTTCTCCGTCCTTCGTCCGTCTCCTCAACTTTTTAACTTTCAGCTACTGAGAATAGTACGCAGATAAATTCTGTAAATAGACATGCCTTGCTCCCGGACTCGAACCCACGAACTGCGGATCCGCAGCCGTTCATACTATAGAGGCGGTTTAAAAAAGTATCTATGAGCACAACGTATTTTGGGCATGTTTTTGCATGTTATTATGATGTTCAGTCTCATTAATTTGACTTTTGCCAACCAAATTACCGTTTTGAAACTGCAAGTCATTTTATAATACCTCATAGTGCTCTACCTACTAGTACACCATCTTTGATATAAATATATTCGGGAGCCCCTCAAGAAAGTTAGTCCAAAATCCTTCATGTCAAGTTCCACATTTGCTCGAACAGATACACTCGTATCTGGTAATATTTTTAGATTGAAAAAAAATAGGAAGTTGCAAAGTTTAAAGTAGGTCCCTTTGTTATTTAAAAGTTAATGAAATTGCTATAAAAGACTCCCTCACATACTAGGGTTTTTTTTCTAATAATTTGAATTTATTTAGAACTAAAAATATCGGCGTAGCAGTCTACGAAAAAAGGTGAACATGATAAAAATACATACAGTAGAAAATTGCACGTCCCTTATTATTATAACTCCAATATTTTTGACAGTTTTTGAAGATACGATAAGATAGTACTTAATTTTGTACCTGTACTCTAACACATATTTTACAATTTAAAAAAAAAACTAGAAGTAAAATAATTAGTGGTACAGATGTTAGTCGATATAGTCGGTAGAGCGGTTTAATCCAAAGATGAGTAGAATACGTTGTGTGAAAAATATGAGATATTCATTGCTCCGAGGATTCAAACCCGTTAGCTAAACCAACTGGAACATACTACGACTACTACTACGACAGTCGTCAAAACACAAAAAAATAAAAATGTTATATTTAGTTATTTTGTTGTATATCTTATTTACATTCTTACAAAACCAACAAGATTAATAATTTCTCAACGGTGTAGTATACGATGCTCAAAAGCATATATCTATGTATACTGTATTCGTAAATTCAATAACATTAGCGATATGCTGTAGATACCTATGTATTGAAGTTCGCTGGCAATGCAAAATTGGTCTCCAAATTGTGAGTATGAAAACAAAGAAAAAATTAAATTGTGAACTTAATGTCCTCCTAACGTGATACGTGATATAGTAAAGTACCTACGGTCTGACAGTGTCACTCTCTAACTCCAGCGAGATGACGATTTGACTCTCGCGGAAGAAGATAGACATACAGTTAATGGTTTTCCGAGACAGAGATGTAATGTATAGAATGATAGTTCTTGGCCTGACTCAAGATTCGAACCTAGAACCGTAACAAAAAATATATTTTATGCTGTACCTAGTCTTGGTATTACAGGTTTAAGGCTCTTTGTGATACTTCTAATGAATATACGTGAGTACTTAAATTGTTAATATTTTAACGTATGTTTTGAATCTTGTTTACATAAGAGACAGAAAATGACTAACATTTAAAAATTTTAAACTATTCTTAATTGTTTGGCTTTACATAATCAGGTACAGTCACAAAATGTGTTAAATCATAAATACATGCTAGAGTGCCGGTTTTATTGTTATATTTCAAAATGAGGAATTAATTGTAGACACAGAATTTAAACATTTTAACAATTTCGAAAACAATAGTTTTCTAACTAAAAGTCGTTTCGCTTCAGGCGCGCACGGCGCAGCCCCTAACTGTGATTACATGACCCAAAATTGGCCTGTCTTAAATAAGTTATTACGTTGATCACATCCCGTATAAATAATATTTAAAATAAACGTTTAACAAGCATAGAGTATATTTTTTATAGACAAATATTTATGGTACTTTTCAGTATAGTAAAAACTAAAAATATAGATACTACCCACTTCATATTATAAAACAAGGTATCATGCTGTGTCTGTCTATCTGTCTGCGTTAAACTCAAAAACTATTGAACGGATTTTCATGCGGTTTTCGCCATAGATGGAGTGATTTATAAGGAATGTTTAGATGTATAATTAATTAAGGTTTTTTGTTAATTCGAAGATGTAATAAAAAAAACATGCCGACATAGAGTTATATAAAAACAATGGACCTATAACAGAATTATTCATCTTACAAATATCTTATTGAACTATAGCAACACGCAACTGTGGACTAACCACAGAACTTCTAATCCTTTATATTAGAAGTTTGACTTAGTGGGACGAACCCACCCGAGTTAATCGAAGGTAAGTCACCAGTATATACTAATAATTGTGTACCAATTACCCTCTATATATACAGATAGCTTAAAAATTAAAAAAATAACGCATTTTTATAGTATCTTTATCGACATTTGGCAATTTTTCTCTCAAGGAAAAGTCCCTTCGTTTACATTTTTAACTTATGAATAATACCTATATTTATAAAAGTACTACAATATACTAGATCAAGAATTCATTTTTGCCATGTCTATTTGCTCATTGTTCTTTGACATAACTACTTAAGGCTGTTAAGTTGTTATATTTTTTGTAACAATACGCGGAACTTGTCAGTACTATTTCCTGAGGCTGTAAATGCAGCGTAAAATGCCACTGACGGCCAAACTTGTACACGTCTCGGAGTAATAAACATTAGAAAAAAATTGTTTAAAAATTTAAATATTATCTAAGTGTAATAAAATATGCATAACTAGCTTAATTAAAAAAAATCCAAGTTTTATTGGCAATATGTTTTCACGTTCGGCAAAAGTGTTATTTATTGTATTATCTTGTGTGTTTTGTGAAGATATAAAGGGTTCACGTCGAGCTAGAACGTTCACCTTCATTCCAGAGGAACAAGATAATATTAATGTAAGTTTATTCTTAGGCCTTTATTTTCTAAATCAACCTGACTGAGCAAAACTGTGAAACTAAAATTTTTTTATAAAAAAATCACCTATAAGTTTTTGCGTTATAATTATACTAGCGAATCGTCTTCTCTCTGCTCGGGTTCGTCTGGTACGTTCTAACGATTAGTGTAAGTAGATAAAGTGTCCTATTTAATTGACCCGGCTTGCATCCTATCGAATTTTAACAAATAAGACAGTCGGACCGATATTTCAAATAAGATTTGTAAAAAATATATAATATCTTATATATAAAATTCTCGTGTCACAATGTTCGTTCCCGTACTCCTCCGAAACGGCTTGACCGATTCTCATGAAATTTTGCATGAGTAGGTCTGAGCATGAGCATATTGAGTAGGTCTGAGAATCGGCCAACATCTATTTTTCATACCCCTAAGTAATAAGGGTTGTCCCCTAAGTAATAAAAAAATATTTATATGGCAAAAAAACGTTTGCCGGGTCAGCTAGTAATTAGATATAATTAGATATAAAAATCTCGTGTCACGGTGTTTGTTATCGAACTCTTCCGAAACACCTTGACCGATTTTTATGTTTTTTTTTTGTGTTTATTTAGTAGATTTGTTTAACCAAGTCCTGGTAACCAAGTTTTTGGTTTTTATTTTTATGATTAACAAAAAAAAATTGGTGAAAACTTACCTTTTTATGTCCCTGTACACTGTACTACTACTGCATATTGTATTAAAAGTAATTATTTATTAAAATATTTATTTTTTTACCTTAATTTGCCTCAATATCGAAAAGCACCCTTATTTTCAATCAAAATTCTCGCGTAAAAATATATGCTTTTTTAAAAAAGTCGGTGGGCTTTTTATTCCTTGAAATCTCTACTTTATGATGGTGTAAAAATAGCACCCTAATTTTCAATCGAAAATTCTCGCGTTGAAATGCCTACGTTTTCAAAAAACTTAGCTATTTGAATTTTTCATTCTGGACCACAATGTTCAATTTGCAAAATGTTGATCCCCAAAATGTTGAATTCGTAAAAAGTTGAATTTACTGGACCCACAATGACAAGTTCCTAAAATGTTGAGTTCGCTAAAAGTTGAACTTGCAATATGTTGAATCCGAAACTTTGAACACAAAAAATTTAATCTCAACAATCCGAACAACAATATACATAAAAGTACAATCTGAATTGATTCAACAATGAATTGAAATGAACTTTTATTTGTTATATTTATAGATATTGTTCGTTACATCCCAGTTTGGAAAAGGGTAATACAATGTAACTTGGTCAAGAAAAAATCCTCGAATAGTCTTGAATATAAATATGATAGAAATATAGTACGATTGTGCTTTTATTTTGTGTTACTTCCACCGACGTATATGAGAGAAGCCTGGCTGCATATTATAGACTAGCGGCTTCGCTCGCATTTTAAAGACTGGAAATCAAATACTTTCGGCCTTCCGCCCAAATTGAAATAGCCGTGTGTAAGTTTGACAAAGAGATCTCTTCTAGCCAACCTTTGTTTATCAGAAATAGATTATTAAATCAACATATTGCAAGTTCGTTACTTTTAGCGAACTCAACATTTTAGAAATTCAACATGGTGGGTCTAGTAAATTCAACTTTTTACGAATCCAACATTTTGCAAATTCAACATTGTGGTCCAGAATGGAATTTTTCACACATTAATTTTGAGGTTATCTGAAAAAAGTGTAGTTTATTACCTACTTTGCCCTTTAACGTTTTTCCGTAAGACTTGTTAGGACTAGGAGTTTTGCCGAAAATAGATCCACTGTATATCCCGACCATAGATCGACTGTAAATTATTTTTCCTTTCATGTTTGTTATATTCTCTTCCTTTTCCAATGGTTTTCATCCTACTATTTTTTTTTTTTGGTTTTTAAAAATTATCGTCTAATAAATATTTAATACTTACTTAGTTTTCTAACTTATACATTTTAGGTGGGTCTGGATTTCTCATTACCATTTATCAAAATACCCATTAAGAAGGCATTCAGCCCTGTTTCTGAATATGGCATTCCAGGAGTGGTAAGTTGCTGTTGCTGTATTTACAATTCTTATGTTTTTTTTTTTAATTTTACTACCATTAAAAGTAATTAAAAATATCAACTTTAAAATGAAATTAACTCTAAATTATGAAATAATATTTTGGTAGTTTTACCTTAGACGTCAATCGTTTATGTCTTTAAAGCAGTTTTTCTTTAAATTTATTTAGTGGGTGTGGTGCCGAGGTCGGCCCTAGCTACGTACATATTACATTACATATCTATTAATTTTTACTTTACCATATACATAAAAATTTAAAATGTCCCTTGGATACAAAATTATCCTTTAAAAAGACAAATAAATCATTATGTTACAATTTTCAGGGTCTACCAAAAATCAATATAAACCCAATGACATTGGCGCTCAGCAGTGTAATCATATTCTTTGTTAGTGTTGTTGGACCAATCATCAATAAGGTGTTCGAGTTCCACGGCCACGGCGATCGCCTCTCTCGACGTATGTCTTTAATATTATTAGTATTATTTTATTAATAGGCTACTATAATAAATGCAAACTTTTGTGTCTCTGTGCAATAAGTACTTTTTTCTGAAACGGCTGTACGAATTTGGATAACGTTTAATACCCAAATAAATTATAAACTAGACCAACAAGTCAAAGGTAAATCGCTAGAAATAGCGAGAAATATCTATAGTCCTAGCACTATTGATTCTCATATATGAATAGTATAAGTCGTAAGAAAAGAAGTGTAATTTTTCAGAAATTTATTGATGCCACAAAAACAATTTTCAAAACATTGCATATTAATATATTTCACAATAATAACTTAAATGTAAGCAAAAAGTTAAGGACAGGGAGGACCACAACAAATCTTTTTCGAAACTCTCTTTTTGGGTTTCAACGATGTACACGACTTTTTGCACTTAATTTTTGGGACTTCAACTATTCCTGCATCAGCTGGGATATATTGTGTCTCTACGTGGATAAAATTCTTGCGTTTTTTTGGCGCTAGATCGAAACAGCCAAAGGGTGGCGTGTACTCTATATCCCAAGTAGCATTACTCGAAAGTGAACTCAGAGATTCCGATTTACAAACACATTCAGGCTCTTTAAACGCTGGACAGCTATCAATCACCTTATCTATAGCAGTTAGATCATTGCAGTACACGTCCATGTATGCGCATTTGCAAATATCTTCCACAGCTTCGGCCAAAGCTTTCCTGATTTCAGCATCTCGTTGTTTCTTCAATTTGACCATTTTTCTAGCTTCTACTTTAGCTTGTTCTTCTGGACTTCTTTTCTTTATAATTTTAAATACAAGGGGATCACAATCTACATATGGATCTTCATTTGGAGCGATTTCCGTTAAATCTTTTAAGGGATTCACCTGCAAAATAGTAAAATTAGTTTTGTTTAATAAACAGAAGTTGGAGAATTATATAAATTTTTATTTACAGTAGAAACTAACTTGAATTGTGAACACATCCCCTTTTCTCTGCACTTTCAAAGTGGGTTTTGGTTCTAATGGTTCTTCCGGCTCTGAATCTCCTCCGCCCATGTCTGCACCAGCAGTACGACCCATCTTCTTCTTCTTTTTACTCTTATCCTTGTCTTGGCCACCTCGTGGGCATTTGAACGTCATCATTTTTGCCACACTTTTCCCGATTACACCAGGTTGCCAACCTCGTCGAGGCTATATATTCACCAAAGAAACAAATATTCATTTAATTTCAATCTACTAAAAATAGTTTTACATTCTACTTTAGCTTTTAATTTAGTTGACTCTTAAAATTTCTATCTGCTATTAAAATAACTAGAAGTTATTTTTTCACATTTTATAAATATCTTCTTCTATGAAATATATAAGGAAGTGCAAATTGTTAAGAACAGTCAAATAGCACCTTTAATCCTGGTATATCTGTAGCATTCCACAGCCAGCCCATTTCTCCTGGTACCGGATAACCTTGCTTCAAGAAAGGGTTGCATGTTTTATGACCAATCGCGACTCCTGTAATATATTGAGATTTTTTAATGCACCTTTTTGTAATTTCTTTATATTTATATGAAGTAATTTCACAAATAACCTACCTGGATAGATATCACCAAAAGTGTAGTTGTACTTAGAAGCACTTTTCTTTTTCTTTTTCTTATCGTTGTCTTCGTCTTCCGCCATTTTTTACTTTAAAACCTGTTTTTACAATACACATTAAAAATAAAACGTTTACTATTTATATTGGTTATTGCTATATAAATCCTTAAATTGGTTAAAATTAGAATTCACTATTAGATATTGTCTACGAAAAAATTTCTATGAGCATATTATATAGTACGAATATGATATAACTATGAACTAGAATAAAATAAATAAAAAAAGTATATCAGTTGTATAAGTTTATTTAGATCTTATTGTGTAAGACTAGTGGGTTACAAAATAAAATATCAATGAAATTTAAGCATTTTAGTTCTCTGCTTTAAATTTATCTTGTACGGCTAGTTTATGGGAGCCACAACAACCTTTACCCATAAGGGAGAGTAATTTCTGCTCTTTATCGCAGCATCTTCTTTCAGTGTCCACATTAAACCTATTAACACATCTGAAGTCGTCATCCTTCTCATATTTCATGTATTCTTTTATTGCCTTCTTTATTCTTTCGTACTCTTTAGAACAGCAAACTTTGCCTGCATCGCTATAGCTCGGTGGCTGCGCTGGCAAGGCAGCAGTTTTATACATTCTCGCAAAACCATCAGGAACTGTACAAGGTCGTCCTAATACAGGACAGGGTCCGAGTTTAATAGGTGGCAATCCGTAAGGTAACGGTTCAGCTTCATCTTCATAGTCTTCAACTTTCGCCTTCTCCTCTTCTTCCTGCATCATTGTTACTGGGCAGTTGTTCTTGTGTTTGTATAAAGGACAGAAAGGCTTATGTGCTTTTCTTGCAGCTATGTTTGATATTTCAGTTAAGCATTCACAATCAAATGTTTTACACGGTGGTGAAGGTTTAGGTGGGTTACACTTGCAGTCTTTTTCCGCGGAAGTTTCCATACAATTATAAACAGGCATTTTGCGTCTTGAATCTTTAACTTCAACATTGTAGACTACAGCTTGGTTACCCTTGTTAGGTGTGTTATCTTTGGGAAATTTTGACTTTTCTGATAATTTTATTGGTGGTTCGTTTAAGTTTATTTCATCTTGATTCCACGTACATCCCGGTTTAGAACAACAGCAACCGGTTTTGACATTAAATGGTTCTTTATGGTCGGTTGTTTTAGAATAGCAATTGGCTACGACCATTTCGGTACCTGTTTTATTTCTATTTATAGATTCTTTAAAGCCGGGAACTTTCGTTACACTAAAGACATAGGCAACCGTTGTTTTACTAGATTTTGGTGTTACACCTGTGCCAAACAATTTTTTTCTCCGATCTTCACAAGTTTCTCCTGCTTGTGATGTTCCGCCGCACCCCGTACATTCAACCTTACCTTGTTTTCCTTCTTTTTCTAGTTTTTCTGGGCATTCCTCACGATGCCAATGATCATCTTTACAATCACATGTACCACAAATCTTTCTTGTAGTATCTTTTGTTTCAGTTATTATGCCTCCCGCTTCTTTTTTATACGCTTCTAAATTTCTAATATACGTTCTAACTTTATGTGCCAAGGAACAGTTAGTGTTACCACAAGGTCCTGTTATGTCACCCATTCTAATTTTGTTGATAGGATATGTCTTTTTAGGAGGTGCACTAGAATTATCATCACCATGCCTACAACTATATTCATCATCTCTTTTTCCTACGCCACAATTTTGCAACTCTGTACATATTTCTATTTTTTGTTGGGCATTGCTCATTACAGTTGGATCCTCCAACGTAGTCGTCTCATATAAACTACCAACCATACAAAAGTTTGGATCATCACCTTCAACTCTCTTACATTGGAACATGCTCGGCGCTTTATTAGTTCGAAACACGAAAGTATCCGGATCATTCATTAGCTGTTGAAACTCAGTTATGATACTATCTCCCAATGCACTCAATCTAAGAATGAAAGATATCTCTCCAACTTGTTTACAGCAACATTCTGCAAATAGTGGTGTATTTTGCTTTATTGATAACGGCTCATGCAGCCTACAAGCTTCAGCCGTTTCTTTCAGCATATGGAAGAACTGAGTTTCCCAGTGCATGGTACCTATTCCTACAAATATCTCCACCTCATTTTCATCGTCGTTCCAGATCTCAATTTCTAGAGGAAATTTACTAAGTATCATGAGTACAGTATCAGGAAATGAAGGAAATAAATATGACTTTCCCACTCTTATAGTTCGCGTCCATTTCCGTCTCCCATTCTCATCACACTCTATTATGTCGTCTTTTGTGACTTCATTATGTGCAAGTTGTCCTTCTTTTATTAAGAATTCAACTTTAGGTCCGAATCGTATCTTGATAATAAGTTTCTTATTAGCGCCGCTTTTTTCATCTTCTTCGGACGTGAAGATAGTGACTTTGTCTACGAAAATCTCAACCATGTACATTTGCTCCATAACCTGTCGAGTTCAATGGTATTAATCAGAATACTTTTACTTCATCATTCTTCTCTACTTATTTACTTTTTAAACACTGGTTCATTTGAAAAACGCGTAGTTATTGAATAAATTAAATCTTTTTGTCACTTTTAATTTATTTAGATATGTTTTATGGTAAAATATATTTTTTATGAAACATATTAAAGTATTTATCTTTTATTTATTTAATACACCAAACCAACGACAGTTCTTTACTTTTATTTACAAGCTTCACGTAAGAATACGGTAAAATACTTTATACCCAGCTTGGAATAGCTGTAGGTATGTATATGTGATTAGAATATGTCGAAAAATTCGTTATAAAATCGTTATATACTTAGTACTTATTAATCCTTTTCTATTCCTAGTTTATTATATTTGCTTAAAAACAACCTTAACATAACCTATATATTCTGAACCATTTTTAGGAATATAATTGTTATTAGTTACAATTAAATTTAAGAAGGTAGGTACAATAGTGATTAAAAATAACTCTTCATATAGAATATTGCAACAAACTTAGTGAAAAACATCGATAACTGGATAAGTGCGTGTATAAACGTGCTGTGGTAAAATTACATTCTAAATAGAAACTTATAATTTATTTAACTTTTTAAATAAATTGTTTTCGTGGCCTTAAAAATGTATATATAGGCTTCTAGTAGGGAGTATGTATTAGTGAATAAAATTAAAATTAAGTCTCAACTCGAAAGTACAGATTGTACAGTAGAACCGCTATTTTATCGATTTGTGCCGCCAAGTCGAAATCATGAATGATTCCAATGTCGTTATTATTTAAAATTACAACATAGCGCCTGAACTTCTTCTAAAATAAATGCGTTTAATCCACCGCCAGGGTTGAACCTGCGATACCTCTCAAATCAGCAAAAATATTTACGAACAAACACATTATAGGTATATTATATTATAAAATACTTACGACAACGGATCCTCTCGACCCTGTCCTATATAAGCATTACTATGGACACTGAAAATTTTATTTTGTAACCCGAAAGTTATATTTTGGATGCCCTTTATACAACTGACATTTTGTAATTATGCAACTGTATTTGAAATAAGAATAGTTAAAATTTTGAAGTATGTACCGATCTATAAAAAGTATCGACGAAAGTATTAATTACCTCTTTGAATACTAAAAAAGTCGTTTAGACTTTACCGTGTATAATTATATACAAAAATGACTATTAACCCAATTCTGTATTATTCATAATATTTAAAAGTATTATTAAAACATAGTTCTACTAAACACATTATATAAGTAGGTATGACGAATATTCTTTTCTTTTTAGTTCGCTTTTTACTCCGTTGGATTTTTTATTTTTGTGTTTTTTATATCTTTTAGTTTAAAATTACTTTTAAATAAATAAGTTGTATTTTTGTGACTATTATTGTAGTTATTTATATCTATACTTTTATTATTGACCTATTTTATACCTCACTCAGTTGATTCGGACGATTTTTTTTTTCAAGACACCATTGTATACGTATATCAAATTCCTAATGTATTTTTAAAATAAGTCCCGAGTTTATCTATGATTGATATGATCTATTACTAATTTTTATTCTCGTATTATAATATTTTAGTTTCCGATTCAAACGATTGGAATAGTTTTGTTTTAACAAACGTTACGGAACACTTGATGGCTAACAGCGGCGGATGTCCGGAAAGAGTCGCATGCTGGATGAGTCAAAAGATCAGAGATCATGAATCTATGTACACTTGGAGACAAATTATGAGGTATAACTTATTCTTTTAAAACATACCTACAATACCTATTTTATTCAGTACCATTTCTTGTATGGAGGGTAGAGATAAGGAGAACCGACTCATATGGGGGGAAAGTTGAAAACGTGTCTAGCTGTATACTGAAAATAAAGTTTCCATTACCTACCACAATAGCGCTGGCGTTCGAATAGTTTCAATATGAACATAGCTGTTATAAATGGAGTGAAGTTAGCTGAGTTCAAATATTTAAAAATTTTAATGACTCAAGTAGTTAGTAAAATGCTAGTATACAAAACCTCAACTATTTACGTAGTCTAAAAAATGTTTTAGTAAATATAAACAAAATACTGCAGAGAGAAAGCCTAATTTTTTTCTGATTACGTTTGGCACTTTCTTTAAAATTTATCGACTGCTACTGCAGCGCCACTCTTACTGGACGCGTTTTTACTGCCACTTTTTCGTGTACGAGTTGGTCCTCCTTATCTCTACCCTCCATAACTTTTTGAGATACAAAGAAATAGATAACGTGTTAAATATTGGCCTATTGTAATTTTTGATGTTTTTTTTTTCTGTTACGAAAATAATTGAAATATCTATATGAAATAGACGCCAGTACTTTCTTTTTTATTTCCTAAGCTATTTGAAATCTCTTTTATGTTCAATTCAAAACGTAAGACAAAATAAGGATACTAGTTTTTATAATCCAATTTTTTTTAATATATAGATTTTACACCATAAAATGTGCATATATATATTTTTTTTTGTTTTGTTTTATCATTTCCTTTCAGTAATAAATTGCTATCAACAATGCTAAATACTACAGCTCTTAACGAAGCGACCGTCAGGGGATCGAGGGGCTACAACTGTGACGCTTACGCACCGTGTCCCATAGACAAGGATAGTTTACCAAAGATTATAAACAGTTTTTCCATACTAACGTATTTAAAACGTTGAAAAAAATATTTTTTTAAGATGTTCCTATATTGTGTTCCTAGTTTATTATACACGTTGTGCGTGTATGTGACTATTAATTTAAATAAATAAATTATGAAGATATAACTTTTTTTAACCTTTTTAACAATTTATTTTTTCACACTATTTAACCTTGTTAGCCAATGATATTTTAACTAGTTAAAATATCATTGTTGTTAGCTATTTATTTTTTCATGGATTTATTTCGATTTCTGGTTTCAATACAGTACCCACGTCACTCGTCAGTAGTCATTATGATAATATGATTGCTCTATGTAAAGCATTCGAAATGCCGGAAACCAAAATTCATAAAAAGTGCGTTCCTTAAATAAGTAATAAAAGTAGTTTAAGCTATTCCTTACAATATCAACTGATATTCTGATCTACCAGCTAAAGTCCCATCAAAGACAGTCCCGGCATCGCCTTCAGGAATTTTTGGAAATGGAAAAGTTTTGTTTTTCAATAACATATATGCATAAAGCCTCCTCGACACGTCTACAGATGCATCCGCGGTTGCTGACAGATACCTACATCCGCAGATGGATCGCCTCGAGCCATCCACACGTCTGTAGGTCGATCAGTCTATGTAATGTTATGTTTGGTTTTCTCGTGATGCGGTCAGACAGACAAAAATTGTAAAAACTATAGATTCGGCCTCTGTATCATTAATAACGACTATTTAAATTAGAATTTCAAAAAAATATTCAATATACAGATTCAATTAAGTTAGAATTTTATTATATGCATAGAATAAATATATAGATATAGGTATACATTGTCAAAAATACAAGTTCCATGTCTCTATCTAGTTTTTCACATTCAGAAAATAAATAAAACACATCTGTCTGTTCAACATTATTATTTACAAACGTTTCAATATTTAATGGATTAATTCCAATGCTCTTAGTCTAGATTCTATCTTTTTTTTGGCTTCTTTGGATAAGGGTCTTTGCGGTAACGCAGGGGGACCCACTGGTATTCCAGTCACTATTTCCATACCAGCCTTCATAATAGGGACCCAAGGACCTAAAGGAAAAAATATAGTATGTAGGTAATGTTTGGTGACAAAATTAAAAAAAAATATTTTTACTACGATTAAGAATTATTATAGGTACACGTTGAGTTAAATATGTATTCTTTTTTTTTACTTTTTGGTGTTTATAAGGAGAAGAATTACGTAATACACACTTGCATTTTAAATTTAAAGATTTTAAATTTGAAAGTAGTTTTTTCTTTATATATTTAAACAGATATTAATTTATTTAAGAGATCAACACCTCTGAATGCATCAGTTAAAGATAACCTCTTTAATTTAATAACTATTTATAAACGAAACTTATAGGCTACGATATTACAGGTTAAGGAAAACAATAGATAATATTATGACTTTATAAAAAAAAATTAAAATCCATAAATAAAAATACAGCGATTAAAGATTGGCCCAAGAATAAGAACCGAACAAAAGCCTTATTTTAATTTAGTCTAGTACTACATGCATCAATAATTTTATAAAGACATAATTACAATTAGTTCAGGCCCAGGGCCCAGGGCCCCCTAAACTTGAAGGGCCTTGATTGAGGGCCTTAATATGATATTTTCAAATTTTAAATTACCTTCAACAGTATGTGCTTCTACCGCAAGACTGAGTTTTTCTTGCAATGCTCTTGCTTGAGCGATATCTGCTCTGTCCACTGCGTCCAGTATATCTTGAGCTAGACGCGGGAACAAATTGAACGTGGTTCCGATACTAGATTTTATCCCCAACAAAGCAGCTGGTGCTAGCAACTGTGTGTAAAGGTAGCAAAATTTAATTTGTTTTTAATTTTATTATTAGGTACCTATAGGAAATAACATAAGTACTTATTGTCCGGCCGCTCAGAGAATGCGTTTCTGACAGATCGTGATCGACTGGGCGATGTAACTTGGAACTGGCGTACAATTTACGGCAAATTTTTAAATATCTTTTATTTACCTTATTAACGAGTGATAAGTACTAATACTAAGTACTTAAGTAATAATTCGAATAATTATGCCGATTTACAATAAATGTATTAATTTTGGGCTAAAATTATTACAATTACTTAATTAACAAATATAAAAAAAATAGCTTTTAAAAGTCAAACCACGTCAAACGACGCTGTTTCAAGGTTATGTCAACTGTTTGTTTTTGTAGTGATGTGACAAAGTAACGAGGCAATTGTATTCGAATATTTTTGTAATCTTAATATAATCTTTCGGTATGGTATAAATAATATAATATTTAATGTACTTAGGTACATTCCGTCTATTACAAATTCTAATGTGTCAGAGAGAGACAAAGCTTTGTCGAGAAAGGATTCGAAATTACTAGAAATATTTTGAATTTTCGATACTAGAATGTTCTAATATTTACACATATAAAAAGGCCGGCAGTGTGTCGAGAGTTCAGTTGACATTCGAAGTTGAGTAAAGATAAAAAGCGATACAAAACAGTGGAAAAGTGAAGAGTTGGGTAAAGTATTAGTGAAGAAGTATTGAGAAGAGAAATACAGTGTTCAAAGACTAGTGTTGTGTACAGACTGTGCGTGTATTCATAGTGAAATAAAACATCCTTAGTGCAAGTGCAACGATTATAATCCTAACCCGTAGAACGTAACATTACATTTTCCAATAAATAAAGCATTTTTATTTTTTTCCCTTCGTTACAATCAGAAATTACGATTCAATTCAAGTAATTGATTCATTAAAAATGTATTTACATTAATTAATATGCATAATGAATGCAATAAATAACGTTACTAAATTATTGTACATCACTAGTCATGACGAATTGACAGGTGTCAGAAACGCATTCTTTCAGCGGCCGAACTGTAGGTACTCATATCAATGTATATAAAAAGTAAACTTAAGTAGCAATTGTTTATAATTCTGGACATAATATATTTAGCCAATTAATAATAATTCAAAATTATTTGGCCAAATGTACAAAAACCTTGCTTATTTTGAGAATTCAACTTCTACATAAGCATAAGGAGATGAAAAGAAGTAGCTGGGTTAAGTGTATGGAAAAAATACTTTTTAGTTTAACTAATTTAAAATTATTTTACACAATAAACAAATAATTCACATATTTCGACGTTTTCTAAAACTCTTTTCTCTTATACCAAAAAAGGTTATAACATTGTCTTAAGAGTAATATATGATAAGAAAAATCTTAGTCCAATATGACTTTATTAGATACGAAGGACGAAAAAATTCAAAAGAAACAATTTGATGGTAATCGTTCAACTAAGCTCTAGGTTAGATATATTTTATAGATTTTAAAATAAGCAAACCATATTTAAAAAAAAAAAACAAAAAAATAATACGTCGACAAAAGAAACAATTTGATGGTAATCGTTCAACTAAGCTCTAGGTTAGATATATTTTATAGATTTTAAAATAAGCAAACCATATGTTAAAAAAAAAAACAAAAGAAAAATACGTCTTACAGTATCAGCTCCAAGAAACATTTCTTGTCCATCCTTTAAGCACCTGAGAACTTGCGCACCTTCACTCAGATCATTCGATGTGAATTTAATTCCCTTAAAATTTGGTATACGAATAGTGGCCTCCGTTACAAATGCCGGCATGTTGACTAAAAACGTAAAAACACTTTTACTTCAAGTTTAACGTTATTTAATTTTATGACGGTCTTTTTCAGTACAAAAGTATTGAGGATAGGAAAAATAATTAGAAAACTTAGAAGTAACTTTAGTTGCATAAGAGATTAAACAAATACTTAGGTTGTTAAAATCAAAAGATCATTAAAAAAAATATATAAAATGTCCGACAACAATACTCACTTTCAACTTTACTCATGCTAGGGATATGATAATAGAGAACAGGTAGATTTGGTGCAACATTTGCTATTAACTCTACGTATGAAACCAGCTCTGAAGCGGTCTGAGGTTTGAAGTAAAGCTCCGGCAGAGTCAGTAGTGAATCTACACCAACCTCTGAACAGTATCTTGCCTAGAAAAGTAATTTAATATTAACAAACAACGAAAGTAAGTTGGTACAACGAAACTGACCACTCCTTCTATTTTGATTAAATAGAAGGTTCGCTTTTTGCAAATTATACAATAACCACTAATTATAACTTTAATAACGCAATGTACTAATCAAAAGGTGTCGAACGAAGGCGTCTAATAATGAATGCGTAACGAAGCTCCCGACTCATATACCTACATACTTTTATCAGAACGAAACTTATTTACTTACTACTTTTATTACAAGGGTTGACGAGTATTTTCATCTAATTATTTTGTTTAAAGCATTTGTGAAACTCTAAACAATTTTAATTAAAATCAGACACTATATTTTAATAATTAATAATGTATGTATAATTTTTTGCTTGCACAAAAAGTCCAATATAAAAAAAACAATTAACTTTTACAATTTTTTTAACGCAACTGTAATTATTTTTCTGAAATAAAAGTTGCGCAAGTTACTCCTCATAGCGGCTATGTGCCACTGAAAGTATTGTCAACATGAGTTCAGCCGCCATCCGCCGTCGGAACAAAAAAAAACACAAAAATTTTAATTCAATTCAATTCTCTTGTTTAATGGCTTCAAAGCGTGCCAGTTGAGCACAGATTACTTCGTCAATGTCACGTAGAAACAAAAATTTTAAAAGTTGTGGTAACTTCATATGCAGTAAAAAGCTATTATTTTGACATTACAAACAGACACCTTAATTTCAGGCTGTGGTAGCCCAGTGGTAACGCGCTCACTTGGATAACCGAGCGATGCGGGGTTCAAATCCGGGTCTCGCACCTGATGTTTTCGTGTGCGAATCTTTTCTAACATGATTACCACTTGTCTTACGGTGAAGGAAAACATCGTGAGGAAACCCTGCATGTCCGAAAAAACCTAGCAAGTTTTCGAAAGACATGTGAAGTCTGCCAACACGCACTAGGCCAGCTCGGCCTGGCCAGATTCCCCTCGTACTGAGGGAGGCCCGAGCCCAGCAGTAGGACGTTAAGAAGAGCTGAAGACCTTAATTTTATTTATCTGTACATATAATACTATATTACCTACTAGTAATAATAATAACTATACTTACTAAGTCAAGAACGTCAGTGAGTGGAGCTCCGCCTACTTGCACCATTATATGTAGTCCAAATGATTTGCCTACTTTAATCCATTCGTCTACAATTTTTTTTCTTTCAGCTACTGACAAAGACATATGTTCTCCCGTAGTGCCACCCACTAAAATAAAGTTTTTTTTTTAAATTGTCATTTATTTAAATAATAAAAAAATAAACTACCTAGGTATATAATAATAATTTTACCTAACACTGATTTTATTCCATTATCAGCTAAGTACGTAGCGTATGGAGCAATAGCTTCATAGTTAACACTATAGTCTTCATTGAGAGGAGTAAACACCGGAGGGCACAAACCACGAGCAGTAAAGACAACCTGAAAATTAATATTATTTATAAGATACAATTATTATTATCCTATTTCGGGTTGAGCATAAACTATTATTATTTTTTTTAATATAAAACATAAAAATTTTAGGTAGTTCCTACATTTATGTCAATTTTGATAACTTGTCACTAAACACTACATCATGGAGATTGGTCTCTAACCTCCATGCACTACATATATACCAGGTAACTGTAAACCATGGAGATTAGAAACCAGGAGAACCAAGGCCCTAGAATGTAGTGTCTCAGAAATATTGTCAAACCAAGGAGGCGCTGCGATCGCTATGTTGTCTCAATGCCTAACTTCACGTTGTCACAATAGTGACAGTACTCATAAATAGCTAACTTCACAGATACTACTTATTGACGGCAGCGCGCTATAAACTCTACAAATTTTCAGAGACAGGCAGGTAATGCTTTAGTATGAAGCGTTGGTTCTCCTGTATCTAACCTCCATGCTGTAAACAATACATTTTTTTTCAATTCAATTCAATTATAGCATCTTACTAGTTACTACACACGTCTTGTTTTAAATCAACGTACTACTTTTAACAGTTTGAAGTTGCTCATACGTTGCAATTTATATTTACACTTCTAATATATACAATCGATATATATTAAAAAAACACACATATTTCAAACAAAATTTTAATAATTATTACTTAATTCCAGCTTGGCCTTATTTTTCACCCGAGAGTAGAGACGGAGAGCCATTGAGAAACGGCCTTATGTATTTAGCTTACTTCATAAGGTAGTTTCCTCTTCCTGGATCCTGGATTGACCGCTGCAAGTTGAAGACGGCTTTGTACTGGTTTACTTTCATTAGTATACTCTACGTCTTTCGCGTCTGTTTCGATGTTGCAAGAAGCTACACTTTGTAAATTATTAATTTGAATCAAATTCACGTTTGAAGTTGAAGGTGTTTCAGTCACACATACATTTTGACATTCAGGATTTTCTTCTGTTGCTTGTCTAAGACCGGTGCGGTCATACAATTGCAAATTCAGAGTTGGAAATGCGCTGTCTAATAAAAATTTCGTAGTCCGCTTTTTAGAGAACTTAATGCAAATCTTCTCGAAGTGGTCTTCACATATTCTGTATTGTTGCCTGACTCTATCATCGATAATTTTAGCAATGAGATCTTCCCGCCCAGCAGCTATAAGCCACGCACGTCGCCTAAAAAACAAATCGTAAGACTAGGTTATTAATTATAGAATAATAGTAATTGGAACCTCATGTAAAGTAGTATTCATATCTATGCATATAATAAAATTGTCGTATATTTTTTTTAAAATATTGATATAGCAATTATTAATATTTGGGCAAACTAATTTAATCTAGAACAGAATTTATTAAAGTCAGAATTTGTAAAATTGAAGAATCCAATAAAAACTATGATAGATTAACCAATTCCCTATATTTCAGAAACAAACTTGAAATAAAAATATCTGCTAGAAGTGTGAAATAATAATACATTATACATTTAATATCTTGGGACACATATCATATAGTTTTATGGTACGAGGCTTGTATTATGGACACCAAACAGTTGATACACTACATAAGTATATATAACTATAAATACATACATATTATAACTATAAGCACCCATGACTAGAGTACCTACTTGAAACATTCGTTCTCATCATACAAAAGAATTTCCCCAAAAGGAACTCGAACCCGCGATCGCTGGTACATCAAGTAGGGTCACTACAAACTGAACCAAACTATTATATAATTCAGTTTTATATGATATAGTTTGGGTTTTACACGATCTTAACATTTTTACCAACAAAAAAAACAAGAATATTCAAATGGTAGATATCAGATTGTATGATATTTAATTTTTAAATACATACTTATAATAATCCTACGAGTACGCATCATACTAGTTTTTGAGATCAGCAAGACTAACTCTGTTACGATTCAGTAAATAAAATAAAGTGTTTGTTCTGTGCGCCCTACAGAAATCTAAATAATAAGACACTAGAAGTCGCAAAGACGCGTGACCTTGTCGCCACGCATGTGTTTCGTAGGACACAAGTCCGCGTGGACCGTTTGTTGCGGTAGCTATAAGCTAGTGTTGTTACTTGTTTGTGACGCGGAGAGATAAACATGGTGTTTTGCAGCATATCCAACTGCGAAAATTCTTCCAAAATGTGTAACTTTACAAATAAAGGGATAACATTTCATATGTAAATATTTAATTTTTGAAATAATGTAGTTTTTAGTAAATATAGTCAAATCAAATATTTTCACCACCACTAGTACGATAATCGCAGAATAACGATGTTTTTGTCAATTCAATAACCATTGACAGTTAAGCTTGGTCATGTGTGCTATTACAACTGCTAAAAGCAGCAATGGAATTGTAGTCACGCGCGATAGACAATATCGGCCTTGCACTACGCTATTACTAAGTGAGAGGCCGCGGCTCCTGAGATTATGCGTTTTTAGAAAATATTTTTAATGTCATCGTTAAAAGGTTTAATTTTTGTTGCAAGAATGCAAAATGCATGTGTAGGCGATAGTGTGTATTCATTGTTTGTCTATGTGGTGGCAGCTGCGAACCGGCGCGGACACGCGTCCCAGTATTAAAGACAGTAGATGGCATTTCTCTAGTGCCTTATTATTTAGATTTCTGTGGTGCGCCCAAACGACTCTGCGTCCTAATGGTTTTAATGAGTAAGATCGTCTGCCCGTTGACGGCCGACAGGGGCTTGATGATTACTTTTCATAACGACATAAAAATAATTTCTCCAGCCACGTGCAAAAAGGATAATTGTACAAATACATTCTCTTTACTCTAATTAAACATACCTAATTCTATTAAAGAGAATATTATAAATAATTAAAAAGATACGTGTGAATAAATGGTACACAATTAAGTACGTACTTACCTAATTGATTCTTTTGGATATGTGAAAAAAGATTTATTTTTATTTTTTCTTGTATTATTTAAGCACACAGTACAGTAAATAGCCATATTTACACGTTTCACAATAAACACTGAACACTTATGTAAATGTAAATATGTAATACTAAATATTTTATTTATAACTTGTGTAGCGCTCGCCCTGCGACTGTCAACTGGCGTAAGACGAAACCGGTGGACAAGAGGTATGTGTGTGGACTCGTTAACGCACACATTGCTGGTTTGTTTGCGCAGTGAATCAGCATGAATAGAGTAGCTATATATTGTACCAATGGAAAGTTCTATGAATCTAATATCTACTTCTGAAGTCTGTATAGACCGGTTGTCCATTATATACGCCATATGGTATTGACTCATGTGTTGTGTCTGAGTCTCGTGTTCAGTGTGGCTGAGTTATAATGCAAAACAAAATTAAAGCGACCGAATGGTCCGTTGTAACGCACGTAGGCTTATTACGTATCTAACAATCCACCAGCGATAGCGAAAATTGTACAATAATTGCTGTCCAATCGCTAAATCGTATTAAACTTATTGAATTCTTTCGTAGTTTTTCATAAATTCATTTGTTTTTGCATTCATTGATTTGGTAATTGTTTGTATATTCTATTAATGGTTTGTTAAGCATACGAAGGCTAATATTTTATTAAAAATAGCTCTTTTTGATTTTAAAATGAAGTGGATGCGAATAGAATGCTTAATTTAATTCTTAAATTAATAAAATGTTAGCTTTCTTATGTTTAAAAGACCATTAATAGAATATACAAACAATTACCAAATCAATTAATGCAAAAACACATGAATTTATGAAAAACTACGAAAGAATTCAATAAGTTTAATACGATTTAGCGATTGGACAGCAATTATTGTACAATTTTCGCTATCGCTGGTGGATTGTTAGATACGTAATAAGCCTACCGGTTTACACGTATTAAGTAGTTAACTTACTTTTAACTTATATTTAAGTATCTGCCCAAACGTATTTAAGTTGATAAGTAGTTAAGCTATTCAGTACAGTCAAGATGGACAATCAACAACGTACTGAAATCGTAAATTATTAATTATGAATGCGGCGGGCGGTAGTCGCTATTATATAATGTAAGTATATTTATTTACCGATGTCGGTCACTATCCTCTTATCAGCGATGTTCTAATATGAATTCTTGAAATTTTACGTTTATAAATAAATTCATTTTTTATTTTTAAAAATATTAAATTAAAAAAAACTAAAACATACCATATTTCAGATGCAACGATCACTCTTTATTTAAGCCTTAACTCAAATGAACACAATCTTTTTAAATTATCTTAACATAAACATTGTCATGATAAATTATTAAAACAAAAGATACCGACTATTATTTATACTGTCACCAAGTTATCTTATTTCTGTTCATTTTGATAAATAAATAGGTATTTCTTACCATTTAAATACTGATATTGTGAATACATTAAAAATATGGGTGATTATTATTATTGAAAGTGAATGGTAAAGTTTCGAATGTCTGTCTTTAAATTAATTTTAATATTAAAGAGTTAAATTTAAATAGTTTGGAATTTTTGGTAAATTGGTTAAGTTCGTAAGTAGGAGGTATTCTCTGAAACACCGATTCAATACTGAAAATTCTATTACTTATCACTTATAGCAAGGTAAATAACCGCCAAGCGCTATATGCTGTTTAATAATGCGACACAAATGAACTTACTATCAAATCAAAACATTCTTTATTCAAATAGACTTTTACAACCTCTTTTAAATCGTCATTTTACAATATTAAAATATAGAATATAATATCAGTTATATATGAGGCAATCCGGGACTTAAACCCGTGTATTTTAGTGGCTAAATACCTTATTCGCCACGCCAAAATTCTAGCTGTAATGCATTACGCGTAATATTACCCGACCGAGTACTGTAGCATCACACATTACTCGACCAAACTAAGCATTACGCATCACTTCAAACATTACGCGAGCGTGCTATTCCATCCGTTCGGGCTACCTCGGCATCACTCCGTTTTACGATTTTTGAAATAGCAAGCAATTCGAAAAGTATGTATTTTAATAAGCAATAGTTAACACAAAATTTATTGTAAATAGAAATACAAATAGCTATACGCAAAAACTAACTACTACTAACTACGCACATACTAACTCGCATAATACCTTATTTAAAAATAAAAATAAAAAACGATTTATATTGAGTTACGACAATGATATAAATTTAAATATTGTATTAAAAAAGTCAATAAGTACCTAATAAAAATCCTAATCGTATCGAATAAAAATTCCATATTTTAAATTTTAAAATACATACATTACATTACATGAGATAGATCCGTAATGGTAATGCTACATGAGTAAATGATGAGTATTGAGTAGTTATGATTATAGAGTTGTATACCTTTTAATCTACATAACACATTATAAAATTATAAATATAAACTAAGTTTCAAGTACAAACTTACCTAGTAGACTCCTTGGGATAGTTAAAATAAGAAATATTTTTAGTCTTTCTAGTATTGTTCATGCACACAGTACAATGTACAACCATATTTACAACACTTTTTAAATACTAAAACAAAAATATTACTGTGTATTATGTGAGAAACTCGATAGCAAAAACAAAACACGCACGATATTCGAGCGTCGCGTCACGCGAGCCAAGCCCTGAGATTGACCACTGGCTGATCTAGTTTGAACCGGTTTCGGCTCATACGTGACAAGCGGCCAGTGGTCACGCACACACACGCCTTGCACTTGTAGTGATGTACCTATCACAGCGCATTTGTATGAAGCTTTGTCTCTGTTCGTTTCTTGACTCATGTGGTAATGCCATGTTTATAATACAGCACGCGGCGTAATATTGCATAGCCGCATCACGCATGGCAGTGATGTTTAGAGTAATGCAGAGCAATATACTCTATGGAGTAATGGTAGCATTACACATTACTCGACGAAACGCATTACGCATTACGTATCGGTATCACCTTAAACATGACGCGACTCGCGAACGTGCTATTTCATCCCTGTGGCCGCAACTACGTTCGAATCTCGCTACGAAACATACTATTATTATTTAGATACATAAAAAATAATTACTGTCGTTTTTTATTTTCTTATTTTATACTTCCTTGAAAAGAAATTAATTTCTGTTCTACGAATTATTAAAATTATTTTATTAAAAATTGTCGATCTAAAATCAATTTATTAATCTTCAGCGCCATCTATATTAATTATGGGTAACGTCAGACTTAAACAACACCAGTACACAAGTAAACTAAAAGATAAACCATAGATGTCGCACTACTCCACTTTTTACTTCTAATAACGCTATCGTCGTAATAAACTTTATCCTTAATAAAATAAAGATTTTTAAATCGTGTAGTTCACGAAACGAAAGACAATCAAATGTAATATTTGGCTGTCAATACTATTCCACCCTCCATTTTTCTGCTGACCATTTTTTATTATATTGCATTGCATATATATATTAAGGAACAAGAAAACAAAGTTTTTTTTTTTTTTTATGGGACAAAGGGGGCAAACGGGCAGGAGGCTCACCTGATGGTAAGTGATCACCGCCGCCCATGGACAACTGCAACACCACAGGGCTTGCAGTTGCGTTGCCGGCCTTTCAAGAAAGACGACGAGAGCAGATATCATCTCTGACGTACACACATACCCCAGCCCGTGGTATAAAGGAATGCTCCAATTTATACCCCGGGTAAGAGAGAAAAGAGGTGTCAGCCGGAGAAGATATCTGCGTCTCAGTAAGGAAGAGCAAGGCCGGCTTCGCCGTCTCAAGGTGGAAGTGGACGGCGTTCAAGTTGGTGTTTAGCCCCCTTATGTTGCAGAAGTCTACAGTAAGAGTCAAAGGGGTAGCCTTAAGTTGCCTGCTCCGTATGCCCCGAACAGAGGTTGAGAGCGCAAAATTGCCCCCCCCAGAATTCGGAGGGCAGCCTGAGCATCCACGCTCAGGTAGAGTATGGCTTGAGCATGGATGCCCAGAGAGGGATTCTCCACCGCGATGTGCGCTGGTGGTACCCTCCTGGGGTAGATTCACCGAATTTCGCACTATCATGGTATTTAGTGGTGTGGGGGAGGGATGGGGAGTGGGCTTCCGGAACTCTCACTCACCGAACGAAACGCGACAGTATAGCTGCCACTTTACGCCGATCTTCTGTGAGAGAGTGGTATTTTACGGGGCGTGCCGGCCCATTCGGCTGCTACCCGATGGCAACAAGCATGGCACTACCACTGGTTTGGTTGACTGATTGCACTGATGGAATAATCTCTGTCACTAGATTATCTCACCAGCGGGCGGTGGGGTCGTCACGTCCCGACGCCTAATTTAAATTAGTTTTAGAGTTAATTCAAAAAGTTGTTAAAAAGCGCCATCTATTGAATACAATATGTAATCTGTATACAATACTAGATGGTGCTGTTTGTAAAAAAAATATATCAATGTTTTTGTTTGCCTTATGTATTTATATATATTTTATTATTATATTAAATTAATGATAAAAAAATATAAAAAAAGGGTCAGCAAAATATTTGAGGGTGGAAAATTCAGCACGCGGCAGTAGGTAATATCACATCGTCGCATCACGCATGACAGGTGATGTTTAGAGTAATGATGTAATGTAATATTACGCGGTACGAAAAGTAATGCCATATTACATTACTTCATAAAGCACTGTTTTGCGCATGTATTTTAGTGGTTATAGTTTGTAAAATATAGCTTGAGTCCTGTGACAGTTGTCAGATTGACATAAATAGGACTGGGGCAATGTTGAAAATCCATCACAATGATATCGATATTATTATTACTAAAATCTGTTAATATTACTCATATTGTTTTAAGTGACTTTAAACCAGCGGATTTAAATTGATGTAGTTTTGCAATTAATAATATTAATAAAATGTAAATAAAAAGATTTTTAATTTAAAAAGTAACAACTTATTCCGATTTAAGGTATATTATGTAGTGCCCGTAAGTTATAGACTTTGGTTACGATAACAAAAGGAACGTCACTATTAATGTGCATAAACCAATGAAGTATGATATTTTTCGCGTATATTTTTCATACATTAAAATACTGGACTTCATAGGCGTCATTTGGATGACATCTGTCACAGGACTCAAGCTATATTTTACAGACTATAGAATGTTTGCGTTGATCAAGCACATCGAAATATTGCTATAAAGCCTTTATTGTACGTAGTCGTTAAAATAATAATAGTTTTTGTTTCATCGAAATCGGGCCAGGATTTACAAAGCTACAGCCTTTTTTTTTATTTCATTCTGAGTTAGTGCTTGACTTCGTTCCACCTGATGGTAAGTGGTAACATAGTCGTAGATGGTAAGTCGCACTAATTCAGTAGCCACCTGAGTAGGTGAGAACACCTGAATAGGTACTCTTGCCTTGAAGACACCCATATTGTAACCGGACGGAAGCACTGACGCTGGCAGATTGTTCCAATCCTTTGCCGCAAGTATAATAAATGACGAGGCGAACCGCTTCGGCCGGACGGGTGGAATGTCCACGACGTAAGGATGGAAACCAGCCGTTCGTCGGGTCGTCCGATGATGGAAGGGCGATGGGGGAATTAAATCGTCATTTTCACATCATTACATTAAGTCAGAGCTACCCAGTGGGGATAAAACCTGGAGGTTGTATCTGTCTGGATCAGTTGTGAGCAGAAGGTCCAGACAATTAGCTGAGTGGCCGTCTACATCAGGAACCCTCGTCGCTTGTTCAACCAGCTGGGAGAGTCCAAGTGATACCGCAAACTTCCACGCTTCCCTCCCAGCATGGTCCGTCTTCGGTATGGGAACAGCCAATCTTCATGAAGGGCGTTAAAATCCCCAAGAAAGACAAGCTGCGCGGTAGGGTACCGCCACATCAGCGGTCTCACGAGATGTTCAAGCAATCGTGCTGTCTCCTGGTCATCCGTGTGCGATCGGTAGATACAGGAATACATGATCTTTTCGATTACTGTGTCTACAATAACCCAAATCATAGAAAACGAGGAGTCTTTAAGTTCGCAGAGACGCTGGAAACAGAGGTCATTTCGCACGTACAAGCATTCACAGCACTCCGGCCCGCAAGCTAAAATTATGAGTCAACGTGTAGCCGGGATAGTCCAGGTATGCAGCGTTCAATGGACGTTGAATCTGCGTCTCCGTCAAAAAGAGCATATGTGGCTGCGCAGTCTCGAGGTGAAAGTGGACTGATGAGAGATTTGGGTATAATACTCGGATATTTGTGAGTTGCACTTCAAGTGAGGGGGAGTGCAGCCGCTTAAAAACATTACTCTTTTTATGTATAGCCATGATTGATTTTATAATTTAAGAGTGAAAAGGATGGAGAATGGTAGTTGAACGAGGTGCTGCACGAGCGTGGCGGTGATATTGATGTTGATCATGTCATACAGGGCTTAATCTGAAGACTGCGAGGACGCCCGAACACCCCCAAAGATCGCCATCGAGGACCCCTCCTCTGGTCGCCAACCAGCACGATGAAGCCACCCTGGGATTTTTCACAGATGACGGGGCAGCCTTTCATGGGTGCCAGCGGCATACTGTGCTTCGGATCCCGGTACCCTCCACGACTAAGCTCCCGACACAACCAACAACAATCCACCACCAACACGGCTACTGTGCAACACAACTGTTCAGACCCATTCCCCATATGGCTTCATCAGCCCCTACATGTCGGAACGCGCTATTGGGCGCTTGGCGGCACGACTTCTGCTGATGGGTGGTAACTCTGCCGTCGGCTGATGTTGGAGCCTACCACCGTGACTACCATGGTGTTCGGTAGTTTATCCCTTAGTCGCCTTTTACGACACCCATGAGAAGATATGGGGTCGCCATATTCTACTTGCCGTTGCTACATGGCAGATACTTGACGTTGTTAAGATTCTGCACATTTTTAAATTTGCAATCCTTCGCGCTTTAATGCGATAACGTCACGCAGCGACTAGTGTCAAATCCTAAACTCCTAATAATTGCGGGTGATACGGAGCTCGGTACAATAACGAATACGATACGATACGATAATGAAATGCATAATATGTTTATCTATTTTTACACGCTTTTTATTAGCTTCACCTGTATGTTTGTATGTTTGAATGTTTGTATTTTTGTATGTTTGTATGTTTGTAACCGACTTCTTTGGGCGCGATTTTGACCCACTTCAAACGGCCAGACTTCGTTCAAACTTTGTAGATTTATCGAGGACCGATGACAATACAATAATTTGATATAAGTATAAACCAAACTAAAAAGTAGAAAATAAATAATAGTTTAAAAAACTAATTTACAAACAGCTCCCTCTAGTATTATATATAGATTACATATTGTGTTCAATAGATGGCGCTTTTTAGAAAATAAAAAGCAAAAAATAAATAATAGTTTAAAAAAACTAAAAACACACTTTTTATAGAAAACCAAACTAAAAAATAGAAAATAAATGTTAATGAATTTAAATTAATTATTTGATTTTAAAAAAGTGTGGGGTGCTTTTTAAGATATTATCAAAATGATAATCACTCTACTCATATCTGTCAATAAAATATTTATAACTATTGACACCATGCCACCATTGACACCATTGGTCATCATATGAAGATTGCTCTACTGAATGATTTTTTTATTTACAAAAAATCTGTGTTAGCAATATATTAGCTGAGACTTTATTGATCATCTCTAACAAATTTCTTGATAGGCCAAGACACTTTGGCATTTGATATTCTCTTATAATTTTTTCAGGGACTTTACTGTTTAAATCTAATGTTGGCTTGAAGAGGCCTCCTTCTTTTATAGCTATCAAGGATAAGATACAATATAAGTACTAAAAACTAACTTTTAAAAAAAAATTGGTAATGATTAAAACTTACCATTCTATTTTGATACTGACAACTTGTGGTTGTTTCTGCTTGGCTATGCTTTGCTTCAGTTGATGATAAATTTTTCTGAAAACATTGAGATCAATATATAGTTTAGTTAGTAATACAGGCTAAAAATAAAATGAGAAAAGACTGTTATTACATTATTAAAGTAATAATGTTTCTACTTTTAATTTGCTGTAATTTAAGTAGCCCGCAGCAGTAGCATGCACCTAATTACTTAATAAATACATCATTTACTACATACCATGACAAAGCTGGATGTTTCTCTGGGTATATTTAATATAGGAACAGCGTTGGATTTCAGTCGTCTCCATTTTTTATTGTTATTTGGCACAAAAGAGTCTTTGGTAAAATGCCTTGAACAAATTCGGCTGTGCTTTTTCGGAGTCCAGTTAAACCTACTGATGCACTGAATCCATTTAGTTTTCATTTCATCATCGTTAGGAAATCTGCAACAGTATTAAATTATTATCGACAATCGTTTTACATCACTAGTAACCTATACTTGCCGCAATTTATTTTTCAATAAATATTTTTCAAAAAATCATAAGATCAGTACTAGTTTTTTATCATACCGTCTATCCCTTTTATATTTCCAATAATGAACTATATTTCTAAACTTACCGATGATATGTTAACGATTCGTCCTCATTTTCCTTTCTCGAACTATGGGCTGTACACCCTTCAACAACACAAGCCATCTTGTCCAGAACACTGTTACTTTTAACGTCTTCGCCTTCGGTCTTGGATAGAACTTTTAAGTTTAAACTTTTGTATTTGTTAGCACTTAGCATCATAAGGTGACCAAAAGGTGACCATTTGACATTTCTTTTTTTTGCAACTGACAACTGACACGTTCAAAAATAATAAAAACAAACAGCCATGTTTTGTTTCACTCACACCTTATGACATGCCAATGATGTTATACAGGACTAGATACGCAAAGTACGGCGTCGGTACTTGAAAAGGTCTAATATGTCCGCTGACATATTAGACCTCAGTTGACAGCATGATGTCATAAGAGTGATTGCTTGGCAACAAAAAAATACAAAATGGTGAAATGTGTTGTTAGAGTGTGCCAATCACGGTCTGAAAAGATAAATAAAGCAAGTGGTGTTACTTTTCACAAGTAAGTTTGTTAAATTTTCTTCAGATTATCCATAAAAACATTATAAGATGAAATAAATTTTTCAAACATCGTTTTGTCATTGATGACACATTAATGTGACCAGAATATTCGATTTTGAATTTCCCGGATTGTTGGGAGTTTAGTGAATAACGTATGTACTCGTATGTATGTTAGTGTAAGTGTAAATTTATTATTAAAGTCTGTTGAGTTAAACGCACTGTAGTATCATACTCACTGATTGAACGAAAAAATAACACACTCGCGTTCACAGTGTACTTTATCTTAATATATAAGGATATATTTTTATAATATAAATAATTTTTTATAATAATAATAAATAAATTTTTATAATATAATTTTTTTATAATATAAAACAATAATATTAAAACAGCTTTGTTGAAAAAACGCTTATAATTTCGGATCCCGAACCCGTAGTACGTAACAATAGTTATTACTTATTTCACCTTGATTTTACAGTTTTGAAATACATAATATAAATATAATATACATTTACGCATTTTTTTAATCATCCTAATCTACCTAGTCATCCTTATCAACTTTTCTAATTCTTTAAATCTATTGAAAGACCCATTGAACAATATTACATATTAATTAATTCAAGCCTTGTGCAGGAAGAAAAAAAATCAAACCTTCATTCATTCTGGGGAAATTATTTTGATTAATGACAACATCTGACCGTTTGTTAATGACAATGTCTTGTCTCTTTCCAACGTAATAGCTTGACGTTAGAAAAAAATGAGACAAGCATACATTATTTGATCGTATTGACATATTTATGTATCAGTTTCAAAACTACGACTTTAAACTCGTAAGTTGACACGTTTTTTTGCAATATTTTTGTTAGACATTGCTACTCTAGTCTTTTATAACTCAATGTGACATGCTAATTACCCTAAATGAGTATACTATAGATTACTCGGTTTTTAATTTAGCCTGGCTTGCAAGTTTTGTTATTGTTCCGAGATTAATTCCCAGTTTATTAGTTCCTTACCCTTTGACTCTCGGAGCAAATAACAAGCTAATAATGTTATTTGCTCCGAGCTTTGACTATTACAGTCACATGATATGTAAATAAAGTGGAATGAGAAGGTATTTTTTAATTTTTTATCGTATAAAAGAGCCCTTAGAACATGAATCGCTCTTTCTTGAAACGCAAAGGCCATACTTTAATATCTCAGTCATTTTTGATGATAGAAAAAAACATGATTTTTTCTCTAGTTAGCTATTTTTTAGATAGTATTAATATGCTGACAACCTAAGCTAACACATTTTTTATATATTTTCATTTTACCTAGTGGCAACATTGTTTTTGATCAATTATTTATTACTATCAGTCAGCTGAGCAGTGTCGAAATTTTTTATTTTGATTTGCTTTATTTTGATTACTTAAAATGAATACCATTGCTAGTGAGTTGAGTATGAACGATTTGAACAATAAGTTTTTTGAGATTATGCAAAATGAGAGCAACGCAGAAGATGCTGCTAACTTTATTTACGAAAGTGTGTATGACGATGTAACATTAGGGGTGCTTTTTGAGTTCCATCATGGATTAAAAACAGGCTTGACTGATCTCATCGAAGGTGAAAAAGAGGATGATGAAGGTTTTAAAATTGTAAATACTTCTGAGTGTGATGTTTTTGGTTTTTCTATTTTAAAAAAGACGCCTGATTCGAATTGTTCATGTCCTAATTGCGAGAGGCCTGTATCTGCAACAAGATTTGCTCCTCACTTAGAGAAATGCATGGGTAAGTAAAAGCTTTTAGGGCTGAACTGTACAATATATGCCGTCGAGTTGAGACTTCAAATTTTTGTTACTAATAAATCTCCCGATTAGGAGCCTATATATAAACTTTGAGACCGCGGAAATAGATTCTTCAAATAAAAAATATATATAATATTTTTATACAAACTGTAGTAATAAATGACATATCACATAAGTTAAGACAAAATAGTATCAAAAACAAAACAATTTTTTAGTGTATTTGTAACTTAAATAGATATTATATAATCTAGGTATGGGTCGCAACAGTTCACGTATTGCATCACGTCGTATCGCTTCTAACAGTCGGGAGCCAACCTCCTATGCAGGACTGCTCAGTGATGATGAAGATGACGCGGATTGGTCCGGTGGATCGATACACAGTGATAGAAGGAAACGCAGAATTAAGAACAATAATAACAAACGACCTAGCAAAGTGCACAAGTAAGTTTTATTTAATTTTTATGTAATATATGTGTTTCAAAGCTCCTTTTATTGGTTTGTCTTTCATATATAATAAAATTCATAGACAAGTAAACTAATTTGCTTATTCAAGGTCGGTCAAGCTGGGGCAGACCATATATTTGGAGGGCTCTAGGCTAACCCTTCTTCGGGACTTAAACTGTTAGGCATTTTGCCTTAATAAAATTTATAATGATGAAATGAGAAGACAAAATTTAGATTATTCTATTGTTGAGCATTCTTTAATGTCTTTAACTTGTTTTTTAAACTTACAATATTATGAATCACAATTCATATATTGTAAATTTATGAAATAAAATAAGTCTCAACAAGTTGCCCTTTACTTTAAGCAACAGCCCAAAAAGCATTTGTATAGATCCAGCCCTGGTCTTTAGCTCTCCATCCAGCATACTTTTAACTTTCTACTCATTCTTACATTATTGTAATAATTTAATTTATTTTCTAAGATAAAATCTGATCATTTACATATTTGTTGTCTGTCTTGCATTTATTAAATAATATTTACTAACACTTAACATGTGTAGGGCTAACAATGGCCACCACAACACAGACTCTAATGATGGTGGCGCAACCTATGAGACAATGTCTGCTAATGAAAAGAAAAATCTATTACTACAAATATGTGGAGTGGTTTCTGAACATACTAAAAAATTGTGCACAAGGTAAGTTATAAAATTTCTGCCTTTAAATAATATGTGTTTAGAAATAATGACATTTGATATAAAACATGAAAAACAACTACATATTATCTTTACATTTGATAAATAAAGGAGTGAGTGCTAGTTGATATAATATAAAACTGAAGTATCATAAAAACTAAAAAGAGAATCATTTGCTGTTTATTGCTTCTATTCTCGAATTTATGATACAGTATTAGTAGTTGGTATTATTGATTTTCTTTTAAGGAATACAACTCTCTTAGAGTTGTATTCAAGTTTAGTTGACCAATGGATTAATTATTAGTCCACTTTCTTAGATTTACGGGAATATTCGAAATTATAAATAAAACTATGTTTTTTTTTTGCTGAAATGTTGTGATTTTTGGTTCATGACAAAAAAAGAAAAATTTAATTTATATTTATAATTATTATTATTCAATCTTGATCAGATCCATGGGAAAACTTTCCATATTTTTCAGTTAATATACATATAAATAAGTCCTCAAAAACATATTGCGTGATGTGATAATAACTATAATAACAATGTCTTTGAACTCAATTTTTTTTTAACTTTTTGTCTACTACACACTAAAGGTGAATGATTGAACAAGTGTTATTGAAATATAATGCTGAGAATGTCAATTTGAAGGATACATATATAAATATGGAATTTGTAGGATATTAGATAAATATTATATTTCATTGAATATTGTTATCGAATATTTTTTTGAAAAGAGCTACTGTTGAGTTTCTTGCCGGCTCTTCTCAGCTCTAGTGGTATGCGTGTACGGCTGCAGAGTGCAGACCTAATGATTCTGGGTGTGGCTTTCGGGTCAGTTTAAGTACTTATTATGTATTTCCTTCTAGAAATTATCAGTAAAAGCCCTGAGTTTGTATATTTCGTAGCGTGCGTAGAAAAAGAGCACCTAAAGCAAATCTCACACACGAATATCGAACTGTCGTTTTAACGGAATCTGAAATTGAATAGATATAGATAAAAAAATACTTAATTATAAAAATACTTAAATTATTTTCGCCAATTTTTCTCAGGTCTGAGGCTTCTTTTTGAACTGGAAGTAAACTAAGATTTTATTGCTTTGTTGAACCATTCAATTTCATGCTTATATTAAAATATCATTTCAGGTCCACCCGGTGTCCACAACACACTGAAGAACAACGTAGAGCTCTTAGGAACAGTGTTCTAGAACCTTCCACTCCAGAGTCTCAGATAGGACTGACAGCTGATGAAGCAGGATCTCCCCCAGATTCCAGTCCCTCGTCCTCATGCTCCTCATCAAGCAGGAAAAGAGACAGGCACAGGGCACCACGAAAGAAAAATAAGAGGGTTCGGGATATATCTCCAAACAGTAGAGATTAATATGTACATTGTACATTGTATTTGCTTTTTCATTTTAGTATTATTTTCTTTCTCTATCTATAATTTATTTGGAAATGGAATATTTAAAAACACTTTTATGCTGAAATGTTCTAAGTTTGAATATAAATTCAAACAAAGGGGTTTATTAAAAACTTTTTAATTATTGCTATAGGTACTTCTTAAAAGCAGATATAATTATTCTAAAACTTAAATATACTTTTCACTTGTAATATTTTTAAATTACCTCCAAAGAAATAATTTTATGACAAATGAAATTGATAAACTTTGTGTAAATTAAAATATAAAATAATATGGCTTGAAAGGTAATTATTAGATTTTCTTGTGCTTATCATATAGATGGATGATATACTACAGTAGGCAAATATGGATGACGTGGCATTTTCTTTCTGCGAATAGAAAGAAACAAAAAACAATTCAACATATTTGTCCATTTTTAACTTAATAAAAAATAATATTATAAAGTATGAATTAGCATAAATTAATATCTTGTACTCTAATCAAAATGACTCCTGGAAACTCCTGCTCTAAGGTCAAAAGTAATCGTTTTTTCTTACAATACTTGGAATAAAAACCATTAAACTTCTACTATCATCAGTATTCAAAGTCATTTTGAAGTATTTTTTTCATATCAAAAACGCATTTAAAGGCTTCACGTTCCTAAAATGCTTTGCTTATTCCAATCTAACAGGGTCTAGTTTTATTGAAAATATCAATGTGATCTTCATATAATGTTTTGTTTTAATTGGCTAAAATTTAAATTTATTTAGCTATGATTTACTGGATATAAGACTTTTTTTGCTCTTATATGTCATATGTAGTAAGGATTTATCTATATCTATACTATTTATAAAGCTGAAAAGTTTGTTTGTTTGTTTGTTTGGTTGAATCTCAGAAATTACTGGTTCGATTTGAAAAATTCTTTCCGTGTTGGATAGTCCGTTTATCGAGGAAGGCTATAAGGCTATATTACTCGCTACGATCAATAGGAGCTGTTTGCGAAGGTGTTTTTATAAACTTTGATATTAATCCTTACCTAAATAAATAAGCAATTCATCACAAGTATTTAATTTTGAACAAAATTGCTCGTGGCATGATTTGATTTCAATGAATATCTTACGAGATATCATAGTTTTAACATAAACTCCGCAACAAAATAAGAATCACCGCGTGCAAGACGGCGGTTGCGAGGGAGGAGGGACGCTGAAAAGAATTTGGTTCCCAACCTTTAGAACACGAGCGAAGCCGCGGGAAAGGCTAGTCTATTATATAAAAGAGAAAGGTCACTCACTCATCACGAAATATCGAAAATTGTTTGACATATACAAATGAAATTCGGCAGGGACGACGTAGTCTATACTATAGTTAGTAGACGTCCGCTAAGAACGGATTTGTCGAACGGCGACAGGGCCGGATTAAGGGTTCTCGCAAATTTGTATGAAAGTCCTTCATTTTTTGTGCTACAATTACAACTTTATATTTGGCAGGGAGCACGAGTATTTTTAACTCAAAGTATAAGCACATGTGTTAAAATTTCCCTGTGTAAATTTTTGAAAAATAATTATTAAAAATTTTAATTATCAGAAACATTTATTCACTTCTAAAAAATGTATATTGATGTGTACTGTATAATATAATGTGTATTAAGTATGTATATAACCCTGAATTAATGTATGATTCTGAATTAATGACAGACGCTAAGCTAAGCAGCTAAGGACTTTTTATATTATGTAGTGAAAGACCTAAAATGGTAACTGAGGTTTTTAAGAATTTGTCAGGAAGAAAGTATTTTAGTAAACTGGTGTGTATTGCTTAAGAATTTAAGTCATTGCTTTTATATAAGATCTCTTATTTAAATGTATTATTGATGTATGATGTAATTTAACTGACTGAAAAAAGGCCATCGTGTTTCTTAAAATTGTACCGATATATTCTAATATGTATATGGTTAATATTTGTGTTCATTTAATTAGTTTGTCTAGAAATTTAGTTTTAAATGTGCTTGTTATACACTAAGGTGCAAAACTGTCCCAACCATACATGAAATTCGTATTTTTCGTAAAAAAACTAAGTGAAATAATTATTCAAAACTTTAAATATATTTTTACAATAGCAGACATGACACAAAGTAAGAAAATGAAAAATTAAATTGTTACATCTCTATTATGTATTCATAACCACAAAATAATATTGGGACACTTTTGCACCGCATTGGAAAAAATAAAAATTCGAAGCTGTAATGTTAAGTCCGAAGACCTTTTGCTCTCATCACTTCTGCCAATCTCTTCGGCATACTTCTAACAAGTTTTAAGCAATAGTCAAGAGAAATTTTATATTGTTCTCGTACTCGTTTCCATAAAATATTGACATCAGTCAACCATCATCAGATAATGGTGAGTCATAATCCCTTAGTAAAGTCCTATTCAAGTCTATCCTTAAATTTTTTATGGCTTTAAGCTCTGTGCTCAGTGCAGGCTACTGTAGCACTTCAAATTCTTGTTTATTCATATTCAATATTACAGCTTCGAATTTTTATTTTTTCCAAAGCGGTGCAAAAGTGTCCCAATATTATTTTGTGTTTATGAATACATAATAGAGATGTAACAATTTAATTTTTCATTTTCTTACTTTGTGTCATGTCTGCTATTGTAAAAATATAGTTAAAGTTTTGAATAATTATTTCACTTCTTTTTTTTACGAAAAATATGATTTTCATGTTTGGTTGGGACAGTTTTGCACCTAAGTATATATGTAAGAACTTGTACTGTAATAATCGCCACCGATACATTACTTTGTCAAATATATAAATGTATCTCAAAATATACGGTAATGTATCTCAAATATATGGTAATGTATCTCAAATATATGGTAATGTATCTCAAAATATATGGTAAAGTACCTATCTCAAAATAGATGTGTATGAATGAATATTTTAGTAAGTGTATAGTGACTTAATAATTATGAAATATAGAATTTATCCAATATTGCTATTTTCATTTCATTTACTTAATTAATTAATATAATTAAGGAAAAAAATGTATGTAGGGGTAATCTCTGAAAATCAGATCGTGAAAATTCTTTCACTAATAGGCAGCTACATATCATGATGATATTTTAACTGCCTCGGTGGTGTAGTGGCTAGCATGTACGGTCGCACACCGGGAGGTCCTGGGTTCGAGTCCCGGTCAGGCCAAGTTATTGAGTCTTTCTGTTTCATAAGCGTCAGTAACAGCCCGGAGTTGGGAAGTTGGCGGTGTGTCACCCCCGTGCCTCGGAGAGCACATAAAGCCGTCGGTCCTGCGCCTTAACTCTCACTGGTTGTGTCTCGGCGTCGTCCCACCTGAATGAGAGTGATAAGAAACAGAGAGTGCACTTGTCTTTGTGCGTACACTAGTGCACTATAATATTATGTGCCGCGCCGTTGGCTAGTCTCAATGAGATTGGCCGCCGTGGCCGTAACCGGCCGGGAGGACATTATTATTAAGTATGATATCTTACAAATAACGGTATTAGCTTAAAAAAGTAATACCACAGATCACATAAAAATTAAACAGTAGAATAAAACATCCAAAAGTCCTACTGGGTGCGGGTTCGATTAGTTATAAAGGTTGTTGTATTCAGCTATTTTTAACGTCCCACGGCTGGGCACGAGCCACGTGTTCGTTGCCCCACGATATTTTCCTTCCCCATAAGATAAGTGGTAATCACGTCCAATATGATTTACACATGAAAACATCAGAGGTGCGGCCCGGGAATAGAACCCATTTCACTCAAAAAAGCAAAGCCAAACGCGTTACCTTGCCTTTTACACTTAATAATCTATACATCACTAAATGAATATGAAAGTGAATACGATACTAACAACAAAAAACAATTGTCTGTTCCGGGTAATCTCTGAAACGGCTGGACCGATTTTGATGGGACTTTCACTGGCAGATAGCTTATGATGGAAGGTATTACTTAGGCTAGGCTTTTTAACCGACTGCAAAAAAGGAGGTTATATTTTTGAAATTTCATATATTTTGAACCGGTGGCTTCGCTGACTTGAAACCTAGGGACGACCCCGAGAAAAGCGAGGGCGAGTTGCTCGTACGAAATAAATCCACACATAAAAGAATAAACCATTATTTATTGGCATAATAGTAACCATTGAAGTATTTACATTAAAGTACAGATATCACATAACAAAGTCAAATAAAGCAAATCATATCAGAATTGTGTAAGTACATTTTACATGATCTTTGGAATGGGAGAAATTACAAAATGGAGGATCAAAATGTCTTATATATAAGCGTCATAGTGATGAAGAAATAAGTAAAAATATTCTAAAACAATCAAATACTAGTAAGTAACAAAATATTAGTCTCCATATTAAAATAGATTAGCGTTGTCACTTGTCAGGGGCGGACTGTATTTGTGGAGGTCTGGGCTCACACTTCTTGGGGGCCTGAACTAATTGACATAATGATCTTTAAAGACATTATTGTTACATTTATTGTTTATGGTCGTACTTTTATTGTTTTCAAGAAGGCCCTTAGGCATCTTAGGCCTGAGTGGCCTAAAAAGCCTATATATGAATCCGCCCCTGACTGTTTAACATTTTTGGCAAACAACAAATGATATATAAACCATACCTAATGAAGAAAAAGACAATCTAATTGTTAAAAAACCAAATACAACAGAACAATGGAAAAGAAAAACTATATTTAATCAATGAAATAAACAAGTGTCTTGTAAAAAAAAATTGTAAAGTTTTAACTGCAATAGAAAAAATGTTTATTTTTTCATTAAATTAACTATTGATTATTATATATTATATCGTACAGTTTATTTCTTTATTTCTATGGTTTTTAAACTATCTTCCAAAGTAAGCACAAACCTATATCACAAAGACAACTTGCGTTTGTGCTCGATGATTAAATACTAACATTAGTTAAAATTACATTGAAATATATTAAAATATAACATATCCGACTATGAAAATGAAAAAAATTAAGAGATCAACACTTAAAACAATCTAATAATATAGCCATGTCTCTCACAAAGTGTTTTTAAAGAAAATATCTAAATACTAAATTTTGGTTTTTATATTTTAAGTTATTTATATTTTAATTTTTTAACTCTTTTATAGTCGGATTGTTATAGTAAATATAAACTATTATAAAAATTGTTAGGAACCAAGCCAGTCACTGTAAAAAGCTAGTACAATACAGTTTGTGTAGGTCTAATTTTATATTATTGCCTTAGTTACTAAGTAACATGGTATGAAGCACCATTGCATAACCTGAATATCTAAAATTAAAAAAAAAATGTTTTGAATATTAAAAAAACATTATTTTTTCACCATGACCTTTTCCTCTCATATAGCCTTAAGTACAAAATTTTAAAAATACAATCGAAACATAATGTTATAAAATTTTCTAAGAATTAGAATACAAATTAAAAATGATTATAAATCAACACAATTGCAATATCAAAATGCCATCATTTAATTTTAAACGCTATATTTAAAATCATTTTAAAAACCTATAAGTGTAATAGAATTAATATTTTATTAAGGATGCCTTGTTTTGTGAAATACAATAATTTTATTAATAATTGAAATAACAGTTCAAAGCTTTTTACTTTATTTTCACCCAAAATGGAAGACACTATTTTTTCATTATTCTCTTTTAAAATTAGTGTCAACAGATAAATAATAACTAATGCAAATATTTTTTAAAAGAAAAGCGTGAACTTTAAATACTTCAAATGGTAAGATAATGTAAGACGTGATGAATTTTTTTAATTTAAATAGACTGGACAAGGCCCTTATAGTAAATTCCGCTAGTGATTAGTGTATATATAAAAAAATCGCTTATCTAACAATATCGATGAATTAATCGATTTTCAAATATGACATACTAAAAATAAACAAATAATTATTGATATTGAATAATTCGAGCGCATTTGTTTCGAGTGAAGCAATTATTATTAATTAATTAATAATTTTTTCTACTTATAATATACTTAAAATAACATTAAACTTTATAATTGAATTAAAAAGAATCAATTTATTTCCATATTCAAATGTTATACGCGATTGCATTAGTTAAGCGATAATATTGCATCCTTATAACAATAAACACGCAAAACATTAATGTCCTAACAATCGATTTTCGACCACAGCGGACAATCTAATTGAGACTATCCATCTGAGAAGGAGATATTAGGGCCGATCCTCACTATAATGCCGTAAAAGTTCGTTCTCAGTCCCATCTCGGTCTGGTAGTCATATCATGTTTACCTTATACAATCTGACTTAGTTCATCAGCTCTGTAAGTCTGATTATTCATTCATTAATGATGGTTATAAGTTTTTGCAGTACTGTCGAATGCATTTGGTAAAATTTGTTCTATTGATCGTGACTGGAATAGGATGGAATGAAACTTAACTGGTGCGGATAGTATGAACTAGGAATGCACACATATATTTCTTACATGATAATATTTTACCAGACTGAGAACGAACCGAGAACGAACTGTGAACGGCTTTATAGTGAGGATCAAGCCTTATAGTGCAGTACGTGTGAGGGAGAGCGCAGATGTGCACTCTCTGTTTCTGTCACTCTCATACTCCTGTGGAACGACATTCGACACGACCAGTAAGAGTAAAGTAACATAATAGAATGTGATAGAATACTTTCTTAGATATACGCGAATATTTGATATTGTATAATATGAGGGGCGTTCCACGTGAAGCGGACAGTAACAGCGTAGACGTAGACAGCGTAATTTCCGAAAATACAATTAGGAAGCTTATTAAGTCAAGTATACATTCCACTAGTTTATTTATTTAATTATAACTTGATAACACTTGGTACTAGGGTGTAAAGCAGGGCCTACTTATAAGTTAGTCAAAATTTCAATGCCCTATACCTCGTTAACTTTACATTGTACCACAAAAATATTTCATATCTGAGTCGAGGACGTATGTAGGTATAACTTTAATCGAATATAACTAAAATCGGAAACATCGACATTTTATACCTGTCTGCTTCACGTGGAATACCCCATAACTATCATGAATTATAAAATGTTGAGAATTAAAATTAACAAATACATATTGTAGCGTACTTTGGTGCCAAATTTTCTTCGAAAGATATTTCTATTTAAAATTTGTATTATAAAAAAATAATTGTTATTGAATAGTACTTATTACAAATGATTAATATCATTGTCAGTTAAATCAAATATTTTTTGTGTATGCGCGTTTATTGTTTAGGATGGAAGGATGTATTATTTACCAATAGTTTGTTAGCGCAGAGTATAAAATAGAATACTGTTCCTACATTATTCGGCTCCTATGGTTTACAAGTAGCATTCGTGTATCTAAATTGACTATTTAATCAAATAGTTAAATATAAATCTTGATTAATTCACAAAGCTCAAGACCTTATTTTTGTAGATATTATTGTTCCACAACTAATTTTTTGGTTTATATATTACATATAAAAAATGTATTATTTCTTACCAAGAGCAATATTTGGGTAAAATACTTTTATTATTAAAATACACTTAAGCATAAGAATTGTAAGATCGTCTGAAAAGACGTAATCTTAGAGCAATGTGAAATAACCAGGAACACTGAAGGCAAGTTTCTGAGATGCTACAAACAGATAGACACATAATTTACTAACTGATTGGACGAATGTTATTCCGCGTTGATGATGGACTCCCTGCCTTGTCCTACACCAATGTGTTTAACTAGAAAAAAATATATATATTAGCGACATAAAATATCATTAATAATTAAATTACAGAGAAACTATAACATTGATTCTGAGTTTTCTATTGCTTATTGAAAGGTTATTTTTTGTTTGCTTTATTTGATTGTAGTTTACAACAGACTTATTCTCTATTTTTATTTTTTTTATTGATAAAATACATGTTGGCTTTATTTAAATATAATACATATACAATACCAATACAATTGAAATTAAGTCAATAATTCTGTATAAAAACCTTTTTGGATCAAGAACAAATGATCACTGAAATGACGAAATAGATTAATATACCTTACGCTACAATTTTATTTTATAACAACTTAAGTACTAAAAATAGCAAAAATTATCATTTTTAATATTGACATTTTTAACATTGATTAAATATATTTATAATATTGACAGTACCGTGTGTGTTATTTTAAGTCATAGTCTGTGTACAAAAGTTCATTAAAATCTGTCCAGCTTATTCGAGTTAAAGTGTTAGTAAAAACATACATCCATACACAAACACACACACACACACACACACACACACAAATAGTCCGATGTGGACTTAATATAGTTTAGGTCTTAAAAATGGTAATCCTGATAAACTCACCAGGTATCTGTAGATAGTCCTCTATAGTCCGCACATAGTTGCGAGCAGCCTCGGGCAGTTTGCTCATCTCCCTCACATTCTCAGTACTGCAGGCCCAACCTGGCAATGTTAGGTACTCCACCTGGAAATTATTTAAATTATTTTTTTTTTTTAAGCTCATTTACTTGAGTGACGAAGCGGCTTGACAGATTTTTATGATTTTTTTGTGTATACTTGGTAAGTCTGAGAATAGGTCGTAGGCTCATTTTTATTCCCTTAGGTGATAAGGGTTGGCCTCTCCAGATTTTTTTTTTTTATTTTTGACTAAATTTTTAATTTTTTTTAAGATTTGACATCATAAATACTTAATACTGTCAATCCCTATTTTTTAATAGCGACTAGATCGCGGGCGAAGCCGCGGGAATTGCTAGTATATAAATATAAGCCATTGGTACTCACCTCAACATTACTTAACTCAGGCATTGACGAAGGGAAGTAGTCAATTTTCTTTCCATTTACTTTATAGGCTACACCTACTTTTATCTCCTTTAAAGTGTCTAAAATGTCCAGTTTCGTGAGACATAATCTAAAAAAAAACAATTAAAAATATTCAGAATAGAAGAAATATGTAAATAATAGAATTGGATGTTTTGTCTGTCTGTTATCACTTAATCTGTCTCTAAGTACAATTATTAACTATTATTATTAAAGTTTACCATTATTGTTTAAGTTTATTATTATTTTTTAAAAGGTTTTACGCGGTTTTAAAAGGTTTTTAAAGCGATTACTTAACTATTAATAATAATAACCATACTTTCCTATATTATGTTGACATGCATGACCATCTATCATCAAACCAAATTCAATCAAAATCAATCCATACGTTTTCTCGTGATACGCTCACAAACAGACAGACAGACTAAAAATCTAAAAACTATAGATTCTTTTCTATTGCATCAATAATAATTACTATTTTCATAAGATTATGCAAAAAAAAAAAAAACAATGTACAGATTCAACTTTACACAGATTCAGCCAAACAAACGTACGTCAAACATCCAGTGAGTGACCTATCGCTTTTATATTAGATTAGTCAGTGAGTGAGTGAATTAATGAACGAATGAATGAATGAGTGAGTGAGTGAGTGAATGAGTGTACTAACGAGGTGTATCCGTTGACGATGGCGGTGTAGCGCACGACGACGAGGTCGAGCCAGCCGCAGCGCCGCACGCGCCGTGTCGTCACGCCCACCTCGTGCCCGCGCGACTGCAGCAGCTGCCCCGTCTCCTGTACACATTTCATACATTTTATTTGTGCCACCCACTGACCTCTATAATACCACTGGACAGGCTGTTCAAAGCGTATGACAGCAATTTTTTTGTGTCCATTTGAAGCGCCACTAGCGAGAGTCCCGAGAACTAATTTTGACGTATATTGCAAATAACAGCGAGAAGTGTTTGTTTACTGTAAAGTAATTTTGCATTTTCGTTGTTAATATAACATAAGTAGTAATTATGATGACACGGTTATTGATTAATAAAAATAAAAAAATAAAAATCTTTATATCGATCGACAGCATTAGTTTTAGTACCACAAACTCTCGCTACGTCCGACAGCGGCGGACAGCGCCAAAATGGCGAATATCAAGCACCCACAAAAGCACGTTGACAACAGCCAGTCCAGTGGTATTATAGAGGTCAGTGGAGCCACCTTGAATATGTTAACATTTTTTTCACTGTTTTTTATGGCAATAAATGATTTTTTTATTAATTTTTTTTATTTTTTTGTATTGAAATAAATACTTACACTGATATTAGAAAAAAATATATTTTAATTAAAGGCTTAGATGGAAGTCCCGCTGAGAAAAAACTAAACTTTATGGTTACCCAGCATATAATAATTACTAGTTTATAGTGATTATTATTAGTTTAGTATACTAGATGTCATTCTAGAGATTTCAGTAACATCAGTTAAGCCAACATTAAGCAAACAGCAAACAGTTAAGTGCCAACGTTTTTCACTTACTCAAATTAAAATAGTTAAATTTTTTGTAGTCTAGCAAAATACGAACTATTCAACAGAAATTTCAAAATATTGATCACAATTTAAAAAAATAAAAAAAAAACACATATTATCCACTATCAAAACCTCGAAACCTAATTTTTTAACTTAAAATTTCAATAACACAAATCAAGACTCAAACGCAGAACTCACATCATGCAGCTCAGTGGGGAAAGGCCCGTCCCCGACCCGGGTGGTGTACGCCTTCACCACGCCGAGTACTTCCCCTATGAGCTTGGGGGGAATCCCCAGGCCGGTGCACACGCCGCCTATGCTGCAGTTCGATGACGTCACGTACGGGTAAGTACCTGGTGGCCATAGATATGTTAGATAAGTGTGTTTTTAAGACACTCATATTTCACATTATTTTATTAAATAAGGCCAAAATGTAACCTTAACTACATAATTTTAAGAAAAGTTTCACAGTGTAATATATTTAGATATATACATTTGCAATAAAACAAAATATGATTCATAATAAGATTTTTATTTCGTGGGTAAAATTAGTTTACCAATTCATTCGTCCAAAGAAAAGTCAACTTAGGGTGCATTTCCTTTAAAAAGCCAAATATATCTCAGAGATTATAAACAAATAGCAGAACTCAAACCTGCGACCACTGGCACATTAAGTACAAACTGTGTGTCTCAAATATTTATTTATACATAATATTAATATTGATGAAGCATAAGACAAAAAATTAAGGCTGTGGTAACCCAGCGATAACGCGCTCGCTTGTATAACCGAGTGATGCGGGTTCAAATCCGGGTCTCGCACCTCTGATATTTTCATGTGCGAATCATTTATATCATGATTACCACTTGTCTTACGGTGAAGGAAAACATCGTGAGGGAACCTGCATGCCTGAGAAAACCTAGCAAGTTTTCGTAAGACATGTGAAGTCCGCCAACACGCACTGGGCCAGCGCGGTGGACTATGGCCTGATCCCCCTCGTACTGAGGGAGGCCCACCCCCAGCAGTGGGACGTTAAAAGGGCTGATGACAAGACAAATAATTACCAAAATCAATATCCAACATGGCGGCGTTGGCACCTTCAACTAGAACCTTCTTGCCGTTTTGTATCTCCTTGTATAGATACGACACGGTATCTTTTACTAACGGCCGTATTCTGTCCGCATACTCTTTATAATTGGCCAGTTCACTCTCAATGTCCAACTCGAGGGCCGGAAACATGCGTTTGTAATTAGATGCTAGTGTGCGGAACCTAGAATTTATAACTATAAATAAATAATAATGAAAGGCTGTTTGTTGGTGAACAAGTCAGTTAAGACTGATTTAGCAAAAAAATCGAATCTGAGTTAAGGTCAGCTGTTTTTATTTTATATTTCTAAAAGAAAACTAGTTTACTTTAAAACTAGCGACTAAAAGAAGCGAAGTGAGGGGCATCAGAAAGAGACTTATGATATTGCAGATTTTTCTGTAGACCTTATTAAGACCTACTATATTCTACATACATTACAAATAAATACATTGTTTTGAAGTATCTATTAATTTTAAGCCAGTGTTATAGCCATTAAAATTTAAATAACGATTATATAGAACCACTTATTGTATTTTCCCGCGGGAATGAACGATTTTCCTATAGTCAAAGATATCCTAAATAGACCTGGGTATTAACTATTAAGTCACAGAATGTAGTTAAAATCGTTACTGTACTTTTTGTGAAACGCGAAAAAATTCGCTAAGCTACTTAATTTATATGTAAAAAGACTCTACCACAGATGTTGGGATAAGTTTTATAACATATCTAGTTTAAATCAAAGTTTTTTTTTATTAAAAAAATAATGAAGAGCCACATGCACTTACTTCTCCTCGAAAATATTGAAATCTCCCATCAAATCGCCGATCCTGATGCCATTTCTAGTAGCCTTAGAAGAGTATGTCGGACCGATGCCTTTCTTAGTGGTGCCAAGCGAGTTCTTGCCTTTTTCCGCCTCTTGTAAACCATCGACCTGTCAATATTTAAAGAATATGAATTATGCAACTACTGTAATAAATTACTATTTATGTATGTTATACCCCTCAGTGGTAGCTAGCTCGTTTGGAAAACCAAGCGCGGGTTCAAATCCCGGTCATGACATTTTCATGTACGAATCATCTCCAAAATTAAAGATCCTAGCAAATTTTCAAAAAAAAAATGAGGAGTCTGTTAACCCGCACTTCGCCAACGTATTTTACTATAGACTGATACCCCTCGAATTAAGGAGAGGCAGTGGGACTGATTGAATAATAGTATAGAACTGCCTCGGTGACCGTGAAGAGTTCCAAGTTTAGGGTGTTTTCAAGTCAGAGTCATAGAGGGACGTATGTACGACATCAGAGGCATTTAGCGTAAATAAAAAGACATACTATATTTAATTTTTTGTGGTGTGGACTCAAAATTTTTTTTTTATGGGACAAAGGGGGCAAACGGGCAGGAGGCTCACCTGATGGTAAGTGATCACCTCCGCCCATGGACATCTGCAACACCACAGGGCTTGCAGATGCGTTGCCGGCCTTTCAGGAAAGGGAGGGAGGGAGGAGGGAGAAGGACGGGAGGAGGGATGAGGAGTGGGCCTCCCGGACTCTCACTTACCGGACGAAACGCGACAGCATAGCTGCCACTTCACGCCGGTCTTCTGTGAGAGAGTGGTACTATACTGGGCGTGCCGGCCCATTCGGCTGCTACCCGAAGGTAACAAGCATGGCACTACCACTCAAAATTTGACACCCCTCAGTGACATGTAATAAGCACCACCCCTATTTTTTTTACACGCTTTTTATTAGCTTCACCTGTATGTTTGTATGTTTGTAACCGACTTCTTTGGGCGCGATTTTGACCGACTTCAAACGGCCAGATTTCGTTCAAACTTTGTAGATTTATCGATGACCGATGACAATACAATAATTTGATATATAAACCAAATTTTAATGAATTTAAATTATTTGATTTTAAAAAAAGCGTGGGGTGCTTTTTAAGATATTATCAAAATGATAATCACTCTACTCATATCTGTCAATAAAATATTTATAACTATTGACACCATGCACCCCACGCTTTTTTTTTAAATCAAATAATTAATTTAAATTCATTTATTTAAATTCACTATAGCATTGCTTGGTGTTTCATCAAAACAATTAATACAGCACAGTAGCTTTAATATACCTTTAATGTGTTTATAATATACGGAGACGAGCCGATATGACGAAACTATAAGGATTTGTGTAAAACAAATCCTTATAGTTTTCCTTTTGGTTACGGAACCCTGTTAACGCAGTGTTAACAGGGTTTCGTAGTATACCCGTTTAATATCAGATTTTGACGTGACAACGTCTTAAATTAGGTTGCGGCTGGGAGTCACTTATGAAAAAGTGTAACGCTCGGTAACGTTACGATGAGTCACCGAACGAGAGAGAGGCCCGCCGAATGCCTTGCGTCTCTCTCCCACTCAACTATTAAAATATATTTCTATAGTTAAAATTTGTGCAATTCTTATTTTCATTCAATTCCTTGTTCCTATTGTGCAATTTAATTATATTCATATCAATAAATATTCTACCGAGAAAAAGACGTTGTCACGTAAAATCTTCGCCCGTAAAACCGACTTTACAGGCAACCATTTTTTTATTAAACTATAAAACGCATTTAGTAGAACGTACAGCACTCGTATATAAGAAACAAATTTAAATCACATACTATATTATATTTAGCGGTTACCAATAGATATACAAATTGTAAGCAAGGTCTAGACTAGTTTATCAGTGTCAATTAAGTGCACTCGAACAAGTCCAATGAACTCGCACTATGATTCAAAACGTATCTATGAATTATTAATGAAGGCCTTTTAAAAGCCGATATTAGCCAGTAACTATCAGTATATAGATTACTCGTACTAACGACTCACAGTAGCTCCGTTCGGGTTCGTCCCATGGAATTTTCCCACACAAACGTTGTACTAGTAAACATCGTTTGATCCGTACCGTATCCGTAACCGAATCAGCCGGTCCATTGATATGATTTATATGCCACAGAGCCGTACATGTTGCTAGTATGATGAAAATTTTGAAAATGCCGCCCTATGTCACTTTCATTAGAGTTCCGTAGCTAATGATGATAGATGCCTAAAATACCGCTCCTATTTTATAATACGACCAAATCTGTGCTTATAGCACCGCAATATATAAATTTATTGAAAATACAAAATATACATGTAAGCAATCCATACTGTGATAATATACCCCTACTATATAGGTATAACCCTCCTCGCAATGCAAGGGGAAGGGGGTCTTGCCTCCACCAGGTTGTCCAAATATGGGTGGACGGACATCACATCACTTTTGGAAACCTTAGGTTTCTTTAGATATACACTTTACCTCAAAATATTTCCTGTACCGCATTTTACATAATAATTATAGATAGAGGTAATAAACTTATTACAATCATACAAACCTGTAAGTTCAAAGTTTGAACGCGCTTATCATTGGAACTAGTTCTAGCAATACAATTTAAAATATTTGGCGCTTGATACCCCGTTTATTGAGGAAGGTTAGGGGTTATAATAATTAATGTATAATGACACGTTTTATACACGTTGTAGTATCTGACGTTCGTCCATGTTTTTATCAATTTTCATCATCGAGTGTGGACAGTTTTCAGTTCAACAAAATTGGGAAACCGAGTGAAGCGGATTTGTATCTCCTGTCTCACATTAAATCATTTCCAACATAATTACTACTTGTCCTACGGTAAAACGAAACATCGTGAGGAAACCTGCAAGTCCGATAGAACCTAGAAAGCTTTCGAAAGACGTGTGAAGTACCAACTCTTACTTGGCTATCGTAGTAGACTATGGTCTGAACCACTCTCATTGAAGAGAGCCCGTGCCCAGCAGTAAAACATTAAGAAAGGTATCCATACACAAACACGTAAATAAATAAAACACTACAAAGCGAGAAATATAATCAAGAAAATTATCTTTTCCGACAATATTTGCAGATACGATAACGTTTTAATAAAACTATATACATATATCGTCATGTTATGCGATGTTCTCATATTCGCTTTATAGTGGACTTTTGTTACTAGGTACTTCACGGAAATCATTTGATAGTATCTTGTATATAGTACTTGATAGTATGAAGTATCTTATATCTCTTTAATACTTATGTAAATAAAAATGAAATGCTGTACTTTAGTAAGCGCTTCACTTTTAAACGGTTGTCGTTTTTTTTACATATTCACTTTCATAGACTTTTGACACTTTTTTGCAGTGGTAGTAGACTCAAAAGCAATCTTAGCAATCAAACCGAATTCATGTGCGAATCATTTCCAACACGTTTATGGCTTATTATTTTTCGTTATTGTCCACAACGCGAGGAAACCTGTATGGCTGCGAGAACCTATCAAAGTTTCGAAACACATATAATGTCCGCCACTTCATACTTTGCCAGAGTGGTGGACTATGGTCCGAACCCTTGTATTTTAATGAGGTCATAATTGTCCAGTGTGACAATAATAAGGGCTGAATAGGTATACGCTATAAATAAGATTTTTAGGCAAAATAAAGAAGAAAACGGCTTTGGATCTTCCCAAGGCGTTTTTTAGGTTTACTGAAATTCTTGCTTTGTGTAAACTGTGAGTTTTCACAGAAAAAATAATTAAATGGCAATATCTTTTGAATCAGCTAGTTTATAATTACTCATAAATTCATACAGAAGGACACTACCTGTTGATGAAAGTCGAAGACAAGGTGCGCTCTGTCGGATATGATAAGACGTTCCTGCCATGCTTTCATACCCTTCAACTCGTTCTTCTTCAACTCCTCGAAAAGACCAGGTAAGTGGATCACCACACCATTGCCTGTAGACATTTATAGCTATTATTCATACATTGTCTGACGAAACGTTTGGTGCAGTTTTTAGTGATTCTACTTTCTGCGCCAGCAGTCGCGGCTTCGAGTCCCGCTGAGGTCATTCATTTGTCGAGCACGAACAGGCACTCAAATCATGCGTGGATATATTTATAATGTATAGTGTTTTAACTATCTGGTATCCGAAGAAAGCTCGTAAGGGCTCGTAGCTTACAACGGAACTAGATGGGACTGTGTGTAATAATGCTCCAACATATTTATATTTATTTATTTATTATTGTAAAGTAATAAATATTTTTTACGACGACTTCGTAATCGAAAAACAAATCCTACGTTTAATAGTCAGCAAAATACAGTATTGATCGACTGTTACTTTTTGTAGCTAGCTGCTTAGATATCTATACTAATAGTCTTGTGCCTAATCGGACATCTGCAAGTTCGCACCGTACTAGTACATTTCGTACACTGTACTAGTACAGTGTAGTAGTACTATTAGTACTTTTAGTACAGTGAACACTGAATGACTGAACAGTCTTAGTAGAACATAATAACATGAATAGTAGGTACTCGTTCATGAAAATTTAAGCGTCCGACTTTTAAATGTGAATTTTTAGGTTACTTCACATTTAAATTTTATACTATTTATATATTTATATAAATAGTATAAAACATACTAAATAGCATACTATTTGATTTTCCTTCATACTTCAACAGGCTTAGGACTGGCATTCTAGGTTTAAAAATATGTGGTGATTAAATGAATACTTTCTTAGATTTACGTGAATATTCGAAATAATAATGAAATTTTCTTTTCTGATTTTGTCGCGGGAATGTCTGGATTTTTGGTTCCCGACGTTTTGAATGATTTACAGCGCCCATGGTCACGGGACCGGGAGAGACTAAAGTATTGGACGTTTCCGAGGTTTATAAACTTGTTACAGACAGTGTTTATCCACAATTTACTAAATATACAAAATAGCACCAAAGTACCTTATGAAATTATGTATTTTAATTTATATAACTATAATTCAATTCAATTCAATATTATTACTTATTTTTAGCTTAAACTAGCTAACTTTATTATAGTTATTACAATTTTTATAATATTTGTTATTCAATAATATTATGTAGTGGTGTTATTATTATTATATTCATATTGGTTTCTAATAAAGAATTTATATTTTATACCACAGAGTTATAACTATACAAAATGACACTTCGTTTTTGTATAATAAACATATAAATAAAACAGGGAAAGAGGAAAAACATAATAATACAGTGTAAATAAAGTTTAAATAATTTACAAGAAAAATTAAAAATGAAAAACTTCTTTTAAAAGAATATCAACCTCATTATTAAAATTATCGATATATCGTCCAAAATATATCCGTCCGAATAATAAAATATATATTTCTTTTGTTATAATATTCGAAATATCAATATTATATCAATAGTCATATTATAAGTACCACAGAACAAAAATACTTATACGTTGAGCAACGAACGAAGTTAGCGTAGACAGAGTAAACAATAGATAGTTTTGAAGTGTACTGTGTATATATTCTAGTCTGTAACTGTGTCCACAATCCACATCGCATGTCGCACACTGCACAGTGTACTAATAGTACGAAATGTCCGATTGACAGCTGCCTTTCGGAAACATTACTTTTAGTACAGTGCCGCGTACTAGTACCTATTAGTACGTAGTACGTGTACTACCCAAGACTATATACTAATATTATAAAGCTCAAGAGTGTTTGTTTGAACGCGCTAATCTCAGAACTGCTGGTCCGAATTAAAAAATATTTTAGTCTTGGATAGTCCGTTTCTCGAGGAAGGCTATAGGCTATATTACATCACGCTATCGCTACGACATTATTACGACATTAGGAGCGGAGAATCAATGAAAAATGTTGCAAAAATAATATTATTTCATTACATAGTTAACTACAAGTAATTTAAAAGCGTATTAAAAGGATGAGTCAGAATTGCGTGATAGGTACGGTATTGCATTATTTTCATATTATATTTTTAAATTTTGTATCAAATATTTCTTGAGGCAGTGGTTTTCCTGAAGGTCGAATTAGATGCTTGGTGAGCTATGGAAAACATGACGTTAGCGTATAGCTTTTTTTTATAGGTAGTTGAAAAATACAATGACGCATCCCACCAGTATGCGTGTCGATGCAGGTTATACAGTAATGTTTGGGACTCATCTGCTTAAAAACCCAGTACTATCCACGAAAGCCCAACCGAAACTCCACCTGACAACTAAGAAGAGAAGAGGTAAATTTAAAATATGATGGGTGTCGTAGTATCAAGTGAATCAACCACAACGTACTGTCGACAGGCCTGTCGAAGAATACCATATCAACCAAGGAGGAGGAGCAACCCACATGGTATATCGCCCACTGAGGTGGGCCGCCTTTCAGTATGTCTCTCTTGGCTTCGCGCCGAGCTGAGTTATAGCATAGAATAGCCTCTAACATCTATATTTTTTTAAATAAAAAAAACGTATGCTCATGTGATGCCAACTATTCTACCGTTTCAAATTAATTTTAGTATCATTAAACAAAAATAAAACCTATAAAACAGAAACAGTTTATAGTACAGAATGCATTGAGATCTACTATCCTCATTAAAATATACGGGCATATAATTTAAAAAATATTTGAATAAATGCCGTAAACTTACTTCATAAAAAATGTTCTAATATAAATTTTAACAAGAATAATTTAAAAGTCAAGAAATATTCTTATTTAAGGAATAAGAATACACAAACAAAATAACAACCTATTTTATGAGCCTACACATAATAATATATCTGTAGTTTTTAGTAGAATCTTGCAGGTGACGCTGCAGGATCCACGGTTTGCCATATAGTTGCATTAACAGGAACTGATTTCCTTCATTTATACCTTAGAAAATACTCGATTAAGTTGCCTTTCAGACAAAACAAACTAAATTAAAATTTGTTCCTCTGTTCGAATGCAAGGACGCCACAGACAGACACACTATTACAATAATTGATTTTTATGTGAATAAACATTAACCCATCATAATCTACACACGTCATGAAATAATCTGGTACAACTCTATAAAAATGTACCTACACATCTGGTAGCTACTACTGCACCTAAAATCAAACTTAGGTATTATATTTCAGAAAAATAAATACTTTTTACTTAATAAATATTGAAAAACTTTTGTTGTAATAAGCCATCCCATTATTAACTTTACCAGCAAGTCAAATACAAGAAAAATGTCTCATTATATTCAAATAAACGACGACATTATGTTCGTAATTTACCTTTGTTAGCGTGACATTAAAAACGAAAGACAAAATTGTTTGTTAAAACGAAAAACGTGCATATTCCGAATTATTGTTTCATTCGAATTATGATATTGCCCTTGAGCGAAGTTCGAACAATGACAAATGAGTAGCGACGGAATTTGGATTCACTGCAGTGGAATTATGCATACAATCATAAAACCCAACATTATAAACAATGTTATCTATACAGATAAATAATATTAAAGATTCTGTTTACAACCCTAACATAACAGCTTTTTATTAGATGAAAAAAAAATGAAGTATGAAAAACACAATTTGAAAATTTTTATCTGTTTTTCTATTTGTTCCCACTCTGAAATGGTTGGACCGATTTTAACCGGATTTTCAATGGCAGATAGACGATGTTATAAGGGGTAACTAAGACTACTTTTATTTTAGAACAAGAATTAGGGTTCCATCGAAATAAAATGAAAATAGAGAACCGAACGAAGCGAGAGTGAGTAGCTAATATAATGCCATAAGTACCGTGTTTTTAGTTTTACTATTATCATAAATTAAGTACAATTTATTATTAATTAGAATGAATATGTAAAGAACAAAATTCATATAAGGTATACAGGTATATAAAATAATTAATAAAATATGAATACTTTTTTTCTACAAGTTACTGAAAGAGTTGTCTTCTAATAAAGGTATATTACTAAATTATACGCAATAGAATTATATTTACTTAGTATTTATATTTGATAGTGGTAAATTAACAATATATGTAGCATAACAATTAAAAGGAAATATCTGGGAATGAATTAAACAGTTTACGTTTAAAATAAGAAGTAAAAGTTTCATTTTTATATACATATTTTATAATATAAGGATATAATAAGTATAAAAATGCATAATATAATAAAATTCTAAGTGATTCGAATCTGCACATTCATTGCTTTTTGAAATATCTTATTGCAATTGTCATTATTTATCGATATGAAGGCCTAAACTAAAGTTTTTAAAATTTTCATCTGTCCGTCTGAGTCCGCAACTCGAGTATGGAGGGTACTACACTCTATAGTCTATGATGACGAGAAAACCACTCGACAGACGTTGATGAAATTTCCTACTACTGGTTTAAGATAAAAATTCTTGCAGTGTTGGATAGCCCATTTATCGAGAAAGGCTTATAGAAAGTATACCTATATATAACATCACGTAGGTAGTATATAATAATATGTAAAATTTAAGTATTAGGTTTCCGGTTTCGGTCAGAACGAGGGCCGCGGGAAATGCTGGTAATATTCCAAGATCCCATAGGGGATGTTTGGTCACTCGAATTTGTCTGACTGATGAAATATAACTTTGTAATAGTTACTTGAATAACATATTTAAAAGTCAGACATGAAAAAATAAGTAAAGTTCATTAATTTTTTGTCAAGCTTTAAAGCGTCTGACAAAAGCTCTGGTCCATGAAAAGTGTCTGACACTTTATAATTCTAGTTTAGAATAATATTCTACAAAATATATATAAAAATCAGCCATACAAATTTAAGTAAGATAACTCATATTTTTAGTTACCTTTCTCACCTGGTACCTGCCCAGGTGTCACAGGGCAAGCTCCACAAGTAGGCAGGTATTTAAAGTATATTAGACGCTACTAAGTCGTAAAGGTTTCATCCATGTGAAAATAAGTTATGTCAGAACGCTCTGGGATCTTAATCTATAAAGAATAAGCGTAGCGAGGGTGAGTCGCTAGTTAGTACCTAATACCTATACAATTTTCTCTTGGATATGTCAAATATAAAAATGAAGTTGACATGTTATCATCGATGTTGAAATGGATGAAAATAAAATTCATTTATAAACGAATGTCGTAAATCGGAACAAGCAGGCTCGCTATAAATTTAAGCGGCACGATTAGTTAGGCACAAGCCTTATTCGTGGTACCTGCCGTGCAACGGTACAGTTGATAGTACATAAAATTAAATTTCCGGATTACTATTTTGATAAGGTATTCAAGCATTTTATGAAACGATACCAAATGAAAATTCGAAACACAAAAATTTCAAAAATGGTAAAACTGATGTCAGTGAGTCATGAAACGAATATTTATGACGAAAATCGACAAAAAAAACAGACACTTTTACAGATTTATATAGTAGTATAGAATATAGATTATAAAAAATAACAGGTTATGGTAAAAATATAAAAATTGTAAAGAGTGGGAAAAGTGATAAATTCTTACCTATTACCGATGTACATTTTTGGTTGATGATACCACTAGGAAGAAGATGAAAGTCGAATTCTACGCCATCTACTACCACAGTGTGACCAGCATTGTTGCCGCCCTGTTGGAAATAAATAAATTTGGTTAATTCTACGGTTAAGTCTTTACATGAATTTCATGATCATCTTAACCATGCTGGAAGCCATTAAAGGAAATAATTGAATTGAATGATGCTGTAAATATTTTAAACGTCGGGAAATAAAAAACAAAATAAAATCGCGAAAAAATCCGAAAGATACCTAGTTAAGTTTATAACTTATTCACAAAATTTGCTTGAACACCAAATTCTATAGAAAAAAAACCTTTTACTGTTTTCCGAATTTTTCAAAATTCCGGGAAACTTTTCCATCTTTTTTTTCCACTTTCTTAAACGCCGTCGGTTACCAACGGACAATATTTTAAAAATATTGGTATAGATTCAGTGTGTTTGAAGAGTCTTACGGCCTGTCCGCACTGCGAAATTTCACCGCACGAATTTTATTCTCGTGATTTATTTTCCGCGATCGGAATATCGGGACTTGCATCGAACTGAGAAAAATCGCGCGAAATTTTATTCGCAGTGCGGATACTTCTATAAGATTCCAGGTGTTACAGAATTGCGAAAAAAAAACCGGGCGGTGAAATTTCGCAGTGCGGACAGGCCGTTAATGAGATGAGTAATAAAAGATAGAATGAAAATAAAATGAGTGAACGTATCACGAGAAAACTACAGAACAGATATTGATAAAATATTGGAAGTCGACAGTTAGCTATCCGGGTACCGCAGTAAAAAGTATTTTATATACTTTTAAATATCTCATTTCTTAGAAATCTATACTAAAACGAATCTAAAGACGAGCCTGAGCGCAGCCCGGGTTAGAGTCTTATATATACTTATAATCGTGTTTGCTATAACTTCTTTTTCACTAAAAAAAAACTATTTACAACAACAAAAAAACATTCAAAGTTGTTAACATAACTTACATTACCTTATGGCTTTACATTACATTCTTTCATGAAATTTACGAGATTGTCTACTTAGAGACAAAGTCATTCGAAATAAAACGTCTACCTATTTTAAAAATCATTAAAAGCGATTAATCATATTGAATTGATACACCCAGCTACTTTTATTACATCGTGCAAATGAACTTTTGACAATAATAATGGGGTTATGAAAATTAGACAAGACAACAATGAGTTCAGCCGACTTTCACTATCAATTTGGGTCGCGCTTTCGTCATCTTTAACAAATTAACAATTCTGTTTAATAACAGGCCTTGATATAAGTCATTCGTTTGAGATTTCTCTGTGGAAATACAAATTGCAATCAACAGGACATTTTCAGTACATAATAACATCAATATTTATTTTATAAGTACATCATTATTGTTAACCAAAACTTAGTCGTATAAATAATACACAAATTTTAACGCACAGTGAACGAGCTGAAAAAACGTGATATTCATTGGCAACGCGCTCACTTGAGTATCCGGGTGAAGCGGGTTCAAATCCCGGATCTCGCATCTCTAATATTTTCATATACGAATCCTTTCTAACATTATTACTACTTGTCTTACGCTGAAGGAAACCACATGGGGAATTTTAGACCAGCCAGCGTGGTAGTTTAATAATCTGATCCCGCTTGAATTAAAGGGAGGTTCGACCCAGCATTGGCTGTTAAAAAGGTCAATACATGTAATAACATATATAGGTAATTTGGAATATTTAACGCATTTTATTTTTTCATAGCAAAACTAAATTGCATGCAATTAACACCTACTTTAGCTAGTAGGCATCGCTCACTTTAAATTACTTTTATCTGAGAGCAATCAACCTTATCTTGAAAAAAGATTTTCTTATTGTTTGGATATATAAATACAAAATGGAAGAGCAAGTTTAAATTCATCGGAACTAGGCTTATCGTATACTAACTATAGATACGGTTTCTGCATCGATAATAATTATTATTTGAAAATATTTATACTATGTGCGCTTTAGCATGGTGCGGGTGACAGTTTCCTATATGACGTTGTCATCAGCTGTCAGACCACATGACTAGGGATGTGACGTTATGCAATTCATTTTTATCGCTAACGATACTCGCAGCATAAATCTAATTCTCATTAAAAGTGTTATGAAAATTACTGTGTTATTCAGTTGCGCAGTGTAACTACGTTTATAAACTTCAATAAATATATTTTATGGCTACATAATAATATCTTTCTTCTTATATAAAACTAGCAGTACCCGCAGCTTCCCCAGTGTTCAAGTGATTTTTTTGCTTTATTTGCTAAAGTTTATTGACTTTGTTGTTATTGCGATGCCTAAGCATACAAAAAAAACTGTTTGGTAGTCAGGCCAGGGAGCTTGATATGAGTTTAGACGAATAAAATCATTTTTTTATATATGTTCTGTTGTTTCATTAATATAAGTATAGACTATAATTGAACTACTCCCAATATACGTTTTTTATTATAAAAAAACATCGACTATCCATCGTTGCAGTACATCCCATCACTAGCTTACGTCTATGGAGTTACGTTATACGCATAGCACTTTGCTTAATTTTTCTTTTCATTAGATTTTATTTGCAGACTAGAACATTCTGGTTGGGTTTAATTTAATTTACTACAGTAAATAATGATTTAATATATTACGAATGTGGTACAGCTGAAATACTAAGTCATAATTTGTAAATCGCGGCAATTTTCAAGAGTGAAACGAAACGTTACTGAAACTGTCACCCGCACCATGCTACAGCGCAAACAGTATAGTATGTAGAGTCATCTTATTTAGATATTTTATTATGTGTATCGGTAGAAGCATAGGACTAGTAATTGACTCATCCACGCTTGCTAGTTTGTTCCTGTATACATTTTAAAGCTAATCTAGATTATACTTACTAATATTATAAATGCGAAAGTAACTGTCTGTCTGTCTCGTGTTCACGCAAAACTACTGAACCGATTTAAATGAAATTTGGTATACAGAAAGTCTAGAGCCTGAGAAAGGACATAGAATACTTTTCAAGGTGAAAAAAGGTGTGTAAGGGATTGAAATAGGGGATGAAAGTTTGTATGGAAATTACGTCATTTTTAAAGCTAGAAGCTTGAGAATTATTATTTAGGCTTTTGATTAGATATAAATAAGTAAGACATTAAGTTTGTAAAAATTTTATACTAAGAGGAGTATTTAAGGACGAATCCGAGCGAAGTAAGGGTGAGTCGCTAGTAGACTATATATTGTAATGGGCACGATGAGTTTTTGTGGATTGTATTATAAAGTTCTTCCCTGTGGGAAGGGGAATATCTCCCGTACTAAAAGTTCCTTTTGTCACTGTCCAGACCTACAAATATCTCTACACAAAAATCACAGCAATTCGACACTATTTATATGTGGTAGAAAGACAAACAAACAAACCATTTACAATTATATTATTAAGTATGGAGTATGGATAACAAGATAACTCTTAAAAAGTTTATCAGTCTAGTTATCTAAAGTGTTTTAACTTTAATCAATGTTGTTATCATCATGTTCTGTGACATAATGATGGATACTAATATTTAGCAGGATTAAGATGAATAGTGCAATGTAACATATAGATATTGAATGTTGATCATATATTTTTATAGAGGGATCATTTATGTCATCATATCATTTACTTTACTATCATAAATATTTAAAGTGTAATTAAAAGAATTCTAAAATAAACCTTAAAATTTTTAAACTTACCAATTATACCTAAACAACATAGCTAAAAGTACAGTAAAAACACATCATTTTCAAGAGGTTAAAACTATACATATAAATAGAATTGTTCATAATGTCATAATAGCATCCTTTACTAAATGCATATATAAAATTAAATATATTATATGATGCTTATAAGAAACACTTTTAAAAAATTTTATTCATCTGTTAGTTTGTTCCAGCTGACCTCAAAAGAAGCTGAACCGATTTTGATGCAACTTTCACTGGCAGATAGCTAAAGTTACATGGAGCAACTTAGGCTTTTATTTTGTAACAGGAATTAGGGTTCTGCTCAAATCAAATAAAACATCTGTAAAGACACACCCCCAGAGAAACAAGGGTATATCAATAGTGATTTATGATTTTAAAAGACCTTGTGAGTTCAACATGAGTTATCTAAGCTTACTATGTTTATCTGTAGCTTGATACATTGTACAAATTTTTACATCAAATTCATATTATAAGTCTGGCTGAATATTGAAAAAGAGTAGCACATGCTACACCTAATGATATTTTCCAAATGGCAACATAAACAGATATTTAAATATAAGTTCAATTTAAATATTTCTAAAATAAAAAATAATAACATTCCCAACTTTAATCATCTATTAATTGTGATAACTGATAATTCATCAAGTTTAATAAATTGTTGCAGGCTAGTTTAATGCAGTACTGGCTGTATTATTAAACAACTAACCAAACAAGCTTTATCAAATGAACTGGTTAACAGTGGTTTTATCAAGGAAATGATGATAGTTATGCAAAGTAATTGGTTTTTCGCCGACATTAGTCACATCTGGATTAAAGTTAAAAAATGCATGACTACATGAAATCTGATATAATGAAATGCTTTTCATTATATCAAATTTTAATTATTTAAACATAAATAACTCATTCAAATTCGAAAAAATATTGTAAATAAAGTATTTATACACAATGCTATATAATAATTCAGAAAAAAATGATAATACTATAGCTAGGGAACGTAACAATGATGCCCCAGACCTTTGCAATAATCCACAATTAGCGTTCACTGTTCATGACATCTATTTGCGTTTCAAAACGTAGCTTTACCATACACATCAATCATGGTCACATGATTAAAAAACTAATGCAACATTCGCGCGAAATACGTGGTATTGTTACGTAATGTGCAGATTACGTAGAGAATAATGTGAGTTAAAAAAACAATGTAGGTAATCCACTGACTTTAGCTAGAGTTTGATACAAAACAATTCATAATATTTTTCAACGTACTGGCATATTGCCAAATGTACTGTGTTCAAATAGGAAAAGTGAACTTGCGATTTAAAATAAAACAATATTAATGAACAAGAAAATTGAATTGTTTCCCATAAATAATGAAGAAAAACATTACGCTTACTCATTTTATAACCTCAAAGATTGTTTTGAATAAAGTTTAAAAAAAAATAATGAATAAAGTATGGATAGATTTGCTTATAGCATACATAAGAGCTTAAAGTTAAATTAATCATACACTAAAATCAAACTGTAAGATAGAAAATTAATAATAAACTGAAATATTTAATAACCTGACAGCGGCACACGATGTCGGAGTTTACCGCAAGGAGATCTACCACTTTTCCTTTTCCTTCGTCGCCCCATTGGGCACCCAGGACCACTGTCACTTTATTATGATTTTCCATTTTATATCTATTATTAGTTTCACGCGGGCATTCGCCGTTTACTTCTGCGGACTTCGAATCTATAGTCGAAGCCATTATTCTGCAAGCACTAACTTCGAAAATTTATGCAAATGCGAGGAAGCAAGACTTGCGCGCGCAGAATCCAAACAGCTAAAAGTTTATATATGTAGCAATATACTCTATGGCTAAAAGGTTTTTTCATGTGTGGTCACTTGAACCGTTTTCAAAGACCGTTTTATGTTCCCAGTATATTATCTATACTCTTTGGTTTTATGTACTGCGACGATGAAACCGTTTTACGTTCTGAGTCAAAACAGTCTTCGTTGCGCAAACCAGACTTCGGAATTATGTGATATGACTTTGTACTCTACGCCTAAAAAATACAGTAGAGAACGCATCGATTCTATTAAGAGTATGAAACTCGTCGACTCTCGTCGCATCGCCGTCGTTTCGTTCTTCTCGCTCTGCATTTAATCACGGTTTTAACTTTAAAAGTATTGAATACTAGCGGGACCCGCGCCTTCGCTCGCGCTAAAAGTGCAAAAAATATTTTTGGTTTTATGCTATTACTTATAATGTACCAACGATTGAATCCTATTTAGTTTAGTTTAATTCCAGTTCAAAGATCGATTAGCAAAGTTAATGTTCTCAATATGTACAGATAAAAATAGTTATCGCGAGTGTACCTGGGTAGACAGACATATACTACATAAAATTGCAAGACCTTGTTATTATAATTTTCTAGTACATAGTTTTGATATATCTCTTGAAGTTTTAACAAGAGTTAGCCATATTTTGAAAGGAGGACTCCATAGAACCAATTATTGTGTTTTTTCATAGTGTAATGACGTATCGTAAATCATCATCATCATCATCATCAGCCCTTTTCAACGTCCCACTGCTGGGCACGGGCCTCCCTCAGTACGAGGGGGATCAGGCCATAGTCCACCGCGCTGGCCCAGTGCGTGTTGGCGGACTGAGCATGTCTTACGAAAACTTGCTAGGTTTTCTCAGACATGCAGGTTTCCTCACGATGTTTTCCTTCACCTTTATCGTAAATAATAAATACTATATAAAAAAGTAAAAAAAAAAACAAAAAAAATAATGAAAAAAAAACTATCTATAAAAAATATATCTATAAAATTTTTATATAACCGCTTCTTTTTTATTTGAAATAGTTATAAGGCACTGCAACCTTTTCGCTCGACGCTTCGCTAATTCTGTTCTTTAAGTCTTTCAAGTTTCGTTTATGAACTCTCAAACCAGTTGCGACGAAGACCGTTTTCTTTTCGCTTCGACGAAAACGGTTGCGTTTCGTCCGTCAAAAATTCGACGACGACCCATACCTCTGTGGTGTTACCAACTGATAAAAAATATTTTTAATGTGACCTTAGTTCTTAGTGTAACCATTTTAAAATACTAATTTCACGATTTGAACTTAATGTTGAATTATTTTTGGTTATTAAAAATTGTCAGTGAATCTGATTAATTTTTGTTTTGTTGTATTTATTTAAAAATGCCTTAAGTGAAGGGCCCATTTTTTAAGCTCAAATCGATATTTGCAATATTGAATCGATCATTTACAATATCATTGATAGATGAGACAAAATGTGATTTGTATTAAAAATTATTTTTAACATGTTTCGAGTTCATAATAAGTAAAATTTGTAAAATTTAAATACATTCAAATAATCAGAAGTTTATTATTTTCCCTTTCAATTTATTTTATTTATCCATCCCAATTCCACAGTCCACACGTCCAATTTTTGACCATTTTATTTAATACCACAGCCTCCCTGATCTGTACACCGACAAAGGGTAAACTGATGTTTTTAAAAATTCTATTAAATGGTCTGTAGGTACTCCGATTTTAATAGGTACTAGTATTAAAACCTTTATTTGGTATAGTCGTTACAGCATTATAAAAGCATAATTTAAAAAACGACCCAAATCGAGCTATCATAATATTAATCATCAAGCTCAGCCGTCTCGTAGCTAGTTAAGCTGATATCAGACGATTCATTTTTTGTTCACTTTCGTCTTTCACTTTTCATTTTTCACTCGAAATGACACATTAGATTATAAAATGAAACATTGGTTAGGTGCCGAATGAATTCATTATTGAACCGATCCAACAGTGTTGGATATTTTCATTTGGCATCTTTCACTCGCACTCTAAACCCATTGCCTCCCCTGGGGCTCAATTGAGCCGCAACGCTACAAGGACATACACTACCATGGGTATCAATTGAGCCAGGCCTCATATGAGGCCAATGGTAATTTATTATTTAGGGAACTGTTTTTTTTTCCTTACTTTGTTCAAATTTATACCTGTTTCTTAAGCATAGACTATACAATAGGGAATATGCATAAAATTTAATTTTGCTTCAAATATCTTTTTTTCCAATCTTTATTATCGTCACATTATGATTAAAAGGTATTTTTTTTATTTAGTTATTATTTAAAACCCTAAAATATTGTATAAAAAGTGAATATTAACGGCGGGAAATCGAAACTTCCTAAACGCGCCACCATTGGTTGATAGCAAAATGACGTCAGTTGTCAAAACATTGGGTTTATCGGCGTCGATATTCATACTAGACCAGGTTTAGGCAGCTTTTCTGAGAAAATTTACTATGATAATGTATATATATTTGTACACCATCACAAAGTAGAGATTTTAAGAAACAAAAAGCCCACTAATTTTTTTAAGAAAGCAAATATTTTGACAATACTTGTAAGAAGGTTTTTTAATTTCCTCAATGTTGTGTATAGCAATTAAAACGGAAGATATATAAGAAGTAACTGAAAAGCTTAAAGTAAGAAAGACATTCGTGTGACAAATGACGTCATCGACGTGAATTTAGTCAATGTTTTAAATTTCACTTTGCATAAAAAAAAATATATTTTCAAGACTATTTATATATTTTTCTACTTTATAATGATGTAAAGGATGGATTTAAGTCATAAAAAAAATCATGCATATTCCCTATTACCAGAATAATTCTTACTGACATATATTTATAGAATAAAATAACTGCACATGAACAAATGAATTTTCAGTCTGCGTAATGCGCATGCGTGCGGTATTTCGATCATAGTATTTTGTGACGACTGAAAGTATTTTAATCTATTTGTGAATAATGACATTTTTATTTGAAAGTGACATAATGTAGGTAATTTATAATAAAATAATAATCTACTGACATTCCATTCAACGTGACATTGGCGAAATAATTTGTGCTCAACTGGCACGCATTGAAGCCAACAAACCAAAGAAAAGGGAATATGCATAAAATTTAATTTTGCTTCAAATATCTTTTTGTCCAATCTTTATTATCGTCACATTATGATTAAAAGGTATTTTTTTTATTTTGTTATTATTTAAACCCTTAAAATATTGTATAAAAAGTGAATATTAACGGCGGGAAATCGAAACTTCCTAAACGCGCCACCATTGGTTGATAGCAAAATGACGTCAGTTGTCAAAACATTGGGTTTATCGGCGTCGATATTCATACTAGACCAGGTTTAGGCAGCTTTTCTGAGAAAATTTACTATGATAATGTATATATATTTTTACACCATCACAAAGTAGAGATTTTAACAAACAAAAAGCCCACAATTTTTTTTAAGAAAGCAAATATTTTGACGTGAGAACTTTCGATGGAAAACTAGGGTGCTTTTTCGATATTGAGTCAAAATAAGGTGAAAAAAATAAATATTTTAAATCAATAAAAATACAGTGTATTTGGAACATAAAAAGGTAAGTTTTCACAAAATTTCGTGAAAAGTATTTTCTTTTTGTAAAAGATAAAAATAAAAAACCAAAACTTGTTTCTTTTTAATTTTTTACATAAATTTTGAGGTTATGTGAAAAAAGTGTGAATTCAAAAGTTTTAGATCTTTTTATTACCTACAACTTTGCCATTAAACTTTTTTCCATAGGACTTGTAGTTTTGCCGGAAATCGAAATAAACAGTTTTTTACCCTTAAAACACCCCCCTTCCCTCTTCCCGACCTCAGAACTCCCGTAATTTATTTTTCCTTTCATTTTTATAATATTAGTGGGTTTTATTCTTTTCTAGTGGGTTTTATTCTACTATTATTTTTTTGGTTTCAAAAATTATCGACACTGGTCTATACTACTAAAAAGTAGTATATGTTAGAAAAATTTTAAAACTGTGTTCCTGTGGTGTTTTCTAGTGAATCAATATTAATAGTGAATCAAGGACGGTGACTTAAACTGGTTTTATCAAAGCTTTGAACAAACGAAAAACATCTTTTCATCTTTCTTTCTTTTACTTTCGCATCGCTTGGAATACGAAAAAACACTTTATCGGGTGTATTTCTAATAATGTTTTTGTACTTACAATACTTGTAAGAAGGTTTCTTAATTTCCTCAATGTTGTGTATAGCAATTAAAACGGAAGATATATAAGAAGTAACTGAAAAGCTTAAAGTAAAAAAGACATTCATGTGACAAATGACGTCATCGACGTGGCGGCGCTACTGGTGGCGTTTGAACGGCTTAAATTTAGTCAATGTTTTAAATTTCACTTTGCATAAAAAAATATATATTTTCAAGACTATTTATATATTTTTCTACTTTATAATGATGTAAAGGATGGATTTAAGTCATAAAAAATCATGCATATTCCCTATTGAATTGAATTGAATCTAGTGACATATTGCAGGTATTTTTATACGATTTTTTTATCATATTTTTTTTATCGTGCGGGTAGACTCGACGTTGGTCGAAACAAAGACCTCTTGTAAATTAAATAAACATCCACTTGAGATTGTTTATGTTTCATCTTATCGTGTGTATAAGTGGCTAGCGAGAAATAAATATAAATAAATAAAATAAATAAATATGTTGGGACATTATTACAACAGCGCCATCTAGTACCGCAGTAAGCTACGTAACGTGCTTGTGTTGCGGATACCAGATAGTTGATATACTACACATATAAATTTTAAATACATACATATTATAAATATAAACACCCATGACTGGAGTACAAACATTCGTGATTAGCAAATGAATGCCCCCAGCGGGACTCGAACCCGCGACCGCTGGCGCAGAAAGTAGGGTCACTCACTACCAACTGAGCCAAACGAGTCGTCAAAATGTAACTCGAGCACTTATAACTTAAACAAAAAGTTCTCAGTAACGTGAGTAACGTAAACATTCAATCTCAAGTACTTCGCGCGCGTTAATGTAAACAAGCGGTAGCGGGGGGTGACTTGATTTTTTACGCGTTTGGAAGGCGATGGGTAAATGAACGATAAATAAACAGTCTGAACACTGAGAGAACGTTCATTCGAGTTTGGCCATTTTGTCTTGAGTTCTGTAGCCAACCGATAACAAAATAGCTTCACATACTTCTTGGAAAAAGTAGGTTAATGTACTATTTCGAGTTACTCTGTATAAAAAATCTGAACTTCCAAAGCTATCGCCTGTATGCGGGTATCTCAGTAGTCAGTATAAATTGAAGTTTTATTCGGTTAGGTATGCTATCTCTCATTAAAGTATTTTTTATTCGTTTTTAATGGAGCAACAAGAAGAAAAAGTTCTGCAAATTTTACTTTCATCCATTCGAAGATGAATATGAATCAGGAATATCAACAGCTAGTTCCCTCAACAAATTTGAAGCTCATACATAAATATCTTCATTCAATCCATGGTCGCACCCACCACCGTCGACGTCCTTTGTTTCTTTTTTGTCAAATCTATGATTAAATGATCACAAATTAAACTAACTCCAAGACGCACGACTTCCTTCGATGACATAATATTTAACAATATATTTAAAGAAATTTATAGTTAATATTCTTTTCTATGTCATTCCGTTTAAGCTTTGTGAATTAGGTATATATAACTTTTCTCTATGTTTATGAACATAGAATGAAAGAAAAATGAAGCATTCACTCTAGTGAACAATCATTCGAGTGAACCCGTCTAATATCATCCTTACCTACTCTAAAATCGATTAAGGTTCATAACGTACAGCGTACTTCATTCAATTCTCTTGTTTAATGGCTTCAAAGCCCAGTATATTATCTATACTCTTTGCTTCAAAGCGTGCCAGTCAAAGAGTATAGATAATATACTGGGTGCCAGTTGAGCACAGGCGTACTTCATGTTTCACTATTTTTATTAGTTGTCAAGTGTCAGTGACAGTGTCGTGTTGACTGATAACAGTGTTGGTTTATCGATCGCTGCCGTCCGAAAAATGTATATAAATGGATAAAACAAATCAAAATAAAATAACTACATTAAATAAAATATATTGTACAGCAGTGAATATATATATGAATAAAATAATATTTCAATAAAACTTTAAGTATTAAAATCTAATAATTGTATTTATGTGGTACCTGATAACTCTTAAAAATGAGAATAATTTGTATACTAGTGTTGCTTGTTTGTTATGTGGCCGGCAACTATGATAACGAATCTGAGATGGAAGACAAGAAAAGGAGGATAATTGAACAATTAATGAACACTCGTCCCGAAATTCTAGAAGGATATCAATTGGTGACTAGACATGTCGGAATTGATGTACACATGTACAGAAGTTATCGTACAGTTTCTCTCGTATTTTATCGTGTGGTTAATGATGTTAGCGATGCTCGCTTTATATTTCAATCAGAGGAGCTTCATTTGAATAATATAGGTATGATTACTAGTATTAATCCTTACAGAAATCATACAGTTTCTTTCTTTTAATAATATCCTATTTTGAATTATGCATTTATTTACAATATAATTCGAATGTGTTTAGTGCATCCTGGGTTGCCTTAATTGTAATAATATATAAAGTTAATGTACTTAGTCATAATACTATACATTCTAAGTGCTTGTTTAGCCTTATAGAATAAACACTCATTTAAAGAACTGTAGTTACGCTGACCCACACAGTTTCCTATAATTTATTAATGGCAGGAAGTGTTCATAATTTATCCTAGTAGGTATATCATCATCCTACTTAAGACATTTGATGTGCTATAAAAACTTGTTGTTTTTTTTAAAAGATTTATTAAAAGATGAAGCTTTGTCTCAAAAAATTAATATTTGTTAGAATCATTTCATTAAATATATTTATTACATAAGTTTTAAAACTTTCGCTTTCTCTACATTGTGAATGTTGTCTCAAACAGTCATGTGATATGTTGAAATTATTTAGCCTAAAATAGAATATTGCCTTGAGCATGATGCAAGATAGTAATATTTGATCCTATCTGGCCTGGAGGAAGAAACGAAAAGAAAAAAAGGTGTGTGTGCGACTTACACACGATAGAAGTGAAACTTCAGTAAATCGACAAAAGGATGAGATGAATATAATATATAAAAAAAGAAATGTCGAAAAATAAACAACGGTTACCATGGCAACATGGGAATGTATTCTATCTCATTCTCTCCGACTTAATCCTATACTTTTATGTATTTCTTTCTTTATCGTGACGCATTTTCGTTTCATCGAGTTTCAAATCACAACGATTCTAAAGAAGTTTCACTTCAAAAATAATACAAAATTGCTGAAATTACTCATTAAAAGTTAATTGTAAAAGTACACCTATTTTTTATGTGTTTTTACTATAAAAAACATAAGGTCACAAACACTGTGTGAGTTACTCTTGGTATTTCTTTGATAGCAGAGTAAACCTTTAAAGCAACCCAAAAACTGTTGTTTGCGTCTTGATACTGCATTAAAGCTCATAACTAACTAAAGATAAACGGAAACATTTCTCACTGTTACAAAAAAGAAAGAAGCATTTTTTAAAGACCATACTCCACCATGCTGGTCTAGTGCAGGTTGGCGGACTTTACATGTCATGTCTTCGAAAACTTGCTAGAATTAGAGAGAACCTCTCGGACACGCAGATTTCCGCACGATGTTTTCCTTTACCGTAAGACAAGTGGTAATCATGATAAAAAAGATTCGCACATGAAAATATCAGAGGTGCAAGACCCGGATTCGAACTTGCTTCACTCAGTTGTCCAAGCAAGAGCGTAAGGTTATCTAAATTTTATCTAAGTAATCTCTTCAAATTATTCTCTTTCAGGTTCTTGCAGTCCAAAAGAAGTAATCGTACATTTAAAACATGGCTCTTTCCCGACAGTCAATCCAGATGGATATCCATTTCCAAAGAATTTTATTGATGTTGATATTAGAGAAAATATGTACACATTGAATCTCTTATCAGATGGCAACAACATTACTTATTTCTTGAAAAATCCTAAGCCCGGTATATGGTATGGTCTGGCGTATATTAAATGGGAGGATCCGAGGATACAAAAAGTTGAACAGCAAGGTAATAATAAAATATGTCCTTATTCGATTACATTTTTATTTTATTATAAATATAGCTATATAAATAATCTTATAAAAAATAATAATAAAAAAAATCTTAAGTAGTTTGTTATGAGCAACATTCGGTATTAAAAACGCATTAATAGATAAGACAAAGGAGTGTTAAGATGATTACAGATATCGATAAAAGTTAATGGAAGTATTTTGTGCGAACCGAATCAGAATTTACCAATAAATTACAATATGTGCTTTGTATTTTTGTGCCCTAGAGTGGCCTCGATACGAGATCATTGATTGTCACAGCTTCCGACCCACTTCTATGCGTGGCTTATTTTATTCAATTACTGTAGGTGTTCTAACAGACTGTTTCTGTTTGGTGGAATGCATTTGTAGCTGCGTTATAATCATTATCTATACATGTATATAAGTAATAGCATTCTAACAGAGACGAATCTGTACGTTAAATATTTTTTGGAAATTCTTATTGAAGTAGTCATTATTATCGATACAGAGGCCAAACCTATAGTTTTTAGAATTTTTGTCGGTCTTATTTTAAGTGTGCGCAGGAATTACACGACTTAATTCCCCCATCCCCTTTCCATCATCGGACAACCCGACGAACGGCTGGCCTTCATCCTTATGTCGTGGACATTCCACCCGTCCGGACGAAGCGTTTCGCTTCGTCATTTATTATACGTGCGCCTAAGGATTGGAACAGCCTGCCTGCGTCAGTGTTTCCGTCCGATTACAATATGGGAGTCTTCAAGGCAAGAGTGAATAGGTGGCTACTGAATTAGTGCGACTCCATCTACGACTGCGTTACCACTTACCATCAGGTGGAACGTAGTCAAGCACTAATTCTGAATTGAATAAAAAAAAAAAGTCTGTCTCATGTCTCGTAACCGCATCACGAGAAAACCACTGAACTTCTTATGATAAAATTCGGTATGGCGATAGCTGGTTATCCGTATAAACATATAGGATACTTTTATAGTGAGACAATAGTAACAGCGCTATTTTAACCTACTTTGAGTAAAAAGATTTTTTTAATACGAAAGTTGGAGCCTACAAGACCTTTTAATAATATCGTAAAAAGAGCAATTGATATGTGATAGATTTAAGCAAAGCATAGTGTTAGCAAAAGGCAACTATCTGCGCAAGGCAAATAAAGATTAATTTTTATACTTAGTATTACCGATATACTTACAATGCATACAAATAAAAATAATGTGTACTGTCTATTTATTATTTTAACGCTACCATTACAGGTCTAGTCGCCGCTTGCAGCACAATACTATACACAGACCTACAAACAAAAGTTGAGGAAGTAGCCCATTACGTGAACTGTTACAAAAAAATGACAGTAAATTATACATTTTTACCAGCTATATACATATGTCGCCCCGAAGACAACTTGAACCCACTGAAACTTGATTTAAATATAGTCAATGTGAATTCGACAGATTTAAATAATAAAATAACAGTCAGAATTCATCCTGAAACATTACCAACAGAGGATAATTATATATTGTACTGTGTGTTCGATCCAAGGATGAATAGTAGACAAATTATTACTTTCCATGCCTACCCTACTTTTGCCCACTATATTTCTATAGAAACGATACAAGGAAACACATCTCATATAGCCGATTGCGAGTCATATGCTGTAAGTGATATCGATGAGGCGGAAAACATGGTTTTAGTGGATCTCATGAGAGACGATAAAGATAGATTTTTCACATTTGACTACGGTCTTGCTACTACAGAACTAGGCGATGCGACGAGCTTAATAAACATAACTTCAAACGAAATAAGGTCTCTCAGGTTTGAAATAAACCAGTTCATAGATATTGGTGGTAGTTTAGCGATCGAAGCAAGCCTATTGATGAGTATAAAATATTACATGGGTTATAAAAGGGATGTTCAAAAGGGAGGACTCTTGGCTTTCACAGAGGATAATCCATTTATTAAAGTTGTGATTTGCTTAAACTTAAATCATGCGAGTATACCGTTGTCAAGTGGCCATTGCAAATATAATGATCGCTTGAGACCAGCTTTGTTCGTCCTAAACAGCACAGATTCAGATTCTATCTACGATAAAATAATAATTCCATACCCAGAAGGTGGTGTATGGTATTTAACGCTGCGTTTGTTCTGCGATAGCGTAGTCTGTCCTTGTCATACGTCGCACAACGGTAGTAAATATTACGTGAACACGAAAGAGATGGATATAGTAGATTCGAGTGGGTTTTCAAATGTGATGAGGGAAGGTGAGACTGATTGTAACACGACGGTAGTAGTGTCGGTGACGTCGACGTCATGCGTGAGCGGGAGATGCAGTAACCATGGCAACTGTGGATATAACACTTTTAATGGGATCGTTATGTCGTACTGTTCATGTTCTGCTGGCTATGGTGGTAAGTGTACCTAGTGTTTTTAAAAGTCTTTGTTTAAGTCTGTGTATCGAAGTATTAGGAATAATACGAATATGAAGAAATCAAATCAGATTTAAATTTGGATATCAGCTGGCAATACCTATGGTACGAAATAATAAAGCATTTCTAACTGAATCCAATTTTAAAAACCAAACAATACTAGATGTTAATGAATAAATATCGATTATGCTTTTACGTTATAAATTAGTCTACTTCGCTTAAGAACATGAGTTCGATTCCCGCCTTATGCTATTTTTGTAAATGTGGTAATTAAAATTTGCATTAAAATGCGAACATAATATTTAGTATAGATAATATAATAATTAATTCTTATCTAATTACCAGAAACCGATAAATGACACTTCATTTGACTAATAATAATAACACTTGATAATGCATCAAATAAAAATAACTTATCATTAAAATTGTTTAAGTACTTAATTGCATACTACAAATGTTTTTAAAGTTGCGTAACGTTTGCAAATTAAACATTTAATATGGAATTATTTATTTCCAGGCTGGGATTGCTCGGACGATTCGAGAATAGACGGTCACATGTACATGATCGTCGCAGTTTTACTACTAACTTTAAGTAATATTCCATTTTTCTTTTCAATTTATGTAGCTACTATACGGTTGTACTTTATTGAAGCTGTTATGTACGCATTCACTATGATTTTCTCAACTTTTTACCACGCGTGTGATGCGCCTGCGCAAGTCGCCTATTGCATTATACGTGGTAATTTATTACAGTTTGGTGATTTCTACTGTGGTATAATGTCTTTTTGGGTAACTTTGTTAGCAATGAGCATAATCAGCATGAATCTGCGCTCGTTCCTTCAAATTATAGGTGCAATCGTGATAGCGCTGTTGACTACTTGGAATATGCATTCTTTCTACTCTTTTGCGTTTCCAGTCGCGTTTGGTGCTATATGTATTATGATTAGTTGGTACTTGGACTATGATAAAACCAAAAGGTTCAAGTTTCCTCGATCGTATTACACTACGTATATGCCGCTGGGTATCGTATTTGTTTCAATAGGGCTGATTTGTTACGCGTTCTTACAAACTGAGCAAAATTACAAAATCGTTCACTCTTTATGGCATATGATTATTGCTGTTAGTGTAGTTTTCTTATTACCCGATAGTAAAAGAATCAATGCGAACCCTTTATTACCTGCACCGGATTTCTTCAGATCTTCGTTATGCAATGGTTCCCAAAGAAGTAGGACCAACACTGCTTAAATATGCTGTTTTAAGTATTCGAGATTCGCGATTAATAGTTTTTTTAAATTACCGTGTCTCTATAGAAGGTTTATACCAAGATAAAGTTTTTTTCTTATTGGTGTTTAACATTTAGTATGAAACTAAAATAGTTTTTGATGTAGTGAACATATGAAGTAAATGATGATATTATCAATTATATTACATTATTAGCTCTTCTTTGACGTCTAAGTGAAATATATTTATTAGTTTGTAAGGAAATAATGTTAATTTAACGGACAGTTAATTTTTCCTAGTCAATAAAAAGAATTTTATGCTTTTCCGCATTTAAACAAATATTAGGCGATGTGAGAAAGTTTCGTATGACAATATACTCGTAGGGTATACATTATTAATATAATCACTCAAATACCATTGAGTTATTATTACTACGTATAGAGTGGGCGCCTCAACTAGATTTATTCAAACACCTGTATAAGCCGATCGGCATATACGCGTTTAGTCTGTGCCGAGCGGCTGCGGTAGCTTGACGCATTGGAGTAAAAATTATTACGTCTAAATATGCCGTCATGTGTAGTGAGGTACTGTACAAACCGTTCAGGAAAATCAAATAAAAGTCAAGGAGTGACTTTTCACGCGTAAGTTTACTGCATTTTCGTTTAATCACGCTTAATTTAATAATTTTGTATAATTTTAAAGTCATGCCGACGCGCCATGCGGCGGCGGCCATGATTGTTGAAATCAAAGAGTAAAAAAAAGGTCTACGCAGAAGTGACAATATCGAGTTGCTATGTTAATTAATACAGATAATGAAATTATTTTGTAGTTCCCTATCAGATAAAACATTTTATATTATTATATATACTTTTTTATTAAGCTATTGCTCAGTGGATGTAAAGTGGGTTATAGGTTCGATACAATTACAGAATATAAAACCTTATTGGTGTTAGGTTTTTTCGTTATGGAATTTCTCGATTCGGTCGCCGCGCTCAAAGCCCGCGATAGAATCTATGCAATAGCTTAAAAAGTATTTGTAATTAAAATAATTAGTTGTATGCTCATTAGGCAGAATATAAACAAAGTGTCCGTGTCCCTTCTGCATAGTAATCTATGATGCGGTCGCCTCCTCCCCCGCGCCCCGGGCGGCCGCTTGTGGCGAACAGATTTTGTTCGCGGCGTCTACTCTAGTAATAATAACTCAATGTCAAATACTCATTTAACAAAATATATATTTTAGATACTATCATTCCTTGACATGGTTCATCGCAACTACGTAGTTGAAATTTAGTTATAGTCCTATGAAAATAGTTTCGGTATTAAACAAAAACTTAATAACTTTATTATTATAAACTTTATCCTCATTAAAGCTAAAATTAAGTTTTACAAATAAATATTTAAGTTGGCTTAGTAACAATTACTCCTTTTTAAATAGTTTATGTTATTATTGAATGCGCATGTTTTTTTATTTATACAACAATTATTTCACATTCCATATATTGTCAGTGCCATTATTTAGATAACATAATTAAAAAAATACTATGTAACCTAGGGATTACAGGCAATTCATATTTTTTATCTATATGAATAAGTTAAAGGTTATAGGTAAGTTTTTTATTTAATACGCGCCATACACGTTGTTCTGCCATAGGCTGTGGTTAATTTCAATTTTGTTTTATATTTATATATATTTCTATACTAATCGTAAATCCTATTTAATGTTGATTTAACTATATATATAGTTCTATTGTAGTGTTAAATTTGGTACCTATATTTGGTACTTAATTTTTTTGCATAATATTTTATGCTACCAGCCTAAATTAGAAATATAATAAACACATGCCTGTGTTACCTGTGTTGCAAAGATGGCCGTTGTGTTGGAAGTTCATAACTACATTAATTAATTTGATAAATATTTCTATTTTAGAAAAAACGAATATTTATTGAAAGTGGATTTTGGAATCGTGTACTGTCCAATATTTATATTATTAATACTCTTGGTGCCTTATAACGTCCACTTTCACATTTATTAATAGATTTACCAGTATATAATAATTTATCTATTTTATAAGTATCGGTGCAACTATATTTCTTTAGCAGGCTTTAAACTACATTCATATTTTTATTAGTTTTATAGTATCTTTAAAGTTACCTATATACTGAATCGCACAAGACAAGCGAATATTTTAAAGGTTATATATACATGTTTTATTATTATTATTTTATTGAATTGATTACGATCGAGAACTTATAATGGGAAGTCCCTGCAACTTTGTCGTTCGCGCCAAAAATATACGTCAGATGTCAAATAATGACTTGTTTGTTTTTCGACAGTATTTTCATTTGTTTTGTTGTTGGTCTAATTATTTTAAAAAGGAATTGTATATATGTAATTCTTATTTCCTGTTTCTTGTAGGGTTAGGTATTGTAGGTATTATCAATGTGTCTATAATAATTAGTCAATTAATTCAATCACATTGTCTTTTTTCGTCAGAAATATAATCGATCTCGACTTGTTGTGACTCTAATTGAGTTCTCTAGAGCTAGCACAGCCATGATGGCACAATCAACAATTTATTAATCTACAGCGCCATCTATATTAATTATGGGTAACGTCAGACTTAACCCATTCGCGTCCACCGCTCTACATTGCAACTCAAACGTCATGCCGCCATACATATTACTAATGAAACCGCTAGCGGGGTCTTCGGCATGGGATATGCGCTCTGCATATAACTATTCCTTTAAAAACGATTTGACGAGTTTATTTACAAAACAAAGTAACTAAAACTATTAAACAACAAAATAAAGTTTGTTTTTGTTCACTAACAAGTCATGCGGACAAACCGATATATTTTTATTCTTTATAACATAAAACGAACAAATCAAGCTATGAACATATTTCACTTACCAGATTTCTTGCATTTATGAATATCAATTATTTTTAATATTCGTGCTGATATTTGGCGAATATGAATATTCGGTAAATACCTACTATTCGTATTCGTTGCATCACTACCTAACGATAATATTTCATTGCATGTGTGTGTAAGTATTAGTCTAAGAGCTAGCGAACTACTTATTAGACTAAATTTTTGTAACTAAAGTTACAATGCTAAGAAAATATATTTGATGTTTTATTTTTTATTGGAGAGCGTTGGCCTGAGGATCAGTCGAACGAACTAAGAACATCTGTTCTGTGACTTACTGGGCCACCAAAGTCTCATTACACTACTTTTTATTTTTTTTTATTATAATGTAACTAAGGCAGCAGGCTATAATGCGCTCTCTTGGATATCCGAGTAATGCGGGTTGAAATCCGGGTCTCGCACCTCTGATATGTAGGTACATGTTCGAATCATTTTCTATCATGATTACCACTTCTCTTACGGCGAAGGAAAACATCGTGAGAAAACCTACATGTCTGTGAAAAAACTAGCAAATTTTCAAAAGACATGTGAAGTCCGCTAACTCACACTAGGCCAGAGTTGTGGACTATGGCCTGATTCCCCTCGTACTGAGGGAGGCTCGTGCCCAGCATTGGGACGTTAAAAGGGTGGAAGATGAGATGATAATGTAACTATTATTTTTCACTTAGTAAACTGTAAAATCAATCGTAATATGGATACTAATCAATAAAATTGAAATAAAATAGATTTATTTTAAAAAATATTTATTAACATTATAGTCAATAAACGTACAATATCACCTAGATTACTTGACTCAAGACTAAAGTTTATTCTCATTAAAATAAAGTAATGCTGTAAGTAATTAATCATGCTGGTCCTAACCCACATAGCGTGGGGTAAGGACAAGAAGAAGAAGTAAATTATCGATTAATTGAGGAGCGTTCTTGTTTAAAAAAATAAAGAATTTTTAATCTACTCCCACAAGGCTATAATTTCAATAAGTAGTAATTTTCATATGTTGAAATGTAAAAAAAGACAACCTATTTTTAGGGTGCAAATATGTAATACCAGACTAGTAAAGTTGACCTCGGGATTGTTGCTAGTAATAGTAATGCTCCCACAAGGCTAACGTTTTGATGTTCTTTCATTTTTTTTTAAAAGTATATGCAAGCAGTCTAAATATTCTAGTACTTGCAGGAGTCTGCCAGACGAGGATGTATTGGGCATTATGCTTGAGAGCGAGCGCAACAGACTTCTACGGGTTTTAACGTTAGAAAGAAATGATATATTAAATTGATAAGATATGATTAATGATTACTGAAATTAAAGATAAACAGGGTTATATATAAAGCAATTCTATTTTATAAAACAAATTTATTATGCAAACTTATTATTCGAATGATCTCTATAAGTGTATGAAGAATGAAGTTACATAATATAATAATATTTATTACAGTATTATTACAGTATTATTACATTTTATTTTTGGGAAACGCTAGCTCTCCTACTATATTACTGTCATTGATTGTCATCCTTAATTATACACAGTATGTTTCATTTTATTGAAGAACCTATATTTAGGTAAAGTGAGTATTTGTTTTTTTTCTGAATATTTTTAGCAAACTAAGTTTTAAGGTATACTGTACTACTGTATACTTATAGGTATATTGTCAATAAGTATAGTGAACAAAAGGTAAGACAATAATAAAATAAAAATACCTCGCAATTATGTAGATACTTTGAATCCGTACCTATATTTTATATTATTTCAAAATGTATTGGTATGTTTTTCTTTCACGTTAAAACGGGACAAAGGATTGGAAGTGACCTAGGCTAATTTTTACCTCGGCAGATTATCTTGTTCCCAAGTTAAACACGTTATAATACATATCATTAAAAATGTTGATGGAATATCCTCCTTAAAATTTGCTTTACAATGACGATTTACAAATTTTGAGGCCAGTTGTTCAAAGAAGCAGGTATAGACTTAAAAAAAGATTATTGCTTACATTGACCTCTAGCAGAACTCAGGATCAGACGATCAGAGATATACGAGTACCAATATGGTATACAAAGAAGTTCTTAATTAAATTTTAATATTTCCTATTCGCGACTTTTTGTGTAGTCTAAGTGAATCAATGAATAACATAAATGATAAATCTAAGCAATTTTCTAAGATCGCGCGTATGCAGTCACGGGCAAAATGCTTTACAAAGTAAAAATGGCACTTAAAAGTAATTAAAACCTAAAAAAACAGCATTACTTATCAAATCAGACATAAAGTATATTATTTTAGTATGTATGTATATAAGTATGTATGTATATAAGTATGTATGTAAGTATATATGCATATAAATATGTAAGTAAGTAGTTATTTTGAGTAATTAATAGTTATGATTGATATCTATAATAATTAGTTGATATATCTTAATTTTAAAGTTATTGTTTTAGATATAATGTTTTACTGTACCTACACCGCGTGTTTTGATTTTACATATTATCTTACTTTTGAAGGGTTTCTGGTAGAGATCTCTTATAGAGATAAGATATCCTTTGTCAACATTATATTTTTTCATTTTGTGTAACATATGTTAAGGTACATAAATAAATAAAAGAAAGGAGACTAAGTATCAGGTGTACATAACATTGTAGTTTCAAAAAAACATAATTTTAGCTTGTATGTTGGCTAACAGCCTATATTAGCAAAGTTTTAGCCGAACATGATTCTTAGTCGTAAACATTATTTGCGGCTAGAAACCGTACACATTTGTAAAAAATTAAATCAGTGGATTGCTACTAATGATGTATCTTAAAGCTATTTAATTATCTAATCAAATTATTTAATTTTTATTATACATTTTTAGATACCGCATATTTTGAGTTGTAAATTTCACTAAAATGATTTTCATAATACCTTACGAAACGAAGATATTTTTGTAATGTTTAAATTATGTACCTACTGCGAAAATAAATATATTATTAAAATAAAGCCAGAGCTTTTTTATAGTATTAGAGACAATAACTGTCCAACAATATTTTATTTCTTTATTTAATATCAAACTACTGCGTAAATTTAGAACACGCTGTAGCAAGCTATGGCATGACAGCCGTGTACAGACAGAGTAGCGGCCATATTCATTTCTATCTATGTGTGCGTGTAGTGTTGGCTATGTCGTTTTTATCTAAATTTTCAGCAAAATATAATTGATCACCACGACTCGATACTATTGAATAAAAAATGTGTATAATATAGAGATTACAGTTTCTTTGTTTTTCCTGATGTTAATAACAAGAAATGAAATCGATATTTATAATGATTATTATAATGATATGATATTATAAACAGCGGTTTCTCACGTCTGAAATGCGATCTACGACGTAGGTTGAATTTTACTAAAAAATAAAATTCTGAATCTTGAAACCAATGGATATACTAAAAAGAACTTGTTAAAATAAATAGTTCACTTTATTTTGTAATCGTATAATAACGTATTTACAAAGAATGAGCTACATTTATAAAGAGCCCACCACGCGGGTTCTCGGCACCGCACATGCGACATACATGAACCGGCGCCGTGGGTCACTGGCACTGAATGGGTTAAACAAAACCAGTACAAGTAAACTAAAAGATAAACCATAGATGTCGCGCTACTCCACTTTTTACTTCTAATAACGCTATCGGCGTAATAAACTTTATCCTTAATAGAATTGCCATTACGAATCTATCTCATGTATAATGCAATGAATATAATCCTAATACTTAATCTGTGAATATAATACGCGTTATATTAATTGTATTTTCAAATTCTCATCTAAGTTCAATCCTTCTATCAATTTCGTACAGCGTTCGTACCCTTTTTTACTGTGGCTGTGCCAGCTAATATATAGCTAGCACAGCCACATGTTTTATTAAAAAAAAAGAAAAGCAATAAATTTTTGATTGCGGCAACTAATTAGCAACAAATTATAGCTATATTTTCCATATTTTCTTAGTTGATTGTGCCATCATGGCTGTGCTAGCTCTAGAGAACTCTCTAATTGGACGTTACTTTTTTGTAACTAATTTCATGTCAATCATATCATTTATCAATATGTTTAATATCCATCATTTACTATTGATAGTATTTTACTTACGACATGACGTGATGAGTAAATGTCAGTAGAAAATAATACGTATTCCGCCCCTTTTTTTTGACGTCCTACTGCTGTGTATGGGCGTTCCTTCAATACGAACTGGATCAGGCCATAGCCCTCGTTGGACAATCTTTCACATGACAAGTGGTATTCGTATGTATTTATATAGATATCCATTTGACTTACGGTAAAGGTAAACATCGTGAGTAAACATGCATGTCTGAGAGATCCTAGTTATTTTTTAAAAGACGTGCAGTCAACTTACATTTGGCCAGCGTGGACGATAGCTAGGCTGTGGACGATGATAGGACATTAGAAGGGGTGAATACAATTTTTCTTCATTGCTCTTATATACCTCACGATAAAACACTTTTTTACTCGAGTGCTTCTATATGCCATATACCTTCAATTATACGTCAATTTTTAAATTAAGAAGTAACGAGAGTCAGCAATGATTATTTTATACAGTAAATTAGCAATGTTTGCTTTACTCCTTGAATATGAGTGTTATTATATTAGAAAAATCGTAAATAGTTTAAGGTTGACCATAGTATTGTTTATTTTTGCAGTGCAATTTGTTATAGTGCTAATTATTCTCTTTAAAAATTTAATTATAATTTGTTATAAGCATAGTTATTTGGAAAATATAACTCTTTGAATTGAAGAATAGACTGGGACCAGAATTTGATTTTATATTTTTGCTTCTAATTTTTTTTCTTCAGAAATGTTGTCTGTTTTATAATGTTTTTATGATTATCCCATACCCACTGACCTCTATAATACCACTGGACTGGCTGTTGTCAACGTGCTTTTGTGGCTGCTTGATATTCGCCATTTTGGCGCTGTCCGACGTAGCGAGAGTTTGTGGTACTAAAACTAATGATGTCGATGTAAAGATTTTTATTTTTATTAATCAATAACCGTATCATTATAATTACTACTTATGTTATATTAACATCGAAAATGCAAAATTACTTTACAGTAAACAAACACTTCTCGCTGTCATTTGCAATTTACGTCAAAATTAGTTCTCGGGACTCTCGCTAGTGGCGCTTCAAATGGACACAAAAATATTGCTGTCAAACGCTTGGAACAGCCAGTCCAGTGGTATTATAGAGGTCAGTGCCCATACCACCAAAGAGTAAAGATAATATACTGCATACCACTATGTACCTGTTCCATTATTCTTTCATTTCACATAGCACTTTGCAAAATAATATTTTCTATATACAATTAAGAGTTGTCAGTGTTATTTCTTTATAGTAGTAAACAATAAAAATGTTATCATTTAGAATAATATAATACGTTGCTATTTTATATATTTTTTGTTGCCATATATAATAAATTTAATAAATGTATGTTGAAAATTATATTATATACTTGTGAATTGTATTTTTATTTAACAGGTACTAACTACTAGCTGTGTCGTTATTTGATTTTATATGTCATTAAGTTTTTCTTTGCTTTTGATCCCTCTAATTATGAGCATAACTCTTATTAAAAGTCAGAAAATGTTTTCTGACAAATTATGTTCATTGATGCACAAACATAATTTCTATTCTTGGATTCTTTTCTAGAACATACAGTAGTGTTGCTATTTTATAAGCCGTATAATATTATTATTTTAAGAAGAAATTATCTGAAATTAAATAAATGCCCTGATTTCATGGAATATTTATTGCATCAATATCAGGATCTTATTAAATATTTATTAACTTAGCAGAACTTGTATACCAGTAACATGATCAGATTAGATCTGCCAGAGAACTAAAAGATCATATTATGATAAGTATTAATAATGTCCTCCCGGCCGATTACGGCCAATCTCATTGAGACTAGCCAATGGTGTGGGAAATACTATAGTGCATGAATGTATGCGCAAACATAAGTGCACTCTCTGTTTCTTAATTCTTATCACTCTCATATTCCGGTGGGACGACTACTCGACACGACCAGTATATGAGTTATAGCCTTAAGTTAAATTTTGTTAAGTAATAGAGTAATTACTAATATTTGAACTTAAATTTAATAATAAATAATAACACAGCACAATTCAATATATAAATTAAATTTAAAAACAATATAAAAAAGTTCTGGAGACTTACTGATGTAATAGCTAGCCAATAAATTGTTATAAAATAGGCTTAAACTACATCATAGTGATGAAGTAGATCATCACTTGGAATCCCTTGAACGTTAACAGTAAAATGTATGGGTGTTGTAATTACAATTTAATAAACATATGGGGACTTCGTTTCATTACATTATTGAGATAAGAGTTCGAATTCTTTCAATAAAAAAGTACAAAAAGCACAATCATTACCCAAGTAGGGATTAATACTTTTTTAAATTTTCACATTAATATTTTTAATTAAAAACTATTCTCATAAACGAATTTATATGAAAACTAGCATTTCCCGCGGCTCTGCTCGCGTTTTAAAGAAACTAAATTCTTAGATGTCACATACCGTGTGATGTTTTACAGCCAGTTTTTAATGGTAAATTGAGATTTCTCAGAAATATTTTCCAGCAGTAAAAGTATCCTATATTCTGACCTGGATAACTGGCTATCATCATACCAAATTTCATCAAAATCTGTCTAGTGGTTCTCTCGTGATGTGGTCACAGACAGACAAAAATTCTAAAAACTAAATATAAATATATGTTGGGACATAAATATATGTTGTTTAAAATTATATATGTATAGTATATCAACTATCTGGTATCCATAGCACAAGCCTCATAGCTTACCACGGAACTAGAAGGCGCTGTTGTAATAATGTCCCAACATATATTCAGCCTCTGGATCACTAATAATTTAGTATTGCAATAAGAAATTCCAAAAAATATTCAATGTACAGATTCCACTAAGTTAGTATTTTATTATATGTATAGATAATTCAAAAAGCTTAAGAGAATCATCAGACAGTCATACATTTAACATGTCAAGTTATATGTATAAAACAATATGTAGGTACATTGTACAAGTCACATATCAAATGAAATATTTTTAGAAGTGGTGAATACTTATAACAATAATGATAACAACAGTTGATCGATACTTTCTAAGGTTTACGCGAATATTCTACATCATAAATGAAACTATCCTTTTCGAGACAACTCGTGACCTTGATTGCTGTAAGGCATTCCAATGGTTGGGAACCAAAACCAAAATAAATCCGCGACAAAATCTGACAAAGTAGTTTCATTTTAAACAGTTGATTAGACATTTAAACCAAGCAAAAGTCAAATTATTTCTATGTTCTGGGCAATTTGTTATACAAATAGTTTTATATAAAATGTTTATACTGTTTAATACAAATATTTAAAAAGATTTATAAGTAGGTACTTAATCATAAATTTATAAAAAATACTACAAACTAAAATATTCTGGCAGCTCCTGCACCATACAGCATTTGTTTTTCAAGTTCCTCTGCTTTCAAAGTTCCATCTATACTTACACAATTTTCATTGAAAACACTGTAAGCTGACACTTCTCCTTTCTTCTTAGGTCTTGTTCTTGTATTAAGGAAAATACCCAGTAAGGCTGATATTACAAAAAACACAGCTCCAAACTGTAATGATAAAAAGTAAATATATAATGTGACCCAGATGAGAGCATAGATAGACCATTTTATTATAAAGTATCTCCATGATTCTTGATTTTCAACCACAAAAGATTCAATTTCACTAGTTTCAGATACTGCATCTATAGTCTCCTCCATGATTAGGTTTCTTTTAATAGGCTCTTGTATTTCCTCTTCTAGCTACAAGAGAAATAAAAATTTATATACTAAATATTTATTAATTTGATTTTTAAGGGAAATACATAGTACAATTAATAATTACACTATAAAACATGTAAATTTAACTATGTGTAACATCATTATGTATGTATAATATGTACTGGTTAATTAAAATAATAACTATTTAGCAAGATAATTTTGGTAATATTTACCAGTAAAACTTCTTCTTCTTTTATATTATTCTCCATATTTTTGAATGAGTCAGGAATAAGAAAGTTTTTTATTTTTTCCTTTGTTTCTTCAATTTTCTCTTTCGTCTTATCTATTATTTCTTTTCGTCGACGCAGAGCACGGTATTCTTTTAGTTTTGCCTCCATAAGGAAATAAGATTACAGTTATCAATAAAAGATTAGCTGTGATTTTTATATTTTTTTCACACGTACAATTTTTAATATTATTAAATAAAACTTTAGGACTTAAAGTTTAAAATTTCAAGTTATGTTTTTGTAATATCTGGAAACACTGATCGTCCACTTCAATATAAACAGTAGCGAGTAGAAAATAAATTTGTTAATTTTAATTAGGAATGTAACAGTAAAACCATTTTTACAAAATTATTTGCAATTAATAACAAACTGCAGTACGGTGTTGTTGTAACATGACATTTGTCGAGTTGTCAATTGTCATAGAGCAATTGTTTTGGTTTCACTGTCAAGCAACAAGTTGTCAGTTGGGCTTTGCAATAATAATGAATAAGTGTGGCTGTTGAAAAAAAAAACAACTTATAAAAAAGTCTTAGTCAGCTTGCTGGCATACAGTATAATATGAAATATATATCTTGCTAACCAACTAACTATAATGTTGCGTAATATCGGAAATTCAATGATAAATCAACTAAATATCTCAAATATATATTGTTTTTCAGGTACCACTAAGTACATCTGGATCAGGAGGAGTGCCAAACATTTTTAAATATAGTACACGTTAACCAATATCGACAAAAAGAAATTCAATGATACCACTAATTTTATATATTACATATTTATCGTCGGATTTATTCAAATATTTTCATTTATTAAAACGGTTCTTTTAAATCAAAGACGCGTTGTTAACATTTATATTAAAATCCTTAGGGTAGTTTAAATATTTCCATGTAGCAACACAAAGAAGGCGCGAATTGCGATCAATATTCTGCACTGCCATGGGCTATTCTATTTTGGAATGAAAACAAACTGTAAAGAGTATGATATAATTTTAAGACAAACGTAAATTAATGGATCATCAATCAGATATGGGAGCTTACGGAGAAAATTCAAATACGCAACATAACAGTGGCAACTATATTACGATTATTCCGGTGGATTATTCAAGACGAGGATACCCTATTCAAGCCGAATATCAATACAAGTAAAATATACACAAATAATTGCATGATTTTGTATAATATTTATCATTTCGGATTAATGCAAAGTTCGTGAGGATAGATGAATCTTGAATTCAACAACAGTTCATATACATGCACTATAATATATTCGAGTAGGCATACGCTTTACTTTTAGATACATAATTGAAACGCGTGCAGCACCACTGGAAAAGATTTGTTTTTTTTTTATTAAGAATCATAAGTATTTTTTCGCAAAATTATTTTAGGTACTTAGTAACTGTGCATAATATTTAATATTTTAATATAATTTATTTTCAAAAAATTGCTTATTACTTTTTAGTGAATTTAGGTCTCGTGAAGAATATTATAGTGTGCAAAGCCAAAAGCTGCAAGCAGAAGTGAATGCACACTTATATTCGGTATCGCAGCGGCTACCGCACCTATCCTACAGTCCGTTGGGTCGTCACAATGAATGGGACAAACACGATCCTCACAAACCTCTACCAGATTCTAAGGAAAGTAATTCCTCGGATTCACTCGAAAAGAGTGTTATGGGTAAGAATTTATTTATATTTTTATAAATAAGATTATTTAGATTTTTGTTTTTTTGCACACTAAACATAAATTCGGTAGATTTTGTGAATTGTAGGTAACTTTGAATAAAATAAAATAAACTGTAATTACGTAAATTCGACTAAATATATTAATATTGTAGTATAATGAATATTAAAAAATAGATCATCAAAAATAGATCATTATAAAGGAAATAGAATAAATAAGACGAAAGTAATCAAACACAATACAAAAATCATGTTTGGCAAAATTTAAGGGTCATTTGCAGGTTCAAATCTCAGTAGTTGTTCAAATCAAACGGGATCTAGTAGTATCGCAGCGGGCTCTTTTAGCACTACCGAGCCTATAACGAGTGGGGGAAGCTCCTCCAGTGCGATATCACCACCGTTGCCAGGTTCGAAAATATTTGTTAATGATTTGCTTTATGCATACATTTTTCCAAATTTATGCTTTAATGGCTTTCTCATGATTTTTTTGTTTATTTATGGCTAGACTATAGGTAGGTCTAGGTAGGTACCAAAATGTAGGTATGATACATGTTAACAGTTTTTTTTGATAATAGTAATTTTAATGTATGTAGACTAAATTGAATATAATATGACTGATAACGTACCTATTCAAAATAATTCCAAACCATGATGCTTCATCTCGAGTAGCCATCGTAGTACATTTTGGCGTATTACGGGCTTAACAGCTGTGTTTTATATATTTGTACCATTCACTAGTCATTGCAATAATTAAAAAAAACAGTTTTTTTAAATCTAGATTATTTTTATTAAATTTAGATAGAACTCGTCGATAAAATCATTATGGATGCTATTTCTAAGTAAAAAGGAAATGGGTTTAACAGTTTTCTATACTTTCTTGTATATTTACTTAAGCCGTCAACAAACAATATAACGTTTCTAAAACAATATTGAAATTAAAATCAGGATCATCTGGCAGTACAGCATCATCATCTAGCAGTTCCTCGAACCCAGTGACATGTGTATATCTCATGTCTCGCACGGCTATTATGGTGGAGATGAGTTCTGAGGAAGTTCCCTCATGCGTAACAGCATCCAGATTCCTGAATGCTGTTCTGGCTACTGAAGAGTTAGGCCTGAATACTCCAAGTGTCAGGAGTTTGGCTGCGAATGTGTTCGCTTTATGGATGTGTAGTCCTTTACTTGGTGAGTGCAGTACAATCTTACCTTTTTTATTCCGGTCTTTTTAGTCTATTTTGTGCCATGTATCTTGTTCCCTAGTTTTTGGCACAGTGTCGTCGGAAATCTTAAGTCTTTTCCATTAACGTGTTGCGTAATAGCATACGAAACAGCGAAACAAAAGCAAAAACTAATATCGATTAAAATCTATTGTTGCTTTACTAGTTGACTTGTACAATCACCAATGGTCAATTAATGAGAAAGAGAACATAATGATTTATAAACCTATAACATTTTCTAAGATAAGATTCCTAATCGCTATATATGCGTTTTAGAACACCTTTTCTAAGCAAAGATATTTGTTCTTAACAGAAATTCAACTAAAACCGCATCACTGTCCATGGCGCATCTGGTCGAGTTGGCAGAAGTTATTGCAAAAATATGGCCACGGTTCGGAATCTCGTCGTGGGAAAGATCAGCCAGTGTTACGATTGCAGAGAAACGTGTTCTTCCCTAAACATTTGGAAGAGGGAATAAAGTAAGTAGACGTCTTACCTTACGTGACCATGATTGCTGTAAAGCTTTCGAAACGTCGGGAACCAAAAATCAAAATAAATCCGTGACAGGCAAAATCCGAAAAGGTTTCATTTATAATGTCAATTTGTGTAAGCATGATGAAGATGTACTCATACGTAATTAAAGCCATAGTTTTTAAAAATAGAACATAAATAAAAATAAATATTTTTTAGGATTTACACACATTGTGAGTAAAGTTCATACTGTTTAAAAATGGAACATCAAATACAAACAAAAGCGTTACTTCTAGATTTAATTACGGGACTAAAGTCCGTAGATTTAAAAAATAGAAATAAAAGCTTTACCTCTATGGATTTACGTGAGTTCTCATTTTTTTTAAAATGGAACATCAAATACAAAAAAAAATACCTCTAGAAATTTAATCACGTGACTAGAGCTCACAAATTTTAAAAATAGAACATCAATTACGCACAACCGCGAAGATTTTAAAAATAGAACACAAAACAACAGGGACTCGAGAATACAAGAGCTGCTGTACGAGGAGGCGCGCCACAACGTGGTGTCGGGGCGCTACCCGCTGGAGGGCGCGCAGGCGCTGATGCTGGGCGGCCTGCAGGCGCGCGTGCAGCTCGGGCCCTACGACCCGCACCGGCACACCGCCAAGTTCTTTAGGTGAGCTTCTCCATTGGACTTGTATGTGTATACGTTTGTAGAACTTTTTTACAACTTTTAGCTTCTTCTTCTTCTTTCCCTATTATTATTATAATAAATTTACATTTTTTTTTTAAATGTAACATTGTATAAGATTTTTGTATGCTTTTATTTATTTAGTTGGAACAAATTACACATTAAAAATTATAGAATAAAAAAATGGTATACTTTATATGCCGATTATTTTCTTTACAAAATTAAACATTATCATGTCCAAAGAGAGATTTGGGAGAGAGAATCTAAGAAAATAATAATTAATAATGACTGGGTCTGTCAATATATGGCAAAATCTTAACAGCAATACTACAATTTTTGACTTTGTCACATTTTTGGTAGACCCCGTAATCCGTATATATAATTCTTTCGTCTTAGTATATACCATACATTTTTCAGGGAGCAACAAGACAAATATCTTCCCCAACACGCACGATCAGGTCGTTGGACACGACTTCTTCCAGCGGGAAGGAAAGGCAGTCCTGAAGCGAAGTTGTTGGAGCAGGCGCAGCGCCCTCCAGCGGCGCCACCAAGGAAACTGCGGCATAAATACCTCTCTCATACACGGACTTTGCCCACTTATGGGTAAGATATTACAATTATCGTTCCATACAAATCTATATGTGGTAGCCCAGCGGTGACGCGTCGCTTGTATAACCGAGTGATGCGGGTTCAAATCCGGGTCTCGCACCTCTGATATTTTCATTTTCATGTCTGAATTATTTCTATAATGATTACCACTTGTCTTACGGTGAAGGAAAACATCGTGAGGAAACCTGCATGTCTGAGAAAACCTAGCAAGTTTTCGTAAGACATGTGAAGTCCGCCAACACGCACTGGGCCAGCGCGGTGGACTATGGCCTGATCCCCCTCGTACTGAGGGAGGCCCGTGCCCAGCAGTGGGACGTTAAAAAGGGCTGATGGTGATGATAAATCTATTTAAAATTAAAATAAATAAAATAAAATTTAATTTAGTCGAATCTGTACATTGAATATTTTTTAGAAAATCTAATTGAAGTAAGTAGTTAATTGACAATAACCAGCGATCAGTAGTTTTTTCGTAATACGATCATAGACAGACAGACAAACATTTTAAAAACAATAGATTTGGACTCTGTATCCATAACAATTACTATTTCAATAAAATTTTCCAAAAATATTTAATGCACAGATTTGATTCGGATACATTTTTTTTTATAAATGTATAGATTAAAAATATAAGTTGGGTAAGGTAAATAATTATAGACTAACTAATAGGCAGTTACAATGTGATTCCAGGGCAGCATTTTTCCAAGGTCAAATAGAACAGCCAGTACGAAGTTTGACGAGTCTCCTCACCCACGAAGACATTCCTGTGCTCGTCGCCATTAACTCCAATGGAGTTTATGTTATAGATGACACCGAAAGTGTAAGTAGAATCATTATTTTGACTGACGTCGAAAAATTACGAAGTGTTATTTTCTGGTATGAGTTCTTAGTGATACCACAGATCACATAATACTATACTAGGTGATAGGAACGGATGATAATATTGTTTATTTTCTAGAAAATGTATAAGATCATACTTCACTTAGAATTTCTGAAATAATAATAGTAAAAATCCAAAGATGTATAGTGTACATACATATAAAATTAAAAAAAAAACAAACAAATAAAAAAGAAGATTATTCCATTACAATTATTTTTTTTCTAGACGGTTTTGCTAGGACTGCTTTATGAGGAGCTGTCGTGGGACATAGGTCTACCCTCCGACGACAATGAAGACTGCTTGCCGTGTCTCTTCCTTCAATTTATGGTCGTTGAAAATGGACTACGAGTGTCGAAAATATTACAGGTAATTTATAAAAATGGTTTAAAAACCTTATCGCACTTTACTTGACTCTTGGATAAGTCATGATACTTTTTAACCGACTTCCACAAAAGAGTAATTATTAGATTATTAGATATTGTTAAAACAACTAAGCTATATTTGCAGGTATTTTCAAAACAAGCGATAATGATGGACACTCTGATAGAACATTTCGCGGGAGAGTACAGGAAGAGGCTCGGGCAGGAGACGCCGAGTGAACACGCCAATTACGACTATCACTCTGGTAATTATTACAAAAATATTTTGTTTTTCGTACTAAAATGTGATGAATGTATGATACTCATCACGCTGAATAGGTCAGGTTAAAAGGCACAAATATAGATTATAGTATAGAACATAGGTTAGTATTTATCACGATAAAATGTGCTGTTTTAGTGGGGTAGGTTTGTTTTTGTTCTCGATTGAGCAAGACATTGATGATACTCGTTTGGCTCAGTTGGTAGTGACCCTACTTTCTGCGCCAGCGGTCGCGGGTTCGAGTCCCGCTGGGGGCATTCATTTGCTAATCACGAATGTTTGTACTCCAGTCATGGGTGTTTATATTTATAATATGTATGTATTTAAAATTTATATGTGTAGTATATCAACTATCTGGTATCCGTAACACAAGCACGTTACGTAGCTTACCACGGAACTAGATGGCGCTGTTGTAATAATGTCCCAACATATTTATTTTTATTTATTTATATAATTCTATTCTACGTTATCCAATAAAATGTACCTAAGGAGGAACCAGAAAAAGACAAAACAACGGTATCAAAAATATGGGCAATTTACAAAAATCGAAAAATCAATACTTATCTAAAGCCTTTGGTCATGTAATTATCAAATATGTATATCTTAATATAGTATACTATAATAGTTTTTGTTGCATTTATATCTTGTTGCTTCATAAGAGGGCAGAAAAATCTTAGGAGTTCATATATAAATAGGGAAACATGTTTTAAATCTTTTTTACAAATGGTTGTTCCGCAAGGACATGTTGTTACTCTTTTTTAATTTTTTAACCAAAAACAACATTATAAAATCTAAGTTTTTGACTTTTTAACGTTTTAAATTTTTTCTTTGGATTTGTATATTGTAATCTATCTCTATTTATCGTAATACTAAATCATTAAAAACACAATCGTTCACAACTATCCAAGATGTCTCGTGCCATAACAAAAATATTTGACAATTAATAAAGAGCAATTTACTCAAACAGAATTTTATATAAAACTAGCAAATAGCAAACTAGCAGAACAACGGACCCGCCCGCGAGATTTGCTAGTTCGTTTTTTACATTACAAAAAAATAAAAAATAGGGATTGGTAGGGAGGATGAAAATTTAGAATTATATTAATGCCATATCATAAAAAAAAATAAAAAAAAATGAATTCAGTCTAAAAATAAGAAATAAAAAATGTGGCGAAGGCCATCCTTATCACCTTTTTAATATACACAAATAAAATTCGTTAAAATCGGTCAAGCCGTTTCGGAGGAGTTCGATAACTAACATTGTGACACGAGATTTTTATATATTAGATAATTGATTTTCGAATGTCAATGCTTAGAAAAGTCCACATTTTACTTTAAAAACTTTCTTTTTCAAAAAAAATACTTAAAAAAATAGAAAAAAAAAATAGCTTTATGTACAGTAAAGCACAACATATATAGTGGGTTGTACAAATAAAGCATATTTTAGACTCGGGCAGCATTTCCCTCCCGCCCCTCTCCCGGCCGGACTCCCCGCAGCGCCGCCTCGCCAACAAGCTGTCGCGGCTGGCGCTGGCCACGCACGACGGCCGCGGACACCTGCTGGGCGGCGCGGGGGACTGGGGCAGTGCGAGACACCACCCCTCCTGGATACTGCCAAAGCATTAGACTAGATACAAATCAATAAATTGTTTAAAATACTTGTCTTTCTTTTTTCTCATGAATGCCCAAGCATTAATCTGGATACAAAATCAATAAATTGTTTAAAATACTTGTCTTTCTTTTTCTCATGAATGTCCAAGCATTAACAAGTACAAATCAATTAAAATATTCAAAATACTAGTCTTTATTTTCCTCCTGGATACTCTATAAGCATTAAACCAACATGTACAAAATAATAGGTGGAATTGGGATGGAGTAAAAAAAGTGAAAAAGGGAGAAATATGGACAAACTAAGGAGGCGCTGCGATCGTTAAGATGTCTCAATGCCTAACTTCACGTTGTCTCAAAACTAACTTCATCTGTTTGTACTCATAAACAGTTAACTTCACATACACCATTTACCGATAGCAGTTCGTTATAAATTTTACGAAAGATACAGGCGGGCCAATGCTTTAGCACGTGCTCTCCTGTTCTCTAACCTCCATGGTTCAGAGTGAATTCAGATTTCGGTCAGAGTGAACATCAATACGCAGGCGATCCTGCGACACTCCAAAAACCCCAACGCCCCGACTTAAAAGTAAATAAAAGTAAATCTCTAATAAAAGAATTGACGGTGAACAATTCTAAGGCTTTCGTTGTCTGCTTCTGCAGCCGTTGAGTGTCGGTATGTCGTGATTAATTTGTAATTATACAATGAAAAACAAAAATTACTTAAATTTATTATAAATTTTCATGAACAGTAACATCATAATATTTTAATAATATAGGTACAAATATTAAATTTAAAATAAAAATATTTCAAAAAATTTATTTCATTTTATAGTAATGTCGCATGCGATTGTACTCCTTCAGTAACGGGTGCTTGTCTAAATACTCCTCCAAGATCTTGAATCTTGGGGCTGATAGATCTTTGTGCCTGGTGAGACGCACCTCAAGAGTGTGAACTTTGAATGCTAGTTCGGCGCTGAAAACATAAATTTAAAATTAGTTAAATATTTTGTATATTTCGATAGATCTACAAGTACTGACTTATTACTGGTAAACTACACAATATTATGTATAATAAGTTAATTGTACTATTTTTTTTATTTAAACGAGTACTGCTAGCCTATATACGTTAGGACAGTTAGTTCCCAAGCTGGTTTAAATTCGTTCAGTCTAACACTCGTTCATTAAAAAATATTATGCAAATCTAAGTTTATTCATTATATGGGTTCTGTTAATCTAAATATTTTATATATTTCTTTATTCTAATAAAAAATAGAGAATGATTAAAAAGAACAACGTGAAAACATTGTAAAAGCGCTAGCATAGCGTTGACTCACCTCATAGCAAAATAAGCACTTTCTTTCTCCGGTGTGAGAATGAATTGATTCGCTAAGTACCACAGCCTCTTATTCTTGTACTCAGTGTTAAGCTGAAATCGATATTGATATGAGATATAAAAATAATGCAAAAAACCAAATGAAAATAACTAATTTTTCGAAACCGTGAACAAGTAGGTAATTTTAATTACATAATAAAATTGTGTAAATGTTTACTTAATATGTTATAACCATTTAAATAGTATTATTCCTTTTTAAATCGCCATATTTAACTGTTATGGAATATTCCGGCTATCGTATCACAAGAAGATCTCCAAAAGTTTAAATAAAAGCTTCAGTAGTTATAGGTCTTCTAAAATACTGCTATATTATTTAAGTAATACATACTGCTTATTATTTTTGTATTGAAATTAAAATTTGTAATAATATGGCGAAGGAAAAAAGTCTGAGAGAAACTAAGATGTTTTCGAAAGATATGTGAAGTTTGCCAACCCTGACTTAGCCAGCGTGGTGGCCTATGGCCTGATCCTCTTTGTTTAAAGGGAGGCCTGTTCCCAGCAGTGGGACGTTAAAAATGGATGATTACAATAAATTGAATAATTTACTAGTTGTCACTACCTTGTCGAATCTTTCCTGCACTATGTTCTGCCTAGCCAGTTGTTTTGCTTTAAAATCATTAATGCACTGTTCCCTTATCAGAGTTGCTTCCTTAACCGATATCGTACCAACTCCATGCCCGCTTCCAAACATCCTCGCCAAGTACGGCGCTAGAGGATCGATCTCTGCTTCCTTCTCGCGTTCAGTTATTTCAGCTTTATGAGCTTCCTGTTAGGTGAAACAGCAAAAGTCATTAGAAGTTCAGCTTGGAAATACTAACAGATATCCTTCCTTCGGTTCGCTCGGGCTCGTCCCTATGTATGTTGTATTTTTTTTAGTGGAACCCTAATTCTTTTTCGAAAGCAAAATTATATTTTTTAACTCGTCCTTTTTTTGTCTAGTTTTTAACTAGACAATGGATGCAATTTAGATCATAATATAGATTGAGAGCCTGTGACACCTAAATCATATCAATATTCAATAATATTAGAAATAATTTTATTTTAGGTATCACTGATTTCGATTCACTAATGGTTACAAATGGTAAATTATTACAAGCTTTAGATTCTCGTTTCCAATATTTAAAAAATTATAGATGTAAGATGACCAGTTAGCAAATCATTTACCTGTTCTTTCCAGCCTTTCTTCGCAGCATCATTCCTCTCAGTGTCGAAGAGTGCCACAAACAGTACCGGCTCGGTGAGCTCGCGCTCTCTCTGCTTCAAATACACGGTGACGTCTGTCTCGCGATCGCGTATATGTTTGAGTGTGAGGTGTTCGCTGTCCATGTTCTCGCATAGTGCAAAGTATATATCTAAGGGTCGAGGAGGCTTGGCGCAAGGGTCGGCCTGAAAATATTAAAAAAAGGAATTATTTAAAAATATTAATAAGCATAGACATGTGAAGTCCGCCAATCCGCACTAGATCAGCGTGGTGGACTATGGCCTGATCCCCTTCGTTTTGAAGGGAGGCCCGTGCTCATAAAAAACTTTCCAATTTATATAAGTCAAAATCGATCATTTTTATGATTTGCTTGTATTGTAATTTTTTTGCGTATCACGAAATGCTTAAAAAGTTATCACTTACAATATATCCCGTAGTTTTATCTGGATAGAACAAAATTTGCCCACCAGTCTCCGCTAAGTTGGGCTTAATAAAGCTTCGCGTGTTATTCGTAACAAAGTTATAATCATAATGGTACAGCAATTCTATGGTATTATCTTGGATGTGGTATATTTTTTTCCAAATATCGACTTTAGACGGTACATCGGGGTTGCGGCTGTACGTCTCTACAATATCTTTGACTTGACGTTTGGGATCTGCTTTAGTGCCTTCTATGTAAGATATGAAGCGGGTTTCGAGCCTGAAATATTATAAATGTATACTAAAGTGTTCATCTTAAGCTTTCTCATATTTGTCTATTGATTTTATTTTAGTTAACAAATGTACGTAAATTTTATAGTTTTCCTTTCAAGTTTATTTTCACATAGTAACATATTAATATCAGAGTACAATTTAATCTAAATTTTCGCATATTTTCTTCTGGGTTTTTTCCTAAATAAAATTAGTCAAATCCCTGCTTACAACATCAGCTAGCTGCTAGTGAAAGCTCTATCAAAATCAGCCCAGCCGTTTCCGAGATAAGACGCGATAAACAGACAAAAAAAATATATTTTTTAAAACTACCGTGTATACCTATGTAATTTCATATGCATTTAGTAAAAACTAAAAGGTTATTAATTTGATATTCCAAACAGATGAAGTATCTAATTTATTTATAGCAGTAATTTTATTTATTTGTATAGAACTTATAACTATGTAATTGTCGCATTTTGAAAATTAAAAGAAAACCTTAAAACATGGAGAAAACATACGTGCGAAGCCTAAAATATCTCTTATAAAATGACACAGTCAAATTCACCTACAAATGAACAGCGTGACATTCCAACAAATTCTCTCATAGTTGTATGAAAAAGTATCAATTTCAAAGCACACCTGTCTGTCCTGTCAGTGTAATGTTCGCGGAATGTGAGCGGAGTGCACTCGAGCTTTTGGAGGTGGTCGATACGGGCGTAGTAGTTGAAATCCAACGTGCGCTCGCCTTCCACTGACGTCGAGGGTGCATCCATTGAATACGTATGTTCTGTTGAAAACAAAATTGAAACAAATAAATAAATAATAAAAGTGATAATTCAAATAAATACTTAGATTAAGTTCATTAGGATATATAACTATTATAAATAATTAATTTAAGTCCCATGGGGCCATGAGTACATTTGAAGGGCTAGGTGCGTAAAAAGGTGGGTAGCGTCTATAATCTATATTATTATAGGTATTTACTTTATATAAAATTGATAATATACCTACAGATTTGTGTAAAATAATTTTCATTGTTTTTGCGCTTACATTTTGATCGTCTCGATGTCACGAATGCGAGAGACTATTAAGTTTTAACTCACTAAAGTTTTTCATTAGTTACAAAATAAAATAAATATCCTTTTTTGGAAACAGAAAAACGAGGCACTGAACTGTTATGTCTCTGCCAAGTGTGAAGCTACTTTCAAGATTCCTTTTCAAGTGTACAACTCATTATTATGTATTTAAAAAAATATTAATATCGGGTACGTGGCTATATTTTACTGCTTTTATATTACACACAATTTTTTAAAAAAAGAAAAAAATTACAAAATGACTTATTACTAGATATGAATTTATTTTTAAAACGAATGGCTGTGTGGAGTTGAACTATGCACAAAATTTCTAAATAACATTTTATAAAGAAGGATAATGTAAATCATAATATATTCATGCCGCTAATAATTCTGTCTCAAGGTTAATTTCTAGTTTCAGAATTTGACAAACTTTAGCTTACAAGATTCTATAGCCAAAACCTGCAGTAACGATGTACAAAGGACATGCGGGTTGAGAACGGCGTTTTGGGACGCGTCATGTCGTGCAAACGTTTCATTAAAGAAAATACTTATTCTTTAGGTAAATATTTCAATAAAAAAAGTAGAATTAACTCAAAATACTATTTAATTTATTTATTTTCTATTAATAAAACATTTGTATGATCAATACATAGTGTTCGCCACATGCAAATGATTCTGTATTTATTCAGCTATTTTAACATCCCACTGCTGCTCCCCTTCAAATCGAGGGAGATCAGGCCATAGTCTATCACGCTGGCAAAATACGGGTTGGTGGACTTCAACACGCAACTCTCCTAGGTTTCCTCAGACGTGCAGGTTTCCTCACAATGTTTTCCTTTACTGTGGGACACTTTGGAAATTATTTGCACATAAAAATATCAGCTGCGAGACCCGGGATTTGAAGCCGCTTCTCTCGGTTTCCCAAGTGAGCGCGTTCCTACTGGGCTACCACTGCCTTCCTACTTTGTATAAAATTTTCATTTTTTTAATATAAATTATACGTACTTAAAATGTGATCTCGTCTGCCGATTCCAAATATTTCTCGTATTTCTTTCTTTTGATGATCAATCTTCACAGTTTCCATGTTGTCCACGCGATTTTTGTACCATTCGTAGCTGAAAATTAATTTTGATACTCTTATAAATGACAGTCTTATCATGCATAACTTTAGTTTTAAACAGACATTTTAGTGAACATTAATTGACACGGTAAGTAAAGGCTTTATTCACAAAATCAGCATATCTCAGATATTCTACCCAGATTTTTAGAACACATTTGAAATTGTCAACCCTCATAATATGGTCAGTGTAAGGGTTGAACTTCCCATTTAAAGGAGGGAATTCACAGGAGAGGGATGATAAGAAAGAGCTGATCACATACTTTATTTATAATTGTATACAATACGCATACGAATTTACTGATCATGAGTGGTTATAACTGTTTTATTTTGTTTGAAAAAATGGATAAAATCATAAATAGGTAAAATAAAGTAAGTATTATGCTATTAAATACATACGTGAGGAGTGGCAAGGTCAGGGCATAATCATCAAATATTTTAATCCGTTTGACGACTCCATCTCTTTCTGAATATGGTGCGAATTTCTCCAATAAAACTTTTTTGTAATGAATCACCTTGTGGCTACCAGGGTATCTTTGTTCATATTCTGGAACATCGGAAAATATTGACAAAAAAATAAGTATTAAATCGCAAATAATATCATATCATAATTTATATAATAATAATATATAATAATATCATAATTCTATTTACGTTATATATACGTATATTGCATTACTTAAACCTTGACTGATTTCAATGGCATTTTTTATTACAGTGTCACAGATAAAACAGTGTCTAGAACATTCCTATCTATTTCGTTTAATATTTAAAGATTGTGAACAAAGTATACAAAAACCTACACACAAATACACCCATATAACGAAGTCCTTGCAAAAGCTAGTACCTATTTAACATAATATTTATACCGTCAGCTGTTATATCCAGTTTCTCCACCCAGCTAGGGGGCACGTCGAGGTGTTTTTCAGTATCGGATGCGCTCTTCTTATCAGAGCAGTCGACGCCAACTAATTGTCTTCTAAAGAAAGGCTCGCCGGCCAACAAGTGTTCCCAGCACGATAAGTCGCTTAAGTCGTAGTTGATTTCGCCTAGATTATCCACGGTTTGAAGATTCACCTGAATAGTAGGTAGTATAGTGTAGGTCGACTTACAATATTCTGAGAATTGTACATTTTGTATAGCTTTTACATTATTTACTATGGAAAGAAATTTGAGGTATAATTATTAATATTATAGACTTTTTAGTGTTTGTTGCCTGTCTGTCTATTTCTTATATTTATAGGACTTCTAAATTCTAATACGCAAATAAAAAAGCAATGGCTGTTAATATGTAGCGAGTAATAGACAAAAGCCTAATAGCTCTATGAAATAAATATATTTACACAATTAAGGCACGATGAAACGTGCAAGTTTATGCTTCTTCCTGCAATAAAAGCATGTGTTTGGAACCCAGCATCCTCACGCTAATTGATGACTTACGTGGAAAATCTAAAATGGTTTTTTTTCTATATTCGAATGCTCTTTTCTTTGAAATTACCACATATATTTGGGAAATTCAAATTCTACTAAGTAAGTATTGATTATCTGGCTTTTCTCGCGGAAATATAATATGTAGAGAAATGGTTGAAGTAAAGATATACTTTCTCAAATACCAACAAACTAGATACTCACATAATAATTTTCATTATTATAAACACTGTCAAGATGCTGGTATTGTGGTGCATTTGTTGGATACGAATTTCCTTCACTAGGTTCAATGAAGAAAGGCTCTTCGATGCCTTTGAAGCCGGAAAGTACGAGCACCCAGGCGTGTGTGCGCCACCCGTCGATGTCATCTGGTGGGGGCTTCTCTAGCTCCTAGACCGTAATAAGAATATCATAAAGAATTTAAAGATAATAACTATTAAGGTAATGTCAATTATAAATGATGTAATTATATGTAATAACTTTTATATATATAACTAGCTGACCCGTGCCCACTTCGTTGGGCATAATGTTAATAATCCTTTTTTAGTACAGAGTGTTATGTTTTAATTTCTAATTGCCAAAAGGAGGGTTATACGTAGGTATTTTATTAATATTAAAAATTAAATTATCTATACTAATATTGAAAAAACTACTTTTTGTAACTTAAATATAAGAGTTAGACATATGCTGTCGTTGACTTTTTTGTAGGCATTTTCAAGCTCCACGTCTTTTCTCTAGAACTCAAAAATATATCTTTCATAGTTAAGGCAGCGTTCGTAAGAAACGCTTTCATTCGACCGTTTTTTCTCCGATTCACTTTGCAAAACGGACTACCACGTAAAAGCCTTTTTATTTTTCGTTTTTTTATATAAACCTATGACACTTAGCAATAATGTGGGTTTCTATTGGTGAAAGAATTTTTAAAATCGGTTCAGTAGATCCCGAGATTACCCCTTACAATTTAACAAACACACAAACTTTACTTCTTTATAATAATATTAATTAATATAGAAATATAGATATAGATATAGAATATAGATATAGAATATAGAAATATAGAATATAGATATATAGATTAATAAAACTACTTTTTGTAACTTAAATATAAAAGTTAGACATATGCTGTCGTTGACTTTTTTGAAGGCATTTTCAAGCTCCACATCTTTACTCTAGAACTCAAAAATATATCTTTCATAGTTAAGGCAGCGTTCGTAAGAAACGCTTTCATTCGACCGTTTTTCCTCCGATTCACTTTGCAAAACGGACTACCACGTAAAAGCCTTTTTATTTTTCGTTTTTTCATATAACCTATGACACTCAGCAATAATGTGGGTTTCTATTGGTGAAAGAATTTTTAAAATCGGTTCAGTAGATCCCGAGATTACCCCTTACAATTTAACAAACACACAAACTTTACTTCTTTATAATATTAGTATAGAAGTATAGATATGAGTATATAAGCCAACCCGCACTAGGCCAGCGTGGTGGGCTATGGTCTGATCCCCCTTGTATTGAAGGAAGGCCCGTGCTCAGCAATGGGACGTAAAAAAGGCTAAATTGCATAAGTATGTCAAAGTTAGTTCGGGTATTTTTGTATGTGAGTCAAGCTCAAAGATCAGAAATATAGGCAGGACGTCTGTTCAGTCGGTTACCTAACATATCTTAATATCTAAATTATGTTACAAATAAAAAGATAGAATATGCTTAAATTAATCTTAATTATGATTAAAAAATATCAAAATATTGGAATCCCATACTGACATTTTTTGTTTAGCGAAACTTCTCATAAAGTTAAACCATTCACCATGGGTTCTAGCCACAGAAACATATTGGAAAATTATGTATAGCTATTTCATTTAGCTATTATAATTTAAGGCAGTGGTAGCCCAGCGGTAACGCGTTGCTTGTATAACCGAGTGATGCGGGTTCAAATCCGCTTCAAGTCTCGCACCTCTGATATTTTCATGTGCGAATCATTTCTATCATGATTACCACTTGTCTTACGGTGAAGGAAAACATCGTGAGGAAACCTGCATGTCTGAGAAAACCTAGCAAGTGTTCGTAAGACATGTGAAGTCCGCCAACACGCACTAGGCCAGCGCGGTAGACTATGGCCTGATCCCCCTCGTACTGAGGGAGGCCCGTACCCAGCAGTGGGACGTTAAAAAGGGCTGATGATGATGATTATAATTTAATATTTTATTATAATTCTTACCGCAATTTTCCTTAATCTTTCGTTTTCTATCTTATTCAACTCTGCTTGTTTCTTGTCAGCTTCCTTTCTATCCATCTCCTTGCAGTACTTCGACGTCAGGTCTGGCAGAGGGACGAGACGGTACCGAGGCTCGTCTTCAGGTGGCGGGGGCTCTTCCACTACCTAATTTTTGATATTTTATAATTTATTTTATAACTAAACTCATCCTAAAAACTGTAGAATAGCTATTTATCAGTAGGTACATATAAATAAAATTGAAGTGTCTGTTTTTAATTTTAAATTAACAGCTTTTCACTAAATGCATGATAGTAAATTTTTATTATAATTTTAGGTTCATCTTGTAAGTTTAATATTTATATTGAGATTATAATTTTAAAATGATTTGCTGGTTAGATATCTGTTAGATTCATCACTGGGCTTATAGTTATATAAATTTTATACACAACCTAAAACAAAAATTAAAGTTCCATCTTTTTGCTCACCTCTGCCTCATCAGGTATTTCAGGACAAATAGTCCTATATCGTATGGCCATGCAGGTGTCTCTCTGGGCGCACCCAACTACGACGTACGCGTCGTAGCCGGCGCCTATCAGCCAGGACACCAGCACGTGGGCTAGCTCGAATGGATTGCCACTGCGTCTTATAATCGCTGTGTAGGGAGATATTATACGCTCGGGCTGTAAGATAAAATTGTTAATTAATATAGAGTCTCTCAATATATAGTAGATTAGTGTGACAAATCTAATGTATATAAAAATCTCGTGTCACAGTGTTTGTTATCGAACTCATCCGAAAAGGCTTGACCGATTTTTATGAATTTTTTTGTCTATGTTGGAGAGTATAGAGAATAAGTAGTAGGCTAATTTTTATTTCCCTAAGTGATAAACAGATGGTGGCCCTCTCCAACTTTTTTTATTTTTAGACGTGTAGAATAAATAAATTATAATCTATTTATAAATAATTATCAATGTTTATACAATTGTTAAAATATTTTATATTGTGAAGGGTTAATTAGAAATATGCTCCTAAAGCTGTTTGGTTAATATCAACATGGCGCTTGTATCAGTGCCGAAATATCTGGAACTCTCAAAATTATACTATCATAATATTCTCAGTGATGATGTTTAAAGAATTCATTATACCTATCTTGTACCTGAAATTTGAATACGTATTTAATGTGAAATGAAATAATACTTTCCTAGGTTTACGCGAATATTCGACATTATAAATGAAACTATCTTTTTGGATTTTGTTGCGGATTTATTTTGATTGACGACTCTCTAGGAGACGGACGGAGAGAGACGGGGAGAGTCTCTCCCGTGACCATAATTGCTGTAAAGCATTCGAAACGTCGGGAACCAAAAATCAAAATAAATCCGCGACAAAATCCGAAAAGTTAGTTTCATATTTTATAATGTGAAATGAAATGTTATTAATAAGAGGTTGTTATTGTCATTAACATGAGCGAATAATTCCTTAAGTTACTGATAGATGGCGTTATGAGTATGTAGATTAATATTTTGATACTTTTGCAAAATTATTTTAATTTATTGCTATAATGTTAACAGCTAAGCTTTTAACGAAAATTGAAAGCTCGCTATTATAAATATTTACGTTAGAAAGTTATTCGCGAACTTAAAAATCCTTGAAATTCATAGGCACCAAATTAATTGCTATGCATGAAGAATAATTTGAAATGTTTGAACTCGAAACCGAAGAGAACAAACAACAAGGTTTGTTTTCCGAACAGAATCATAAACGGTTCATTGTAACGAAGGGCGGCGCGCGGGGGCGGGCGGGGGTGGTCGGCACTCTTAGCCTACAAATTGAATCTAAAGTTGTGAGAAAACAAAGTCGGTTGGCGCAAACTTTTCGACTTACTGCTTTCGCTTTTCGCTGAAAACTTTTCAACACTTTCACTGTCCGTTTTTTCTTTTTTTCCAGAACCCCCCCACCCCCTAATATTCTGACTTTTTGTTGTTTGCCAAGTACGATTGCTGACTATTGAAAGTTAAAGTGGTGTTCGGTGTTTTAGTTTATTGACTGTCTTTCGGTGAAATAATGGTACGAATGAAGGTAAAAGTTAGTAGTTTAATATTTCAACGGTCAAAAACCTCTATTAACTTTTGTTGGCTTTTAAGGAATAGCGATCTACTTATTATTGAAATAAATTAATTATAAATACTATTTAATTTTATTCATCTAAAAGATATCTAAATATTTTTTTGAATTATTGCTTTTCAAACTTTACTCGAAGAAAGAGTAGTTCGCTCGCCAAAATGAAGCTCACGCAGTTTTAGTTTTTTATTAATAATAAAAAAACAGTCAGGAAATGTAAACTATGTATTTGGTAGAAGTATTAAAAAAGTATTCTTGCAAAACAAGAAAAATGTCTTGGACCATGACATTCGTTCTCTACATTCCTCTAAGGTTTTTAGTAATAGGTACGCGTTGGGTGGCACTTCTCGACCACCCTTTGACTACTGCACTCGAGATAACGTTAGAAAGAATGGTCCACATAGCTCATGCATATCTCATGCAGAAATATGTCTTTGAATGTGTCCTCCAGAACTATTATCGTTACTTTCTTGTTCTTAAATTTTATGTAATGATACAAAATACAAAAATATTATTATAGATACAGATATTTTTGTGTCTATAAAGTTACTGATCATGGTAACACCTAATAATGTAGAACAAACCGTTCTCATGGGAAGTGCGTTTTGATTTGATGTTAAAGATGCTATTTTTAATAATTATAATAGATGGTTGACCGAATGACGCTAGGGCTTCTTTAAAGTAAGGATTGGACTGTATATTATATACTGTACTATAGGGACAAAATGTTTACTATGCCGTAGTGTTGGGTTATATTATTATTAGCCGTAGCGTCTACCAATAAAGCCGGGTGTAAAGCCAAGAAACGCACTGGGAGGTGGGTGGTGTACCATGCGGGTTGCTTTAGGTACTTCTCTGATAACAGAGTGAATTGTTGTAGTCTGTTGTGGTCTGCTTCGTCAGACCTGCCGTCGCAATAAAGTAATAAAATATTATAATACTAGCAAAAAGCTGAGCTTTGTGAGGACTCGCGTTGTTTTTCTAACGGGTAATAATGTTACAGCCTTAGACTAATAACACCTAGACTGATAGTTTCATACATAATTCCGCTCAATATTGAAGTAGCATTAGCATGAATGTGTGCGTAAGTGTCACAATCTAATGGCGTCTGATTTGTTTACAAATTAATTTTCTGTATAGACGAATGTTTTACTTTAAATTATAAGTTGCCAAATAGTACCTACCTGTGAAATGTGATTTTCTTTTTCTTAGTTTTATTATGTGACGTGTTATGACACCCTTTCACTGCAGAGCAAGTCATTTTTAAATAAATAAAGCGGGAGCTAAGACTAAGTAAGTACCTAAGTTGTACGTATGTAGTTGTGTAAATTGACAATTGACATTGACACGACGGGAAACGTATTTAGCCCTATCTCGAAATCTAGCCAAAAAAAGTGGTTACAATTCGCTTGGACCAACACTCCATCTAGGTGTTATATATCTATGGTTACAGCGATGTTAACTCTTTGGTTTTCTAATAGATGGCGTTATTAGTACAATAACATTCTATCCAATGAACACAAAATTGTTAATGTTCATTTTTTATTGGTCATAAAATTATATTTCTTTTGACGAATAACACATGTAGATATGAAGTTAAATGACTATGTTAAAGCACATATCTATAGGCGTGATAGTTTTTCAGTAAAGTATATCACAAAATGCTCAGGTTGTGGGATAGTGATAGGGCTCCCTTCGCTCATGCTAATAAAATAACTGTTGTTATTTTATTTTTTTAATAAGCACGAACATCCATAATTAAAACAAAGTTTTGATAAATGTTTACCTTATGTACCTTCCTAGTAATTGTTTAGTGCCTCGCCTATTTGAATACATTATCTTAAATACGGATTAAATTCCCAGAATCCTAATAGTTTTAAAAAAGAATAAATATTGAAAAACCTAATATATAATAAAAAAAAACTAAAAACTCTGAAAGTTAACAATGAATATTTAGTTACTGAAGTGGTTTATGTATATCGTTTTATTATTTGGACTTTTATAAGTTTCTTTCAAAAACTATTACAAGGGTAAGAAGGTCCCAGTACTAAGCATCCACTAGCGCAAATTTAATACTGACTGTACTTGCGAAGTTTAACCTAAAGTCTGGTATTCACTATTATTTTATAAATTCTAAATAAAATATATGCGAATTAAATCGACAGGTATTAAGTTTTAGCCATGTAGTTAAATAACTGTTAATTTCTGAAGATTATAAGAAAGAAATAAAAAAATATTACAATGAAACAAATTATGAAATCTCACATTAATTGGAGCTCTTTAAATAAATATGTTGGGACATTATTACACACAGCGCCATCTAGTTCCGTGGTAAGCTAAGCTTGTGTTACGGATACTAGATAATTGATATACTACATATATAAATTTTAAATACATACCTACATTTTATAAATATAAACACCCATGACTGGAGAACAAACATTCGTGCTATACAAATGAATGCCCCTAACGGGACTTAAACCCGCGAGCGCTGGCGCAGAAAGTAGGGTCTCTACCGACTGAGCCAAACGTGTCGTCAAAGCTCTCGGTGCTCTATCTGCATGCATCTCTATCAAATTCAAATGAAATTCGAGCTATATTAGTTCTTTGTTGATTTTCATACAACCCAAGTTATTTATTCGTTTTGCATATCCTTCTAATTTTACAAATTGCTTTTTTTAATATCAGTTACTTATGTCTTAATTAGACCAGTGAGAGTCTAGAAGATTGACAAAGACTTTAATTCATGGAAATCAATCATTCACCTATACTATTACTACGGGAGGTAGCGCTATAGTTGAACAAGTCATTTTATACCGGCTGAAAATCATAACAATAATAGTTTTCCCCTCATACATAACAGCTCTGAACGTCAGCTGCTCCGATAGCGGTGGAGCTAAAGGAGACAGCATGACAAAGTCATTGGAAAAAAATCTGCTCCGATGAATTTTATACCAAGCGAAACTTGTATTAAATCATTGTTTTAATCATATTTTTTCAAAAAATTATCGTCAGCTGTATTGACGAGGGGGGGTTCAATGTCAGTCACGTGCATAAACCTCATTAAAAATTTGACAAATAAAGTTATTTTATACCTTATGAAATTTATGTATCTCAATTTTTATACTTTCAAAATAATACATAAAATCGTCAGCTGCACTTTGGACGGGGGAAACACCGTCAGTCGTCGTGATAAACATGTCGCGACCTCAACGCATTCGAGCGTTGCATAGTATCTTTGGAACATAAACTGACGATCTTTACACCCACAAACAATCAGCTGACGACGATTTTTTGTTTCTTTAACATTTAAATTATCTTATACTTAAAATCCAATAAGCATAACATCAATTTTATATAAATCACACCACAGTATATTTACTTATTCCGTGTAGGCCCCAAATTATATTAATATGTACTCTAACATCAAGGAATTTCATGTTGTAAAAGTCTCTCTACTTCAACGTACCTTTCCTAAAAAATATTATTCTGGCCTCCTGGTAGAATATACCTGGTAGTTTAGAATAATAACACCTAGAATGATAGTTTCATACATTCATTTCATTCATAATGTTGCAAGTAATTTCGTCCAAAAAATTGGTACACTTTTAGTAGTGATAAGATGTTCTGATACAGATATTTTGATGATTCTCTTGGGGAATATGAATCACATTCAGAGTAACCTAAAAATTCATTTGTTATTCGGAACTGGAAATGCGCAACGTTACATCGATGTTACTCAACTGTACGAAACATTAGGACCTAGCTTATGCGCATCGTTGCCAGGATTTCATGCATTCACAGGATGCGACTTTAATCCCGCTTTCTATAGAAGAGGGAAAAAAAGCCATTTGAAATTTTAAGACAGTCAAAATCATTTATAAAAGTATTTACAGATATAGCAAATATAGACGACTCTAACATACATCAACTCCAAAAAAATATCGAAGAATTTGTATGCCGAATGTATGGTTTGAAATCAATCGGTAATGTCAATACAGCACGAGTAGCAACTTTCATGAAAGCCTATAAAATGAATAACCAAAAAGACAAATTCGCCCTTAAGCATACAATTGACGGTGCAATATTCCCTCCATGTCAATCAGAATTATACCAGCATATACTACGTACAGCCTATATAGCGCATCTTTGGAGTCATGCTCATCGGTCAGTTCCATCAGTATCATCACACTTACACTACGGATGGAAGGAAGAAAATAATAAATTCACATTTAAGTGGTTCGACGGTGACCAAGTTCCACCATCAGTAACTGGAGTTACAATTAACGATGAAAATCCTGCAGGTATTTATCTATAGTTCTTACAACACACCGAAGTTAAATAAAAGTAATTTCGATAAACATATAAAATATACACTTTCTTTACAGAAATCGTAGAAAGTGATGTTGTTGAAACATCACTTAATATGGAAGAAGATGATGCAGAGGAATTAGAAGAAGAGCGGAATGTTATCATCGACAGTTCCGATGACAGTTATGAGGAAAGTGATGAAAACGACACAGACACAGTAGAAGATGCATATGAGGAAGTAGAATAATATTTTACGTATTAATAGAAATCTAAGTTTTTGTCTTATTTATGTTCGTTAAAAAAAGTTTCTTCAAGTAATTAGTATATTGCTTCTAATTAATAAATATTTCTGTATGTAATTTGGAACGTACACGAAATAAATAAATATACTGTGGTGTTATTTATATAAAATTGATGTTATGCTTATTGAATTTTAATATAAGATAATTTAAATGTTAAAGAAACAAAAAATCGTCGTCAGCTGATTGTTTGTGGGTGTAAAGATCGTCAGTTTATGTTCCAAAGATACTATGCAACGCTCGAATGCGTTGAGGTCGCGACATGTTTATCACGACGACTGACGGTGTTTCCCCCGTCCAAAGTGCAGCTGACGATTTTCTTTATTATTTTGAAAGTATAAAAATTGAGATACATAAATTTCATAAGGTATAAAATAACTTTATTTGTCAAATTTTTAATGAGGTTTATGCACGTGACTGACATTGAACCCCCCCTCGTCAATACAGCTGACGATAATTTTTTGAAAAAATATGATTAAAACAATGATTTAATACAAGTTTCGCTTGGTATAAAATTCATCGGAGCAGATTTTTTTCCAATGACTTTGTCATGCTGTCTCCTTTAGCTCCACCGCTAGTGCGACAACTGACGCTCACTTTACTGATTTCCCAACATTAAAGAACTGTTTAAAGTAAAATTCATTCGGTATAAAATGACTAAAAAAAATGCAGCGCTACCTCCCGTAGTATATTGTATTGTATAATGTCGCCCTATTTTGAAGTCACACTGCTGGGTACGGGCCTTTGTTACGCTTTCACGTGAAAACTACTTAACCGATCATCATGCAACTTTGTACATATATTCTTGGAGGTATTAGAAGTAACATACTTTTTTATTAAAAAATAAAATATTTTTTACGAAAGATAATAATTCAAAATCTAGCTACTTAAACGCCATCTAGCATTCCAATAATGAAGTTTTTGGAACTTCATTGTACTATGTAGTCATTTTAAAAAATTGATAAGCCCAGCCAAGCAATAAAATATAGTTATCATAGTTCATTTCAATTGTAATGATCTCTGGCTTCAATGCGATCGAAGCCGCGGGTAAGAGCTAGTATAATTTATAATTAAATCAATAGAAAAAAAGGGTGAGAATTTCCTAAACATGTTATCTAGTTGTGTGAAGACATATTCAGAAATTCCGCCGAAGTGCGAGAGCACGCAATATACTAGCATCATGTCCGTGTGTCACACCCTTGTCGTTTCTACTGTTTTAGAACTATGTGAATGAAATTTAGCATGTACAGAGCGCGCTCGGATAGAGATCTCATTTAATATGCAAGTAACATTTATACAATAAATGATTCGATGTCCTTCAAAGTACTTCAGAGTACACATAAACGATACTAAAATTTCTGTAATAAGAATACCACCATATTTTATAAGATTCAGACAATACAAACTACTTATATATTAAAAGTTTGATTTTGAGTGTAACGAAATAGAATCTGCGATCAGTGATTCCATTCGAAATATTTAAGGAATTTTTATTTTATTTTTATAGGACGACACGTTTGGCTCAGTTCGTAGTGACCCTACTTTCTGTGCTAGCGGTCGCGGGTTCGAGTCCCGCTGGGGGCATTCATTTGTTGAGCACGAATGTTTGTACTCCAGTCATGAGTGTTAATATTTATAATATGTATGAATTTAAAATATATATGTGTAGTATATTGAGTATCGACTATCTGGTATCCGTAACACAAGCACGTAACGTAGCTTACCACGGAACTAGATGGAGCTGTTGTAATAATGTTCCAACATATATATTTATTTTTTACTTATAGTAAAAAGTAGAACAGCTATTCTCATTAATATTAAATTACTACACTTAACCAAAAATCTATGTATCTACATTTAATACGGCCACTCAATAATTTTAGCTTACGAGTTGTTCTGAATACAAAAACTTAACTACGAGATCTATCAAAACTTTAGTGAATTATTAATAAGTAATTAAAAAAATACTTTATAATATTCATTCATCATTTCTGAACCTTTAATTACTAAACTAACGATCTCTATTCTCAAAATTGTGAAAAATGTCTTCTAAATACCCGGCTAATACACAAAAGACACTATACGAGCAAGTAGCGCATATAATATTCCGTTGCAAAGCTCGCCCAGAATACGGGCACGGCATTGCAAGCACAAATTAGACCTTCCACGTTCCACGCTTTGAGTTGCGCTTGACCAAGCGTTATTCGAATTTCGAACAAGACGCTCGCTCTAGAGATGTGCACAGTTCGGCGTTCGCATATCGTTATCGATGGACTGTATCGATTGGCAACGCCGCTGGCGACGCTCGGATGCCACTCATGCGAAACCGTGAACCGCCTCTAATTGAATGCACTGCGACATTTTTGGTGTTATCGATGTTTTGCAAATAATTTATGAGTTTGTTGTCGCAAGCTTAAACAGATTAAAACGTTGCCATATACTTCTATTTATATTTAGATTTTATTTGTATGATGGTGATGATATTTATAAATTCTAAGAAAATAATGTTATACTTACTAAAAGTCTATTAAATTATATCTATGATAGTTATTTTTTTATTTAAATTAAAATATCAAATAATTTTAATTGCATATAAAATACATATAAAAAATATTGTATATGCAATGTTGAAAATAAATTGTAATAAAAAATGTTTAGCTGGATATAATGCAGATACAGTATTTACACACGATTAGTAATATAAATGTAATGCTAACAAAAGAATATTGAGGCTGAAATATTGTAGTAAAACTCAAAAAAGTATACTATCGATAAAAAAAATAAAAAGACAAAAATTTGCAACTCGTAGCCAAGAGGGAGTCCTCTTCAAGAACGGCAGTACGCGAGAATGATTTGCACCACCCGCCGCCGCCGCGCGGTCGCGACGTGAATTAGTGATGGAGTCTTTTACGCTTTATTTTTTTGTCGACATCGATAATTAAAGGTAATTTTTATTTCCATTATAACTTCCGTTACTTTATCGTGTATATGTTTATGCTACTCGTTAACATTATAGATTCTATGGTCGTTTGTGTGTAAAATAAGAAATGCGTGCAGGTGGCCGTAGCTAGTTTTTATAACGTCTCCATTCCTCGAGCGGTTGACCGAGTTGGGTTCATGTTGTCGCGTCGTCAAACAAAGGAGTGTTTTTGTCACGCGGCGCCACCCTCCCGCCGCGAGTCGTGTCCGTGGCGACGAACGGCCGCGGGCGTCGGGCCGGCCGCGGATCGATATCGCTCGAGATCTCGGCCTACGAGCCCGCCTCGCCGGCCATTTGCCTACCTCGACGCCTCGGGCTCGTGTGTACATAACCCGCCACCCACCACCCAGGACCGATACACCCCCGCAGATTACCGCCTACAAAGCAAACTTCATTGGTACGTGCATGCAATATGCGCAAGGAGCAGACCCGAATTGCGCCTCGGACTCTCTACCCAGCAGATTGCTTTGATATCCGACCTAGCTCCGTATTTAGCACAACCAATTCGAGTTCATTGCACATCGAATCTTAGCCGTGGGCCTAGAACACAATTCTAGTACATATGAGACACTGCAATCACGTTAATTACTCGAGCGTAGGATCTCTCTTACCAGAAACCGAATAGCTGAAATAAACTAAGACGGCATGCAAGGTGTATCTCGTCTTATATGCTATTCGTATCGTATAGAGGTGTTTACTGGAGATTGTAAATTTAATATAATTATTCAATATCTACAAATATGTAGGACAAATATATTATTATAAGTTTAGAAGTGCTATCAGCAAATGTTTTTTTTTAAGTAAACTATTTTCAGACAAAACATATTTTACAAAAAACCTTGTCTCGTCATTAGTAAATTAATGTATTAAAAATAAGCAATGTTTTAAAACTTTTATATATTTGCTAAAGATGACTATGGATGCTGGCATAGTATGCATCAGACGAAGCAAACTAATCTGACGTTGCACGGCGTATAGAAATGCTCGTGAATTCCAATTGAAAAGCTCGGGAGGGTCGTAAATCGGCCAAGTGCAGCGCTCCTCTGTCCTGCCACCTCGGCGAAAGAGGGAAAGTTCACATTTGCATATTGGCCTCTGTCGCCAACTAACTCAAACAAACTTCTCGCGCAGTCGTTGAGTCAACTACGGGTAACTTTTAATTTACTTCGCAATATTCATTTCGCCCATTACTTTTAAATTGCAAAAAGTCTATGTCAAAATATAGGCAAAGTATTTATTTCAAAAGCAACGGAACTTGGTAATATTACTATATGTAGGTACATAGTTTTGAAACTTTTGTTAATCTGATTTGGGCCTAATTGACCAAAACTTAATAAGTCAAACAATAATTATTACAGTAGTCGTGAATAGTAGCTTGTAATCACTTACAACAAAAAACATTTATGATGAACCGAGTGCTTTATCATAATAAACTGACGGAAAAACAAACAATAAAGATCTGAATGAAATGAGTACGAGAGTTGAATGTGAATGGATGGCTAGGCGCCGGCAGTTGGTCGAGCGCCTTCGGGAATATTTTAGCGTATTTCAATAAAGGCGCGACATCTTTAATCTAGGCGGGATCGGGTAGGGGCATAAATCTTGCAGGTCCGGGCGAGTTTTGAATCATTTAGCGCGGTGCGGCTTGAGCCCTGCGCGACTTCCGTCCGGCACGTGCGCCCCTCCGCCCGCCGCCTCCCGCTACGAACGCGTCTGTCTTACCGAGACAAAGGGGCGATAGGGATGTGAATATTTTTGGGTTATCGATAAATAATATTTTATTTATTTTTGTTTATCTTACGTGTTTTCAATCCATACTAATATTATAAATGCGAAAGTAACTCTGTCTTTCTGTCTGTCTGTCTGTCTGTCTGTTACCTTTTCACGCCTAAACCACCCAACCGATTTTGCTGAAATTTGGTATGTAGATAGTTTGCATTCATGAGAAGGAAATAGGCATATTATTTTTTGGAAATTCAACCCCTAAAAGGGTTAAAAGGGGTGGCAAAGTTTGTATGAGAAAAATATTTTTATTGCACATTTTTGCATGAAACTTTGAATTAATGCTTTTTAGTACAAATGATGAAACACGTATTTCAGGGTTTTTCGAAATTCACCCCCATTGGGAATTAAAGGGGGTGGCTAAGTTTGTATGGGAAATTTAATTCTATTGAAATATTTTGCGTGACACTGAAATAATGCTCTGCAATACAAATTAAGAGGGCCAGAACTTTAAATGGGGAATCAGTCCTTGGTACATTATAAGTAACAGTATATAAGCAAAAATGTTTATTGTATTTACTCTTAGCGCGAGCGAAGCCGCGGGCACCGCTAGTATTTTATAAGAAGTTGTATAGTTTTACGGAATAAATAAAAGTATAACAATAAAAAGAAGTAAAATTGTTATACTTATATGTCTTTGCAGAAAATATTGCATAGATTGATGGTGAAATAAATAATGAAAGAGAATTTGTTTTAATAACAAATAGCATAGACAGTAAATATACAGGTACAGGAACAGATAAATAATAGATTATATAATAAGAAATTCAAATTATTTCAAATCATTATCATGATCATCTCCTCCAGTACGAAGGGAATTATTTCAAATACAAAAATTTAAGTCCAGTACGTTCAATAATTGTTAATTAAATATGGTAAAGCAGGAATTATATTTAAAGTTACTAAACACATATTTTAATAGCTGATTAGGTAATCCATCGCAGAATAATTAAACAGTCGACATTCAATCCAGTTTATCCCATCCCTAGCGCACGACGTCCGAGCCTCTCTAATTTGAATTCACGGAGACTCCGCGACGCGTCCGCCGCTTCGGCCGCGCCCGACTTAATGAATCGCGGGGGGTGGGGGCGCCCACTGGGGGTCGTAGGGGGGGCGATCGGACGGCCACCGCATCCTCCACGCGGATAAGTGACGCCCGTGTTACTCCGTATATAGCTCCTTATGTATTGCCGCACATAGCGACCGGCCTGTACCTACGTACCTACGTAACGCTCGCCAAATTTATGTCCCGCACATGTCTAGAGACCGCGGCGTACCTTTAGAGGGATTTTGCGTGTATACGAACAAACAGGGGCCGTCGAAGATATTTGAGATGGAATTTCGTGTGGACCTTTATTGATGAGTTGCCAAGGCGGTGCCTTTATCTGCGAGACTGTTACAACTTACAAGACCGGCATTAAGATTTACTTATATAACTACTGTTTCTAAAAGCAAGAACTTCGAATTTATTTAAAACACATAAGTACAATAAAAAAAATATAGTTCTACTAAAATTGTACCAATAATAATGTTCCAAGCAATTAATTACCATAATATTAAATAAAATCTATATATATATACAAATGAATTACTACCTTTATACAATATGTAAAATAATCGAAAAATTAAAATAAAATTAATATCTAACCCTATCATATCGTCGCGAACAAATTCAAGTCGACTGTAAACAAAAACTTTCTAATGGGCAATTATGTAAATGGGCGATCGCTGCAAACAATCAAAACGCAGTAAATTATTCAAGCGGTTCGAATTTGCTTGGGGCTACTTTAGTAAAGTTTTTGAAGTAAATCTGTACAAAAATGATATGAACAAACTTTTTTACAATAAAAGATAAATGTAAATAGCTTTCTAAGTTTATATTATCATATGACGAATATTTCTTTAAGCAACAAATAGATTTGAGGAGTGTTAATTGCAAGAAAAATAAACAACCAAACAAGGGTTCCGAACAATATGCGTTGGATCACGAAGAGAGCGCATTTTTTGCCGAACTAATCACTCGCCCCCTAATACATAGCCTTGGAATGGTCCTCGGTCGGGGTCCTCGCGGCAGCCGTGGGATCTCGCCATTATTCCCTATAATCACGCGATATCGATTGACGACGTGCGTGTAGCTCTAATTTGGTTTCTCTCGGAATTACGCGGTAGGTATATGGTCTCGTATTTCGGATTCTTTGCCTCTCTTTTGTACAGGGAATTTAATTTACTTTCTTTTATCTGGCAATACATTAATTATTAAATGTTATAGCTTTTGCACACAACTTCCCTCGTGTTTGGTAGAGATGAAACGACCCCGTATTGTTCTAGAATATAAGCTATTTCTATTTCTAGATCATCAGAAATTATAAACAAACTAACAAACTCTCGCATCTTTAATATTATTGTTTATAAGTAACTTAAAGAATACTAAAGTAATGAGTTTTCATCTCTCAAAATCTAGGCCAACAATTACTTTGAAAGAAAAGTAAAAATTATAACTACAGTAAAAATAAGTAAAATTTATAAAAAAGTGTATTATTTACTTATAATTACTGCTTACTGCTGCTATTGTATATAATATGTACCTCACAGTACTTACTTTTTTTTTAATTTTTACTTTGAATATGTCGTACTATAATGTTTAAAAGATCCTCGAAAGCCACACACAATGTGCGTCCGTCACACTAATTATTTTATTTCCTTTCATGTGACGATAACCACCGGACGTGTGTATACAGATTATTTTATTTACTACGAGTCGACGTACAAATGTATTGGGGTCAACCGAGCCGTGTATTCTATAAGCTTCAAATTAGCCGCATTTTTGTAAGAGAGAATGTGTGCGGCCTTTCTTTTCATGGTGAAATAAAAATTGCAGGAGGACTTTTTCTGGTGCACGCGTTTTTGGCTTTGTCCACTCTTTACTTTATTCCATGACGTCTTTTTTTCTGGTTCATAATTATGTAACTGTAACTAGAGAGAGTATAGTATAGTATATTTATTAAAATTTTTATATACTTAGGTGTATCTATTATCTATGTAAACAAAATCTAAGAACATCAACACTTATTCCGATGTTTTAATTAGTATAAGGTTATTAGGCGAAAAAATTAGAAAGGTTGTCTTAATAATGGAAAATCGGGAAAAATGAAGTTTTCTAAGCATTACAGTGTTTAACTCAAAAAATCAAACATTGATTTTTAAACTGACTAATGATAGCTTGTTATTTACATTATTCTATTTTTGCTTTTTCGAAGCTGAATTCGGTAGACCTTGTTTCGTTCTTCTCCTATCACTCATCTTGCTCTATTATTTTTCTGGAACATCTAATGTATTGTTTCTCCGATTCACGAATAACATTTTCTCTTTCACATATTTTCACATATAATATAATAAGTACGACTAAGGATTTGTTTGGGCTCCTTTGAAGACCCAGGCATGCTAATAACAAAGCCTATGAAACATAACTCGGCCAACATTGAGAGGTGATAACATCTCACAGCACATGTAGAATGAACTATTATAAATAAGTAATAATGTTCTCCGACCGATTCCGGCCATGGCGGCCAATCTCATTAAGACTGGCCAAGTACTCTCCGAGGCACGAGGGTGACACACCACCAGCTTCCCAACTCCGGGCTGTTACTGAGGCTTACTAAATAGCAAGACTCAATAACTAAACTTGGCCCGACCCGGGACTCGAACCCAGGACCTCTCTGCTAGCCACTACACCAACGAAGCAGTTAACACAATACAATAGTAATAAAACACCGTATAAAAGTTTAAAATTAGCAAATATAATTCATAAGTCATACCTATCAAAACATAACCGCCCGAGCCGGATGTTTTGTTACATAACGAGCGTTCAACAGGTGGTATCATTAAGAAATATTTTATAGCGCTCCGTAAGCTCACAATGTCAGCAAACTTTGCGAAAGTTCCGATTCTCTTCATATTGATAACTTTGAACTTTTGACACGATGCCATTGTTTTAATATAGTAGTGATGTTTTGTATTACATTTTTGTTTTTCACTATTATATGAAAAAAAATTATGAAAAATAACAAAAATCATAAATTCGCAAAAAATCCGAAAAGATTTTAAGCTTACGTCAAACATTAGCGTATATATAACAAAGTAAAAAAAAAAAATAAATCAAAATATACTTTATTCAAATAGACTTTTACAAGCACTTTTGAATCGTCACTTTTACATTATTATAGGAATATAAATCAAGTGTCAGTCTGTAAGTCTGGGACTTGGGAGTAAGCTACCACCGACTCGGAATGCAGTTCTGCCGAGAAGAGCCGGCGAGAAACTCAGCAGTTGCTCTTTTCAAAAAATATATTTGATTACAATATTTATTGCATTACAATATTTATTTATTTATCCTACGTGAGACACAACAAGACATTAATCCCACACATTTACATCTTCTAAGTATTCACTGATGGTGTAATAAGCTTTATTCAATAATGTATTTTTAATTTTAGACTTAAATTGCTCCAAAGGTAAGCTCAATATGGGCTGTGGAATTTTATTATACATGCGTACACCTTGCCCCATAAACGATCTATTTATTTTTTGAAGGCGAAAACTGGGTGTTACAAGTTTATCCTTATTTCTAGTATTTATATCGTGTTTGTCGCTAACAAGTTAATAAACTAATATTATACAATTTTAATTAACGACAGTAGTAACCCACTGGTAACGCTCTTGCTTATATAACCGAGTGATACGGGTTCCAATCCGGGTCCTTTGATGTTTCCATTTCTTACATGATTACCACTTGTCTTACGTTGTTAGAAAACTAGTCAAGAAACCTTCATGTCTGAGAGAACCTATCAAGTTTTTTTTATTTTATATTGGTCAGCGAGGTGGACTATAGGCTGACCTCCCTCGTACTGGAGGGAGGCCCGTGCCCAGCAGTGGGACGTTAAAAGGGCTGAATACATACATAGTAATAATTTATGTTTGTAAATTACATCTGCAACGTTGCTTCAATTTTTTAAGCATGTCAAATAAGTACTTAAATCATTAGAACGGTTAAGAGTATCAAATTAACGATTTCCTTATGTTCTTATAAAGTGTTAAATAAAAAGTGTCGGCAACATAAAAAGTTATTGAAAAATTTCTTTGCAATTTCTTAGCAGATATGTTCGGCATCACAATGAGGGCGGCCCCGCGGGAGGGCGACGTGCCTCCCAGATGCGCGCGCGCTTGCAGGGATGCATCAGGAATCGATGATTTTGATTAAAAAGTTAGATAAAGGTGTACCATTGTATTATTATAAAGTGACAGTTTTTTTTCGTATCTAATGTATGTTTGTGTGTGCAAATTATATAATATGTTTTGGAGATATAAAAAGTATAAACAGAATTCTAGTTTTCAGTTGTTAGTTTTGGAGGTGTATTTAATAGACTTTTGTCGCAAAAAGCAATAATGCAATTTTATCTCTAAAACCATTATTAGCCATCTAGCCATAATGACGACATAGGTTGATCCTACATCCTACTATAATCATAGCTTTACATGTACAATGTACATATATCATAAAAAACACATTAACAAGTTCCCATAACTATACCCGCGTTTCCCCGCGACAGTACCTATCGCGTGATAGCACTCCCTGGCGGCCGCGATAAAATCTCGCGAACGTGCGTGACCACATCCTGTTCCCTATCGCCTGTTACCCTCCCCCGACCCCCCTCCACCGCCCTCTTCCCTCCACCATGGCGACGTTGCATGCTTACGCGCATGACATCGCTTCCGCCCGCGACGTAGCTCACCGCAAGCCTCCTGAGGTATAACGTTACATACGTTCACCTGATTGAATGATAATTCCCTCTTCAACTCTAAACCACATTACGGTGGTGACAATTGACGTGTAGTTTAATGGACGGTAATTAATATTAATTACTAGTTAGTAAAAATAGGACCTAAAATAGAAGATATTTGTTACCTAAAGCTTTCAACATTTACTAACATATTGCAGTGAAGACTTACAAAACTCAGCCAATAATTATTTAAAAACCTGGATGGTGTAGTTGCTAGCATGTACGGCTGCACACCCGAAGGTATTAGATTCGAGTTTCAGGTCGGTTTAAGTTTAGTTATTGAGTAATTTTGTTTAATACACAAAATCGGGAGGACAGTATTTTTAGTATGTGTAAATTATACTGAACTTCTAAGGAGAAAGAAAACCGTCATGATCGTCAAAAATAGGAATAAAATATGAAAGAGAAACTAGTAAAAGGGATTTTCAAGTAAGGCGAAATTAAAAAACCTATAAAGTATCAACTTCGCTGTAGATTTTTTAGTAGTAAGTAATGTGGGAGATGAACAGACGGCGATGAAAAAACAAGTCACCTGTGAACAGTGATAACGGTATTGAACAGATCGTAAAAATATCGACCACAAGTGGGTAGAGTTGTTCATTTCTCGCGAAAAAATTTTACCAAAACCCTTGTAATTATTATTAATTTAATTGTTACAAGTAATAAAAAAATTGAGTTTAAAGTTATAGATATTTGTGAAATGTACTTATACTTAAAATAGAAAAAAGTGAAATCCATATTTTTAAAATAATTGGATCTTTTAACTGCGCAAGACACTGACACCTGGAATGCCCCGTACCGTTTTCGTAGGACTTTTTCTAATATACAGGTTATAAGTCACTTGAATTATGAACATTACATTACACATTTGTCTCTCTCTCCACTTGAATTCGTTCTATGTGTGATTATATATATTCCGATATTTTTACACTCAAAGCAGCCCATAAGTTGATCCAGATAAGCAGTTATCATCACACTTTATTTCATAAAGTCTGTCCAGTAGTTTTCTCGTAATCGCTCTCAGACAGACAGATAGACAAAAATACTATAGATAATATAATAATACAGATAAAGTTTAAAAAAAACGATAGACTCGGCCTCATTATCGATAAATAATACCTAATAATTTCAACAATATTTACCAAAAAAATCGATTAAGTAATACATAGTAGTTTTTTATACAAGAGTGGCTAGTCTTCTGAAAACAAACATCATTAGACACAGATCAAAGCTTTTTCGATATTTTTGCCATTTCAATTTTATTTCGCTCCTGTTTTTCCGCACAGAATGTTGGAGCGAGATAAAAGGAGCCTCATTATTAGCGGTTGCAGCTGCGAATTACTCGACTTGGACGCGTTTCGATGAGTTCCGATCGTGTAATCTTTTGAAAGCAGGTAGCGATAAATAGGTAATGGGGGACTGTATTGATGCGCCGAACAAATGTACGTACGTACAGACTGTTCTGGGGCAAGAAAGATAACAATTATTATTATAGATGTGTAATCAAATTTGGATTTTACGCTAAAAACTTATTAGTTTCCAGTTTTTGTAAGTAAGTGTGAGTTTTAGTAACATTTTCTGTTGTTAGTTGCGTTTTTAGGAGTTCCTGAGGACTTTAAAGAAAGGAATTGCAAAATTGTCGCGAATAATTTTGGTTGCACAAAAATATTATCTTAATGTATACTTATCTAAGTATAGGCTTATAAGCATTGAAGTCTGAAGAATGTATGGAGTAGACAAAAAGCAATAAGTTTCGCTACATTATTTCTACATACATCATAAAATCAAAGTCAAAATATACTTTATTCAAATAGACTTTTACAAGCACTTTTGAATATGAAGTATGAAGTAGTATATGTGGTTAAAAATAAATATTTTAACCCCATATAAAATGTATCAATATTTTAACCACAAATTAGGATTCATGTCCTATTTAAAGTTAGGAACTATAAAAAAGTGAATTTAAAATATGGAGCAAAATAAAATAAAACTGTTGTGTTTTGTATATATTGATTATTCGTGTATGACATAATTGGAAAACTATGAAAGCACTGGTGCTCAGAATTCTTAATTGTAGTCTCCATGAGGTGCATGGAGAAACATTTTTGTGCCAGGTCAACCCCACACCCTCGCGGGAGGGTAAATTAGTCGCGAGCGGTCCTCTCTCCATCTAACTTGCTTCTTTATTTGCCCACTTGATACAAATGTGGGGATTTCGAGCGAGCGATAATAAAATACGGATGGGGCATTTTAAGCGCGGTCATTAATGGTGGCAGTAAAACCTAGTGGGCTCGTCCGATATATGATTTGGTTATATTTTATTTTGTATCGGACTAATATTATAATAACAAAATTACAGATACTGGCTACTGTTGGTCAGTGTTATAGGGATCGTCCCGGGCAAAGTATGAGTACCTAACCTATGTACCTATTGTAGTGGGGTTAAGTATATCATAGTATAAATATTAAGGACAATATTGTGACGGAGGAGTAGAATAAAGAGCCTTATCGGGTGCGGTTGTGTTTCATTGAATCTCTCCGCTCCCCTATATTGCATTGCACTATATACATTGCACTATATATGTATATACATGATTAAAAGTGAATATTCAAATGATTGGTTCGAATGCATTTCTAAACCATTGATACAATTGCGATGAATATGTAGGCTATTCAGTATGCGCCTAAGGTTCTTGGTCCAAAAGAAGAACTTCTAAACTTTTTAAGAAGTTTGTAGTCTTTATTATGTATTGTGGAATATGAGCAGAAAAGAGGATATTGGAGTGGGAAAAAAACTATAAAAGTCGATGCATAACTGGCATCGGGGGGTAGTTGTATCTTGACGCTTGTCGTGGTAGCATTGTTAGGTCGTTACTCTGTTGGTTTATTTCTTTAAAATATCATTGTTGGTAGCTTAGTTGTCTTTTTGATTAGTTTAATTGTGTTTTAGCGTTTTCAGATACTTACAATAAATTGAGGTCGATTTAGTATGCTTGTTTTTTTTAAAAGAAAGCTCACTTCTGGTCTAAATTCACAAGATCAGAAGTGGGATAGGTCCTGCTACGCCCACTTCTTTTTTTAGCGTGTAGTATGTATTTGTTGGTTTTATGTGTTTAAAAGTTTTTTCGGAGGGTGCCGTGGTTTTGGTGTATTTTCATTGATTTTGGTGATTCGTGTTTTTTGTTGGTCGCTGTGTTTAGTTTAGTTTTGTTTTGCTTGTCAGGCCTAAATTAGAAAATTTAGTTGTTATGTCAGACAATCAGCGAGATCGTAGTGAAAGTCGCCGATGTAGTTATAGTCCTCGTCATGAGCGTGGCGGTAGTCGTGATCTGTGTTATAGTAGGTGCTGTGCTTTATGCCAGGCCTTTGTAGAAATGTTAACTGTAAAATTTTTATTTTATTTTTTACTGTGTACGTAAAAGATGCTTATTTTGTGTTTTCTCGTTGGGGTTGACACATTCAAGGGAAGTTGTATCTTGCGGTCGGGGATGGCATGTCTCGCAGGTCTTTGTACTCGGATATGCTGTCCTGGCCGACAGATGCACTTCAAGTGGGGTACGGTTTCATATTATTGGATGCTGTCTTGGAGTGCGCTCAGACATGCGATCCTAGTATATGGAACATACCTTGTGTAGCTTAAGATTAATGTGTGTGAGCTCGGACAGTGTCTTGGAGGTTACTCAGACATGTCGTCCTGGAGCAGTGATCATACTATGAGTTGACCGTTGCATATGTTTGTGTAGTAAACATTAAACGTATATTTGTGGGTAGGTTGGATTGAAACACGCTTTTATAGGTACTGATTTACACATGCAAAGCTATGACATGGTTCTCTGGCGAGTCGTGAGGGTGCACTCCCCCGACGGGTCCTGCCCCGGGTAATTGGTACAGATATCTGTTTGTTTTACATCCACTGTGCTTAGGTTATGCTAGGTAACGTATATTTGTGGTTAAGTTGGGTTGAAACATGCTTTTATAGGTACTGATTTACACACGCAAAGCTATGACATGGTTCTCTGGCGAGTCGTGAGGGCGCACTCCCCCGACGGGTCCTGCCCCGGGTAATTGGTACAGATATCAGTTTGTTTCACATCCATTGTGCTTAGGTTATGCTAGGTGAAGCTTAGCCCACGAATGAATCAAATTGAAACCTTAATATAGACCAGCAATTTTTAGAAATGCACTTTGTGTTTTTTTTTCTGTCTGGAGATTTTATTGTTTATACGGCAGCAATGATGAGAGTGTGATGTCTATAGCTCGTGGCGTCACTCAGGTTTTCGATGTCGAGGTTTTGAATCCCAAGGTTAGAAGATGAGGGAGCCCGAGGACGGTCTCCTGTCAGGAAAGGCCGAGTGGAATATAAGCAGAAAAGAGGATATTGGAGTGGGAAAAAAACTATAAAAGTCGATGCATAACTGGCATCGGGGGGTAGTTGTATCTTGACGCTTGTCGTGGTAGCATTGTTAGGTCGTTACTCTGTTGGTTTATTTCTTTAAAATATCATTGTTGGTAGCTTAGTTGTCTTTTTGATTAGTTTAATTGTGTTTTAGCGTTTTCAGATACTTACAATAAATTGAGGTCGATTTAGTATGCTTGTTTTTTTTAAAAGAAAGCTCACTTCTGGTCTAAATTCACAAGAGTATAATAATTTAGTAAGGTAGAGAAGGGAAAAGTACGTATTACGTTTTTCATAATAAAATATCATAATAACGAATTTCAAGAAGGCAAAAGTTTTATATATAGACATAATTGAAATAACATTTTACCCAAATTAGATTTACTTTAACAAAATCAATTAATATTCTTTCAAAAACAAATACCCTTAAATTAGCATAAAAGTCTTACTTTTATCATTTTATTGTATGTTTTAACTATGGAAATCATTAAAAGTAAGCAAGTTTAATTGTTAAATGTACGCCCAAAAATATTTCAGCACACTTCGTCCGATACATAAGCCCCCACAATACGAGAAACGTAATTGGTGCGCAAATTTTTGCGCTTGATCCCTACATAATAATTTTTATTGAATATTAACCAAGCTTCGGTAAAACTGGAGTTTTAATAAAAATCCGCCTACAAGTGTCCATCGAAAATTCTCAAACATTTTGGCCACAAATTTTATCGTGATTAATCCGAAAATATAATAAATATGGAACTGAAAACTGAAAAACTGTAATAGTAGAGGTTCGATGACTGTGATGTAATCTACTTTTTAAGTTACAAATTATATTTTCTTTCACGAAATATTTGCACTTACTTTTATATCGTATCTAGAATACTTTATAGAAGCAAGGTCATGTCTTATGTAAGTATATAATGTTTATTTCTTAGACATTGCTTCGTTTCCTTCTTCTTGAAACGTGAACTTGAACTTTACAAAATTTTAAAGAATTGAATGGAATTTGATGAAAATCACAGATTTGAAACACACTCACATCCAGTATTCATTTTGGTTTGTATACAACAAGTGTTTTATGATATACACATCAACCCAGTGGTTAGAAACCTATTAATACGCTTTAGTTAAGCCAAAACGGCAAAGCAACATTCACAATCATCAAACTAGAGCTAACACGATACTGCTAATTTGTAAAGTTGGTACATTTGGTACATAATCAAAATGTAGCAACCTGTGAATTAGCTACCGGCTAGAAGCCTAGCTTGCAATTATAGCTCTTGGAGAGTCCCCGCGGGGTCAGCGCAGCCCGCATTAATGAAGGCGAATCTTCAAAGGGGTCCGAAAGGCCCGTCTGTCCAGCCCGCGGCACTCTTGAATCTTTAAAGGGGTCGCGCGTCTGGAGGGTTACAAGAAAACGATGTTATTTGAATCATAGCGCGAATGTGAAAACATATATATGTATTTATAAAGCGATTTATCGTTTGTTATGTATTTATTTGTACATATTGTTTATATTTTCTATTTTATTTACTTGACGACACGTTTCGGTCAATTAGTTGTGACTCTACTTACAATGCCACGGGTCGCGCAAATGTTTTTAGTTATGGGTGTTTATTTACAATGTGTATGTATTTAAAGTTATATATGTGTAATATATCAACTATCTGGTATTCATAATACAAGGCTGTGTGTTAATGTCCCAACATTAAGAAAATGATTTTTCGTGATAATAAATAATAATATTATTAAATTTAAACGGACAGAGGTAAGGTTAGATTATTTTACCATGCAATGACGTTATAAATAATATAATTATAAAAAACTTAAATAATTGAAAGTTTACTAATTAGTAATTACTTACCTGTAAGTATCGTGTTAACAAAATAATAATGTTCGTATAAAGTCAGCAGGAATTAAAAAAGTGTGAGGCTTATAACGATTACAATTATATCAACGCTTATAATTTTATATCAACACGCTATTCGTACAGGTCTGGTCAAGTAACCAACAAAGTGTAATAAGTTTTTATATAAAACAATTGTATCGCATTATTAATTCGAAACATAATTGGGATGAAATCAGGGAAAATCTCCTGTCACTGTCCTAAGGCTACATTTGATTGGCGTGCCCGAGATGTGTCTGGTATACGAGTATACCTGCAGTCCTTTAGCGACGATTCGCAGAACTTGAGGAATGGCCGGCAGGGGGTGGTGGCGAGTGGGGGAGGGAGGCTCACAGCTGACGTTGGTACTCGGGCTAATATCCTACGAAACGTGCTGGCTACACAGGTATATGTCTAGTGTCTATATGGTTTTCAAAATATACTGTACTGTGTCACGAAAATCACCTTTATAATGAATAAATTGATCTAAATGTTTGAACTTTCAATATAAATCCTATATGAATACTTAAAGTTACATAATAATATTATATTCATAAAAATATAAAATTTACTTGTTAAATATAGTCATAATTACTTAAAAGGTTTTAATATTTTTTTCTGTTTCCCTTTGTAATATAGAGTGTTTTTTACAAACAGTATGCGTTGAGAGACAACTGGTATAAATTATATAAATGTATAAACTTTATTATTATATACTGAACCGTATACATTGATCTATATAGCTATTAAAATAAAAGAAAATCGAATATTATAAATATAATATAAAAATAAAATAATTACAATCTTATTTCTTAATTATGTACTTTCGTTTTTGTAAATTTTTGATGATAGCGTGAAATTAATAACTACCGTAATTTAAAGAAATAGGTGTGTCTTCACGTTTGTTGCATGTGTTTCAGTCACCTGGTGCCCTAGTTAACAGTTGCCCGTTGAGCGTAATCCATTCAAGTAACCACTAGCCTATACCATGCGTCATATATCACTCTACGTACATGAATAAATTATAAAAATTTGACTGAAAGCATACAGGTTACATACTTTTTAAATTAAATATTATTAATTTTATAGTTTTAGTATGTGTTTCTGACTGTTTGTGACGGCATCACTAGTATAGACAGATTTTCAATTAATCTATACATATAATAAAAATGTAACGGATCGCTGTCTGCACATGGAAGATATATGAGAAAAAATAATTTTGGGACCTTTATCGACGCAAATATCACCCAAAACAATCATTGTTACAAATTTGTCTGTTTGTCTGTGCGCTTGTGCACGCTAATCTCAGAAACGGCTTATCCGATTTAGATATGGTTTTCACTAATATATTTTTGTAAGCTTTACTTTACATTTATTTTGTCTGTTTCATGTCAATCGGTTCATAAATAGAAAAGTTATATCAATTTAAAGAATCACGTCGAACATTCGTTATATGATAATATTGCAAAAAAAAAATAGATAGATTTAGTGCGAGCGAAGCCGCGGGTTCCGCCAGTTGAATATAAATTATAATAATAGCTGATTATCTGAGTCAACATAATATATATATATATATATATATATATATATATATATATATATATATATATATATATATATATATATAGGGTATTTTAAAGAAGAGAAAAGAAAAAAGAAATAAGGAACCAGACCAGCGTGCGTAGAGACAAATACGAGTGGAGCGATAATAATAGATATTATGTTAAAATATTAATGCTTGTAGTTTATATTAATTCCAATCTTATTAGCACTTCTTGGAAGAAGTTTCACAAAAAATACTTAAAATATCGTCACGAAATATTTCATCCAGACCTAGATTCATTTTTGTCTATTATACATTTTTTGTTTTTGTGTCAGACGTCTAGGTTTTAGAAATTATTTTAACATTTTTTTTTCTTTATAAAAATACTAGTAGTCCCACGTTGAAGTAGATAAAGATAATTGGATGAGTGAACGACAGGATGACATTTCTAGTTTGTCGTACAAGCGCGGTTTTCGGGACGCGAGAGCCGGCGGGCATGTCGCTTTTCAACGGACGACAACGACTCGATAAGACCGTACATAATTTAACTTTCGGAAATAGTTCTTTGTTATTTGCTGAAATCATTTTTCAATATATAATGGATATTTTTATTACATAACATTTTTGTATTCTATTTTAAATATTTAGTAAAAATAATTAAATGGAGGATAGTGCAAAGATTATTATCGATATCGATATTCATCTATCTATTCGTCGAGAGCTAGTAAAAATGAAGAAGGCCATATTATGATCTGAAAATAGGAGAAAACAGAAGGATTTTTTAATATTTATAGCAAAGACTAGCGTCACAGCTGTAATACGTGTGTGTATTAGTATAATAGAAAGCTGGCAAAATTAAAAATTTGAAGGACTAAACAAAATTTTTTGAGGTCACCCAAAACAATGGTCTTATACCAAAAGTGTATAAGACATGTTTTTGATTAAAAATGCTATATTAAAACGGCGGTCAACCGACAGTTCACAAAGCTTGGCTTGCTTTGTCTTAACAAAGGCTAGTGTACACTGTACAGCCTACGCGTAGTTATATACTGTATATATATAGTGTATACTGGTCAGGAGTTCGGGACATCGAGGGTCCGGCCGCGGAGTCCGCGCTCTAATTAAAACATCCCCCTCGCCCCCGACGCCCACTCCACCCGATCAGTCAAAGAGTATCGATAGAAAATATAGATACGATATCGATTAAGTTCAATTTTTTAAATATATTTTAGGGAATTCGTTAGACTATAACATTTTTTATAATAGATTAGGGTTTATAAAAATAAATTTATTATTATTAACCTTAATAATAGTAATTAAATAATTTAACCTTAATAATTATTATTATCGTTATTCTAGTAGCATTTCTTCTGACTTTAAACAGTATTGTACAACACAGTCAGAGCTTTTGTTTTAAGAAATTGTACGATTATTTCATTAACACAAAGTCCTTAATAATCCACCTTTTGACACTATTTAAAGTAGAAAGAATTAGTTAAATTTTCAGTCTATTTGAAAAATTAAACCATATTTTTTACTCTATGACAGTATTTGCCAGATGTCTAATCAACCTTCCTGTACAAACGCACAGCCTCTAAGACAATCAGTATATATAGTATATACCCCAAACAAAAATAATTCCAACAGGGTCTAACAGGTCTGCGCAGTTTTCTTTGATCAGCGCGGAGCCGAGAGCCCGGAGGCGATGTAAAAAAGGACAGCCACGTGCCGCGAGTAAGATTGCTCCGTGAAAGCGCCCCATGCCTCGACCTACGTACACACGTAATTATACCATAGCATAGACAAAAGAGCCTAATTAAAAGATATATGCCTTATTTTGTTAGAATATTTGTTATATTTAATGTGATTAAATACTGATTTTTTTCATGTTTCAGAAGAAAAATCGATTTGTGATGTCATATACGAGTATAACATCTGCTAAATTAAGGACTTGTATCTTGTGCTATTATGTAGTAGCAACATGTACCTATGAGTCCTATCTAAGCTACAATTGATATGGGTTCAATGATGTTAACTGAAAATTATAATTAAATAAAAGTGTTTTGTTTGTATGGATTATTTTAATTGGACAGTCACTATGTTTTCTTTTTCTCCACTTAATACTTATTATATATACTTAACATTTTGTGCAGTGTCAGAAAGTTTTATACGTACAGATGTATTTATCGTCTTATAGGTATAAATTTTTATTTATATCTTAAATTATAGAAGGACAGTGAGATGTGTGATCAATACCGTATTGATGTTGAACGTTATGGTCTCTATTAAGTAACGTTTTAAAATCATAAAATACAAACTAATGCACCAAAACGTTGAGTTTTGAATTTAATTACCAACGTTTCTTTCTACGATAACAGTGACTTACACTCACTTTGCCCGGTGACCTTAAATGATTTTGTATTCATCATTTATATACATGTAGCTCTAACTATGTAATCCCAGGTCATCTATCTGTGATATAAATTTTATCCAAATCTGTCAAACCATTTCCGTATAATAATGTAACAAACACATACACACGAAAACTTACAGAATTTGTACCTGTAGTGTATATTTTATTAAGTTCATATTACATATAGGTAAAGTTGCTGGTCACAGTTTTTGATGTACATTTCGCTGCATGTCACTATCTTAAAAAAGTAAATTACTAGGGAGGAGGACTATTAAATAAATGAATGGCTGGCGTAAACGGAGTCGACATGTTCGCTGCCTTTTCACTTGACATTTTAAAAATGGTTTCACTAACAAAAGTATTCTTAGGTACACTATGGAACATCTTCACATATGAAGTAGATTTACATCATGTGTTATCTGTACCGGAAAAGATACAAAAAGGCAGAACAAATTATATAAATTAAAGTTTTTTCTCTCGGTCTTATCTATGTATATGTTAGTATGTTAGAAAGGGACACATTAAAAGTTTACCAAGCATCATGGGTTATGGATCTGAAATTAAAACCTTTTTCATTTTAATTACTTCCTAATTTTTAGTATCATACGTTATCTATTTTGAGTTTTGTATAAAGTATTTTGAAGCAATTTTGCTCACAAAATAATACTAAATGTATTGGGATTATTTTGTGTAATTCTATGGATTTCGATGCAGATTTTCTAGAATAAAGGAGAATATTGCTAACGACTTCGGAAGGCACAAGCGTGACGGTCGACGAAAAAAGTGTAAAAAAAATATCGTTGCACCATTTCGAATGCCCTCTCAGCTTTAGTGAGGAAAATTTATATTTTCTAAATCAAGAAAACATATTTACTTGCGTACTATGTACGAAAAGCAAACGTTGAAAAAACTTTTACTATATTTATATACTTTACCTATATTAACGTAGGTATATAGTTATATACCTACTTACTTAATAAAAAACCTATAATTGTAACAATAATACACACATAAACAACTCGAACAATAAAAAGATCTATAGATCGTTAAGATCTACACACACATGTAACATTATATACTATGTTAGGAAAAATAACGATCAAAATAAGAACCTTTTTTCTCCTTATAAAAGAAAAAACATTAAAATTTCTCAATCCAAAGGAGCGATATAAACTCGGCCAAAAATACATAGAGTTTATCAACTGACGAAGCGTTTTTCGCTTGGATCTTATATAAAACATTCAGAGCGGATATCAAATTCACCAAAGGCCGTGACGTCAGGAAGGTCGAGTGGACAGAAGGGCCGTCGAATCCCGCTGATGAGGGGCTGGCACTCAGACAGGGCTCGCAGGTATCCAACGCTTTTGTCACTCAAGCTAACGGATCACTTATAATTTGATCATTTAGATGGTATTACTAGGGATTTGGGATAGTAAACGCCTTTTGTGAAACTGAATAGTTTGTGTGTATTTTGCGGAATAATGTATTGTTTATTTGATCACAAAATTAACGTACTTATAAGATTATTATATAGAAATTTTTATTTAATTAAAATGTCTCTACATTTAAAGATGTCGTAATGTTATTATTTTTAGTAATGTTTATTTTTCGTGTCTTGTTCGTATGAAATACTGCGCTTTGTCCAAAAAGGCTAAAGATTTGAATACAATTATATTTTTTTTTTTTTTTTTTTCACATTTAATATCTTGCAATCAGTCCTTAGACTATAAGCAGATGATTTATATAAATTTTGGGCTTGTCGAGGAAGATCCCCATTGGGAGCCTCTCGTCCTTTAAATGTCAACCGGTATCAGTTCCTTTTAGTTTGTCATTGCTAGATCCATTATAGCTGGTCTTTTCAGGCGATTTTTATGCGCAGGCTTGGCTAAACTGGTGGCCAGACGGTTTGGGTGCCTTTCCAATCTTTGTTTATAACGCCCTGCAAATGAGGCCACTTCCTCTTTAACTGTATTGATTTTTAGATGTTCATGAATCTCTGATGTTTTAATGAACCAAGGTGCATTAGAGATGCTTTTTAGGATGGCATTTTGCATTCTCTGCAGAATGTTTATATTAGAGGTGGCACTAGAGCCCCAGAGTTGTATGCCGTAGGTCCATATTGGCTTTAAAATAGTCTTATACACCAATAATTTGTTGTCAGTACTGAGTACAGAGTTCCTCCCTATGAGCCACTGTAGTTTTCTCTTTTTTAGGTTGACTTGGTCTCGTTTGGACTGTATGTGGTATCTCCAAGTTAGTTTCCGGTCAAGGTGCATGCCCAGATACTTGACAGTGTCTTTTTGGGGCAGTTCTTCTTCACCCAACTTGATAGGTGGGCAATTTCCTTGTCGCAGGGTGAATGTAACTTGTACGGACTTGTTTGTACTGGCAGTTATTCTCCACTTTTTCATCCATCTGTGTATCTGATTGAGACTGGACTGTACCATTTTAGAAGCTATATTTGGATTGCTGTGACTTGCTAGAACCGCTGTGTCGTCTGCGTATGTTGCTGTGGTGATTCCTGGCCTCTCCGGGAGGTCTGCTGTGAAGATCGTGTATAGGACAGGCCCGAGTACAGATCCCTGAGGCACGCCCGCTAGTATGTCATAAAACTTAGATGTACTATCTCCTTCCCTTACTTGAAATATTCTGTTGGATAGGTATGAGTTACAGAGTTCAAAGAATGTGTGAGGAAGCCATGCCTTGATTTTGTATAATAATCCTCGATGCCATACTCTGTCAAAGGCCTGCTTGATGTCAAGGAATGCAGAGCAACAGTACTCTTTGTCTTCTAAAGATTTTCTGATAGTTTCGTATACTCGGTGCACCTGTTCGATCGTACCATGTTCTGAACGAAATCCAAACTGATGGTCTGGAATTATGAATCTATCAGCAAGTATAGGAAGCATTCTCTGGAGTAGTAGTTTTTCAAAGAGCTTTGACACTATTGGTAAAAGGCTAATAGGTCTATAGGACGAGACGTCATGTGTTGGTTTGCCCTCCTTGTGAACCATGACTATTTGTGATACCTTCCAAAGCTGTGGGTAGTGTTTTGTTCTTAGTATCCCATTAAATAATGATGTTAGGAATATCACTGCTTTTCTTGGTATTTCTCGGAGTACTTCTTTAGTTATGAGGTCGAATCCAGGTGCTTTCTTGTTGTCTAGTTTAGCGATTGACTTTATGATTTCTGAAGGAGTAATGTGTTTAATGGGAAGATCCAATTGGAGGTCTTGGTTCATAACTAGGTCGATGTCTTTGTCATCTGAACTGGGCTGGCTTTCACTGGGAACAAACACCCTCGACAGGTGCTCGGCAAACAGCTCGGCTTTTTCCTTACTAGTTCGACACCATGTTCCGTCCCTGTTTCTTAAAGGTGGTTTTGTTATTTGTGGCTGGTTCATTTTGCGAGTGGCTTTCCAGAGTGAATAATCGGTCGCCAAAGTGGGGGTAAGTGATTCCAGGTTTGCTTGAAAGGCTGCGTTTTCGAACTCAATGAGAGCTTCTCTTACCTCATGTATGGCTTTATTGAGAGCCGTCTTGTCCGCTTGGCATTGACTTATGTGCCAGACTCTGCGAAGCCTGCGTTTCTCTTTTATCATTTCTCTAATTTCGAATGGTGTTTTGAACTTTTTATCTAGATGTTTTTTGTCTGGAGTACATTGCCAGCAAGCTGTCTGAACAACCGTCGTAAAGACTTGCGCAGCATTGTCTATATCTTCAGCTGTTTTTAGACGGATTTTTAAGTCTAGGTTTTGCTCTACAAGTTCTCTAAAACAAGTCCAGTCGGTTTTATTATTATACAATGGTGTGAATGTATCATTATGTAGCAGGACTGTGCTTAATGATAGGATAATTGGTACATGATTGGACGAGCCATCCAAGCAGGATTCTATTTTGGAGTCAAGTCCTGATAACCCTTTAGTTATGAAGAAGTCGATTAGATCAGGTTGTTTATTGGGATCTGTGGGCCAGTGCGTAGGTTCTTTTGTTGATAAGGTAGTTAACTTGCCTTTGTCTATGCAGTGTTTAAGTTCGCGACCCTTAGTATTAATAAGCCTGGAACCCCAGTGGGTGTGTTTGGCGTTCCAGTCGCCTCCTGCTATGAATCGCAGTCCCAGTGTTGTAAAGAATTCTGTGTAGTCTGGCTCTTTAATGTTGTGCTTTGGCGGGCAGTATACAGAAGCGATATTGAAGCAGCAGTATTTATTTTCTACGCTTACTAATGTAGCTTGTATATGTTCTGTTTTGAAGCACGGCTGCTCGTGATGTTTCAGGGAGGATCTTATAATTATAGCTGTTCCACCGTGAGCGGTACCATCGGGATGATTAGTGTTGTAGATGTTATAGTTAGGTATTTTAATTAAACTTTTCTCTGTGAAGTGGGTTTCAGATATCAGCAGGACATCAAGCTTATGTAGATCCAGGATCATTTTCGCCTCTTCTTTATTTGGAGCGAGTCCGTTTATGTTCCATGCACCAATTCTAATCGCTGTCATTTTATAAGTTTATCTATCAGTTTAGTCATCAGACCCATGAGGGTACTGATTTGTTGGAGGAGCATATCTATCTTTTCAGATTGTTTGATAAGTAGGTCTTGCACAACCTGGGTTGACTCAACATCTTCATGTTGTTGATTACTTTTAAGAACATTAGCATAAGTTCTTCTGTTGTGTGTTGATTCTTGGCTAGTGTTTAGATAATGTTGTTTTTCTAAAGTCGTCTTTATATTTATGCTTTTAGTTTGGTTTGGTTCTATACTGTCTTTTGCTCTTTCCTCTTTACTCGTTACTCTTCTTTTATTTTTTCTTGCAGATATTTCTTGGTAAACTTCACAGCCCTTGTAATTCGCAGGGTGGCTGCCAAAGCAGAGAGCACATTTCGCTGGACTGTTACGATCTTTTTTTGGGCAATCGGCGGTACGGTGAGCTTCAGCACATTTAACACATCGATATGGTCTTAGGCAGTTATTTTTAGTATGACCATATTGCTGACATTTAGTGCATTGTACAATTGTTTTACGTTTTCGAGGATCCTCAATGGTTACGCAAGTGTTATATATATATCGCAGATTTTTAACATCCTTGTTGTTGGCACTGCGTTCCAAGTTCACGAAAAACGTTGAGGTAGGTGTCTTATTGGGACCGTGACGGGCATTGATTATTTCTCCGTATACCTTGTTCCCGGTTTTCTCAATTTCTTTAACTATTTCTTCATGTGGTGTAGTGTGATGCAAGTTCTTGATGACAATACGGTAGCATTTTTCATCTTTATGTGTAAACGTATGGCCAATTAACCCCTTCTCTCTTACTAGTCTCATTAGGTTTTTGTAGGCTTCAGCAGATGTGCAGTTTACCCTGAGTTGGTTTTTGGTGACAATTTTGATGACGTATTGTGTTTTTTCCAGGACAGTCTCGATTGTTTCTATAAGTTTGTTGATATCGGTTATGCCATATAATATTAGTGGTGGAGGTTTAGTTTTCCTTTTGTCTCTAAGTGTGCCTTTTTGGTTTGGCGGTGCAGCAATTTCATCTACTGGTAGCTCCCCAAATCTATTGTTGAGCGGAACCTGCGATGGAGATGGGGGTGAATCAGATGTTCGGAGTCTTTTAGCTCTTGGTACAGGTATAGTTTGCCAGTCAGGAGGAGTGGCTACTGTTGAGGCCTTCGCCGTTTCCTTTTCACGGGTGGGTGTAATCTGTATCTCTCTACAGTCGCTGAATCCTGAGCCGCAGTCTTCAGAGGTTGAAAGTGAGGGTGTAGAGTTACTTCTGTAGTTTATAAACATACTTTTATGAAATGTTTGTTGTATCATGTTGGAGTTTGGTTTTTTTTGATTTGTTTGGGTTTTTTCGTTATTTTCACTCATATTCTGTTCCCACGAGTAGGGTCGAAATATTCCGTCGCACCAGGGGTGACGCCCATTCCCCAGTGAAGGCACATATACAACGACGTTAGCCGGGTCCGTCGAGGTTGGCGCTAGTGACTTGCCTCCCGCAAGCCATGCATCCTATCGGCGCGTGTCCCACCTTAGGATTAGGGTAACTTTTTATGGAGGTTTTCTACCTCATGGTCCGGGCAGTTAAGTCAAGACCCCCGATTCCGTAAGACATGACTACGGAGTTGCGGGTTGTGAAGGTCATTTCCTACCTTCAGCGGATCGGGCTGGTTAGGCCGTCATTTTCGGGTTAGTTAACCGTCGCCCGATACTCGACGTTGACCTTTTTACAGCTGGCTAGGTCTCTTCTCTTCAGCCAACCCCATCTGGGCTGGGGACCATCAGCGGCAAGGTGTTGATTTGCACGTACAAATACATACATATAGATACATACACAAAAATACGTACATGTACATACATACATATATATATACCTATACATACATACTCACATACACAAGTAATATTTTATGGTAACATAGTATATTATTATACTAGGACTAATTATATATACATACAAGCATACACATACATATACATACACACATAACTAACTCATAAATGTATAAATAAGACTTAGAATAGCAATATAATGAAATGAGTGAGTATAATAATATAATAATAAAGAAATAAGAATACAATTATATAAAATAAGTTTTTTTACATTTTTTTGAAAAAAAAATATGTTCTACACTACATGTTTCGGTTATATTTTATGAAATATATTTTTTTTCAATTGCCAAAGAGAATGCTACTAATAACTTAAATATTGGCAGTTTAAAATACATCGAACACCAGAAGTTTTTAATTTTTATTACTATTTGACTAAAAACGTTCAATATGACTACGCACCTAAAACCGATTTCACCTACACCAGCCGTCCCAGGGCACAAAGTTTGAAATTGATATCATAAGTGCTTTTTAGAACTGTATTTATTTAGGCTCCTCTGTTTAAGTATTCTGTCCAACTGGGGCCATATTTTAGATATTTCTTTGATTGTGTAACAATATCATGAACTTTGCATTTTTCATTTAACCCTTATTCTTTTAAAAAAAGTGAGCATCATCATTTTTTTTATTATTAAGACTATGTGTTTCCATATCAATGCCCAATAAAAATTTGCAATATACTGCAACTTACTAGACATTTGCTCTCTTTGTTATGTGTTTTATTTATTGTTTTAAAATTGAATTTAAGTAAAGTGTGCTCTAACACCTCCAACGTATCTCGTTATGTTAAATTAATTTTGACTTGACACCCACTCGACGGTTAACAATAAAGTTATCCACGCTAGTTATACGATTATATACTCGTAGTAATTAGCGACTCACCCCGGCTTCACTCGGGCTCATCCCCACGTTTTAAGGGTTATTATAAACTTAGAGCTTCAATATTTTCCTGCATTAAAAAGTATCCTATAAATTGACTTGGATAATCAGTACTATTTTACCAAATTTCATTAAAATTTGTTGATTGATAAGTGGTTTCTTCGTGATGCGTTTCCAGACTGCCAGACAGAAAGACGAAGAGAAGACAAGACAGGCAAACTATTTAAATATTATTACTCCTAATTATGAATATTTTAAATAATATTCATCCCACAAAAAGACTCGGATATACTGTGTTTTAGGAACAGTTAAAGAGTTAGGCAAGATTATCCACGGTCAGAGGGTGTACCTAGGGTTCCATAGCAGTGCGCTCAACTCGATCGATCACTGTGCTCTAGCGTGGGAGAGTCACGAGGACATTAAGAAATAGAAGCAAATTTTAGGGCTGTTTCAGAGATTAACAGTCTTGGTCTCATTTGGGTAATTGGATTTTTAATGTCTTTGTAGTAAATGTAAGTAAACTTTGTTTGCATAACTTGACAACTAGAAAAATTAAGATTAAAAATGTTATTTAACGTATATTGCTTATGATCAGCTCAATTCCACTCGTGCATGTGGATGCAGGTTTTGCAGCCATTAGGAGGAAAAGAGTTCCTTCCTTTTAGCACAGTTTGAGGAATAGCCCTAAGAGTTTCCTAAATATAATAATTAAATATAGGTATGCCTTATAACTTAAACAAACCTGTACAACAACACACACTACAAAACGAACATTTCTGAAAACATTATCGAAATCAGTTAATTTAGACATGAGATAATTTCCGCAACATCTAAATAAGTGACGTAAACACAACAAATCTGTTTATTAATTTGTCGAAAAAATCTGGAAAAATTCTGGCTCATTTTTGCAAACCGTCCTTGGTGACTATTTGTTATTGGAATAGTAATTGGAGGTGAGAATTGAGATTTTTTTCCACTATCAGAGGGTTGTTTACCCACGGAACCCCCGCTGTACTGTGCCGATCGATCGCACGAAGGCCCCGGGGGCGCGTCAATTTGCCCTCGCTTCGTCAGCGCTAAATTATCCCGACATCTTTAAATGGAATTCCGCGGCTCGCGTCCGAGTCCCTGCACGTTTCGTTAAAGTTGCATTCACATTTGCACATTCTGTTAGTAGACATATAAAACGTTTCAATTTATTTTCATATAAAATCTTTATTATAGCTAACTCCATAGAAGATATAACATGTACCTTTGTTTATAAGATTAATGACACATTTTATTATAAACATGCTTTTTAGCTTATTTAACTAACTCTGTATTGAAATATTAAAAATTGATTATAATATTTTTTGTATAGATTAGAAACTTTCTAAATATAGGTGTAAGAAATGACAATATAATAATTTTATGTCAAATACTTCGATGGCTACTTACTGGTAGAACCATCGAGTGTACCCAACCCCCGCATTTGATATATTTTGACATATTCCATTAGCTATACTAGTCTACATTAAAATTAATTTTATAAATAATGACATTAAATGTTATGTTCCCGACGTTTCCACTGAGTTGGGGTGGCCACAAGCAGATTCAGTCGCAGCTAGGCAACAAAATATTTTGCTTTAGATGCATTATTTGTTGTGCTGCGGATAACGCGGTGTATGGGTTTCGTGCATAGATATAATTGTATTATTATATCTATGGTTTCGTGGCTTTAGATCGTATTTGTGCGTTAGAGTTCTATTGAAATGAGTAATCTATATATCAATGCGTGAAGCAAAACTTTGAACTCCTTTTTACGAAAATTGCGCGGACGGAGGAGTATGAAATTTCGTACACTTATAGTTCATATAGAGAAGGAGTGTAGAATGCTAATATTTTTCTTAAATTATGCATAAAAATACATTAAATCAATAAAAAAACATTACACACACTACCGATGTATTTGACACACTGAATGTCAAACATTACCATAATAAATTCATTTATTACAATATATACGAATATATATTAGTTATTAATTATGGTCGAATTTCGACCACAGGGCGACCAGGTTATATCATCATTTTATTAATAGGATTCACGTTTTGTACTTGACCACAATGGCGTTGTGGAGTAGTGCAGTGGCGCAGAAGTGCTAGAGACTGTCATGTAGTTTCTGTTAACTGTAGCTTTTATGTGTCTCGAAAACTTCAATGAAATATTTCTTGCGAGGGGTGAGAGTCCCTATGATTATACTAAGTAATTCTAATAAAAATTTAGACCCGGTTAAGCGATTTCGCGAATCGAAGGCGGCTTAATAGCATGGTGTGAAACTATTTTATTACAATTTCAATCGATTATCCGCTCCCCTCTAATTGTTAATTCGAGCATGATATACGGTATAATATTCTTTGCACTTATATTTGGTTGGAGCTCAAATCTACGCTGACAGTGTCATCTAAGAAGAGTGAATTTAGGGCATATAAAAGTTAGGTCGCTTTGGTTAATCTTTATACATCAGACGAAATAAATCTATAGAGATACTTGCGAAGAACAACATTGCAACTCACTTTCTAAGATAAAAATAAAAATAAAATATCCATTTGAAAATTCCAAGTTTCTACTAAACTGAATTACAATACTGTATAATATTGCTGGCAGTATAAAACAAGCTAAGTACGATACCAAATAATAACTACAACTATAATTACAATCGTAGTTTAAAATGGTTTCTTTCATAGATCGAGTATTGTCGGATACGTAATTAAGTTAGCGGACACGTCTAAGGCCTCCCCCGCCGGGCGTAGCGAACATGCACACGCCATCTTAATGACTCGCGCTGCCCACACCACGCCATGTCCGCCAGGCCAAATCACCCAGGAATAAAACTGGCTGTACGTGACGCTTTTTAATTGTCTTATGTATTTCATAATAACTGAAAATAATTTAAGCGCGAAAATATAAAAGTAAAATAAAAATACAAACAGAAAGATCGATTTTATGTGATGTTTATAACAAGATATTATAGATTTTAGTGTTTCAATAAAGATTTCTATTAACGATATTATGCATAAATTACCTTTATTTAGAACAATTTGTATAGACGTTAAGATTTATTTCAATTAATGTAGAGACAATATCAAGATGAGTATAATTTTGATGACATTTAATCCGCCAAAGCCTAGCTATTTAATAAATAATAATTTTATTACAAATTATTAACCTCTCATAAATAAAACTTAAAAAAAGGTTTATCCCAAAGCTTACAATAAAGTCTAATCACGTATGCGGAAATCTAACAACGAGGGCGAAATCACGCTTGAGAAGTGTAAAAAACATTCATATTTCGGCATGGTTTTGTGCGGCATGTGGCGTGGGGAAGCGTGCGACAGTCGACAGTATGACAGTGAATGGGGGGTTGGTTCGCGTAATATCGTTCGGGATTATCAGCTTGGCTCTCGTAATCACCGGCAGGCACGGCGGCGACCACTCACGCGTAAATTACGCGCCTTACCCGCTATACTCAGACCGTCCTCCAGGCGACCCCTCGAGAACGTACTCGCGTATACCGCTTTGTACGCCACAGTCTAAACGACATCTTTTGATGGTTAAAAATATAAAATTTTTATTGGATGTGATATATTTTACCAGTGTTATTTAATATTATTGTTATATTGTTGATTTGTTTTTTGTAATAGCAAATTAGCATTAGATTAAAGCTATTATTATAGATATATAGTAGGGCCAGACTTTTTATGTAGTATATAAAGTAATAAAAAATAAAAGTAAATACGATATTTTCATATATGTTTTTATATTTAATCTTTATTTTGGTACGCTGATATATTTACCCTGTCGCCACAGCGTAGGCAGCAGGTATAAACTACGCAGTTCTTGCTACACTGGCCACCCACAACCTTCGTTAATGTCGCTTAGAACTCGCGCCTACAAATACAATAGGCCCTTTTGGCCCTCTGACGAGTCACATTGATTGATCGGATTAAAATGTATCAAATTTTGGCACAAATTTCAATATCTCAACCGGCTTGAGCAATTCGTAGAAATCAATAACAGTATTATATAAGTACGCCAAATATGTAAGCCCTGGAAATATATTTTTTACGAAACTTTTATATCCAATTAAGCAATGAATAATTAATAAATGTTTTGCGATATAAATAAAAAATTTAATTCTACTTTATTTTACTTAATTAATTAATTAATTAAATGAAAAATCTAAGAGTATTAAGAATGAAACAAGTAGATTAAATTCAATATATTATGTAACTTAAGTATTAATTAACAAAAATAAAAAATTATAGATTTTTACATTCATATTGAATTATTATTAGTTGGTTTTTATTTATTACCTATTGATTATATTATTATATTATTTATTAGAAGTAATCATATTAATAATACACTTAATAGAAATACAAATGTGAGAGTAGCCGCAGGCACTAGCTAGTATTTTAAACGAAATTAATTTAAAACATTAAAAAAAAGCAGTCTTCAATATTTAAAAAGCAAACTTTAGTCTTAACTGTTCATTTAAACAAATTAAAAATACTACTTAATCATGAGCGGTTTATTAGAACTTAGTAACTCACTCTAACGTTTACGCTTAGAATTACCCAGAATATGAAATAACAGAACATATCCCTATTATACGTATCCCTTCTAATACAAAACAAAGAACGTTCAATCAACTTTTTAGAAAAGTCGGCAAACACTGATCGCTCGCGCGGTAATGACTCGCGTACGTGGCACAAACGCGTAATTGAATTTCGAAGCACAGTAGGTGCCTTTATTAAACACGCCGGTATTATCTTGCGGCGCCAGCGCAAGCCAAATCCAATATCCCGAACGCGCAATAACAATCGCGACCGTCTATCGGACGCGCGTAAATTATGCATCTACCTACTTGAAAGCTCTGTTAGGAAAATGTCGACTCTATTTCTGGGTGCTAAGTTGGCTGGCGTATAGGTCGGTTGAATCGCGGACGGTCGCCGACTACATCGCCACCGTGCTAATGGTTAAGAGACCCCCCATGCCACCCTCGTGAGGGTCGCTCTCCACTGGATGCTTAGGATTGAAGATTGCAGTGCGAAATAGAATGTGTGGAGAAGCTGTAGAATTGTTAGGCTATTTTGAAAAATATGAGTTTGACTAAATGCAAAACAAATAATAGTTGATATTCTTCAGAAAAATAAAGAAATGAAATAAATAAAGCTTTATTTAATATGTACTTTTAAATATTTTCTTATCATTAAATTCTTCCATGATAAAAAACATTGTATACGTGATAATATAGCCAAAATTTATGTTAAGAATGTCTTTTTTATTAACTTTTAAACGAGTTATAGCAATAAATGAATATATCTAATTGAAAATATAATAGTAAATTTCAATCTTAACATTTCACCACTTTAAATAAAAGAGGGTATCTTAATTTTTGTGGACAGTGGATAGAGTTAATAGTACAAGAGTATTTAAAATTAACTTACATTGATTAGAAAAACGATTTCGGTGCCATAGGCCATAACTGGTTCAAATATAGAGTATATATGTTCGTAGGCATGTAATTCAAAGTTTCAATATTTTATTCCAACACAAGGATGTGGCCTAGAACTTTTATACGTAAACGTTAGGAAGACACGTGAGTGTAAAATATCTATGAAATGTGTAGAGCGGCCCATTGTCATTATTAATCTTAATCTGTAAAATCGATTTAAAATAAAATAAGTAATAAATTATGTATAGTTTTCATTCCCAATTTTTCGCTTCGAAAGAGCGTCTTTAGATTGGTATATTTTAAATTGATAATATAAATAATTATTAGCTTCCGTTAGCCATAGCAAATTGTAACGAAAATGTTGTTAATTTTTTCGATGTTATATTAGTTATTCTGCTATTCGGAGCGGAGATAAATCAAACTTTGCTGTAAGTGCTTTAAATAACCCAACTTTTTCATACAAATAAAGATGTTGACTTTGAATAATAATGCTTTTAACAGTTGAAAACATTCAAAAAGCACAAATTTCCCGTATCGTTTAATTATTTATGTGAAACAGTAAATAAACTAGTAATCTATTCTGGCTTTGCCTATTAGCTTTTAATTTATCATATCCTGATCAGTACAATTTCCAATTCTAATATTGTAATCCCTTTGAACCCAAAGGGGCCTAAATTACGCCCATTCGCTTTTCTTCGGGGTTGACATTCAAATAATCGCTTATTAGTTATTTCTGTCAATGTAGAAAGTGTAAATTAAAATAGTAATATATATTCTAGGTATGTCATGGGGTCTATTAGTTTGCATTGCCGATTCTAATACTTAGGATATGTCACAATTTTATCAACGAGATTCTACCCAGAATCCTTCTGACTTCAGCCTCGGCTAATCTAACTAACAGCCGCACTTATAGACACTTAATGAACTATTAAGTCGAGAATGTCCATACTAAAGAACGACTTAATAATTCAGGTTAGACTAGTGATGTGCGTAGAAGATATTATAGTGCACAAGTGTGTGCACAAACAGTGGACTCTCTATTTCTGTCACTCAAACTCCGATGGCATGACAATTTAATACGAATAGACATAGATTAGACACATGATTGACGATCTTATGTACTTTGTAAGGCTTAAATGAAATAACACCAAAAATTTTGTTAGAAAAATTCCTATTCCTTTATTGACCCACTCGTTACTAGAACCCATGAACTCTGGATCGGCAGCCGTCCTTACAATTCACTAAGCCACCGAGGCAGCAAAATAAATAAAAGATAAGTTATTTATTCATTCAACATGTATAAAACTTTAATAGTGACCGGCGGTTTAGCTTTAGGCAGCAGTAGAGCATTATGATGCTGTGCTTGGCGACCACTCAAAACTCATTAGGCGCACAATTTACGTTAAATACTCGTTGAATGAATATATCCGTATATCAAGGGAGCGGAGTCCGAGCTGATCGTGGCCCAGTTTCGATGAACAAAAGCAGTTTGTGTTTTTAACTTGGGGTATTCGTTTTTAATTGATTTAGGTACATAAATATAAATATGTTGGAACATTATTACAACAGCGCCATCTGGTTCTGTGCTAAGCTAAGCTTGTGTTACGGATACCAAATAGTTGATATATTACACGTATAAATTTTAAATACATACATATTATAAATATAAACACCCATGACTGGAGTACAAACATTCGTGCTCAACAAATGAATGCCCCCAGCGGGACTCGAACCCGCGACCGCTGGCGCAGAAAGTAGGGTACTCTACTGACTGAGCCAAACGTGTCGTCAAAATATGTTATTTTACGCGTTAGCCAGCCATTAGCCATTTTCTTTACTTATGTTATAAATTTTAAATTGAATTGTTAAATTTATATTTGTTTTCTCTGCTGGCCTCCTTCAGTACGAGAGGAATCAGGTCTTAGTCCATCGCGCTGGCCTAGTGCGTGTTAGCAGACTTCACATGTCTTTCGAAACCTTGCTAGATTTTTCTAAGGCATGCAGGTCCTGTTCTGTTGTTCTTGTTTCTTTCACCGTAAGATAAGTGGTAATCATGATAGAAAATGATTTGTCACATTAAAATATCAGAGATGCGAGACCCGGTTTTGAACCCGCATCACTCGGTTATACAAGCGAGCGCGTTACCGCTGCTGCTGAGCGGACTACCACTGCTTGTACATTATATAAATAAAATTGATAAATGTTTATAATTTATATTAAAAAAATATATATTTTTATAATATTTTCCCCTTTCTGTTTTTATTCTTAGAACCACTTTGTACTTTTGATTTTTTTATTGTCATAAAACACTATTAGTACGTACAAGCTGTACATAACGCAGACACGAACGATGCTTAATATGCATAAAGCAAGTCGACACGCCAGTTTGCTCGTTCACTTAACTTCCCATCATAAAGTTGTCTAATGTGGAGTTTACCGCGTTAACCCGTCGCATGAGTGTTGAAATCATTTTGTTTACTTCTAACTGATATTAAGTTACACGTTTAAGAGACTTACTCGTATCGTCTTATAAATTATTTTTTAATATTTTAAAGATTTCTTAGAGACGAGACATTTTTCCGAAGCATAAAATATGCTATGTGTTGACTCATTGTTGAATCATCGTACGAAATGTCATTACAATATGTTTAGTGATAATATCATTCCGTGGCAGGACGAAAATCTCTGTACTGATAACAATGACTATTTCAATAGGGTTTTCCAAAAAAAATATTTACTGTAGAGACTCTTACTAAATTAGATTTTTATTATATGTAGATTAAGAAAAGGCGGAGTAAAATGTCACTTTCTGTCTGAAAAAGAAAATAAATTAAGCATAAACCTACAAAACATAGTGTCTTATTGAAAAAAAATGGTTCCAATTGTAAAATATATATTGAATAATGTTCATCTATCGTTTCAAACTACGTACGTACGTAATTATATTTAAGGTGTTTAATAATTACATACAGTATAAAGTGAATTTCAAAGTCAAAACAGGAGTGTGGACTTTTTATGTTGTCTATATTTAGTATATAGCAAGTGACAAGATATTATAATAAAATAAAACATTCTGTATGAATTCGCAGAAACTTATAATAATCGAAACAGATTGTACGAAACTAGCAAATAAAAGCTATAAGTCTTGAAACTGTGCTCATTTTCATGTGCGTGTCGCGCTTATTACGGGGACAGTTATTCTCAGTTAGTGGCGACGGTTATTCCCGATCGTAGCGTAGTTTCGTCGTGGCGATTGAAATATCGATATTTTGTATCATTTTATAACGGAAATATCTCGTTAAAGTATTATTTATATGCTTATTCCTCATACAAAGTTTTAAGAAGGTTAGAATTTATTTTACGATATTTAGTTTGTCTTAGGTTTACAACTATGGTGGTTATTTTCTATATTATATGGGTAATTAAACCGCACTTTACGTTTGGATGTGTCCTTAATTGGTTTTTATTATAGCGATCTTGTCTGAAAGGTAGTGACGGTAATTTTTAAATTTGATATTATGTTACTCTGCGAAAATTAATGTTAAAAAAGTAAAAAGTTTTATACTGTTATAATATTATTATAAACATAATTGTTTATTTTTACTTTAATTATTTTCGCCTTGAAAACACTTCTACTGTATTGAACCCGACGTCATGGCATATAGTTAAATACAAAATTTATACTTAATAAAAAGTAATATACATAAGTCAGTCACTTTAGTTCGTCTGCGTGTTCGTGTAGCTTATTACTGCGACAGTTATTCTCGTAGCGGTGTCGCGATGGTAATATCGATAATAGCAAGTCCGGGTGCGCCCAGCCCATCGCCCACATAGCTCGCATGTGCGCCGTATAATCCGTATAATTCACGGGGCCAGTGTACACGCGCAATTTACTCAGGGCTGCCACTCGCATAATGAAATAACTAAATAATGCCTGAAGGTCTATTTATTTGTTAATTAGACATAAACTGATAGTTTTCTTAGTGCTGACGTATTATTTTTATCAAATTCTTAATTTATTTTTCACAATATAGTTCTTATCTTTAAATAAATGAAAAATGAGAAGGAAATATCTACTTTTTTATATTTTTTTCTGAATATCATTAATACCTAACTATAACCTATTAGTAATACCTAACTTCTTAGTACTTATTACACCTTTCATTGGACTTAATTTTATTTTTAATTAGATTTTGAAAATCATGTCGGCCTCTACATTTGGCATACATACCCATAACATATTCTGTGAGAATTCAATAACATGAAATCATTCAACAAAGTTTCATTACACTCAAATCTTATCTTTATTGTAACCAGGTAAACCATTAGAATTGGCTTTTTTTCATAACTTATACACAAGTTAAAATATCTTTACTCGAGTAATAAAAATAAATGTTAAAAATATTTTGGCGTGTTCATCCCTGACCGGGCACGGCCGGGCGGCGCCTTGACAGCGCAGCGCTGTTAATTCCTGAACGCTCCTCGCGAGCGATTGACAACGCGGTCGGAATTTATCGACGCGCACACTCGCCGCCTGCCGACCAGTAGAGCTGCGAATATTGCCATTTCATCGATATTTTTAGGTTAAAGTTTATTAAAGAGTTTAGTAAAGATGCCCATGTAATCCCGTGAACTTATTTGAAAAGCCTTTTCGCAGAACTATTTTGGGAAACTATTCACCTGTGTCACGTTTATGTAAAATTATAAACGATTATAAATGCTTGGACCTATTCAGAGACTCGTTGCCAAAGTTTCGTAAAAATGTAAAAAAATATATTATAAATAGATAAATAATTTTTATTTTTGTTTTGTTGATTGAATCTCGACTTGTTTGGTAGATTTTGTTTAATAGTTTAATTTCTTTAGTCATAGAATTGTTGTTTTGTATACATGTATAACTATTTCACACATATTTTTGCATGCGGTATTCACCTTAAAAGGTAATGCATTTAGCAATAAGAACTTTGTAACATAGTATAGTTATTACTGTATCATTGTAATTACCACTGGTGAAACTTATTAAAAAAATAAATATTAATATAATATTTTTGCTCTTTAAAAAATGTAACTATCATTTCCTTTTCTAGATTAATAGTGAATTAAAGCAATATTTCTGCGGATTTGATGCATTGGAGTGACTAGGGTTTTTATGATTGGTATATGACTAAAGTATTACAATAATTATTTTTAATATTTCAGTTGCCTTACAGATGATAAGTGGCGGTGGCAATAATGAAATTGTGTACATTGTATAATTTAAACATAACAAAATAAAAATTACAATTCATACATAATATATTCAGATTTGAATACTCTTCGGCTATAAAAGATTTATGATATTAAAATATACCATTAAATCAAAACAAAAAAAAATACATTTCAATAATATATATACATATGACGTGACATATAATATATGTATATATCGATATCGACATCTTCACCAAAGGATTAACACCGTTACTCGCGGCTCTCTTCCATTCAGCGCCATCTATATACCGGTTATATACCGACTAGGTAAATAGGGGCTTGCCTTTTAGATTTGACCCAAGTTACCTAGCCTATGCCCCGCTCATTGCGCCTAAACGCTTCACAGATTAAATAATAATGATGGGCCACTGTCAGTAAAGCATCCATTGTATGCGTTCGCCGGCTCTTTAGATATTTTGCGGGTACTACGAAATTGAATTTGCGCCTTTGAACTATAAGACTAAGTATTCCGGAAATTGCTTTGTATAATATCCTTGTCATATTAAAATCATTAAGTCACGTCAGGTTTTTAAAAACAAAATAACATAGTATTCAATATATAGATTTCTTTTTACATTTTAGCTTGGACTAACTTATCACTCATGAGTTTGTAAACCTATATACCTAGATCAAAACTTTTTAAAGTTTATATAACAATACATTAGGTACTTAAAACGATTATTTTAGACAAACGATTATTTTAGAAACAGTAATTTCGAAAGTAATTATTTTGCCTTTAGGTTTAGAGCTATTTTATATTTTTTTTTTCAGGATTTTCATAAAAACAACTTGGAGTTGGGTTCACAATTGGCGTTACATACATATATGTAAAATATATACATGTAAAATACACGAAAAGTATACCCCAATTGACTATGATTCCCTTTCTAAAGCTAATCAAAATTTATCAGTAGAAACATTAATAAATAGGTACGAAGTATCACATCTTTGTTTACCATATAATAGACCAGTCGATCATTCGAACGACCTTTACTTAGCTTTCTTGTTAAATGTTATATAGTTCAGAGTTCACATAGCCCAGGTTCAATCTCACGTGGGTTGGAAACGAGCGGAGACCGCGCGGGCTCTAATGTCTTCATTTGTATTCAGATTTACCTACGCAGATAGCACGTGTGTACCCACCACCTAATAGTTACTGTTACAAAATTAAACATACAAATATCGACCTTAAAATACATTTATTAAGACCTAAATTCACGTTTCGATGTTAACCATCAACGTTATCGTTAAGCAATGACCAGTGTACAAGCTTACGTAGATATAGCGGGCTATTTCGAGCAAAGTCGTGGTCACGGTCTAATTAGGAATTAATTATTTATCGATACTGTTTAGGTATCGGTTAAATAATGCTGAGAATTTATCTGGCATTTGTAATCTATTATTGGTTTGGTGGTCAAACATTATAATTATCCTTTGCAGAAAGTCCAAATATCGTAAGTTAGAATAGTTACCTGTAACTTCTAAGTGTAAGCTTTCGACAATTTTCAGTATGTATTTGTTACGCGATATTATAATCTAGATACATAAAATAATAAAATTCTAACTTAGTTGAATCTGTACAATGAATATTTTTGGAAATTCTTATTGAAATAGTCATTATTATCGATAGAGAGGCCGAATCTGTAGTTTTTACAATTTTTGTCTGTCTGTGGCCGCATCACGACAAAACTACTTACTGGACAGATTTTAAGGATACTTACAGGATACTACATAGGATACTTTTTACGGCTGGAAAATATCTCGTTTCTGAGAAATCTCAGGTAACCGTTAAAAACCGGCTGAAAAACATAACACGACCATTTTGCCATTTTGCCATACATATCGTATAGTCTAAGTATTTAAAGAATTAGAAAATAACATCAATAGTAAATAATACCACGAGTACATACATCTTTTATATTTTTTAGTATTAGTTCCCCTTGAAAGAGAAATATTAGCTTGATTTTGTCTTTATTTTAGTAAAATCCATTAGCTATTTTTATTTATTAATAACATTTATTTACTGGAATCGAACTCAACACCCCGAAGCAATTACATAATAATGTAAACTAAGTAACATTTTAGCTAATAAACAGTAGATAATCGTAAAGAGATCCCCAAAACAATTAAATATTATGAATTCGGCGCGCGTAATATCGCAGACGGGAGGGCCAGACGCTATATCTAGTGCATATAGCTATTGCCTACAACGGCAACTTTGACCCACTTCCCGCGACCTAACTTTTATTGCGAACAACTTTTGCTTTTACGGTTATGAAAAGTTTTTTCTTTAAACTTAATAAAGTGAACTTTTTGAATTTGATTCATGAAGTTTTGTCTAATGAAAGGACTTCACATTCACGATGGTAATGTACTTGTAAGTTACAATACATTTGTCAAGTGACTGTTTTCATTTTCAATAGTAATTCGTCTAATCACACGTTAACCGTCACTATATTTTTATATATTTTTTATATCTTTTTGCAGATTATCGCTAATTTTTTAAGACGCCTTTGAATTATTTTATTACACATCTACAGACAAAATATGGCTAAAAGAGGCTACCTGTGTATAATCGTAATATTATAAATCCTAAGTCCACCTAGAGGACATATTCATGCGAAGCCAGAGTATGTTGCTTGTAAAGAAGTATATTTTAATAGTTTCTTCGTAAATTTGTAAAAACCCTAAAAACTTCTGAGCCGATTTAAAATTACTAATAAAAAAGCTCGATCGTTTCATAATACAAAGAATTATAATATATTCTTATTAAGAAAACGAATGACGATTAGTTAATAATTATGTGCGATAAATGCTAACTAAGTTAAATTTTACAACGTTCTATTTTTAAAGCATCAAATTTTCCTTTATCATTTGCTTGTTTAAAAATTAGAAATTCCACGCTACAAGATTTAAATCGCACCGATCATTCAAAGCGAGCATAAAAAAATATTACGTGCCTCGAATATTCACGATCAACATACATAATGAAGAAAACGGCTGTCAATTTACATTCAAACATCGAAAAAAACGAATCACGTAAACCTTCCGCCCGCCATTCCTTTCATCTTTAGAACAAACAAAAAAAAGAACAATTAGGGCTAAAAATCCCCGCTTTGAATGGAGTACTCGATTAATTGCGGTGCCGAAGGCGTATGTGTAGTGGGTATATAGGCTCGAATTTCCGAGCATATACCTAATGTATACGTGAGCAACGTCTCGCGGCCCTCCTCCCCCATCCCTCGGGCTTCGCCCCAGCCACCCCCGTCTAATTGACGCCGCACCGGACGCGCCCGCGGGGACTGCGCTCCGCCTTCCGGACTTCTCCCGATTTACAACATCGGCCGATAATCTTTTCTTGATGACGCAGCTCCTCTAGTAGAAAAGGTCTCGACATAATAACTGTCTGGTGTCAATAGGATCTGGGGTTTTTTGCTGGATTAACTTGTTTTGAGCCTAGATATTTTAATAAAGAGCAGATATCAAACGTTCTTTTCATTTTTCAGGTTTAGAACTGAAATTAAGTAAAATGGGTTGAACAAAAATCTTAAATAATTAGTTATATAGTTCATATAATATAAACCTTAAGTGGTACTAAAATAAAATAACATAGCGCAAAAACAACATTTACAAGCAACATCAAAACGAACTTTAGCGAATTCCCTACGGCGTTCTTTGAAAAAATATATTTAGTTCCAATATGCCATTCAGATCACCGTTATTTGCTGGGAAGGTGTCAACAACGCCTTCGGGATCCTAATTAAAAACGTTCATGGCAGCCGGAACCGGGTGAAGAGGTACAGAACGGGGTGGGGAGGGAGAGGTTCAGGGTCCGCGTAACGAACGCACTAATTAATAAGGGTCCGCCGATATTGATTTACGACGTACCGCGTGTGAGCCCGAGGCGGAGACGAGAAAGCTCTAAGCCTTGTTCAGATCTAGCGACATTTGAAGGAGAGCTTTTAAATCAGACTTGCCTACGCCATACCGTACGTTGCTTACATAGCTAAGAATACCTAGTTGCTTATATGTACATATTATGTACAATTTGTACTTATCAGAATTATTTTTGATATTGGTGCGATTATATTGTTCCTTCATAAACATCCTTTACTGGAACACGTTATTTCGGAGATGATGGAATGATCCTCTAAAGCATACTTCACGGGGCTCGAACTTCGTTGTGGACAGAGGAAATTTAATTAAACCCCCACATTAGGTTATGCAATAAGGCCTTCTTTGTTTTAGCGGATACTTTAAGAGCACCGGCGGATAATTCTCGGAATAGCCGGCTACTGTGTCAAAGGCTAGTATTTTAATTTACGTACATACCGTATGAAACCTGATTATTAAGATTCAATTTTGTTAAGAGTTTAGCGAGAAATTAATAAATTCTTGGCGCTTCGTTATTTGGAAAAGGTGTTGCGAAATATTCTGCAAAAATAAGTTCGTGCAAGTAGGTAATGCAGTAGCGAATATTTTTGGAGAAAATCTTTCCTACAGTAACGAGCTGGTCAAAATACGTACATTAGGTAACGTTCTCAATTCCATTCGCACCGCCGCGTTGCAGTGACGGGGAATTTGCATCGGAAAGAAACGCAAAAGAGTTAAAAAGAGCAAGATCTGCCCCCACCGGGAGCCACTGCGCTAGCCACCACACTCCTATATGCTCAAGTAGTGCAGTCCAGTTTTTGTGATCAACAATCGATAAGGTATACGAAGTGAGTGTCGAGGTACTGTGTGCCTTGGTGTACGTGTATAGGTAACTTCGAAAATATATATGCTGCTTTAATAATAAATAGATGTTTGCATAAATATTTTACTATAAACAAAGTAATTTAATAATTTAAATACACATATTAATATCATTGTTTAAACTTTAAACAACAAACATCTACATTAATAAAAATCTTACTCAGTCAAACCTATCCATTAAATATATATGTAATTTGTACATTAATATCATTTATTTAATCTATACTTAATATGAATCTATACTTTTTAGAATTTTTGTCTGTCTGTCTGTCTGTCTGTCTGTTACCACATCACGAGAAAACCATTGGTCAGATTTTGATGAAATTTGTTTTGATGGTAGTTTGTTATACGTAATCATAGAATATTGTATATTAAAGATATTTATAACAATATTAAAACATACTTAAGAAACTAACACGAGTGTAGCGAGGTGGAGTTACTAGTACACTATAAAAATATACTTGAATAAGAAATAATCTAGGTTATAGTGGAATACGTAGTGGAACAGAGGTCTCATTATCTGCATGCTACCAAAAACTATAAAATTTTAATCAATTTCTAAACTGAAGTAACTGCATTACTATCCGACTTACACCTGGTGTTGGCGGACACGTTCACAGCTCTTGGCACTTTTATTCAAATCCTTTGGGTGCCTACAGCGATACAAAAACTCTTTGAAATATCCATCGAACCCTGCAATGTTAGCTTGCAAAAGTTCTGCTCGAATTTTTGCGATCGCTCGAGACGCGAATCCCCTATATACAATAGTTAAAAAGTATGAACGGTTTTTGTAAACGAGAAGGTAAAGAAATTTTGCTAATTTGATTTTGAGCAAATTTAGAAATGTTTGTGTTACAGATAATTACTTTTATATAGGTATTTTAGAAACATCGAAAGTCATGAATATTTTAAATATGTTTATGTGTTTTGTATCAATGTTTAATTAAAATATATTTAATTAAACATAGCATTAGAATTACCATGGAAAAGATTTCAATTCAAGTTAGAAGTAATTAGAATTATCACTATAGATATAGGTACTACGAAGACTGACAAAATCATGACCTACGTCAGTAAAAGCACACATTTAAAAATCATTACATTATACTTTATTCCTTTTCAGACTACTAGAATAAATATCAGAACAAAAGTGCGCTGACGTCGAGAACTACCCTTTCAATGCGGAAAATCTAACAGGAACTGTTAAGCGAGTACTAAACGAGAAGCTCCAAAATTCAGTTTGTGCAACGAAAGATTTCGTGTCGTCACGTAGAAAATGACCTTATTTACGACGTCTTTATTATCACGTGAACTCGTTAGCCGACACTCGTAAATGCGTGCTGAGCTTCACCTGCTCTCTTGGAGTACTCCCGCATTCCTTGTTAGGAGATGAAAAGCCACTTCCCTTTTGAAATCACACAGTGGTTATATATTTTCAATTTAATACAATTTCTAATTGTTTATATCTATAGTTAAGATTATTATATTCATACATAGATATTAATCACCATTTAAAATTCCACCTCTTTTAACCCTTCTAAGAAATGATTTCCGGGATAAAAACTATCATTTGTCCTTCCCAGGGTCTAAATCTACCTAGGTCTATACCAAATTTCATCTAAATCGGTTTAGTGAATTAAACTTAAAAAATAATTATGAGTCAGACAGACCGACAGACAGAGTTACTTTCGTTTTTATAATATTACGTATGGATGATAAAAGTTAACATTTCTATTTTCGGGCAAAACAAAATATGGCTAATGTACTAACATGATAATTCACATCAACAGCCAGTTAGGTACAACTGATGTTACTGTGAGTTTCTGGGTCGTAATTCGCAGAAACTAAAACGAATAGACGGCGCGCTCGCGATCTGCCTCTAAATGACGTCATTACCGCCGTACGAATGACTGTAAAGCACAATACCTGTGTACTGAAAGCGCAGCTAAAGCTCAGTGCAGGATAGAGGAAGTGCATTTATTATACAGCTTTATTTACTAATAATATCACTGTGAAAGTGTTTTTGTTGCGCAGAGGAACAGTATTTCTACGATATTGAAGCTTAATATATTAAGTTTTAATGAATTTTTGCTCGGGATTAAAAATAAATAACTATTATATACAAAAAAAATGCATGAAAATGCATAAAATATTTGGGTGGTAACCTACCGCACTGACTGTATATGTATTCATAGTAATTAGTAAGCGAGCAGAACCTAGTGTAAACCATAGTTAAATTTATAAAATTAAACAAAAAACCTTTACAATTGTAAAAGCGGGCTTAGACAAGTTTCGTACGACACATCTTTGTGCAGTAATGAGACGCGGGAGATGGCGTGAAATTGAAATTCATGTCGCGGATACGAAAGTGTAACGGTCTTTCAATACTAGTAAGGGTAGTATAAGGACGCCTTTGTTCTATTTAATTGCTTCTATCTCCCTTTTAGTTTATCTTGTCCATCGGTCCGTCGTTACGTGGTATGCTACCGCAGATAGGTCTACTCTGCTAGTGATTCCTTGTTATATCGCCTTTGAGCAAGAATGTAGCATTATGTTCATTTGAAATGGCAAAATCCACCAATACCTACCTTACTAGAGTATATCTCAAAAGAACAAAACAATAACTTAAACGCAGGTAAACAACAAATTTTACTTAGGGAAATGAAAGCGAACCACGTTGTAAGACGTACGGTGTTAGAAGTAATAAACACATGCACTCCGATAACAAAGAACGGTACTAGGCTAGCCTTTACTCAGCCTACACACTAACAGTTTTAGTAACTAGAAATAATACGAATAACATTATTTATTTAGAGGTAAGATTTTTTTAAATGTTAGGACAATACACACAACGCCATCTAGTTTCGTGGTAAGCTACGAGGCTTGTGTTACGGATACCAGATAGTTATATACCAGAATATATATATATATATATATATATATATATATATATATATATATATATATATATATATATATATATATATATATATATATACAAACATATTATAAATATAAACACCCATGACTGGAGAACAACTGTCAGTCGTGCTGAAGAAATGAATGCCCTTACGGGACTCGAACCCGCGACCGCTGGCACAGCAAATAGGGTCACTGCAAACTGAGCCAAAAGTATCGTCAAAGTGTAGTTGTAAAGGGATTAGTATAAATTCCTTAGAAATTAGACATGTTCTTGTAGTAATAATATGTCCTAAATAATATGTTCATCCGTTACTGGAAGGTTTTCTCTTGATGTGTTTTCAGGCAAATAGGCAGACAAAAATTCTGTTAATGTCTCACGCTGAGACTGGACGTATTTGAATAAAGTTAAGTAAACAAGTATACGTGTATGTAGAGCCACAAACAGGCTACTGTTGATAATAATAATAATCAAATGTTTTGCTAACTATATAATAAGCACCAAAGGCTCCTTAATACTTATTGGAGCGAAGCAAGCAATAATTCATAGGTACTATATTTTTTTATTATAATAACTAACTTTTATAATAACTGATACAATTTATTCTTCGCTTTATGATTTGTATGTACATGAGAGGATATAAGGTGATTCTCAAACTGTCTATTTGGAGTAACTCAATAGATTGAACTAAAAGTTAGCTAGGTTTGAGAAACTCAGCCATATTCAATTTAATTCAATTTCATTATTTGCTATGGGTTGAATCGTGGCAGTGAAACACAGAACTTCACCAATGTCACATAGAATACTATGTTTATTAAAAGCTGAAGAATATTTATTACCCATACAACAGCCACTGCCAAGTAGCCGCACTAGCCTCAACTTTAACGAGAGAAATACAATTTTCTTTAATGTCAAATTTCATTTAATAATAAATAATACAATAGATGGCGTTGTTTGATATTGAAACGCTAAAGTATAACTACAGTGAGAATGAGAATAAAGTACTACAGCTTAATCTATAATATAAGTATATTAAATTCTAACTGAGCCGAATCGTACTTTCTTAGGATTACGCAAATATTCCACATTATAAATGAAACCGGTCACCGGCGAGACCATGATCGCTGTAAAGCATTCGAAACGTCGGGTACTAAAAATCAAAATAAATCCGCGACAAAATCCGAAAAGGTATCAGTAATCATCATCGGTAATTAATAATTATTATTTATGAGCCGCATCTGTAAATTAAATAAAATGATTTTTTGGAAAATCTAATATTGAAAATCTATAGGGAGACCATATCTATAATTTTTAGATTGTTTGTCAGTCTGTCTGTATGTCCATCTGTGACCGTATCGCAAGAAAACCAATGCACAGATTTAGATTCAAATTTGGTATAATGACATTACCCGGATTAACAGATAGGATTCTCATAATTACAGGAAAATGTCACATCTCTGTAAAATCTATAGGTACTAATCGTTTAAACGCGTCTAAGCTAGAGCCCGAGCACAGCGAGAGGAGTCGTAAGTGCCTAATGCCTATATTATAAATGTTGGCAGAGTCTATTTAATTAGGTATTCTCGTATTGAAACAAATTTTGCAAATGCGTACGCGCAATCATCTATATAAAAACTGAAGAAACATTTAAATTTTAAAACTCTTAACCTATTAAACTAGCTGTAAATACTTTATTAGTTGTGGTTTTCGAGTTCAGTCTTTCCGTACGAAAGCTCATTACCGCGGGGGCAATAAAACAGGCGGACACCTTTCGAAAACAAGATATAGACGCAATTAAGTTCTCTCACCTGCCTAACGAGGGTACCGCTTTAGACGGCGAGGCATATTGTGGAAGAGTGCTAGCATATTTGGCATATATTCTGCAAGTGCTAGTAAAATTTTAAATTCTACTAAAATACGAGTATATTAAAAAAACCGATACAAGTCAAGGTTTTTTCAAACATTTAACGGTATAATATATAATTTTATCGCATACTTACTAACTGCAAAGTGAAATAAACGTATGAAAATCAAAAATCTTGTCTCCTTTGACGGAATATATTAATTACATACTTATAATATATAACGAAAGATGATTTTCCACATTTTTCTTCAAAGCTACCTTATATATACATAATATGTAACACAATAATTACGTATAATAAATTGACTTATAATCAACAATCCCGTTTGCTGAAAAGGCGAAAACCTAAGATGTATATAGAAACGTATTATAACTTTAATTAACTTCGTATAGGAAAATATTACATTGCGTAATAAAATATTCTGTGACCAACTCAATTGTTTTTAGGTACCTACACGCAAAAACTAATCCAATGATTTAATATTCAAAGGCCAGTACTAGCAGCGATTGAAGAGTTCTAGTATCGACCTCGTATCTTCATCATCAAACCAATTTAGTCAGCCCTTTTCATCGTCCCAATGCTGGGCACGGACCACCCTTCAGTACGAGGGGGATCAGGCTATAGTCCATTAAGCTGGGATTGGATGGCAATCAAATCAACAATCAACATAACAGAATCAAATTGTTTTGTAAATGTATATAAAAATATTACAATAAAAAGATAGAAAATTATAAAATAATTGTTTGGTTTTTTTTTTGGATTACACCAACAGAGATCCAATTTAGTTAAAAATGACAAATATTCGCCAAAATTTTATGTAGGTATTAGGAGAAAATATTCATCATTGAAATATCGTCGTTCTCTTAAGAAATACACGAAAAGCCACATTTCGTGACCTTTAACCCGAGGCAATTAATCACGAGGCCTGGATCGATGGGAAACTTTCACACAACATTTATAACTCTAAAACTAAACTACTCCAAATATTTGAAGGCTGTGTGTTCGGACAGCAATTATTTCAATTTCTATGAGTTGATTTGGCATTATTATTTTTTAAGTTTTTAATGATGATAGTATGAATATGGTGATCATTTAATGATCTAGATGATAGGAACTTGGAAATAATCGAAGGTAATCTTAACTGAAATTTAAAAGCACACTTTAACATGTACAATCGTATCGTATCGTACTTATCAAGTGTTTTATTATTTTTAATTGTTAATTAAGTATATTTTTAACGCATATCACAAACGTAAAAAAAAAACCATCACCCGGGGTCGAAGTAGGTTAAAGGTGATATAAAAATTACTAAAACTTCTACTAAAAAATAAAATATATATTTTTGACTTTAAAAGTTTGAATATCTAGAGAAATAAGTATCTATTTAATGATGCTTACTAAGATCTTCACTATTACCTATACATGTTAGTTACACGCGCTTTTATTTACATATTTTTATTAATATTGGTACCAATGGCATAATTTGAACTTTAAAAAAACTACACTGTGCCTATTTCATCGCTACATCTAATGAATCGTAAAAGAATAAAATCTAGTTTTCTACTTACAACTAATTTTCAATGACCTAGGGTAATAACAGCGTATATAATCTAACTAAATCTATACATATAATAAAATTATAACACACTTAAATTTGTAAATTAAATATAATATTTTTTGGAAATTTTAATTGAAATATATTGTCATTATTCAAGACAGAAGCCGATTCTATCGTTTTTAGAATTTTTGTCTGTCTGTCTGTCCGCATCACTAGAAAACCACTGGACGGATTTTGATAAATTTTGGTGTGGTGATAGCTGATTCTCCGGGTCAATATATAAGATACTTTTTACTGCAAGAAAATATATAATTTCTGAGAAATCTATACTAACCCTCAAAACGTATTTAGGGACGAGTTCGAGCGAAGCGGGGGCGAGTCGCCTGTAGTGTTTAAATAAATTACGTACTATGCAGTGAAACAATATCCGATACCACACAAGACTTTACTATTTTTAAATACTACGAGTGTTATATCTATAAAAACGCTAAAATAATGTAAACTTCATAAGGCACAGTATGCATATTTCAATAAACTTCAGATACCCTACTATAACTTTTATTTAACCGCGACAGGAGAATTGAGTCAGAAGAAATAGCAGACCGTGCGAAACAGGCCGCACTGACCCATAATAGTCAGGAGTTATACAATACCACCAGACAGCTGACTAACGCAAGGAAACGAAACACCAGGAAACCTCTTAAAGATAAAGATGGAAACCTGTTATGTACCTCTGAAGAGCAACTCGCAAGATGGCATGAACATTTCCAAGAGCTTTTGACGCGATATCAATCTTTACCGGGAAAACAACAATTAGATGATGCCAATCCAATGCTTGATATCCCAATAGAACATCCAAGTTTGGAGGAAATTAGCACCGCCATAAAGGGACTTAAAAATGGCAAATCCCCAGGGATTGATAACATTAGCGCGGAAATGCTTAAGGCAAACCCGTATATGTCGGCCGAAGCACTTTACCCACTCTTTGAGAGTATATGGTACTTGGAACGCATTCCAACTGAGTGGAAACAGGGACTGCTAGTTAAAGTACCAAAAAAAGGCAATTTATCGCTCTGTGATAACTGGCGTGGGATCACTCTTTTACCCAGCGCATCCAAGGTCTTAGCTAAAATATTACTTAACCGTATCTCTCAAAAGCTGGGGGACACCTTCAGAGAGGAACAAGCTGGTTTCCGCCCTAACCGCTCTTGCATCGACCATATAAACACCATAAGGATACTCATCGAACAGTGTGTCGAATGGCAAAGTCAACTATACCTCGTCTTTGTAGACTTCGAGAAAGCATTCGACACTGTGGACTGGTCAGCTTTGTGGTCAAGCCTGGAGTGCCGAGGAGTTCCTACCAAAATAGTAAGCATCATTCGTGATATGTACATCGGTAGCTCTTGCCGGGTTGTTCACGATGGGGCATTGAGTCCTGCTATTGAAATAACATCAGGAGTTAAGCAGGGATGTCTACTGTCGCCATTATTATTTATAATGCTCATCGACGACGTGATGAAACGCGTTATAAGCAGCCCGAGAGGAATACCATGGAAGGATAAACAACTTGAAGACCTGGATTATGCAGACGATTTAGTGATCATATCAAATCGGCTAGAACACATTAAATCTAAATTAAAAGACCTACAACAGGAAGCTTCTACTATTGGTTTACGAATAAATGCTAAGAAAACGGTAGAGATGAGGATAAACACTCAAGACTTAGATCCACTTTATCTTGACAACCAGCTGATTGACCGGACTAATGAACTATGTTACCTCGGTAGCATAATCACTTCTAGTGGCGGTGCAGAGGCGGATGTAGAAAATAGGATTAAAAAAGCCAAAGTAGCTTTTGCGACCTTGACACCGGTTTGGAAATCTAATATCTTAACACGAAGGATAAAGATCTCTCTATTTGACTCTTTAGTGAAATCAGTCCTACTGTACGGGTGCGAAACATGGAAGACAACTAGATCGCTGATCCATAGAATTCAGGTTTTTCTCAATAAGTGTTTAAGGGTTATACTCCGAATATTTTGGCCTAACACTATCCGAAATGAAGACCTGTGGGAAGCATGCCACCAACTTCCAGTATACAAGGAGATAGGTCTAAGGCGGTGGCGCTGGGTCGGGCATATTTTACGAAGAGAGGACGGGAATACTGCACAAGTGGCATTCAAATGGCAGCCTGCCGGTCGAAGAAGACCTGGACGACCAACTAACACCTGGAGGAGGTCGATTGAAGCGGACCTTAGAAGGACGGGGACCACGTGGAACCATGTCGAAACACTTGCCAAAGATAGAAGGGCATGGAAAACAACTGCTGCAGCCCTAAGTTCCGTAACGGAATAATAGGACAACATCATCACTATAACTTTTCTTGACCTTAGGTGATAAAAGTTACTTTGTCGCACATTTGTACGGTTTTACATAGTATGAATTTGATGTAAATTAATAAACACCGTGTAAAAAATATATATTAAAAATTTGTATGAAACTATAATGTATGAGATGTTTTAAACTACACAGTAAATTAAACTAAAACATCAAAATTTTACTGCTATCGATTGTAGAGTATATGAGGCAGTGGTAGCCAAATGGTAACGCGCTCGCTTGGGAATCCGAGTGAAGCGGATTCAAATCTTGAGTCTCGCGCCTCTGATATTGTGATATGTGCGAATTATTTTCAACATGATTACCACTTGTCTCACGCTTAAAGAATATATCTAATGGAAACTAGCAAGATTTCGAAAGACATGTGAAGTTCGTCAAACCGCACTTTCCCAGTATCAAAATAATCCACTATTGCCTAATCCGCCTCATATTAAAGGGGACATTAAAAAGTCTGAACACATTAACGAATGTCAAGCTTCGAGTTCCAACATCAAATTAGCTCGATGGGATCAAGATATGGTATTGTATTGCTATACAGATAATAACAATTTTTAACTCTATTTGTACATAGAATATTCATTTGTTATATACAATGACAAAAAGGATCAAAAGTAAACAACGCCCTAATTACTTACTTATAAACATGCAACAATTTAATGAAAATATTACTAATTAACACAGACACTCCTTACATTAGTTTTATAACAGTGGTTAGCAATTTTTATACCTTCTATTCCACAACCTATAAAAGGCAGGAACTTAAAATTTTATTATCTACTTACTGATATGATATGATCAAGGTACAATATGTGCGTTGAAGCGAAATTACATTTTTGCGATGACTGTTCATATCCAATCTTTTAAAGTATATGCCGATACATTTAATATTCATATTATAAAAGTACGCAATGCTTTGCGAGTCATCACGCTTAATCGAATCGATATTGCATGTACCGCGTTATGGGATATTATCTTGTGAGAAAATAAATACAGCATTTGTTATTTATGAATGAAGGCTTAACCTTTTTGTGCATAAGTCATAACTTTGAAAGTATTTTTGTTTGATGGTTACATTATAGACCGTGGCTTGCACAAATGTCTGATACTACGTCTAGCGTCAGTTGAAACTAAATGACGACGCATCGTAGCAATTTAATACAGGTATTACGTCTATTTATGTGAAAATTACATGCGTTTACGTAAATTGATCGCTCAATTAACAATAATTATCATATTTCTACATAATTCTTTTCCATAATTTTATTCTACTTACTGTTCTTCTTTGATGTAAAATTTCACAACCTTGTACCAAAAGGTGTAATAACGTCAGAATGCATTACAATCATGGCAGCGCAGCGCATAGCGCCAGTACGTTGCGTCAAACGTCTTTGAAAAAGCCATTACTTAGTAAAAAAGGCTCACAGCACCATCATATGTTTAAAAGCAATTGTAAATAACATTACTAATAAAACGAATTAATGACGAGGGATTTTCATCACAACATCAAATCTAAATAATACATATAAATAAACAAAGGCAAAACATTTCAGCTCTTTTCTTCTCTGTTCATCAGTCGATTTTTTTTGTTTAGGATCAATACAAAAATTATTACAGTGTAATTTGCACTAGGGGGCTAGTACTACTAATGATAATAAAGCTGAGTACATTATCTAAGATCTGGACACCCAACGCTAACTTCGCCCGTTCTCTACCTTAATATACCGTATAGTTAGATAATATTTAATGACTTTGCGTATACCAACATTGTAGGACTCATACCCACATTCCGAATAAATGAAGTATACAAGTTTACGACATGGCGTGCTCTTAAGATATAGGAAGGCAGTTAGGAAAATTGCAAAGACAATGTTACTGTGCTGCGTTATGTGTATACTTACTTTCTAATACGATGATCACTAGATGCGGCTCCTTTTGAAAGTATCTTTCGAACTCTGCTATACGTTTCAAATATTGGCTTTCATTTCATGATTACAGCTTTAATTTCTAAGATGTCACAAATAATAAACAAATATTCTTAAAATAAATGTAGTAAACTATTAATCATCATTAAAAATTGGTATAATGCGAATGCTTAAGAACTGATTTTTATTAGTGTACAGTGTATACCAATCATGCAATTAATTTTGAATGGTATTAAATTAAAGTACGAGGTATCGAAATACATATGTATTTCGATACCTCGTACTCGTATGTATTTTTTTTTTACCTATTTATAAGAACTTAGCCACGAGTATTTTTAACGGTGCAAGACACAGGTATTTAAGCCATTTGCAGGGCCTACTCGTAAACACTATAAAATTGTTTGGATTTTTACATATTATTGTAATTGTAAAACAATATATCGCTATATAATATGGAAAATAAAAGAACGTCTTACTTTCTAGACTAGAGTTAGATACTAAAAGTTCTTAAAATGGAAGTTTGAGGTAGACCGTTCGACCACTCTCCAGTTTTCTGGGTTAGGGACGGACTGAGGGTGTGCATGTAGGCGTTTGTCACTTAGTGTTTTGTGAACTACACGCTGCCTCTAATTACGAATCATGTTACTCTTAATTCTTGCAGTACGAAATGTTTGTGAATTGTACTGTTAATGATAGCTTTCATGTCGGATCAACTCCTTTATAATTGTATATTTGTTTGATACAAAAATATCGATTTCCGTTTGTATTTATATATAACAAGCGAATTGCAAATAATAAATTTTGTCAAGTAACACTCAAATAATTTAGTATGAATACTACTATTCAGCCCTTTTTGACATCTCACTGCTGGGCACGGGCCTTTCTTCAACACGAGGGGGATCAGGCCATAGTCCACCAAGCTGGCCAAGTACGGGTTGGCGGACTTCACGTGACTTTCGGTTTCTTCGGTTCTAGGTTTCCTCACAATGTTTTCCGTTCACCGAATGATAAGTGGTAATCATGTTAGAAACGTTTCACACATGAAAATACCGGGCGTGCGAGACTCGGATTTGAACCCGCAATCACTCGGTTACTCAAGCGAGCGCTTCACCAAGGCTGAGCTACCAATGTGTTAGTATTAGTGAGATAAGTATAATATTATATATCTATTGTTTTTTGCTATTGCGGTAGATCAGCCCGAGCCCGTGAAAGAAACCTCTAATAAACTTTAACATTTTTACAATACTAAAGTGTTGTAAACTTAAGTAGATTAAATATTAAATGAATTAGAAAATAATTCTCATAATTATTAAATGCATTAACGAAACTATTATTAAAATCTATTATATATTTGGGTAATCCTTCAGTACATTTCAGTAAGACCATATTCCCTTACATACGTCAGCAGATTCCCAACCCCTATCACGGCACGTCAACATGTCGTGCACACTATATGTACAACGTGTATATGAAGATATATAGCGGTAAAGGTATATACATACGTACAACTGTATAGCACAATCGCTGGTAAGACGAGCGACCGCAGCGGACAGGCTTTGTGCGGGTCCGTTGCTAAATTACGCCTCGGCTATAGTGATGAGTGGAGTGTTTTGAATTTATTATTTATTTTGATGGGTACGTTTTATCGTTCAAAATTTCTCAGAGATGAGATATTTTTTAATAAATATATACTATATATTGATTCGAATAACCAGCTTCCCAGACAGACAGACAAAAATTCTAAAAACTAAAACTATATAATCGGCCTCTATATCGATCATCATGTCTATTTCAATAACATTTTCCAAAAATATTCAATGTACAGATCGACTCAGAATTTTGATTTATGTATAGATTTGAACTAGCAACTTACTCTTGGTTCGCTCGGTTGCTTAATTACGTTTGAATAGCCCGCAAAAAAGTCAAATATCCAAAGAACCTTAATTTATCGATAAACATTAAATACCTATAACACTTTTTTGCTTACTATATGCCGAGTGCATTATATAAACAATGTTCTAACAGGGAATCTATATGATGTAAGTATAACAAAATATTTACTAAAAAAGCAAACAAAATAATAAAAAAAAGTTATTGCGCCCTATTCATGATCTCGCGTAGGTAATAAAGCTTCTACCTTCAACTCTGGATAGAACTAAATTTATACATTAACATAACTATTATACAGCTTTTATAAGAGACTAATTGTGTCAAAAGTGCCACATATAGCTAACAATCAAAGTACTTATAAAACAATATTCAAGCACAAAAAATAGAAAAAATATGGATAGATCATAAACTCGCTAAGAATAATAGTTTCAATTCACAAGTAATAATTTAAACCCGCTATCGCGTGTGCATCCTAAACACGCTGTGAGAGCGAGCGGGCGTCAGGTGCCCGTATTTCGGTCGCTACGGCCGAACGGTCGCCGCACAGTTTATGTAACACATACACGTTATATAACCACCTCACCTTCTAATGGCTTAGTCTAAAATGGAGTACGTTAGAAGTGTTATTGGGCGTATTTAGTACGAAAATTCTGTACGTGCTGCATTTGAATACAATGACATTCAAGCATCTTACATAAAGTTAAGTATAGTTTGGTATATCGTAATCGTCAACTTAATCATTTATGATTTTTGGAAGTACTATGTACCCGCATGCAGACATCTAGTTTTTAGCATACAGATATTTACTTATATATTAAAATCAATTGCTGTTCATTATTCTCGATATAGCTCAAATCGTCAGTTGGACAGCTTTAAAGAATTCTTTTTTTTTGTTGGAGTTGATTTTGTGGACCTAGAGCACACTCCCGGAGGTCTTCAGCAAGGCGAAGAGCCTGCTAAGAAAAAGAAGGACGAGCTGGGATGGCAAGAATTACATAGACAATTATGTACGTATACGCAAAATAGGCGCTAGTCGCCGAGTTGCGGATAACAGCCCGTATTAACCATAATCATAAACATTTGTTGACCTCAGGAGAAACCTGAGCGAAGCGAGGGTGACTCACTAGTAATATTAATATTGTTATTATGAGCCGTCCTCGCGTGCTTGAATATTTTTGTTCAGTAAACACTTCAGATTAGGATACAAAGTAACCTAAGTATTGCCCATAAAGTATACTGTACGTAGAGATCACTTCGATATGACGCCGCATAAAAGACGTACAACCAACAAATACGTCACATTTACTTATCTATCTATATCTATACATATAATAAAATTCTAACTTGGTTGAATCTGTACATTGAATATTTTTTGGAAAATTCTAATTTGAATAATACTAACGATACAGAGGCCAAATCTGTAGTTTTTTAGAATTTTTGTCTATCTGTCTGTCTGTCTGTCTGTCTGTGACCGCATCACGAGAAAACACACTGAACGGATTTTGATGAAATTTGTTGTGGTGATAGCTGGTTAGCCGAGTTAATATATAGGATAGTTTTTACTGCGGGAAAATATCTAATTTCTATAAAATCTATATAACCCTAAAACGTATTTAGGGATGAGCCCGAGCGAAGCGAAGTCGAGTAGCTAGTGATCTAACATTTGTAATCTGCTAGTACTATAGTCTACTACAGATTTCGCTTTACGCGAAAGCATACGCTTACATTTGTACATAATATATTAAATGACAAATACTTAACATGTTTTGGTCTTTAACTTTATACATCTTATTTTTGAGTTCAAATTTGATCAAAAATAACAAAACAAGCCGTTTAAATTTACAACATGAATGAAAACTGATATCAAAAGAATTTCCATCCTGTGTATGAACTCGAGCTATACCACTTCAGCGTAAAACTTTGTTCTGAGTCGGGCATGCTACAGCTTTCCCTTTGCCTCACCTTACGGTGCGATTGAATTAATCGCGTATTCCTTACTCATGAGCTTTTATATGCTCTTTAATGCAGCCGCGTAATTATTCGTATTATGACGCAATCGTTATAAATCCTTTGATAGATACCCTACTAGATACTTAACATATTATAATTTTTCTATTTTCCTATACTTTGAAGATCAATGTATATTTCATTTATTTAATAAGCTTTTCATTTAAGCACAAGAGAGTTTGAGATTCGATTCTTGGTCACTACACTTCACTCAATATAGCAAAAGTTTTTCTTTCAAAAAATACATAAATCTTAAAGCATAGTGACCAGGGGCGTATTTACCCTAGGGCCAAGGGGGCCATGGCCCGGGGCGGCAGGCTCCGAGGGGCGGCAAAGCCAAAACTATTTTTTTTATTTTGAATGACATTGAAACATTTAAATAAATAAACAAAAGCTTCAAAGCCAACAAACGGTTTACAATAGGTCAACTATCTCAACCGTTATAATGGGGCGGCGCAGGATTTCTTGCGCATTTAACCACGACGCCCCAATGGCCTAGCAGTCTGCCGAAGCCGGAAGCCGACCACCCAGCCAAAAGTGATGCTCCACAATCTGCTCTCAGAGAAGTACCAGAGGACTGCTGAACAAAGGGCTCGGACCCCAATGAGCGCCAACCAGTCTTTGCAATCTGCATCCATCCACTACCCGCCACCTTTCTTAAGTCATCGGTCCATCGTGCTACAGGGCGTCCTACACTACGCTTACCAACACGCGGTCTTCACTCTAACATGTTTCAACTCCATCGACCATCAGTGCGCACACATGACCAGAACACTTCCACTACAGAGAGCTAATTTTGCACGCGATATCGGTTACTTTAGTTCTATGGCGAATAACTCATTGTCGAATTCTGTCTGCTAGAGAAACACCAAGCATTGCGCGTTCCATTGCTCGCTGAACCTTGAATTTGCGTTTATAGGCTCCTTATGTCATCGTTGTGGGATCGATAACTCTAGAAAATGATGTAGCTTCCCAAAAGCTGCCCAACCCAAGCATATTCTTCGGGTGGTCTCTTTCTTAAAGTTATGCCGGCCGAGTTGTATAGTTTGGCCAAGTATATTTACTCCTGTACAACTTCAAGAACAGCACCATTCACGATCACTGGTCTCGGGGATACACGACCTTTCAACATGATTTTGGTCGTCCATATTCATTATTCACTCGTCTTGAAGAATCACTTAGACAGTTTAGCATTTTTTTCAAATTCAGCAGAGTATCTGCCATGATGACTATGACATTGGCAAATCGCAAGTGTGCTATACTCTCCATTAATGTTGATGCCGCATCCGTTCTAATCGAGCGTTTTAATGGCGTGCTCCAATGCACAGGTGTTTACCTGTAGTTAAGTATACCTGGAGTTAGGTAGTTTCGAGTAGATAACATCCCCCTTTCTTACACCGCGGGGCGGGATTGGCCCTGTGCTTTAACTTTGTACTTGGATGATCATCGTTGCAGACTGGTATTTAAAGCACCGTAGTACTCGGTTATATATCTCTGCATGGATTGTAAAATCTTAAGGAAAGCATTTAGTTTTAAATTTTTTTTTTGTTTTTATATTAGTTATCATTTAAGTGAAACGAATGAATGTAACTAACTTTGTATAATATGTACGTAGCTTAAAATAATATTTTTTTAAAGTTTTAGTTACTATTTTGTGTGTATTTAATGTAGTAAGTAAGCCTTATTTAATAAATAAAAAATAATAATATTCCTCGTAGTCCAAAAACGCTAGGCTGATAGATGCTGATTAGGAAAGACATCGAATTTTTGGGCGAGATGATTCGTCATAAGCCTTGAAATCAACTTATAAACATGGTTCAGAAGAGTCACAGGTCAGTAGTTCTTCAATAGGGGTTTATCCCCCTTCTTTAAGAACAGTACTATTCTGCCTCTACTCCGGTGTAGTGCCATTGTAAAGAACTGAAATAAAGAACTTTGAGAGCTCTGATAGAACCTTTGTTCCTGCCGCTATGAAGAATTCTGCAGTAATTCCGTCCTCACCCGGAGCTTAGTTGTTTCCTTGGTGTCCAAGAGCTAATCTCGCCTACGTAGATGTCGGGAAGCTCAACTTCGTTTAATTTTCTGTTTTTCGTTCAATCTTCGTTCAATGGCGTACCAGTCTCGCTCGGAGACCAGTCTGGATCCTCCACGTGGTGGGACTCAGTTGGAAATATATGTAAGGAGTAAAGATTTCAAGGTGACGGTTGTACCTTGTGAGGTTCTAAGCTTTGTCAGGTGACAACGGCAGCTGTGAGAATTGGCAAAAAATTTTCGAGCCCATATTGGGTTCTATAGCATCCTCAATGCTTTGGGTATTCGCTTGTCTTAGATTACGCCTTATTAGGTATCTCACATTCCTGTCAAGTACCTGACGCTTAGACTGTGTGGTATTTACAATCGAGCGCTTACGCGTTACTTTCGCAGCCAGCTTGCTTCTACATCACTATGTTAGTCTAAGAGTAGACTTCATTAACGGCGCACGTTCATTTTTGATGCTCATATTCAAAGATCCCCTTGCAAGTCGGTGATCATTGCCGATTTTAACCCTGTTAATCACTGAGACAGAATATGTGGCGTTCGTTCGTTGTTCGATATAATGGTGTCGACTTCGTTTTTTGTAGTATTATCGGGGCGTTTATCAGGTCCTATTCATATAAGGCCTTTTCTGGAAAAATTAGTTCATCGTAAAAACCAAGGGCATTTTCCAGGTGCCTTGAGGAAGATTACTAACATAACATAACATCCACACTAACAAGTACCTAAATAACATTTGCGTTCAAGACATATTATTTTTTTTAATAAGTACTTTGTCGTCACTTCATGGGGCGGCAAAGCTAATTGGCCCGGGGCGCCAAATCTGTAAATACGCCTCTGATAGTGACGTATTGTAGTAGGATAGGAAGTGATTGTATCTATATATGATATAATTAATAATAATTTGTACATTTCACCTAGTACTCTAAATATTATTTAGATATTAATAATTATTATTACCGTGTTGGTCTCATATCACGTTTAGTAAATTTGATTTGACAATATCCTATCCAGGGAGCCCGAGTGAAATCAGGGTTGAACGCTAATATGAAATAAAATGTAATAATATAATATATATCTAAGTACACTATTTTATTGAACAATCTCGTAATTAAAAAAAATGATTATTACTATATAAGTAAATAACATTAATAATTACATTAAACAATACGCAATACTGTATATACAAGTAGTAATTTAATTATAAATATCAAACTGAATTCTCATTCTGTTTTGTGAAACAATTTGCTTCTTGGAATATCTACTTCGAATATACGTGTTCCAGTGAGACAAAGCGTGGACAAATCATAAATAAACTGTCACTGTTGTGCATATCCTCTATATACCGAAGGCCAGTGGTCTGTACTGTATACTGTATGTATATATGTATGTACGTATGTACGTACACTTCGGCATTGGAGCGCGAATGCTTCACTCTAGGCGAGCTTACCGCGCTGCTTCCTAATGACGACGTTAGGTTAGGTTGGTATCACTGTGACACTGTTAGCGATTTGTGGATAAATATATTTTGTGTTAATTTAACTTTCTCATATTCCAAGATTAATAAAATGATTGTTAAATATGAGAGCATATAAAAATATGTAATTTCACTTAAAAATTGAAAAAAAAATCTGTTTCTATAATATTTTGATTATTTTTTGGTCATAACTTTTAATATTGACTTTTTTTTACTATAATATGAATGAAAAAACTTGTATTATGATAAAAACATAACCGGTCCATTTTATTATATATCGTGTGATTTTATGAAATAATTTACAATGTTATTTATAAACCATTATCGCCATATTAAAAACGACTTAGTAAATAAACAAAAAGGTATATTTTTACATCTTATTAAATCGTTCGTGTAATAAAAAATTATAGACGCAACTTGTGCAACTCGTGTGACATCAATATTCAATCTTACTAATGTTCTTCAATTCACTGTTTTTTAACAACAGCTAGCTTAGTAATTTTATCTATAACTGACACTTTCGTGCCATCGTCTATTTCTAATCTTAACGATATTTCTCGCCTCTACCCTCACTAAATCCTCCCTCAACGCCGTGAAATGGACGGAGCCGTGACATCTAGAGGACCTGCGCGATGGCCTGGTGGATATATAACCTGTCTTCCAACCCCTCCCTGATTTAGAGCTTTAGTTATCAGTTTCCAACTTAGTTGTTTATTCAGAAGTGGTCACTACCCAACTGTACCATAATCTGATGTTATATTGTACATTTATGTAAAAAATACTTTTAAGAAAATAAAAAAACAAAGTAATCAAAATTCTTGTAAAAACTTAGCTTTTGAACTCAAATGAAACTGTTTTTTAAATCAAAAACAGCAAATACATTTAAAATTTTATCTTAATTCTTACAATTAGTTTCTTAAGAAATCTACATGTTTTAATCAACTCCTATTACTTTCGCGAAATGCCTACTTTCAGCAAACGTAAATAAACAAAACGCAGCGGCCTTCGAGCCCAATTTTCTAGTATTATGCACTTTATGTTCCTTACTCTTAGAATTTTGCACCCAAAGCTACCTAGCGTAGACGGGTATTTACGAGATCGGTCTTTATGTGTACAGGCTTAAGTTCGTTTATCGTTTGTACAGTTTAGAGGTACGTGTGTATGGTGACCTAGTTACTGAGCCGCTATATACGCAGTGTGTACCCGTCTTTATATAAGCCTCCGTTTGAAGCCCGGTTTCCACTGTGGCCGGTTTAATTTGGCTTGAAAGTGTATTGAATCAAATGAAATATGCACATCATCAAAGTAAAAATACGAATTGTTTATAAATACTTATTCGTGTTCTTAGTACATAATTATTCTAAGGTATACTTGAACGTTACAAATTAATCGTTAAAAATAGTTACATACATATATTATTATGTAACGATTTCAATAATATTATCAAAATGTTGTTTAAATAAACTTAAGACATAAAAAGCATTCTCTTTTATTTTATAATAAATGTTTATTATTATAAAGTGCACATACCGGCCATGTTTATTTTTAATTTTCACAGTCAAAAAATTAATAAGTTATTTGGATGCAAAGGCAAAGTACGTAGTAGTGGATTCCGTTACCACATAATTAATACAAAAATAAACTCAATAAAACTATCTTTCTTTCTACATTTAATTATAAGTTATAGTAATTTTACACTTATATAGATAAGTAAGTGAACAGTGGTAGCCCAGCGGTAACGCGCTCGCTTGTATAACCGAGTGATGCGGGTTCATATTTGGGTCTCGCACCTCTGATATTTTCATGTGCGATTCTTTTCCAACATAATTACGACTTGTGTTACGGCGAAGGAAAACATTGTGAGGAACAAGTAAGATAGAAAATAGAACCTACCCTGGCCGCTCGGTTTCCCAAGTAACCACATTACCGCTAGGCTACCGATGCCTCTAAGTTATTAATACTACATACAAAACATACCAAATTACGATTATTTTTCTAGTTTTTTTATCATTTAATAAGTTAAAAGTAGTAGTTGTATTTTATGTACTTACTTACGCGGGTTACGCTAGTTAAAACAAATAATATTTCTAAAATAAAAATAGTCTAAGTCACTCCTTAGTGTTACTCCTAACATTAGCTATCTGGGAATGAAAATCCCGCCAAAATCGGTACAGCCGTTTCAGAGATAGCCGGAACAGACAGATAGACAAGGAGGCAAAAATTTTAAAAATTGATTATTGATGTAAGTACTGCATATACTTTTATATGCATTAAGTGAAAGGCTGTTAATGCAAAATTAAAAACAGACTTCCATTTTATTTATATGTATCAAGATATATGTATTATCTCTATTAACACTTAAAGATAAGCTGGAAAGATGTTGTTGAAATTTTTAAGCAATCTCCAGATTAGCCCAGCGAGTGATCCTGTGAAACTTGACAACCATCATAAATTTGAACGCAAGCAAAGCCGGGGGTACTGCTAATAATATGTAAGCTAAACAAAAAGATAACCTAATATCAAAAGATAAATAAATAAACAGTAGATCAAAAAAGAGAATAAGAAATCATAGACAATTTATAAGGCATAAAACAAATTGGAATCATAGCGCCGACAAACTCGGAGAGCCATAAATTATGTTGAAACGTAATAAAACTAAATGCATGAAACAAATCGGGCGGGGGGTGGTGGTGTGCGGGGCGCGGGGAGGAGGGGTGCTACAACTCTACTACGGCACTCTCGTTTTCATTCATAACTTTTTACAAGTTTATCTGCGGCGATACCTCCTACATATTTATGTTTGCGACTGCTTCCAAAGAGTATTTTATTATTTTAATATTTATGGGTCGCGTTTATTTTAACTTGTGTACTGTTAAACGTATGCAAAGAGTATATAATGTATGGTAATACGTTTGCATGAAGATGGTAATTCTATTTACAATTGTCTTTTAATTTTAGCAGAAATTGCTGAAAAGGCTTTACCCTAATTTCAATATAGAGCTGTTATAATAAATTATTCGCAACAATATTATGTATGCCAGATTGTAAATTTACTTTAGATAGCTTAACTTTATTTGTTTTTCATTTGTTTTTTTATATCACACGAATATTTTAAAATAACGTTTTAAAGATAATAAAGTAAGCATACATAAATGCAACAATGCATAAATTCAAATATTTTAATCCTCTCAGAGCAATATTAGTGATAGGCAGAGATCAAAACTGAAGGTTGATAGCTTTCCACGATTTGTCTTTGCCACAACGCACACAACCACAGCAACACGACACAACGATACACACTTTTATAAATTGAAATAAAGTTTGTTTTAGTTGGGCAATGGGCATGAATGAAAGCGAAAGGGCGGGAGTTTAAAATGGATTGTTATCAAAACATTCACTTTTTTATTCGTTTCTTCTATGACTTCTTTATTTATCTATTTAAATATTGAATTTACAGTTTTATATAGTTAAGTTATATTATACTATATGAAGATAGATACGTTTGGCTCAGTTTGTAGTGATCCTACTGCAGTGCATTATTAGCATTTAGCAGTCGCGGGTTGGAGTCCCGCTGGGGGCCTTGCTTGAATGTTTGCACTTAAGTCATGAGTGTTTATATTCATAATATGTACGTATTTAAAGTTAGATTTTAAACTAAATCAGAGGACTAGTGTTTCAACTATCTAGCATCCATTACACGAGCCTAGGAGCTTACCATGAAACTATGCTATGGCTATGTGTTAACGTCCCATACTGTTTTACGCATAGAAGAGATTCTTATTTACATGTAAAGTTGATCAATGATCATATAATATGATTTAGGTAAATAAATAATTTAAATCTTTTCTTTCTTTTATAGGTGAATTTTGGTTCTCTATTTGTCTTTTAAGTTCTTCTCATCTAAGGAAGAACGAAATGTTTATAAAACTACATAGAGTCCATAGAGTTCATAGACTAAGAGTCCATATACTATGGCTCAAAGAATTTTTGAATTGTAGTGTATAAATTTAAGCAACTACTGGCTTTGCTATATAATGTGTAATAGATGCTAAGTCGTATGCAAAGTTATATGTATTGTTAAATAAATCGAGAATGTCAGCTAAGATGGATGTCCTCTGATTTAGTTTAAAATCTTACTTTCTACATCTATTAGATTTGTACTGAAAGAATTATATGAAATATATAAGAAATTAAGGTTTTTCACAACTGTATTGTTTAGCGTTTGCAAAATATATAAACTTAAATAAAATTGAACATAACGTAAAGTTAGTTGTCGTTAGACAAGTGAAATCTGCTAACAAATACTTGGGCCGCGTGATGGACTTTGGCCTGATACTCCTCTCGCATTGATGGCCCGTACTTAGCAGTGGTATGCTTTAAAAGAACAAAATGAATGGTCGAATTAAAGACTCCTTAATGTCAAATGTTTTTTTTTAAATATTTAATTTGAAGAATAAGAGCGTCTAGATATATAACGTGGCGTACTAAACGTGTACTATATGATTACTTTCTTAGTAGTTATTTTTCGATAACAATGTCTGGAAAACCGTTTAAAAATTATATGTGTGTATATATGCAACTGTATTATGTATCTCTCAAACTACTTATAAACAATGTACCAATTCAAAACATTGTATGTAAAATCAGGATTTTAAAATAGTTCGTTATGATTTGACTTACACTCTTGAAGTGTTTTCGCTAGGAATATACACATTTATTCACGTCCACGTGACCCATACTCGAGTTGCTCAGGAGCGTATCTAGAAACCCCTTTTTCTTTAGTATTAATTTTCGTAGTATTCATTAATTTCTTAGATAATTACTATTTTTATTAGTGAAAGCTTATAAAAACCCGTACTGTAGTTTCTAAGAAACGCCCACACAAATGCATACTATGCGTGGCAGGGAACTTTAATTTATAATATTTAGTGACTAATATATTATATAGTTAGTTATTTAGAAAATATATTTGAACGAAATGTAAGCAATATATTTACCAGTATTCCTTACCTTTTAAGAACAGCATAATATATTGGTTAGGTGGGTTCTAATTTTACAGTTTTTCCAACCAGACTAAGCTAAACATGGGCTTTGTGTATGAACTCACAACTTTCTGCTTATCAGACCCTGTCACGTACACACACCACTACACCACAAACAACAGTTATTTTTAAGCCTACTAAAACCGCCTAAAGACATAAATGTTACTTGTAGTACTACTACTAGACTTTAGTGTGAAGTAGCTGTATACTGATTACTGAAGGATATTTTACAGTCGAAGTCTTGTTAATTGGGCTGTGTTTGAACATAACAATACCGTTATAAAGCCGGCCCAATTAGAGCCTTATGGCCTAGCCTCAGAAGAACAGACTTTCAGAAGGTTACGCTATAAGACGTAAAATGTTAGCAACATTTACTATACAGTTAACGAGTACATTTATAGTATTATGACAAGTCATTGCCTACATCAAGCGTAGTATACCAACATCTACATCTTTATAATCCACTCATTCTTTTCCAATACGATAGATAAAAAATATATATCTAATTAAAAAAATATAAACTTTTGAAAAATTAAATGCAAAATTATTAATTTTTTTTGCTTCGTGTTTTATACGTCGTTACTAAAATGTGAAAGCACATCAAAAAATATTGCAATATTGCAACACTAAAACCACCAGATGTACTTAAGACCTGAGAAAAACAAGAGCGACTCGCTAGTATAAAATAACGCTGACCTCTTTTTGCAAATGAAAGTAGAGGAAAAACAATTTTGCTTTCACACTAATTACAATAACCAAAATGGAAGACGAAAAATGACGTCTAGGCTTCATTAGCATGTTCTAAATACCTAAACAGAATATCATCTACTATATAAAAATAAGTCGGGTTTTCCTTCCTGACGCTATAACCCCAGAACGCACGAACCGATTTCCACGGTTTTGCATTCGTTGGAAAGGTCTAGGGCTCCGAGAGGTTTATAGCAAAGAAAATTCAGGAAAAATTTCAACAGAAAAGCGGGAAAATCTTTTAAACTATACTAAAAAGGTTACACCTGGGGACGAACCCGAGCGAAGCGAGGGTGAGTCGCTAGTCATTATTTTATATGCTATAGTTTTTGAATTAAAATAATCATGTTTCTATTTTAACTATATTATTCAGCATATTTTAATAAACCCTGAAAAGTTAAGTTTTGTACAGAGAAAAATGTTTAATAGTTAGGTTTTTATTTATTTCATGCAATGATATTTTAACTATAGATATGTTATGAGCGCGCAATCGTGAAAACTCGAAAACATCCTAATTAGGACGTATTGCCTTTAGTCTGTGTCACCGCATGGCGACGAGTGGTACACTGCTACAAAATTAAAAAAATGCCATCCTGTGTATTTAGGAAATGCACCAATTATGATACCAAAGTTAATAAAACGCAAGGGATCTCATACCACATGTAAGAACGCAGTATACTTCGATTTATTAATATATTTCAATTATTTGCCTAATATACTGATATGTCATCGGTCGCTAGACTAATGTTTGTTTACATTGACGCGCAATTGACAACATTAGCTGTCTCTTTTTTTCTTATTGATTTTATCGACTATCCCCTTTCTATCATTTTGACATGTACCTTGAATGAAAAGTGTGTATGTGTGCAGCGCGGAACACTTTTTTCGGTTGTTTAGTGAGCGTATAACATATCTATAGTTAAAATATCATTGATTTCATGTCATATAAAATACATCCAAACAGCCTTTACCTTCCAAAGAGTACGGACATGTGATCGAATCGGACTTGACGATTTTTTCAAACACAACTAGACGAGCTTATTTTTTATTCCTGTAACGTCACTTTTGACATTAACAGAACAGGTGAGACTTAAATGAGAACATAAACAGTTTTCTGGAAAAACACTGAACTACTTATAAGTAGGTACTTTATAGATCATAATGTTGCGTAAACATTGTTATTGTTGTTGTTCTAAAAGAAAATATTTCCATTATACATTTAAACGTTAAATATGAGGCTTTTGCGGTGGTTATTAATACTAATTTTAATCAGCCCCACATTTTTAAAATTATTATTAAAATTAATAATAATGAAGAAAGCAATTACACCACTAAGTTTCTTTCCCTATAATGAACAAAACAAACTAAATTCTAGGCAACATTAGCCAAGTTCCTAATTTGGCTATCAGTATCAGAGTCCATCAGATGGCATAGGCATAGCAAAAACTCGGGTGCTTGACCGTGGTGTGGGGTGAAGGGGTTTGGGGGGCGAGGGGTTGCCCTTGCGAAGGTGACGCGACAATTAGCGTCGCGCGGTCATTCCTCCGCGGCCTGGCGCGGTGTCAACGATTCCGTGGCGATAACGCGACCGGACGCGCTCGCGACGGCAGGGCTGCCAACTTGGATACGAAACGTTTCAAGTGTCTATAAAAAATAATAAGGGCTTATATTTTGGCAAAATTTAATTTAAAGCCATCTACATATTATATTATATAATAAAAGAATTCGTATAAAATATTTCTGGTCAACGTAACAAACGTAATCGATTCGAATCGATTTTACAAGCATAATACTCGTACGTAGCTTATACGAGTAAAAGCTTTTCGACATCCAATCACAGAATATGACATCCTTTATAGCAAAAAAACGCTGGATCGAAAGCCTCCGTGCAAATCAGGATAATTTCAACATTAAAATATATTATGAACACATCTGTCGTACTTATAAATATCAATCAACAAAGCATGTACACACAAACACAAAAAAAAATCAACGACCAAAATCGAACCCGTGACATTATAATAATATGATTAAATGAAAAAAAAAGAATGGCAATCCTGATCGTCCAGACACATTGCGCCACGGAATTACAAGTGGCACGCAAGTCCCCACTCGGCCGTCACACGAGAACTCCCAGCACCGCGTTGCTATCAATATATCACCATCAAAAGCGAGGGTTAACAAAATTAAAATAACTTTACCTGAAAATTTGTTTTGTAAAATTAACTAAGCATGTTGTGTGCCGCGGATCGGCTCGCGTTTAAGTGTCATTGCTATACTCTACTCCGCGCCTTTTTCTTAATGATTAATAACAAGCTGGAACTTAGTTTTGGCGAGACGCCAAACTTTTCTCTCTACGAAAATTTGATAGCGGTTGATACATTTGTAGTTCAATGTGTTTTGACATGGAAACGCTAATTGAATAAATTCAGTACTGTATAGTATAATCTCTGAAAAATCGCAGTGTATTGTTAGATATCCTGTAAAGCCTGTTTCTTGAAAGGCCGGCAACTCATCTGCAAGCCCTGCGGTGTTGCAGATGTCTATGGGAGGCGGTGATCACTTACCGTCACGTGAGCCTCCTGCCCGTTTTCCCCCTTTGTCCCAAAAAAAGCCTTCCTCAGGCAATACAATACAACAATTTTATATTAGCAAATTATTTTATGTACAAACAAACAATATTTTCAGTTTATAATATAACATATAAAATCGCAAAGTAGCATTTACCTGGCTTTCGCTGTTTATTTCAGGTACTAATCTATATTTAATATCGCTTTGTATAAGACAGACAAAATACATGCCTTTATTTTATAAGCAGCTTTCGTCCCTGTTACAAATTTGCAATGTAGAGGTACTCTTAGATAATAATTAATGACTAGATCACTTATTACATATGAAATCGTTATCAAACATTACATAACAGTACATAGAACCAATTGTTATATTTCCAAAAAATATTTACATTTCTTAGTTAAAATTAAAAACCCTTAATACTACCTAATGATGAATTAGGCAGGGCGGACAGTGACCGGACGATGTCAGCCATAGGCCTGAAAAGTGGGGGCGAGTCCCTTGACGATGATATTTGCTTACATACTTCATTTAACGTACTATTTATGTTGAATGATGGCTTCTTTAACTGCAAGCGTGAATATGGAAAACTGATTAAGCTGTTTAATGAACTGATGAACGATGATTGACCAACGGGATTTGAACCCTTAACTTTCACAGCAGTGAGTAGTGCCAAACATAACTACATACCTAACTACCTATCATTAGAAATAAAAAATTAAAACAAGCCCTTTGTTTAGTTTGTATAACATATGTCTTAACATAAATGCCTCTTATACCGATGTGTAAAATCGTTTACATGACGAAAAAATTTAGAAGAAGACTTAAAGGGAAAAAAAGAGAAAGAGAGAAATAAAGAAGAAAATAACTTAGCAAAAAAAGATTTATGTACTACACAAATCCCAGCAAATTAAGTACAGTTAACGCACTCTAAAGATAACCAATTTTGTAAATACAAAGTTTAACCTCTTCTGCGTTAACTCATCAAGGTGTTGAAATGCATAAATATTATTGCCGCTGACTGTACTACTGAATCACGTCACATTAATCTTTCATCATTCCTAAAACGAGGGTGACTATTTCGGTGCAACATCTAAATTTAAACTTTATTATCTTTCCTCCTTACACTTTTGTTGTCGTCCGTGACGTCATTATTAAATTTGCAATTTTATTTGCATTGTCAATGTAATAAAATCGGTACTATACTCGTATAATTAGACCTTCTAAAAGCGACTGACTTTTCATCTCCCAGATATTTCCTGTTGCCTAGCTACCCCAAACTGCTACTGTTTATAGCCTAGGTTACCTAAAATTATACTAAAATTTGACCAGATAGCATATTTTCATATTAAAAATATAATATATATAAAATGCTGAGTTGTCGAGATATTATTACATGAATAACGCAGTGTCTTATAACGCAAGAGTTTATATCGTAAAAACATAAAAAAGCTATAAATATATAACGGTATTTATTTGCGAGTTTATTTGCGAACACATTTTTAAAACAAGTTAATTGGGATAAATCAATTAATAATTTTTTTCATTTAGATTGCATTTTGTCTTGATTTAAAAATTAATGGCAAATATTTACTTTAAGTAGCAGACTTAGAGTTCAGAACTTCTAACTTTACTGCAGAAGACTTTTTATTTTAGAGGTAACAGAAGCATTTAAATTTTATCCGAAGGTCCTGATAATAACCGACAGGATTAAAGCGTACGCTAGGGCACTTGCGTTTAAAACTGACACTCACCTTGACACATAAAAGACAAGATAAATATTAAGGTTATTTAATTAGGTACCAACGGTTTAAACATTAATATACTTATGTACTTAGTACTAGTATTAACCTAGGGATCAAAATTCGACCACAATTACATATATATAAATACACTATACCTATCTATATTCTATATAAAAAAAGTATGTAATGCCAAAGAGTTCTCATTAATTATAGTCAAACAAAAAAAATTTAAAGGATATCTTATAATGAATAAGGATGTCTTAACTAAGCTTATCTTAATGTTTCGTAAAACGACAATTTCTTTTAAAAACAATAAACTTTACGTTAACTTCTAATATTAACAAACCCGTGAATAAGAAAATTGAAAAAGTAAAAATTAAAAAAAATCCATTTCAACAATTCGAATTAGTCAATTATGAACAAAACGATTTAATTTGAAAAATTAATAATATGTGGACGGTAAATATAAATTCATTCTATATACGGCTTTATTAATACTTGTATATATAGGAGTTCTTCAGCTAAAGTATATAAGGCGTAATAGATGTTTCGAGACGTGAAAGCACAGGTGGCGTTCGACGCGGCCCATCGATCTCGGTAAAAATACGATAATGCCGTATATTGCCTACACCGTTCCCTACATCCCCACAGTGACAAAAGGAAGCGAGAGCGGATTTTATAAGCAAAGATGTAACTGATAAAAAATATTTTGTAAAATAATTCGCAGCACTACATTTTAAAAGACTTTGCTACATATATTAGCGTGTTTTAAAAAAGTTAATTTTTTTAGTTTAGTTTGAAAGAATACAGAAGTAAAGAATCCACCATTTGTTCTGTTTCAATCGTATTAAACAAAAGTTCTTAAAATGATACAACTCTAAATTATTATAAGTAAGGGTGTAGATAAAAATGTTATTAAATCGCCTCCCGCTCACGTCTGTAACATTGCAGTATATTGCCTACGCGCGGCAAAAATACACGCGATTCGTGGCCGTCAGCGATAACGCAGACCCCGCCGCCTACGCGTCTCACACTTCACTAGCTAAAGCTATACACCTACACCTATAATGTACCCACCTCATGCCATTTGTTTATTTATTAGCAATACTCCTGCGTTAAATATAAGCGAGGACGCAAACCTCTTATAACACGATTTAGAAAATGCAACGCAGCACCGTCTCATTCCTCACGGCCGCGCGAATGCATATAAAAGCTTATATACCGCTTCAATATCTGATGGCGGCTAAATTTATCCGGAGCGGTGACTGCTAAAGGCAAGCTCATAAAAAGCGCGGCACGCCTGATTACAAAGCCGAGCCGGGTTTATGGCGCTCGTACGCGTTGCGAGTCAGGCCGCGCGCTTTGGCGAGGGTAGTTTTTCAGGCCCCACCGTCACATAAATATGTGATCATGCCCCGCACCTCCCGCTCGTAAACTACGCGCAGATAGCGACAGGACTTAATGGCTGATCGGATTTTGATTAGCGAAGGCCGGCGACGCAACCCCTCTCGGAGCGAAATTTGAATAGATAAGTGGCACCCGAGAACGGCCGCTCGCGACCGTAATTTACATACTTACTGGCTTTCGACGCTCGGAGAGTGCCAAGTTATGGACGACGACAGTGATAAAGTTGATATAGCACTTCGGACATCGATTCGGTGCCGGCGAGCGGTTTTTCACCGAACTGTTTGTTATCGGCGCGGAGGAGGCGAGCCCGCCGCGGCTCCGAGCGCCATTGTCGTTTTTTGCCCGACGTAATCGCTCCGCCAGCCTCACTATCGAAACAAAGCCTCGGACAGTTTTAACAACTCACTTTTGTATTTCAAATTCCTACCGGCACGTAAATAATGTCCCGTTTTGTTGACATTTGGGTCGTCACTATTCTGTGCGCGGTTTTTGCGGACGACTAATAGTGCTTTGTTTGCGTAGTTTCAATGTTGAGTGCGCATCCCTATTCCATTACTTTTATTATATTTATTCAATCTACTGAAAGTATTACATTTTCCAATAAAATGGTAAATACTTTAAACTGAACTCGATGAAAACGATATGGAGAGATAGACAGTTCACGTCGGGTCACGGCTCGATAGTTTAGGGGGTTCCCCCAAGCCAGGATCTCCCATCTTCATACAAGATGGGTGCCCATCAAAACATCTAGCTGATGTGACTTTGACCGAGCGCCGCTATTGACGTGGCCCTCCCTTAGTGTGTAGCAGGTAGACAAGTCGCGGATAACACGTGAGGGGGCGGCCCCCCGGACCCAAAGTTGGGACGTCTTCTATTTGTTTGCTTTGGCAGATAGCGCGGTGCGTACACATCACCATATCGTAATGAAAAGTGTACGGTAAATCCGGGAAAGGTTAACATTTTTCCAATTCATTCTTAGTTGAGTTTCAAAAACAATTTATTGTTCCTTTAAAATTACTTATATAAGGACTAGTAATTGTTGGTCTTGAGAACCTCTTATACTAAACACAACTCTTAGAGTTAAAAATAGCTTTTGAATGTGATCAATTTAAACCATTTCACATAAAGGCACAATACGTTGAAGCTTACCAGGCGATATTCACGTCTCCGTCCCAGGGTGAAGCACTATAAAGTACACGATAAACATCGAAAGACAATAGATTTCCAATTAAATTAACAAAGATGCCTTAAAGCCAATTCATTTGTAAACGGACGGATCACAATGTAGATCCCTTTTAGATTTGTCCAAAGTTTCGCTTACAAATTGAATGTCAGAATTCAAATCAAATACGCTGTATATTTTCAATTGGCTACGTACATTTATAACAGTATTTCAATGAAAAGAATTAATTTAGGATGTGCCTTTAATGATATCATCTATACGACATTTTTATTTGAAAAACGTTCAATAACTGAATTAAAATCATGAATGTTTATCTTTATTAAATACTAATTTGATTCGCAAAAATTCTCATGTTGCATGGTCTTTAATATCACAAAACGAAGAATACCCAAATTAAAATAAGGCGTCTCTAATAATCATCACAAAATTTAAAAACTTTTACTTGTCATTATATTTTCTTTAATTTCTGCTCAATGCACATGATAGCATAATTTGACTGAACCAAAAATATACATTAATTCTATTATAAAACCATGAAATATTCGTATTAATCGTTCGAAAAACCACTACTAAATCTGTCGCTAAGAAAGATGCTACAGTTTAATAAAGAATACGCAGCATTTTATCTGAAAAAAAAAGACCTTTGTACGGCAAATGCAGAGCAGTTTCGTTGCCAGTAAACAAATAAGCTAAGACTCCCCACACTTCTATATCACAATTCACAATAAAAACATCCGGCGAGTAAGTTAAAGATGTCCCCATACTCCTTTAGGGCAAGTCCATAAAAGTAAACTTTATGAGTGCAATTCGACCTTACAACTATTTCTCAGGCCATATCGAATCCCACCTGATTTACTGTTGCCGCAGATAATATAATATATGTTTTAAGGGAAAATTCTTTTAACCTCCTTTTTATTAATAGCAAATGCTGTATAAAAACAGTATCGAATGTAAATATTAAATATATTGGATTTGAATGCAAGTCTTATCTAGCTTTAATTTATAAAGAAACCTGATAAAAACATTAGATAACGTTTATTTCTAACTTTTAACTTACTTACTTACTAAATATTTAATTCTTGTGTTATAGATGTTTAGGATTTTAATTTTATTTATAGTTAAATAATACAAAAAGTAAGTTTTTATTAAGTAAGACCCAAAACAGTTAAAAAGTATTCTTATTGGAATCTTTTCCCCCGTTGTAGTTCTAACAAGATTATAACGATACGATATGATACTCTTTTACATTACATTTCCTAAACCAAAAAGCACACTCGAAACGGCTTTCAAAAAAAACTTTTATAATAATTCAACAATTGTATGCACACATTGTAGGTAAAAATTTATTTTTGATATTTTTATATGGGACTAGCTTTAAGAAATAATCTACCGACTCTTCTACACTTAAATCAATATATAAACGTCGGAAGCACCTAGGATAGTAGGGTACCTGAGCGTAATTGGAGGTGATTCCCTAGTATTAAATATGAATAAGAACAAATAAAATTTGCCGATACATTTTTATCCGGGCATCGTATCTAGGACCATCGGGCAGCGGGCTATAACTCACGGCTGTCTCGTTTATCACTCAAGCTCGCGGCGTGATTATGCGCGAGCCGGCTTGCCAAGTGTTGAGTCGTCGTATTCAGTGTTTCTGTACGATTTTCTGTTTCGAGATAGCTCACCTCTACTTTAGCCAAAAATATAAATTCGAAACAAAGACGTACTAAAGTATTCACCCGCGTTTGCATTTGCATACAGTCGCTGTTTGAAGGATTTGACGTGGTGAGTTTCCGCCTGCAACGGATATCGCGAGTTTTATGCACGATTATAAAAGACACATTCATATTGTAAATACCACAGTTTGCATTTGTATATGTTTGTTATTTCTTTGCACTAGAAAAGCTATGATCTAAAGTAACACATCATAGGCTACTGTTAGTAATAAAATTTGCCTGTCGCTGGCGCTGGAAGTGACTCATCCGAACGAAGTAAGGGTAAATCTCTAGTTTGCTTATGTAACACGGATACGTTTCAGCATAGTTAATGCCAAAGTATCAAGTTGAAGACCACCACAAAATACGAAGATAAAATCCGAAGCTTGACAGAAGCTTATAAGTTTTAGGATCTAATGTGACTATTTAAAATTTGTAATCGATACAAAGTATTAGTTGAATGCAGCATACAAAGAAAAAACACAAAATACTTTTAATATATATACTTTTATTTAAATTCTAGCAATACCCGCGGCTCCGCCCGCGTTCTAAAGACGTAAATGCAAGTGTGGTTTTATTTCTAACCTTCTTTTTGTATTTTTCTCAGAGATGAGTTATTTTCCCGAAAAAGTATCCTATATATTGACCCGGGTAACCAGCTAATATGATACCAAATTTCATCCAAGCCGTCCAGTGGTTTTCCCGTTATACGGTCACAGACAGTCAGACAAAAATTCTAAAAATAATAGATTTGGCCTCTATATCGATAATAATGTCTATTTCAATTAGATTTTCCAAAAAATATTCAATGTACAGATTCGACTAGAATTTCATTATATGTATATAATGGCATTTTAGTGAGAAATTAACATAAAATAGGTATTAAAAGTAAGTAGCCGATATATTCGTATAAACGTAAACGTATCTATACGTTAGCGGTTAGAGCCATCAAGATGGAGCTGATTGAGTCTACTTTCACCATAGAACGCTTTAATATATAGATACTTTAAACCCAGTCTACAAACTTCACAACAAAACTTTTTAAATATTTTAAATTTTTATAGGCTTACTTAGAATATCCTTGTGATTCACAGGAGAGAGAAACTAAGGTTTTCGAAGCCTCAAAAGTTATTAATTACATACATACTTGCAATCAGTACCTACCCACAAACATAATTTCATATTCATAAAAGTATTAGTAAATTAAATATAATTTGTTAAAAGTACAGTGTAATTGTAAAATTAAATACTCATAATTAACAATTTGAAGTCAAATTTGTTATATTATTAATAATTTCGATCAAAATCCATTTTACCAGATCTCCCTACACAAACAAACAAACAAAACTAAAAAACACCTGTAAAAAATATTCCTCATCGTGTTCACCAAACAATTCTCCACTTATTCAACGCCACTATTATGTACAATATAACACTGAAGTATATAATAGATTAAATCTTTATTTCCCTATGTGCAATATCTAGAAGGAACGTACTACGCATCTAGTTAAAGAACGTGGACGAGTACATAACGTCCGAGCCGTTCTGTTAAAAGGCCATCAAACGCGGCGTCTACATAAAACGAGTCCCATTTTACATTCGGCGCGCTAGGACCCCGGTTTATAGCGGACCGACAGGAATTCGACTCGTAATGAGGAAGCTAAGGCACTACTATAGAATCTCGAACGAACCTTCATATAAATATACAATAAAATTCTGAATTTGGAAATTCTTATTGAAATTATCGATACAGAGATTTTTGAGTTTTAAAAATTTTTGTCTGTCTGTCTGTCTGTCTGTGACCGCATCACGAGAAAACTTCTGGATACATTTTGAAGAAATTTGGTGTGATGATAGCTGGTTATTCGGATCAACATATATACTACCTAAGTACAGGAAACCATTTAATTTCTGATAAATCTAAACTGCTAATATTGAATTTTGAACAAACGTTCAGCACTAACTTTTGTTGTGTGGTAAACTACTAAATGTGGGTGTGAAAAAGTTTAAAATTTTGAAAAATCATTGATTTTAATACAAATTGCCAAAAATAAGTAATTTTTAATCGGAATATTATATAAAACATAAATAATCTTATAAGTCTCTCTTATAAGAAAATCACTGCTATAAATATTAGAAAAGTATTCAATCTTAGAATAGAAAGTAAGTTATAATAATAATTTTAAAGAAAGCCAATGTTAGGGACTTTTGCGGAACAAACAGCTATTTTAGCGCTTGGCACCTTATCTGCTGCGATGCGCGAGTCCACTGCTCTTTCTTTGCACACCGGTTAATAAAGACCGAGATGGTAGAGCGTGTTCGATAATGATATCTAAATTAAAGATAATTTAGATTCTTGATACGTTTATTTAATTTCTTTAATTAAAAACTTTAATTCTAAGAAAACGTTTAAATACTGATATAATAATGCAAAAGAAAATTGTTCATTTGTTTGTTTGTACGAGCTTATATCTGGAAATACTATTCCTATTTGATTTTTTATAATAATTTTTTTTGTCCACGGCTTTGCTCGAGTCATAAACAGTATGGGACCCATGACCGATCCCAAGCCTGAAACCTATGACATCGTTGAAATAAATTCACATTTACAATACTAGTGTCTGTTTTGAACTAGGTTAATATGGGTTATCTAACGTCACGTCACAATCTTAGAAGCAAGGTAATTATACAAAAATTTACTTAAATATATGTGAGTGGAGTTGCGGGTAAAAGATTGTATGTAATATTAATAATGATTATAGGTTTGGTCTGTTAGTATTTATATACGTCACATATTGCGTATATTATATATTGAGTATTTTACAATTTTAGAAGCTTCTTTTCTTAATCTACCGTCCATTCATCATTAAAAACATACAAAAAGCGAATAATATCAAGTGAATCCATAGTAAACATTTAAAATAATAAAATTTATGCCACTCTCAAATAATAAATTATGTCGCACATAACAACACTAAAACTTAAAATTAAGAAAAATTAAAAAATAAAATAAAATCGTAATTAAAAGGAAATAAAAGCTTCTTGTTAATTAATGCATAAAAGCGTTTATGTTTTGCTATATATACGTACAGTTTAGATATAATAATGGTGGGCTTCGCGAATTCCCGCGGCTTCACATGCGTTCTAAGGACCGGAAATCAAATTATTAGATTTTACACGATATTATTATTTGATTAATATAAGATTAGCCCGTTTAACCAAATAAACAAACTCTTCAGCTTTATAATATACCTAAGTATAAATTTTATTATTAACAATCAAAACCTAACTGCTATTATAAATGAAATTACCTTTTGGGAGAGTCTCTCCCGTGACCATGATTGCTGTAAAGTGTAAAGCATTCGAAACGTCGGGAACTAAAAATCAAAATAAATCCGCGACAAAATCCGAAAAGGTAGTTTCATTTATAATGTCGAATATTCGCGTAAATCTCAGAAAGTATTACCTAACTGCTAATTAAAAACATCTACATAAAACGTGACTTTAACATTACAAATAAAAGTAATGAACAATGAATTAATCTTTTACCTTACGCCTATGTGAATGTAGCGAAATGGTCAAGCCACATATTTTGACTAAGGCGTAGAGTTAGTGAAGTTAGGCCTTGTAGAGTTATGGCGTGTAGAGTCAGAAGCTTGGCTTCACATGAGATTTGATAACTTTTTGGCAGTGCGAGTCATATGGTTTCGTCTTGGAGACAATTTACATGAAAATGTTTTTGGTAGGATAAAAGTTGTATACTAAATACATATGTTATTATATACGGTAATATAAGAAATACAGTACTTAAAAAATCATATTATAAGCTCTGTCGTCTGTCTGTTTGTTCCAGCTAACCTCTTAAACGACTAGACAGATTTTGACGGGACTTTCACCGGCAGATAGGTGATGTTATAAGGACTTTTACTTTGACTATTTTATTTTAGAAAAAAGAATTAAGTTTTCGTTCAAAAACATAACGTACTTAGGGACAAACTCGAGCAGTGAGTACCTAGTTTAATGATAAATCAACACTTGTAACAATTTTATCATATGTAGAGACATTTTTGTAACAGCTTTATCTATACTTATAATAACATTCTAACTTAGTCGAATCATTGACATTTGAAAGTAATTATTATCGATACAGAGGCCGAATCTATAGTTTTTAGAATTTTTGTCTGTCTGTCTGTCTGTGACCGCATCCGGGTCAAAATTTAGGATACTTTTTACTGCTGGAAAATATCTCATTTCTGAGAAATCTTAATTAACCATTAAAAACTTACTGTAAAACATCACACGGTATGTGAAATCTAACAATTTAGTTCCTTTAAAATGCGAGCGAAGCCGCGGGAAAAGCTAGTATATAAAATGTGAGATAAAAACAAGTAAACGAACTGGTAAAAGCTAACATTATAATAAAAGATAATACATTTTTTCCTTGGACACTTCTGATTAATTTTACATAATAAAGGGGTATCTAGGCATGCAAGTGAACGTGCCTGCTTGAGCATTCTTCGCCTGAATGCTGAGATAGCGCTGTGTACGGAACGACGAAGAGGCCATGTGAAAAGTAACAAGGTTTTGTGTTCATAAAAACTGATTTTCCTTTCAGATAAGGTCTCACTATTTTTAGATATTTTGTCAAAGTCTATACATATAATAAAATTCTGAGTCGAATATGTATTAAATATTATTGAAAAATCTTATTGAAATAGTCTAGTTTTAAGAATTTTTGTCTGTCTGTCTGCTTGTTACTGTACCATGGGAGATCCACTCTCTCACACTCTCATCTCTGCAAAATAAAACCTAACGGTTAAAATGTACTTAGAGTAGGAACGAACCCGAGAAAAGCGAGGGTGAGTCACTAGTTAATAATAAATTTATATTTTTTTCCAAAAAACTCTCTTTGTTGTTAATACTATGTAGGTATAGGACTTAGTTATAAGATATTTCTTATTTTAATTTCTTGTCTTATAAGCAAATAGATTGTAGACATTCTGTAGAGCGCGACGATTTTGAAATAACTTAATTATTTGAGCAGACTTGCCCTAATAGTTGTAAGGGCCTTAAATTGAAAAATATCTTTCTCTATCACCCAGATGCCTAGATGACCCACATTTCTTGGAAAGTTTCACTGAACAAATGCTTCATCATTTATCGTAAAGCAACTGTAACATAACAATCTTTGTAGCCGCAGGCCCCTTCCAATATCTCCGAGCGACCTATCTCGAAAACCAGACATCTTTTCTGACTTACGCAACAGAATTTACGCTTAAGCGAGCCGAGGTCCACTAGCGCTAACATTTCTCACACACACCAGCACAATGTATGAGCTACTGTGCCAATATATCTTGATCTCCCCTGTTTCCTTTGGCTCTTGCTTAAGAGAGGACTGCGGGGTGAAACAGACTCGTGGTTAGAGTTCTAGTTATGCCAAACTATGGTATAGTGCGGTATCGGCAGTTGCCCAGTGTAAGTTGAGCCTTTCTATGGATAAGGTATCAGAGATTCGAGTGCACACGGAGAGACCAAGCAACGCTGGTTGCTTCGGTAGGTATTAGCGTAGATGTGTAGCGAGGCGAGTGGCAAGCGGGCGCGCGGCATGTGGGTGAGACGTTTACGGTCGGATCGCTGGTCGACAACGTTACTGTGACCATCATTTTACGCGTATATTTAGGATAGCAAAAAAATAGTTTTTAAAAATTCTGAAAAAAAAGCGTAAATAAGTACCAAAAACTTATAAAACAAAATTATATTAGAGGATTGAATAAGCTTTGTATTTAAAAATATTACCAAGCATTAAATTTTAATAGTGTAATAGTTGGAATAATAATAAAACAATAATAAACATATGATCCCTCCAAACAGGTGCCAAAGGATGAATACTTTTAAAACCTCAATCAGCACACTCGTAACCGAACTTACCTAACTCATAACTATATGAAAATATCCTTGCTTTGATCGAATACATCTCACGGTGCTAAAAAGTAGTCTTAATGAAATCCAGGTCATAATCAATTTATGTAAAAAAAATCAAGTTCTATATAATAACAGTCCCATTACACAAAAAAAACATTATCATTAGATGAGCCTCAGTCCCCTAAAAACAAAAACGATGGTAACCGCACACGCGCAATACCGCGCTACGAGACGCGCCGCGGTCGGCCCCCGCGTCGCGCCAATTAATTACGGTGGCCATCTTACCCCCAGCCACCCTCCACCCTGATGGACAATTGCCGACGCCAAATCTACTGCTTGCTAGTCGCTAGCCTCTTGGCCGCACCTACGACGCTACGGTATATACATACGTACATATTGTACATATGTAGGTACGTACGTCGTTGAATATTTGCTCTCTGAAATCCCTCGGCGAGTAACTGTCGGCGCTGAGATCTTGCACCTACTACTATCTACCTACATATGTTCGTATATATCCACATAAGACGTGTAGTTAACGTGTCGCTTATTTCTCAATAAAAAATTGTTCATGAATGATAACAAGCTTATCATTTTATGAATACAAATTGAAAAATCTTTACATGATATGTAGATATGATAAACACAGAATGGAATCTGTTCATTAAATTTATTCTGGAAAATCTTATTGAAAAAGCCATTATTATCAATACAGAGGCCGAATCTATATTTTTTTGAATTTTCATCAGCCATCTGGAAACCGCATCACGAGTAACCGACAGATTTTTCATGAAAGGTACGATAATGAAATTTGGATGACAGTATAAAAATACGAAATTTTAATTAAGTATAATATTATGCTAGTTTTAGTCCCGTTTTAAAGATAATAATCACATCATATAAAAATACAAGGAGCATTTCGATGAATCTCAACTTTGATATTATAACAAAACTTTACCAACTCAATCCATCTGTTATTGACAGCAACAAATGCCTACTGTATTTGGAAGTGTGATCTAAAAATAATATTAAATATACTTTGAACAATATAAAAAAAAGTTTTACATTTTCTAGTACCTATACCGTCGCTTCGTTTGGATGCGTTCTAGAAACGCTTTAAATATAAAACGTTATTGCTAGTGTACCTTAGGAGATAGGCTGATCCTTGATATTGCAGACATCTAACATGTCTAGGCAGAGTTGCCATATCAATTTTTAAATATGAATCGAACCAGTTATTGTTGCTTTTCCGTGGAAATTAAAAATTTTCCTATAGTAAAACTTATAGTAGATGTTGGCTCGAGTAATAAGTAATACACTAAACTTTAAAGAATACAGACACGAATGCACTAAACCCTAAAAGATACAGCGATACGAACAAACAGACAAAAAAAATTATAACTATTATTTTGAGATGTACTTATATTCTGTTCACAATATGTTGCAGTCAAATTATTCGTTAACAATAAATATAACTTTTGACTACTACTTTATTTTTGACGTCCCACTGCTGGGCCTTGGGCCTTCCCGACGAGGGGATTCACAATCCACCACGTTGGCCAATGGCCAAGTGCGGGTTGGCCGTTGGTAGACTTCACGTTTTTCGAAAACTTGCTAGATTCTTTCAGACAATTAAGTTTCCATACGATGTTTTCCTTTAATGTTATTATATCTATGTATAAATAAATAAACACTACATCAAAAAGCTAGAATGTTTACACAAAAATAAATATTGTATTAATTTTGCGTTTTTCGGCAAAATATTGCTTTTGCTTCCACTATAACATTTCGTCCAAGCTTTACTTATAATTGTTTGAGTGTAAGCAATTATTTCGCATAGAAAGCAAAGATTACAATCTGCTATCTCGTACGGTTGCCTATTCAACGATATTCGCAATAGATATCTACAGTATCAGTAGACCCTAACTTCCTTTGTCAATAACAAGCACCAAGCTGTCGCCGGATAATAGACCCAAGACTATATCAAAATTTCTATGATCTAAAAATATAACTACAGTATAGAACTAATATTATAAAGAAGTAAAGTTTGTGTGTTTGTTTATTTGTTAAATTGTAAGGGGTAATCTCGGGATCTATCATCTACTAAACCGATTTTAAAAATTCTTTCACCAATAGAAAGCCACATTATTGCTGAGTGTCATAGGTTATATAAAAAACCGAAAAATAAAAAGGCTTTTACGTGGTAGTCCGTTTTGCAAAGTGAATCGGAGAAAAAACGGTCGAATGAAAGCGTTTCTTACGCGATTATATATGGAAATTACGTCATTTTTAAACTATACTAAAAAGGTTACACCTGGGGACGAAGTCTGAGTCGCTAGTAATATATAAATTTCTTTCTTATCAGCAGTATTGTCCTACCTAGTACCTAGGTTACTTTACTCGCGTTTTTTTATTATACCATTCATTACTATTATACAGTCCATACTCCATAGCCTTCTAGTCTACATACTCTATTTAATAGAAATCACCAGAAAATCGATAAAGCCATTTAGAGGTTTCCACATACAAAAACAGACAGACAGCAAAATATTTTTAAGATTGCAACATTCTAGCAATTAAAAAATTATAGACAATGCGGTATTCTTTACTTACTTTAGTATCGATTTTCGATAGATATAATTTCATTAATGACGTAGCCAAATCTAGTATCAATTCGCTATAATCACTTTATTGAATAGTGGGGCAGATGCTGCACGAACCACACATATGTCTACAACAACTACATACCTCCACAGAATAATAGCCCTTATTAAAATATAATTACAAGTCAATATCCAAATCGCTAACTTTTCTGTGATCGACGGGTTTTCTAAACAGATGCTCAACGAATAACGCGTGCTTTAAGTCACTTCCTGTTACCTTTTTTGCCTTTAATGAAAAATGAGATAAAAGTTTGAAGCTTACATATGTTTATCTTTGTACCTGTTCGTCGTATCTCCCAAACGGTTGAACCAATGTCAAGTATTTTTTTTACTTGAATAATAATTTGATGAAATACCTGTATTATATAACATGCTATAAAGCTTGTACTATTTGATGAAAATCTATTCAGTCATAAAAAATTTGTAAGCTCGTTTTAAAACCGGTGTAATTTTTTTTTAAATAAAACTCTCTCGTATTGGTTTTTACGCGATATATATCGATTTTTGGTTCTCGCAATTTTAAATACCTTACAGCAAAACATGGCCAAAAATGTAAATTATTCCCCGAAAAAATTCAAAAGGTTAGTTTTAGTTAAAATATCAAATATTCGCGTCACGTGTAAATCTAAGAAAGTATTCGGTGTAAATAATTTGATAGACACATGTCCACACCCGCACATCGGAATATATTTAATTTAATTTATTTAAAATATATAAATGTTCATATACAGCAAGTTAAGTAAATAAAAGACTTAATCATAAATTCTTGATGCACACGAGGGTCAAAACACTTAAAGCCTTAGCTTTCTTGAGTAATTTTTTTGGGTATCGCTTTGTCTTATTTTTGTTTATAATTTAATTTTTTCCGAGTTTTGCATAATTTATTGGAATACATTACTGTGACACAGGTCACAGATTTGACTCCCTCTCAGCGTAAACGTGTAAATAGATTAATTGAGGTTTGAATAAAACTATCTAATTAGATAGGATCGCAGATTTATTTTAATTTTTTATAAAAAAATGTTTCTATTTAAAATGTCAAATATGAACTTACAAAAACCATAAAGTAAAATGAAATACGAACTATGAGCACAAGTACATAATAATGTGATCAAAGTTTCGTAATATTATGTAACAGTCGTTATTGAAGCATAAAAAAATTTCAAACGCGTCAAAACTTGAGGGCGTTGATGTCTTTTGTGAAAGCTCTTTTTATAGCCTTTCCGGGTTATAATTTACTAGTGAAATTATCTTTATGAAGCCCATGTGCTCTATACCTTAATTTGTTTTTAAACATAAGTATAAAAATGTACATGGTTTTTATATTATTGAAGTTTAATTTTTCGCACATTCTGAGTTTTTCTTAGCGGAAAAAAAGAAAAAAAATTATACCAAAAAATATAACTGTAAAAAACTTTTTTTGAAACATTGGAATCCAAAAATCTAAATAAATGCGCGAGAAAATCCCAAAAAATACCTAGTTTTATTAAAAATGTCAAATATTCGCGTAGCCAAATGTACAATATTATGATCTATTTATATATTTTTTAATTATGCATGGATAAAACAGCAGAACTCTGCTAGTGGAGTATACGATAAACGCGCGTTTTTTTTCAACAAATATTTGCATGACAGGCGGTTCGACGCACGTTGAATGTTATTGGCGCCGCAAATATTCGCTGTGACGTAGATATTTACATATTTTTCAATATAAGGTGCATTTGTATTTGTGTTATTCCAACACCACCAATTAATTTAGAACATTAGAACGTTTTTGAGATGAAATATCGTAAGTAACCCATAAAATTTACTATTTTTAATTAATATTACTTAACGCGGATTCGAGCAAGGCGAGGATAAGTAGTTAGTATAATATAAACTCTGAACAGATGCTGTAAAGTAGTCACTTAACCGCTGTAAGCCAGTGCACTCTCCAGAGAGCGAGGTTGTTCGAGCAACGATTGTGTCATAGATGGTCTCGCGCGCAAATTGCTGATTCTCTAATGACTCCTGCGATAACGCCTTGCTAGATACCATTACGGAATTGGCAAATTGTGACTTGTAACTTGCACTCATTTTGTGTTAAAAAATCTATGAAAATGTTAGCACTTTCAATTTACATATTATTAGTATTTTAAATATTTTTACTGTCTCTTAGTGTCTCACTGAACTACAACGCACATTCTCAACGACTTGGAAACTTTGGACGGTTATTTTCTTATAAAACCAATGTTATCGCTAATTTTCAAAAGGTTCAAAGGGATTAAACATCGGAAGACAGTTCTTCGACTTTGTATATCAATTTATTTGGCTTAAAGTTAATTGTAGAATAATTTTGGAACCATTATTTCTACGTTTAGAAACATACATAGCCAGTCTATGAGGTTCACACTCAACTAAGATACTACGACGACTGGCCTGCTGAGGCAGACCACAGGAACCGAAAGGTTGGTCTTACAATCCGCTCTATACAATCTGATCTCTGATCCAATATCTCTTCAAAAAGTAGCACATTAATGTGACCTTAAGTAAATCAAACCAAAGAATGAAGTTCAAAAATTTTAATGCCCTAAACACTAATTCGAGCTAACCCACACCGAATGAAAATATAAAAAATATTGTTTATATGAAACAACGCGCGTTTTAATATTGTCATCTAAAACACCATAAAAAAAGATATTTAAGAAAAGCGCAATTTAATTTCGAATTGTGCATTTTGTGAGAACACCTTGAGAAAGAAACGCTAATAAGTTGAATGTCTGTATATCAACAAACTTATTTACAATATTTGTATTAAGAAATGTAATTACTACTTGTCGTTAAACGTCATAAGCCCTAGAGTCTGGGTTTAGTCAAACGACGATTGCGTCGCAGCCATTAGTCCCGACCAACTTGCTAATTCCCTCTAAGTACCGCGATATCGCCTTCGCTAGACTCGCTTTCGGACTAGGTGTGGTCGATTATTATTGATGACTTTAGATTAATCAATCAATAAGATAAACTCAGACGTAGGAATTATATACAGTAAGTGGCATAAAACCAACATGAAGCCAAACAAAACTTTAATTTTGCCTTACTATACCTACATATAAGGTGGGAAACTGTTATTAGATAGATTATAATCTGAAATAGCATATAGGTCACTTTTATCCCTGAAATATGTACGGTTCCTATGGGGCAGTTTTTTTTCTTTCAGTAGGGTCGAACACAAACGAAGCCAGGGTGAGCTCCTAGTGTATTTAACTTAATTTATCTTAAGTTATATTTTTCTCCACGTTACGACTTATTACCTATTTATTACTTCTAAAACCTCCCACTACGTCCAAATTTTTAATCAAACTGAAATGATTCTAACACACGAAATACGTAATAAGCCCAAAGTAAACGAACATAGAGCATACAAACTTTTTATATAGGTATATAACAGAATAAACTGCTTCGGCGTACAGTTTACTCGGCGACGATAGCTTCGAGCTTCGGTCAGCTACCATTAGCTTTGTACAAATTACTAATTCCCTCCGAGGAGCGGACGCGATATTTGCTGCTCTATTTGATAACGGAAACCTAAAGCAAAGAGCATGAAAGATTAATGTGAAACTCTGGTCTGCACTTGCTATTAGTAAGCAAGTAGGTACCTTGAAATACGTTCAAAATTCGAATATTAACTAGGAATCTTTATTAAAATTGGATTTTCTATCAAAATGGCAGTCTGGGAAAAAATATTTTGATTATAAATGAGGAGCGTATAAAAAGCAAAAAATATGCGGGCTAAAACTTCAAAATCAATACTAATACAATGTAACTATTTCCTAATTCTTGAACTTTATAACAATTATATTTATATAATGCCACCAGCAAGACTCAAACCTGCCACTACAAGTACAAGTGCCACTACAAACTGAACCAAAAGTGTCATCGAAACCCTATTTTTAAAAATATTATCATTGAGCTTACATTTAAAAACCAACTGAAATGCATATTATTCTTACAATATCAGCAAACAAAGAAAAGAGAAATAAAATAAATCGATATCTACATATTATAGAATATCTGATACAAATCCCATATTCCACATTTTAGCAGTACGACTACATCATAGGAACACTGCATTAATCCCTCAAGGAGCATCATACGTATATCGGGTGACCCGGTTGCGAACTATGTATAGAATCAGTTCGCGGAAATCGCCCCTAGATGCAGCATTATACTATAGTTTCCTGTGAACTATATCTGTTGGCAGGGGAAAAGTGTAGAATCGCAAAATTACTTAAATGAACTACTTACGTAGTTAATCTACGTGTAGCAACTTTGTAAGAATATTATACTGACTTTATTATGCATTTTGTACTTTATTAGGATATATATTGGGACATTATGACACACAGCGCCGTCTTGTTCAGTGGTAAGCTACGAGGCTTGTGCTACGAATACCAGATATTTGATCTAGCACACATATAAAACTTTAAACACATACGTATTATTTTATACTTTACGCATCAAGCCTTCTCACCTAGTTCTGCTTGCTTTTAAATCTTTATAAACGACACGGGCTAACGTCTAAATTACTAATTAATAGTATAAATATGGAAATAAGTATGTTTGTTTGTTTGTCCTACTTTTACAACGCAACGAAACGACGGATTATTTCTGTATAGATATACATAGAGTATTATAGCTGTTGTTTACCTAACGAACAACCCGAGCGAGAACCCTTTCTGAGAGCGAGGGTAAGCCCCTACTATAATGTAAAAAGGTAGAGTACTAAGACACGCGTGAGATTTTATTAGGACCTACACTAAGCGAATACGGATCGTAAAAAAACATATGATTAGATAGTAAAATCGATGATTTGAACGTATAATGTTTTCTTTCAGTGTGAAAATCCTGACTTCTGATTTCATTATCCGCCATCATCCATGAGCATGTCAGGTAACATGCTACAAAACCCTTTCTAGGTAATTCTAGTTACTTAAGAAAACGTTCTAGTTAGGACCAAACAATTATAGTAACAATACAACATTTCCTCGAAACATGCAGGAGCTCTATGATTTTTGGAATAGCAATCAAACATATGCCTCACTGGTTTTTAGATTACTAGTCGTCACCCACCGCTCTGTTCATTGTTTTTGATCAAAATAATCTGAAAAAAATAACGTAGCATTCCACTAAGGATTTAGAAAGAAACAAATTGTTCCACAGATTACGTACAAACAAACAAATATGATAATGCTTTTTAATCATTATTAAAACTGCTAATATATTTTAAAAAAATCTTATTTCAACCCAACTTTCTCGGACATCCTTACGCCCGCCTTGTTTACAATCATATTATATAGACACAGTTATTCCCGGCACAGTTCAGGCACATTTCATATGCCATAAACCGGTGTAGTATACAATGGGCAGTCTCTAGCTCGCAGGCTAACCCAAGTTAATAAAATTTTCAGGTGTCGATTTCTGTAGCAAGTTATCTAGTAAGGCGTCCGGCGTGGACCGGTCCAACTCATATTAATGAGGGCAGGTAGGCGGGGTGGTTGTTATGGCAACGCGACGCGGCCTCGAGCGCGGTATTACAATGAAGGCTACGATGTTTGAAGATTAGGGTTGCCACTAGTAATTTCATCTTTATAAGTATTCATTAAAATATATTAAATACATTTATTTAAGGATTTTTTGATTTAGGTTTCCAGACGTTTCTTTTTTTTTATGGGACCAAGGGGGCAAACGGGCAGGAGGCTCACCTGATGGTAAGTGATCACCTCCGCCCATGGACATCTGCAACACCACAGGCCTTGCAGATGCGTTGCCGGCCTTTCAGGAAAGGGAGGGAGGGAGGAGGGAGAAGGACGGGAGGAGGTATGGGGAGTGGGCCTCCCGTACTCTCACTCACCGGACGAAACGCGACAGCATAGCTGCCACTTCACGCCGGTCTCCTGTGAGAGAGTGGTACTATACGGGGCGTGCCGGCCCATTCGGCTGCTACCCGAAGGTAACAAGCATGGCACTACCACTTGAAAAAATTCTAATATTTTCCAGCTGTAAATAGGCTGTGTAAGGATGTTTTTAATTAAAATGTAAAATATTCGTGAAAATATAAGAAATTATTATTTTAAAGCATTTATCTCATGAACTAACTGGCATATTTAAAAATTCCTAATATTATTTAAAGTCTGCTTATTAAAAAATAATCATGAAGGAACAAAATACGTTTTGTAGCACATGTTGGTTTCTTATTCTTTACATTCAATCTACAATAACAGTATTAGATAAGAAGTTCCATTTCCAGCTAGGCTATTAATAATATTGCCGGTCCCCATTGAGCGACTCTATTAATACCATACTCAGTGTAACGCTTTCGCTAGTTCTACTATAACTAATTATAAATATGATCTTGTGTGATATATATGACTATATATCATTTAATATATGCATAAATATAAAAAGAAATAAAAAATAGTTTTAAACTACACGTGAAAAATGTATTATAAATGTACTTCCTATTACATAAGTAAGTACTTACATTATATAGGCTCGAATACTCGATATCTAAAATTTAAAATACCAAAAATCATTATAGCAATCAATGTCACAACCCTGACGCTGATCTCACCCCTATTCTGAGCAGCGCGTGACGGGGGAGGTTCGGGGTGGTCCACGAACGTGCCGCGACAAAAAACCCGCGTTGACCCGGGTCCGGCTATAAAGCGCCGGCGAGCGTAATAAGCCCCTTTGCTTGCCTTGCCGTTTACGTTACGTCAGAAAATTAAACGGACGGACAGACGAAGAACACGCTCTAATTTCAACAAGATTTAACTGGAACGTTCGATTTGGCTTTTGTCTATTAAGGGTCCGATTTCCGGAACCTGTTTTTGTTGGATCTTGTGATGTTTGAGAAAGTATTGTTTGGGAGTTCGGATCGGCTTTTAATCTGAGAGAAGATGGCGGATTGTGAGACTAATTGTTCATTTAATAGAAATTGTATTGTGTTATTGCTTTTGTTTGAAGGAAAATGGCACCTAAGTACCTTAGACATAATTTTATAATAAAATTTAGTTTTGGCACCAATTTTCTTTTTTTCTGTAAGTATAAACTATAATTTTTAAAAAGCCAAAGACTTTAGTCTTTGTCATGACTGTTTGCTGTAAACTTTACAGTGTAAAGGATTGATAGTGCTAAAAAGAAAATACAACCGAAGAATCAATTATAAAAATAATTTTATACTTTATAATACGAATATTATTAATGTAGTAATATAATATTTTAAAAAAGTTCGACTCCAAAGATATCTAAATACCTAAATGAACTATTTGTAATATTTCTAAAAAAAGATTTTATTTTGTTTCATATTTATGAAAATATACTTTAAATTTCAAGCTTTATCTCGGTCTTTTATTTTGTAACCAAAGTTCATCTTAATTCTAGGAAAGAGAGGAACACAATGTCACAGAATGCAGCCGTACAAAAATGTAGAGCAAGTAAAATTGTCAGCATCAGCCGCAAAATCAAATAAATGCACGTTCTTTATAGAAATTTCGATTTATTTTATTCCGCTATAACATTTGACGACCGTTCTGTATGGAAAATGTTGACTGATTTCTTTCTGTGCAAGGGGTCCGACTTTTAATATTAGTAATAATAATAATTGGGGTAAAAGGAAGAGTCCCGATTGTGTCAATGGTGTGTGATAACTAATATCGTTGTAAACTAGAATACTACAATATTTTTAATGCTACACCCAGTGCTAGAAAATGCTAATAAATCATGTAATAAAAAATATTGTATAGCACTAAGTCAAAAATCTTTCTAAACTGGCGTCAAACAATTTATGAAATTTATTTACGTCGAAATCGATATTTATTCATACAGATGTACATTTTTACGTAGTTCTTCTCATTGTACTCTAATTGTACACATCGCTAATCAATACCTACATAAAAGAGGATTGACACGATAACAATAGTATTACTTAGCCAAAATTAGAGCTATATAAACTAGAAACTACTACTACTTCATAGACTAGAAAGTTTAGCAGTCCCATCAAACAAATATAAACAATTTAAAGCTGCCAACGAATAACAAACATCAGTCCATTCGGCAAATAGGTATGGCCATTAACAAAGTTGCAGGCACAGCCTCGCCACTCAACAGGTGGAGCTATTCGTTTCAATATCTGCAAAACTTCCCAGCACGACTCAATAAATCGACCACTGAAAGTAGATCCTCGACATTTCATGATAACTTTGCCATTTAAACGAAAACACAGCACCGGAGGGTTCATTTTACACCGGTTTTTCTTTGCCCTGTTGTTATTATCATAGCCCTACAAACTTTGTTCAAGATTGAACTTTATTAAAAGTAATAAAAGCGTATTTTTGTATTGAGTGGAGTTTATTTAGTATTCAGCAGCTAAGTGAGATGTTATTACGAGGGATGACATGTTTTAGCGATTGTCGAAATCAAGTTTTATTATGTTTTAAATTGATTACGACTCTTTCGAATATTGCTGTATGTTTATTGGTTCATTATTACTTATTACTGCTACACTTAGTGATACAGGCACCTAAATTGTTAATCACTACGTCATATTATAAAACAAAGTCCCATACCGCGTCTGTCTATCTGTCTATTCGCGACAAACTCAAAAGCTACTGAACAAATTTTTATGCGATTTTCACCAATAGATGTAGTGATTAGGTGTATAATTCATCATGATTTTGTATTAATTCGGTGAAATATCAAGATGATTGTTGAAGATGTTGGATCTACATTACTACATCACCGCGTTGTATAGTAAGTTCGGGCTATTTTCTACTCGACAACTTGTGCCTATTTTTCGTGCGAAGCGCCTATTATACGTATACAACTTATCAGGTATATTCTAATAAACAATCAGTACGATTTGACGATTATCGATTATTAAATATCATTTAAAGATGAAAAAAATATAATATAACCAATTACATTATTAAACTATTGAGTGATATGATTAGCAAATGTAATTGAGTACAAAAATTAAAAGAAATTATTGAATAAATCAGATTCATTGAAAATTAAAATACATATTTTAATTATTCTACAATATTTTAATATGAGACACGTTAGAAAAGAATCAAGAATGAAAAACATTATACTTAAAGAAATTGTAGTAAAGCAACATAACATTAACAATTATTGACAAAACCACATCAATTGAGGTGATTTAAAACATTATACAATGCTTAGCCGACTTCTAAAAAAGGGATTTATATTTTCATTAGGTAGTACCTACCTAGTAGGGTTCATACACCGGGAAATCGTTGGGCTTTGTTCCCGGGAAATCAAGCTCGAGAACTCGAGAAATCATGTTGGTACCTATATATAGTAATTAAATCGCCGTTTGTTGTGTTGCGTGAAGGCGCGGTTTGATAAATTGAAATCAAACAGGTAAGTCTTTTCACTTTTATTGACACATCATGGCTTTATTATTCATATTATTTTTATCACAAATATAATCTAAATATGATCTTAAATCTGTTCTTTCCTATTATTTTTAGTCCAACTTTAATATTATAACTAACGATACATTAATTATACTACTTAGTTTAATTATATTTCCTATTTTTGTAAAACAACAACACACAAGCTTAGATTTTAATTATTCTGATATGTTTTTCTTATGTAAGTAATTTGAAATTAATTAATGTGCCATTTTAAATTTGTGAGACGAATATTGCCAGTTGTGTTGTGTGTGTATCACATATTAATCCAAGGGCTTATTATTAATTTGAATTGCGTTTGTTATATTTTACCGAAACGTCACTATAACAGTAAAGATAGAAGCATCAAAAGTATGGAAATATTTAAAAAAAAAAGAATCTGTAAATGCGCAATGCCTAAAGTGCCCAAAAACCATTGCTTGCAAAGGTTCAAATACTAGCGGGTTGGTGAGATAGCACATGTGCATAAAAACAATATTACTTACTAAATACGGTTTAATAGAAGCTACTTTTGTTTGTAAGTTCTAAATAACCAGCCAAAAATGATGCTGTCAATATAATTATGAGTCTGAATAATATTATTTCTGTATTTTTTTAAAAAAAGTTAATTAGCTTATTCATAAGATAAATGTTTTTGAATATAGTCAATAAAAGTTTTATAATTAATTTAATACTTTTATTTGAGAGTAAAACCACTAAATTTGTTGACGTTATTGGAACCAAATAATATGAGAAAACGTACGTCAATATAAATTTCTCGAAAACCCGAGAAGCCCCGAGAAATTAGCCTCGAGAATTCTCGAGACCCGAGAAATTGAAAAGCTCGAGAAATCATGAACCCTACTACCTAGGTATTGTAAAAAATGTATAGAACTTACTATTATATTATATTGCAAGTACTATTTATATTTTATAATTATTATATTTTATTATTATTAATATTTATATTTTATAATTATATTATTATAATTTAAAAAAGGTGTAGAATACTATGACGCGATTTCTGTTAGTCTCGGGTAGTAAGGAAAAAGTAGAGCGTTGAAAAGCGTCACCAAATACATACAATTTAAATACTGGTCATGCATGAGATGCGATGAGCACAATAAACTACTGTCATTTGCCCAAAAAAGACCAAAGAACTATTCATACAAATTCGATTTGATTTGATTTAAAAATTCAATTTTCATTTGACAGTCATGTATATTACCTATATAATTGAATAATTCGATTCAAAATTAAATACACGCTTATTGTATCTTTCATTATTATAAATAATATAAGTTATCTGTGCGCGAACATTGCATAAAGCGAGCAAAACTCTTTGCCATATGTTGATATTCTATAGTTTCCGTTTATTTATGAAAAGTAAAAAAAATACTGATGAAGTCAAGTAACAAGTAAGATAAAATATATATCAAATGAAAAATTCATTACATCATATTTAGAGTACACCCACAGTTAACTAACAAGAAAACATTTCAACACAAAGCTGGTTTGCTAAACTATACTAATACGGTGTGCATTTGAGTTGTAATTCACGTCGCGTCCGCGTCCTGTCCTTTCCGCGTGAGTCAACCCGCGCGGTATCTGCGCGCGCGCAACGAAACGTCGCCGTTTCGCGACCACCTAACGCGCAGGGTACACGAGCGAGCGAGAGCGGCTAGTGACTGTTGGTAATTTAATTCTGTGGGTGAAACTTTAGATGGACAAAATTTAAAGGCCTTTGTTTTATTTCTTACATTGATTTACTTGCTGTTGATAAAATTTGTTAGTACATTTACCGCCGCACTCAGAGTCACTTAATAAAAATGATAATTGTTCATTAAGTGACTCTGAGTGCGGCGGTTAGAATGATTAATGATTTTAAAAGATAATATTATTAGATATTTATTGTTTTATTTTAATTTTAAAATAATTACTTAACACAACAATATAATCAATGTATTATGTACTGTACGTTTCATCTAAAATTAAATTATTTATTTTTAAAATGTTAAATGTATCATAAAGTCTTTACAAACCATCACGATTAATAAAAACTAAAATAATAAATCTAAAACATATGTGTGTAATGTCGAAATAAAAGTAAAAAGTTTGTTTTTATGTAGGAATAAAAGTAAAAATATAAAAAGACAGAAGTAATAAGAAAATATCGTATTTTCCATACAAATATGACGTATAGATCTATTCACCGCGTCAGTCTGCCGCGTGCGCCACATTTGCAATTTGCGTTAAAAAGCATGCCTCTAAACACAGCTGGGCTCTCGCTGCAAACAATGTATCATACGTTACTACCAGCAGAATAGGTATTATAGCGGAACCTTAAGATGCTGCACACATAGGTTTATGGGAGTGCACGTAAAATTTTATTTGTTCTGTTATTTCTTGTGGACATTAAAATTATTTTGTAATTATGTACTCTTCTGTTCTGTTGTATTTTTCTAAATAAATAAATAAATATATAATTATCGACGGTAAAACACTATTTTTTATCTCCGAAACCGCTGGACTGATTATAACGGAACTTTCACTAGCAGACATAAGACACTTAATGTTAAACAATTAAAGTTTCTATAATGATTATCGGCAAAGAGAATACAAAATTAATCGTTATGTCACGCAGTATGAACCGTGGTGTACTTTTTCCAATTTCTAGCAATTTTATAAGAATAAAAAAATATAATACCAAAGCTTATGTATCAAATATAGAAAAAAACATTTAACATTACTTGTACAGTTTTATAAGGAAGTATATATATAGTTAACTCAAGTCAATCAATGGAGATAATACTAGCAATTCCCGTGGCTCCGTCCACGTTGATAGAAGGATGAAAATTTAGGCTTAAGTATTTTTGATGCACAAATCATAATAGAATAAAAAATAAAAGTTTGGTCTAAAAATGAAAAATAAAAAATCTCAAGATGGCGATAGCCTACAACCTATTCTCAGACCTACCAAATATACACAAAAAAAAACATAAAAATCAGTCAAGCTTTTTCGGAGGAGTTCGATAACAAACACTGTGACACGAGATTTTCATATATTAGAATATTAACCTTCAGGTTAATTTTAATAAATCGCCCGCACTTACAACATGTACCGTGTTTTCGCAATTCACGTTAAAAACACGGCGCAGCTGTGGCGTTGCAGCGGCTCTTTGTGAGGGGAAACGCTAAAACGGATAGTTTTACACTGACCGCATCGCGACGACAAATTCTGCCACCCACGTTCTGCGAAACGCGACCGATGCTTCCTGGAACGGTATCGCGAGTTACCTACTGGGTTATTACTTATCTACTTTGGCATAACGTTTCAAATAAACACAAACACGCGTCGGTCGCATGTTTTATGCGAGGTTGGGATCCAGTGTCAATTATGTCACTATAGTGATTTGAATTTTTAAATATGAACCGTATCCAAGTGTATACAAAAGATTAGTGAATATCTAATTTAATAGCAATGTTGTACGTTTTATATAACGCAATCGAGAACAAACAAATCCCTATATTATACATATATATTAGAAGATTAAATCGTTTCAATTCATTAACTCCTAATATCTCTTCTCTGGGTCATCAAAAATGAAATAATAACCATAGATATCTGTTTGATTTTACTAAACGTCACTATAAACACGGCAGCCAACATTTAACCTCTATATCAGATTATAATCTTTGATTTCGCTGATTATTATCGTTAAAGATATGGTCGTTTGTCGATGACAAAAGCTCCATTGTGCAGACACGAACACAGGAACCCGCGGAATACGCATGTAATTAAGCGAGGGGCAATCGCCCTCGTGGGGCGACGCGGCGTGGGAGTGCCCGAGCCCTGACTCACTACCCATTGCGTCCGCGCATTACAAACCAACAAAACAGTTTTACTAAATAATATCGGACTGTATTTCGTATCTGTGAAAAACATCGACTTCGTAATTAAGCTGAACTGCTACTCGTGTGCATCCGAGTTTATAATTAAGCGCCGGCCAATTTCCCGTCAGCGAGACTATGGCGGTCGAAATATTCTGATAGTTCGGCATACAATATGTCTACTTCACTCCTGCTGAGTGACTAAGAATAAATATGAAAGTGAAAACAAGGAATTTTGAATAAACAGGGCATTTACCTACTATGTCAATGGAATGCGATCTGAATTGCGTTTGATCTTGTACGAGTATGTATGTAAGAATATAGTCATTAGTCATTGAGATAAGTTACTCATCAAACTTCAACACCTATCGGTGTTGAAGTTTGTTGAATTGTTGAAAATTTAACGTGAGACTGTTTATTATTTTGCAATATAATATTGCGAAATCATTAAATATTGTAATCAGCGACACGTTTGGCTCAGTTGGTAGTGACCCTACTTTCTGCGCCAGCGGTCGCGGGTTCGAGTCCCGCTGGGGGCATTCATTTGTTCAGCACGAGTGTTTGTACTCCAGTCATGGGTGTTGATATTTATAATATGTATGTACATATTTAAAATGTATAATATGTGTAGTATATCAACTATCTGGTATCCGTATCACAAGCACGTAACGTAGCTAACCACGGAACTAGATGGAGCTGTGGTAATAACATTTTTAATTATTTATTTATTTATCTGGAATCTCAATCTCCGCGTACATTATTAATTATTATGCTTTGCAATAACAACGGAACCTATCGATGTGACAACCAAACCAAGCAACAAAAAGCAATCAAACTTTCGTATTCACAATGTTAGCTAAATATTTATGATTTAAAATTACACCTTACAAGTAAACATTAGCCAAAAATATTCACATGCAGCCTAAACCGACTTAGAGCAGAGAGTTCAGTTTAATTATTATGGAAATGCCATGTGATGACGACTTGGCATGACATGTTTATCAAGCAATTGAGACATGACAGACTTGGACGAGGATACTTTTCGTTACACGTGCCTTTGGTGGTGACAAACGACGTTTATTTATAGCCGCCATTAGATTCGCGATTGATGACTCACCCCCGCCAGCCGCGTCGCGACGCTTTGACTTCAACGCGATAAGTACACAAGTATATATACCTACAACACTCTGCTTATCTGGTAGAGAAATATTTTGAGATTCAAATACATTTTTAAATTTTAAGATTGATAGATTGACCTTTTCAATTGTCAAAACTGAACTGAAATAGTTTTTTGAATAACTTTGTCACTCCTTGAAACCTCTAAATATACTCAAGATGAGACAAGATCTTCGGTTACCAGTTTATTGAACTCTCACTAATATGACGTGAGCATCGAGAATAACAGTGAACAAATTCACATATTATTACTAACATAGGAAGATAATTGAAAGTATGTCATATGTAACAAGTTATTTTCTAACAAATGGTTTAAAACAATTACACTAAAACTAGCTAGAAATCCTTAGGATTTGTTTAACAATTTCCGCTTCTCAATTATTCATTGGCAGACGTTATGGGTTCTAAGAATCAGTTTTGGGTCCGTAGCCCCGGGAGGTTGAGATTGTTGGGTTAAGCAGTCGTACGGAAACTACAACTAAGTTAGGCACAGGTAGCGGGATGGGCAGCGGGTAACGCCCCGGGACTTGGCCGGTGATTATAAAAGACAATTGGGATTCGGTGGTTAAAAAGCTTTTGCTATGTTCCTGACAACAAAGATTTCACCCAACTTTAATTAAGGGCTATGATTTTCTTAAACTCAAAAGTTATTTATATATGTATGTATGTTTATACTTTATTTAATTATCTGTTCTATTTTTATTAGGGAACAGAGAATTTTAGAATCAACTAAGATCAATAATTACGTGAAACCCGATTGAAACATATAACATGAATATAAAAAATAATTAATAGTATGTAAAATGGAAAACTGTATGCAAAATATCACGATTAATAGCGAAATAGTTAAAAAAACTAAGAAATATGTCCTAGCACCAGTTTCAAGGCAAGAAAACAAAGTAACAAAGAAATCGTTATAAATGACTCTCTCAATAAAGAAATACAGCAAAAAGCAACTTCCTTTGATACTTGATACCTATTACCGCGATCCCACGTACTCGACTCCGCCAGGTCGCCACCGGAACATTCGGACGCGAAGTTAAACTTTATAAGATATCGCCGAGCGCCGTAAATTTACTCGCCAAAATCGCACTTCCTACGAGAATATACTGCGATAAAATCTCAAAATTTCACATATATACATCGACCGGTTGATGTTATTTAATGTTCTATAAAACGGCAATGTATAAATGCTATGAAGGCTTTCGAGTATATAGAAAAAATAAACTCAACAAAAACAAACTCAATTTATATTTTGCATTTTAAATCGTACCTATATTATATTATTTATGAAGGACGTGAAAATCTATAATTTAATATAAGTACCTAATCTTTTGTAAAAATAATGTTTAACACTAAGCTTATCTCTTTATCAATTCTAGAAAGATGATAAGATCTTACTGTTATGCTCCAAAAGAGCAAATAATACGTAAATCGTTATCACCACGTTTGGCGAAAGCAAGGTGTGATTAGCAATGTACCCAAACGTCACATATATATGTAAAGTAGATAATTGGATAAATTCAAGACTAAAGAGCACTAGATAATATATTACACGAAAGGCAAGCGTTTATCTTACAAAAACAGTCAAGTGCGAGTTGTATATGCGTAAAAAGGTTCCATATATTTAGAAAACATATTTTTAATTTAAAAAATGTATTCCCAGCCATTGCCTCCCCATTGAACACAAAATTAATGATTAGATGGGTCTAAAAGTGAAATAGATTAACCTATGCGAGTGGCGCTGGCGCTGCGTACGGTAGAGTCGCGTCGGGCAAAAATAAAGGAAACGAGATGTTGATCGATCGCGGCTATATCCGCCCGCGCGGTGACGCAACCAAGCGAACGGACTACAAGCTACAGCCCGCGTGGTTAATAAAAGAACGAGCTATCTTAATTTCACCTATACATTGTCCTCTCAGGGCATAAATTAAGTCATCAATTTTAAATTTAAATTGCTTGCGATGCCGTTACAATGTACTCAAGTATTTGCTCCTTTCCGGAAAATGCTCTGTGGCCTTAAAATATGAACTTTTAATAATACTTACACAATTTGTTTCACGATGATGGTAGCGATTTTATTGATAAATGATAGAGCCTTTTATGAGTTCATAAGCTATATCAGTGAACAACAACAATTATATATAGATATAGCATTTATTTGTGAATATACAAAGAAAAAAAATATATGTAATACAAATAACTCAATAAAAATACAAACAAATCAAAATATCATTAATTCGTTTAAAAATTACACAAAAGACACAAGATAACGCACAATTCAAGTCAACTACTAAATATAGCTGACATTTTTGGCTTGGGGCATATTCGCACCGGCATTGGTCGTACGGTGTACATGCGCGGGCGCCGAGGTCACCGCCGCCGCCTCGCGGGTTGTGACGCGCCGACACACACGTGACTACCTCGATACTTACTTACTGGACGAGATGCCAATTAAAATACACTCGCTTTATATGCTAGACTTGATTCGTTAGAATTTATCTGCGTATCTAAGACATATTTCAAAACATGTCACCAATATTTTACCATGAGAAATAAATTATTCTGTATATCTGCTAGTTTTTTTAATATTAATTCAAATTATTTATCTGTTACTTAAAAATTTTCTCTGACTGACTTACTTAATATCGTTATTTTTATAAACTCGTATAATATGACTGTCACTTCTAAACTTAGAACAACAACCTTCCATAGAAATGCAAAAGCCATATTCAAGTCCATATATAGAGGTAACTAAATACCAACCCACACGGTGTAAATAAAATTGCATACAAAATGCATTTAAACAATTCAGACGATATCGATATTGACTCACCGACCGCGGCGCACGCGTCCCCCGCGTGACGCCTCCGCAGGTCAGTGTCTACTATTAACGTCCGTCCGTGTACTGTACCGAACTTTCTAGAAGCTTGTCACGCACAACTTTCCCTTGCACCGAGATCGACGATTACACCTCGCAGATCTGACACGAACGGATGCAAATGAGCTTTGAAGGTAACTTAACATGATCAGTTACACCAGTGACAGGCTATCTATTCATATATTTCATATAACCTTTCGTTTAGATTTTACCATAGATACTCGAATGTAATATACTAATATTGTGTATCGAATGTAATATTGTAGTCAACACAAACTTTGCATTGTACAGGAGTCGAACTAAAGATAACATCATAAACCTTAAAAACGCTATCAGTAGTATCAAGATTCATAATCAATATTCCTGCAAAATGTAGAAACGAACGAACAAGATAACAGAATCGCACAAACTCAAGAACTACAAATCATTTAATTAGATCAAAATTTTCGTAAAAGGTCATACAATTAAATGTTTTCAGTAGGTAATGCGTACATGCGCTTTTGTTCAGTGATTAATTAACATTTCGTCCATACGCAGACCGGGTGACTGACTTGTTCATTGTCATACCCATATATAGGGCACTATAAAATTTGACATGGGAATTGATCAATGTAGACAAACGATAAATTGGATGTATAAGGATTGATACTTTATAAGTACACGTGTATGTGAATATGTAAAGGTAGTTTAAGTCGCGACTTAATTATTTAAGCGCGTTGACATTTCGCAGTCGTAGCATTTAAAAATTCTTTGATAACACATTTGGTATTACTACATTGCCTTGTAGGTTGCAAGTGCCACTTTATCGCTATTAACAAACTTATTTTTTAGAATACTAGCAACCTGACCTTACTTTGCTTGGATTCTTCCCTAGAAACCTTTAAAGGTAGATAGAAGGACGGAGTAGATTACGATAGAATATTACATATTATACGAGATTAATTTTCTTTTGCTACCTAACACTGTTGTAATATCGTCCACTAATCAGAATTAAGATGGATTTTGTCATCTCCATGTAACAAACACTAAAATTAGTAAAAGCAATTGCCAGACCTTGACTACTCCAATCAGAAACCAAAGAATTTTATTAATATTTTTACATTTATATTTCATTCGACTTTATTATATAATATACATAACTAAATTACTATATTTTAATAAAAATGTTTCTAAATAAATAAATATTAAATTATATTTCATTCATTTTTTAATTGTTTTGACCAATATACAAAACTAGACAGGTCTGTAAACAGTAAAAGCCTTAGAACTACCATTCCGATGGCTTTCACGCGTAAAACCGCCAGCAAACGCTAGTCATACTAATATGCGGTTTAATATCTAAGCACGTTTTAACAGCACCTGGCATTCATAGCTTCAGACAGCCCGCATGACACTTCCTGCAACTCTTGAAAAAGGGTTATTGTATTAATTATATAGACGATGCAATGACATACCAGCGTAATGTTTACGAATAACGTTAGTTTTTTTCCTTAATCCTTTCACATCAGAGTCAGTGAGAAAACCATTATTTTTTAATATTAAAATCATTCACGCATAGCACCTAGATTTACAGATGGTTATCTAAGACTCACTGCTTAAGAGAAGATAGTACTAATCGCAGAATAGCTTACGCAATCACCCACGACGCCCCGACAGGCTTGCCGAAGCAGACTACAAATCTTAGGGGTCCACTCTTATATTAGAGAAGTATCTGAAGCAACCCGCATGGCATACCGCCCACCAAAATGTGCCACTACCTAGAACGCTTCTTGGCTTCGCTGACTGGATTGCCGAACACTAGACCTGCACCACAACAAAGCAAACGTATATTTTGAGGGTGAGAGGTGATAAACCATAAAATAACCAAAAAAAAACTTATTTAAAGCATGCTAAAAATGCTTGTACAGTTCTGGATCGATCTATAATCTCATTGGACAGATGAAGATCTTTGGGTAGATCTTTTACCAAATCATTCATTTAATCATTATAATAATATTTAGAAAGATATATTCTTATCATCACAACACAAAGGCGAGCCCGAATGAAAAACAATGTCATAGATATACCTATATGTACATTATTTAAATACGATAATTTATCTTTCTTTTCAACACCATTTAAGAAAAGACTGATACCTAACAGCAATGGAAGCTTTCAATGACTTATGATCTGTTGTTTTCGTAAAAAGTAACACAAAGAACCATGCTAAATGATGTCAAATTTCCATTGCTAGCAGAGAATCCAACTGAGCCCTTCACATAAATAATTATCATTAATCTAACAGATTAACACTATATAAAGCATCGCAGTGGATCAAAGCTTTTTATCATTTGCAGATAATTGAGGTTTTCCCGCGGGAAATTTTTATATCCGCGCAAACGGGGAAGCAATTAGTCGTTAATTTTGTACGAATGTTACGTAGAAGATTGCTTTGCTGCTTGGAATTTATTACGGATCATTTGTGAACTTCTATTCTAATATTGTTAGTACCAGTGTTCGCCCAGTTCTCGGAATTCGATCATAGTTGAAACCATTGAATATTCTTGATGAAGCGTTTGGCTCAGTTTGTAGTGACCGCTTGATGTTTCAGCGGTCGCAAGTTCGAGAATTGCTGGGAACGTATGAAACGGGTGATGAGCACGAATGTTTGCACTCCACTTATAATAATATGGGCGTTTATAATATTTATGTCCCAACATATTTCTATATTATTGAAAATTTAAGAAAAACTTATATGTACAGAATTTACGTACGTACGTACGTTTTATACTTATTTTTATTAATAGCACTAAAGCTCGTCGTTAGCTGCTAGAAAAAGAATTTTCATTGCAAACGGACTGTCTTTGTCTATTTATATGTATATAGAGTACCTATGTATACCTAGTTTATGCCCACAACTGCGCGTGCATAGCAAGTAGGGCGCACATAAAACGTAGCCTATGTCATGGACTTAAAGAAGGTTGTTCGAATGAGATTTGTTCATCAGTTTAAGCTGTAGAAGTAACAAATAGAAAGGCTAAGTGACTTTTACATTTATGTAATTTATTTTATAGTGGCGATGCCCAATTCCATCGAAGCTCGACCAAAAATGTACATTTTTAAAAACCTCTATTTTAAACACATTGATATTGAGCAAGATACTTATTAAGATATTATAGCTTACACCGTACCCAAAAGATCTATCTAAAATTGCGCTATCTAAAACGAGTGCTCCACCCATCAGCACTTAACGGACATGCATCGCGTCCGATGCGGAGCAATTAGTGAAATGGGCACCGGAAAGGCAGCGTGTACGCGGGTCTCGTGGCCCTATTAATAGTCGCCCAATCAATATTCGAACCGAGTTCTCTAGTCCCTCGTTCGTTTCCTGAAACCGTAACATCAAGACTAGATCACGTTAGCTGTGTTTATTTTCACATAACAGCCAAAGAGATTGACTTTCCTAATTACCACGATTTTTTTGTTTATCAGCAACCTGTACACTGTTCAGCCTTCATCCATAAATAAGTTAAAAAAATGATGTTTGCAAAGACTTCTACTCGCGATGTTAATGTTGTTTCATTTAAGGAATACCTATATATTTAAAATATTCCTTCTCTAACAAAATATCTGGTAAAGCTTGCCTCAAAATTATTAGTACGTAGAGTCGTTTTTCGCTTGGCATTACTAGTACTGGCTATTTGTCGTATGAAGACAACACACGAAACCAACCACTGACCAAGTACACGTGAAGAAATATTTATTATTTAATTTATTAGTTATGAATTTCATATTATTATAATAAGCACGATATAATATTTTGCTAGGAACCTAAATAGTTTGGGTAACCCACAGTTAAGTTGTACTTTGTTAAGATCAAGACAAATACAAGTAGTAAATGCGGTTCAAATAAAAACTAAACAAACAAAAAATAGATAACTTCGAAACAATTGTGCTGCATTTCGGCGCGGTTCGAAGCTGACCTTCAGCGAGACTAGCCACTATTAATAACGGCAATCAATACGTACGGTCCGTATAGTTTCGGTGGGTGGGACCCGCATCGCGCTTCCTGGAATCCGTATGGAAAGGCCCGCGATACAATAGTTTTTTATGGATACCGTAAAATGGACAAGTTTAAGGCTACTTCTTGCTACGTACTTTTAAATATAAATTGCTCATCATAATTAGTTAGAAAATGGTGTTAAGCATTATAATGGGAAAAGGTTTAATAAACCTTAGGAGTACAAGTTCAATTTGTCTTGTAAATTAGTACAAAAATTCATTTCTAAATTTTTATCCTATCCTATCCTAGAAACTATTTCTAAAAACAAGGATAGAATTTTTTTAAAATACATAAGTTCATATAAATGAAGAAAGATAAGATACGTTGTGTAAAGATAGCGATAACTTCCCAAGAAAAACAATCTATTTGGCCTAATCAATAATCATGCAAACAGTCAAATTCATTCGATCGTTATGAGCTGAGCTGTGACGTCACTATCCTATCACCAACGCAATCCTAACGGATTTTAGAGCATCAAGTCGCCAAAAGCTGGCGTGACTACCCCTCGCGGTTAACACACACAAAAGATACCATTTCCTCCGTCTCTAGTGTGCGTGGAGCTTAACGTGCCGGCGCCGCGCCCCCATAAATCTCCGAGAGGCCGCTGCCGCCTTCCTTTGTTTTTTTTTCCCCGACGGTAATAAGATCGCGAGCGTCAACGTCAGGTATAGATAGGCGACTTGGCTCCAGCCAGCCGCGCGTGAAATGCATGCGCTGCGGTAAAACCAGCGAATCGGTCTTTAAACGAAACAGCTATTATTGATTATTCAAAAAGTGTTGGTTGAAAATACATTGAATCACATTTATAGCTTTCCGGGAAACACGATTTTCGGAAACAAATTATAAAATCAGAGTAATATATTCGTGCTACATATTATTAAACTCCATATCAACATTCAACAATGTTTCAAAATTGAATACTGTTATCAAAGCAAATATATATGCTTATAAAACAACCTTATTTTAGTAAAAGAAGACCACAAATATCTATTTTATCATGAATATCATACAAAACCATATCATATATGTATCATAGTTTATACATATACAACATACTAACTGTAAATATTAAGCGTTAAATGAAAAAAGTAACAAAAAATACCACCCTAGCTGCAACATTAGCGTGCAGATGTGCGTTTAAAATGTGTTCGTAGTTCGATTACCGAACGTCCGTTGAGGCAGTGGGTAGTGGCGGGCGCGGACACAATTAGCGGGTCCCATGACCGTCACGAACCCTGTGTTAAACTTGTTACTGTTCAAAGTTTACTTTCACATATATCTATAGAATATACTGACTCTATCTATACTGTATGTAGATATTACGTGACATCTATGTGCATACTCTTATACTTATCATATTACATAAACATAACCTAAAAAGTTATAATATACATAATAAAAAAGTGGTAAAAAGTGTTTGTTTGCTCGTAAAAAAAAATGTTTATCTACTACAACACTACACGAGTAGAGCCGCGTACGAAATCCTTGGTTAAAATAGTAGGCATAAATAATTTTGGCATTTTTAGGCATAATGTATGACTATTTATCAGATAAACTTTTTTCTTCGCTCTAGCAATATTAATACGTGTCGTACGTATGGTTCGGTTTGTTTGTACTATCTGTGCCATAGGTTGTGGGTTCTAGTCCCGCTGTAGGCACTCCTTTGTGTGATGATCACGAATACTTGTACTCCAGGCTTGGATAATAATTATTAATTATATTTATAATATTATGTATTTAAATTTATATATGTTTTGTGTAGTGTACTACCACGTATCTACAACACAAGCTTTCGTAGCTTATCATGGACTAAATAGTGCTGTTTATGTTAAAATTATTTTTTAATTCATTTAATATTTATTAATTTATATTAATCAGTATATTTAATATATTTATTTAAGTTGAATTACTTAAATCCTGAAGTAAATCCTAGGATATTTTTATTAAACTACCTAAAATGGGACCAGAGACTCGAGCAAAATATAGTTTATACTTATAAAATTTATATTCTGCATAGTATTTGTAAAGATTATAAATGAAATGTTAAATTCCGTAAGTAGCCTTAGGAATAACGTGAATTTTAACACGTACAGTACGCAACGTAAAATTTTGTACATTGAAATAAAACTCTTACAATTGTTTCAAACAACATTTAAACTACCGGCAAGTGAAACTAAGCGCAAAAAAGCAGAACCGATCGCTTCAAAGTTTAGGCGCTTAACACTTTAAAGTTATAAAATTAGCACCTGATATCATACCTTATCTAGCACGTATTCGGTTAAAGCGTCGCCGTCGCACTCGAGCCGTTTCTTGTGTCGGCGAGAAACAGCGGCTCAGGGCCAACGAGGGCCATTAGCATACATAATGATCTCTGAAACGCGGCCCAGCTTGGAGATTTCCCTCTTCACCGCAGTAGATACTGAATACAGTTAGATGTAATCATATAATGATTGGATATATACCTACCACCGCTTTTATATCAGCGATCCACATCATATTGTTTCTTTTTCATGTTTTTTATTCTTTGCTTTGCGTAAGAAGAGAAAAATAAAGTTTTTATATAGTAAATTATATTTTTACAAAAACTTTCAATTATATAGGTGGCTTAATCATTGATTTTTTTTTCTTCGGGGAATTGCTTAGATATGCTTTAGGGTTTGTAGCGCTATGGAAAAAAAGGAAAACTAAAAAAGTGTATGGAATAGCTGAATTTGGGTGGACATCGATCCTTCAGCAAATGGTGACTTGCCTCCTGCTAGATAGATCCCCACAAAACAGCATACTTTCTACTATTCACTCCTTGACTCCAGCGCACATTCATTTCAAATCGACAAATGGACATTACCTATTTTTTTTATTATAATTATAATAAAAAAAATTTTTTTCAAGAATTTTAGAAGATTAAAATAAATTTTCAAGCAAAAAATATTTACATTACACTTTCACAATAAATCACATAAAACATATATCTGCACGAAATCGTCGGAAACTCTATCTAGGACAGAAATAATTCTCTTAAATATGAGCTAAAAATATATTTAAATACTTACCACTTATTTTAACATAACAAAATAATTAAAAACAGACCCATACTCTCTTTCCAATGTAATATTAGGGACAATGTTATCAATACGTCACTTGTGGGAGGCAGTCGGTTATGTAAGCAAGATACACCGTTATCAGTGCCCATGATTCCTTATCAGTATTGCCGCGTATCACTGCTGATTGCTTGTACACAACACTCGAAGGACTAAAAGGTCTCTTCTCGTGTAAATATACGTATCTAATTTAACACAAATTATTGTTGTGGTATTATAATTACTATAGCTATATATGTACATATTATATACCTATTTCGAACGATTTTGGATAATAATTTCACAGTCAGATATCCTTGACTGATTCATAGACTACTATTAGTAATAATATTAGCCAAAAGGTTGGGACAATTTTTAACTAATACATAGAAGCTACCAGTGAAAATTGGTGGTAACTCGCTGGCTTACTGTACTTAATTTAGATTCACCAGTCCGAGTATAATTCTAGTAAATATATTTAAAAGGTATAGAAGAAATAATTGAATTAATTATACCTATACTAAATATATACAAATTTACTACGTATAATACTTATTATAGTGACTCTGGCAAATTACATATTCAGATAATATATATAAAAAATGTAGACTTTACAAAAAGTTTTATATAATATAGAAAAAGAAAATGATTTTTGATTTAAAACATCAAAATTTCGATAAGAGACCTACAAGTAGAACGTATACAGTGGCCGAAATGTTCGAAACTTTACGCCTTCTCTCCTCACACGCATGCATGCATAATCTCCGAAATTTCGAATGAAGGGTGCAATTAACACTGAATTGTGTTATCAGAATGTGAATCTCTCACGCAATTGAAAGCCGTTTGGGACTTTTATTTCGTATGTTTGTTTTTAAGAAATGATTGGGAAATAGACTATACTGGAGTGTTGCTAAAAATATCGCAGTTTGGTCACGGTTTAAACGAACAAATATTTTAACTTTTAATCAAACAAAATGGTCGTATGTTATTGTTTGTTGTCTTACTTGTTTTTTAAAAATGTATATTTTCTTTATAATAAACTTATTTAGGTACTAGTAGCATATATACAATTAATAGTAATATAAAAGTAAGTAATATTAAAAAAATAAAGAGATTTAAGCTGTGTTTTAAGTCTTGATTATTTTCATTAGTATGTAATTTCAAAAAATATTTTACATGATTTTTAAGACCAATTTAAAATTCATTTCTATAATGCGTACTAAATGGCACGTTTTCGTTAAAATAATTATTTATCCAAAGTGCTAATGTAATCTTTGCCATCCGTATTCTCTCTTATCGACGATCCCCTTGATTGCAAATACAGATTTTTCACCAAATATATTATCTATATAAGCCTATCCCAGTAAAAAATCGACAGAGTAAAAATAAAAAATATGTAAATAATATAACCCTCTCAATATTGTTTATTTCATTGAAATAATTAAAAAAAATCACATTTTTAAATAATTTCTTAGCCAGTATCTTAAAAAAAATTTAAATTAATAAATTATCAAAGGAAAACTAAAAGTAATCGTGAACTCTTATAAATTTCGCTAAACAGGCATCGTACTTATGACGTGAAAATATTGTTTTAGTAAGACATTACATTGTGAATTCGGGAGGTATGCAAAGATGCGGTATCGTGAGAAGCGTCGCTGGCTGCTCTCAAAGTCTCAACCCTTGCCAGGAAGTGTTCCCACGAGTATACAGTCGCGACACGCACACACCTCGACCGCGAGTTAAGCTGTACCTCCACTAAATATAGCGCAATGCAGTATTGTGTGTTTAAGTAAAAACTATATAAATATTTCTTAATAATTGTTATTATTTTATTTTAAAATACGTCACTGTAGTACCTTAATCTTATAGTTTCCAAAAAGTATAATATAATAAATATTACTGTAAACTTTTAGCTAAGACAAAGTAGTTTTACATAGTAAATTAAATCTTTGCTTATTATAGCGCTGCTCGCAGTGAGGTTAAACCCTTCACCCGCGACGGGTGCATGGTGATCTGTCGCGGTTCGTTCCATTTTTGCAAAAAAAAGTAAGCCTTTGTTAGAGAGAAATGCGGACGAAGGGCTGATAAGGCGAATAATAGATCCGAAAGTCACGTCGCAATCTTGAAGTGCAAACGAGTCGCAAACCTAACGACATGACACTTAAACAAAGAATCTCGTTTCTTGAAGTTTGAATATAATTCATAAAAGAAATTGTTATAGATATGTATGTATAGTTGCTCGTTTATGTAAAAAAGTTGTCATTGTTAGAAAGTTGCCATTTTTACAAATTGTTAATTATCTTTATCAAGTGGATGGGTACTCCGTACTATATATTATTTAATGTTTGAAACACCATTTTCAAAATGTTCAAATACAAAAACAGTAGAAATTTAAACAGTAGAAGCTTCTACATCAAATATTTAATATTCAAATATAAAATGTATAGATGTATTGCAACAACAACAAAGTAAGATTAGATAATCTACACATTTCCAAACTCATAACAGCCGCGTCGACAATGGCTGGCGTGACTAACCCGCGACACCTCTGCATGTCATTGCACGACGCTATCGGCCGACGAATTCAGATAAGTGCTTGTTTAGGAACCAAAGGTATTTCGCAAAAACTTTATACCTTAAACATGTATGTATGTACATTGTACATGTTTACAAACCGTATAAATAAAGATGAAAAAAAAAATACGCGTTTAAATAGTTGGCCTGTCAATCGTTCGTGGACTTTCCCCTTCGTACAAACAAATTTTACAGGAGGAACATTAAACTCATTTATTAATTAAAGTAAACGTTGAAGACTTTTCGTAAAACATATTTGTACTTAGTATTTAATTCTTTTTGTTACCTATATCGTTGGTTTTGCCGAATAGAGGCATAAAAATAGAGTCTTGCGCAAAAATACTACTTAAGATATATAAGACGCAATCACGAAAATTTTGTTTACTCTAGGGTTGTTTATACATATTATGACAACACTAGTAAAACATGAATTAAAAAAATCAATATTTATCACAATGTTTCTAATAGAACGATACAAACCTTACTAAAATTGTTTGATCCAGAAAACTGTGGTAAAAAATGACAATACAGCTTTTATAGCATGTGATAGTCGGCATGCCTCTAACATTCACATTGTCTCATAGAGTGGTCAGTGAGCGGATCGCGACCGGATCAACCGTCACAGGTATATCGCTTTTGTATTACTAAAACGTGACGTTCTATCAAGTCATGCGTCCAAGTCGTACAGCGTTACATCCAATTATTGACTCCCCATACAAGGACAATCGACACATACGACGCGCGATGACTTACGCTACACGCCCGCGAATAATTATTTCAGAACTAGCTATTCACCCTCACTTTGCTCGGATTTGTCCTTAGGTACGTTTTAAAGTTTGACGACACGTTTGGCTCAGTTGGTAGTGACCCTACTTTCTGCGCCAGCGGTCGCGGGTTCGAGTCCTGCTGGGGGCATTAATTTGTTGAGCACGAATATTTGTACCAGTCATGGGTGTTTATATTTATAATATGTATGTATTTAAAATTGATATGTGTAATATATCAATTATGTGGTATCCGTACCGTACGTAACGTAGCTTACCACGGAACTAGATGGCGCTGTTGTAATAATGTCCCCATGTATTATCATATATTATAAAGCTTCAAGTATTCTCTCAGAGATGAGATAATTTTCCGCAGTAAAAAGTATCCTATATGTTAACACGGAATCCCACTTTCATACCACTACAATGGACAGATAGTAATTTTCACAGCACATTCGCAGATAGACATAAAATGTAAAAACCAATGATATTTTAATAGACAGATATGTTATACGCTCACTAAACAAACGAAAAAAGTGTTTCGCGCTGCACACATACACACTTTTCATTCACGGTACATGTCAAAATGATAGAAAGGGGATAGTCGATAAAATCAATAAGAAAAAAAGAGACGGCTAGTGTTGTCAATTGCGCGTCAATGTAAACAAACATTAGTCTAGCGACCGATGACATATCAGAATATTAGGCAAATAATTGAAATATATTAATAAATCGAAGTATACTGCGTTCTTACATGTGGTATGAGATCCCTTGTGTTTTATTAACTTTGGTATCATAATTGGTGCATTTCCTAAATACACAGGATGGCATTTTTTTTAATTTTGTAGCAGCGTACCACTCGTCGCCATGCGATGACACAGACTAAAGGCAATACGTCCTAATTAGGACGTTTTCGAGTTTTCACGATTGCGCGCTCATAACATATCTATAGTTAAAATATCATTGGTAAAAACTATAGATTCAAACTCTGTATGGATATTAAAAAATAATGACAATTTCAATGAAATTTTCCAAAAAATATTTTAGACAGAATTTTCACTCAGAATTTTATTATATATAGAAATGTTTGTCATTTATTATTAGTTATTTAGTATTTACTTGGTTTTCCTCATATTTTAATTAAATTACTATATGAGTTAAACAATACAAGTAAAAATATTGAATCAATTTACTATTTAATTCGCCCATCACGTTTTGTGACAGAAATTATAATTTTAATGACGTAGTCAGATATTTAAGGAATTGCAAGAAAAGCTTAAACAATGCTTATTCACCTACATATTTTACCTTCATTTGAATATTAAACTTCTATACCTACATTATATACTATAAATGTGTTTATCCCATAATTAATGCAGTAATATACGTTTCTGTAAATATGTATATGTAGTGGTGTTCCACAAGGACTTATCTTTGTACTTCATAGCACCTCTGTAGATGCTCAGTAGTTACCAGTCACTCGACACCCTCGCGAGGAGCCCTCGAATCTTATCCCTCGCAAGGGGAGGCACGCGAAATGTCAAGCGTCCGTCTATACTTAGATATGTATATATCTGTACATTTTTTACTTAGAAATATACTGTTGGTACAAAATTAGTTCAATTTTAAAAAGAAATTCTGTAAAAATGTATAAGAATGATATAAATTAATGTTATTATCATATTCAACCGAGCTACTACCGAATACTTTAGACTCAATGACCTTTTCTAGGTTACTTGTTTTGGGGGTCCGTAAAGAGTTTCGTGTATTTACTTAAAGCACATTTAAACGTTATATAAGTACATTTAGATTTATATTAGCAATATGTAATGTAGCTAATTTCGAATCCACGACCTCCAATGCGAAAATTACCAACAACAAAACGCCAAGCAATTAAAAACCTAACTGCCTCGCACAAACCTATCTAGCTAAAACAGCCAGCGATTAGAGTGGCGACTTCAAACCGGGTGTTGCGTGACCAATTTAAATATCATTCGATCTGTTAAGGCATGACAGACAGAAGGGACGTGGAAAATCACTACAAGCTATGGACAGGATGCCGCGAGACGAATACCGCAACATCGCAACGCATTTACATTCACGCGTTGCGCCGCCGCGAGCCCCGCGCCGCCATTACCGCGATACTCAGATATACCTACGCCTTACGAGAAGAGACATCCTTATTTTCATTGCTTCAGACTACTATTATAAATGTATGTTTGTATGTGTGTGGATTTGTTACTTTTCCGTATTTGGATGATGTTCAATAAACCGATCGATTATGATTGGAGCAAAGCGTACGCTGTTATATTGTAGGCCACCTAATGTCGCAGCAAAACATAAAGAATAAAGCGAGGTAGTTAGTGTTACATAATATGGAAAAAGTATTTGTTTGTTCGTTCATTTATTATCAAGCAACTTAGAATAAATCATTTGTAGAAATGATCAATGGGCTGCATAGTAATGTTTTGCTGATGTCAAAGCTTTACCTCTCCATATGATTAATAATTTAAAACAAATTATTATAAATTATATCATGTTATATATGCGTTATAATATTTCAAATACACTGCGTAGTACCTATTCAAATTAAAAATAAACTTTAATACTTGGATATATAAAGTCTCTTTTTCTACTGTTATTAACACAATCTACTCGCATTGGTTAAAAGGCAAGCAATTTAAATAATATGATATAATTGGAATACTATTATTATTAATAAAAAATACGCGCAAACTTGTGTTGCCTGAGCTGGATAGGGCAAATACAATTTCGTGCGAAGTTACTTCTGGCAGTCTTATTAAAAATAATGGAACATAGTATTCCTGGAATGATTATTCATGCGGTCACATTTTTACTGAAGTGTATTAAAATCGTTTTTTGAAGTTATCTATAAAAATCCATAAAAATGTATTAACACAAATTGTACAAAAAAAGATAGAATTCTAAACACATGAACTACTGATCGAAAGTTTTTATCGAGTAAAATATCTTTTTTGAAGTTCGTCAAACAGTTACTATGCTTATTATTATAATCTGTAGTGTACGCCGAATCATAGAAATTCAGCCATAATTATTATTCGAGGAAAACATATGTTACTATATACTATATAACACTATTCTAATCTTCATTAGCTACTAAACACAAAAAAAAAGAAAACGCACTGACGTACACACGAAAAAGAATTTTTATATAGGTACATACAAATGTACCTATATAAAAGTAAATCTTCTTTCTACAAAGAAAGAAGATTTACGTCAAACAAAATACATATAAGGTACTAATATTGTAGTAATAATGAACTTTATTGCAACACGCTTCGTACGTCGCGCGTCCTTATCTCTAATTGCATTGAATAGTAAATAAATAAATCAGTTGTGGTATTCAAGTTGTGTGATTAAGCAACTGTCTCGCTCTTTATCAGATCGTTCGAAATGCCATTATTCGTATTAGTTATTTTTTTATAAACAACAATGTGCTAAGAAAATAAGACATCCATTCCTATTTTCTAATCATATACTGAATTTACTCTTGTAGTTTTTTTTTTCTGCAAGCATTTAGTATTGAGTTTATAGGTATGTGTACGGTGATTGATTTATGTGATAGCTATATAATGGAAAAGAGACAGAAATAAGTGAATGAATTAAACATGATGATTGGTGTAGGTAGGAAGGGATTCTAGACTGAATAGTCTGAGGTAGAGTGCGATCATGTAAGAAAGATTTCCAAAAAACACGTTATATTTCCAATTAAAATTATCCGATTAAACGATGATGTACTATCGATATTATAGATTTGAGTCCTTGGACATTACATAGTACAAATATATTGAATATAATTAAAAAATACAACACCATACTAGTGCAACTAACGTCAAATCATATTTACGACATCGCTAGCCTTATGTTCATCAATGGCTCTACTTGACGCTACATAAATCTTTTCACATGCTTGAGTCGACAAATTCCTTGTGCAATATAATGCATTTACATCAACCCACGCAGTCCTACAGACGGTTATTTTTTTTATAAATACTTGACCGTCGGCGTCCACTTAGAAATAACCCAAAAGAACCATGTGTTGCTTCAAAAAATCTATTGTCAACGGCTTACTCGGTAACTGTAAAGATTATATTGATAAATCTCAATTCTCAACGACTTTCGTTAAAAAAAGTTTCCTTAAACCACAGATCACATATAATAATAGTATGATATGTAATTAAGTACTAGTACTTAATTCTGATTCAAAGACGAGAGAAAAAGAACTTCGCTATCATATTATTTACTAATAAAAATAATAATAGCCGTGTGTATTTCTCTTAACTAATAATATATGTATTATGTATATTCAAGATGCAACATTTGCGATAGAAAAAATGGTTTCACATCATTCTTTGCTACATTCCAAGGTTAAAACGATGGACTACCAACACTAGCTTACATTTAATTAACGATTCGTAAGACGCTAACGGCTAACCGAAGGCTGGCAGGTAAACATTAAAATTTTAATGAGCGTGTCGCTTCCATCGCGTATTTCTCCGCGTACCTGCCTCTCATTACCAGCGTCTACCTGCCGTCCACAATTACGTCCCAAGGTTTTTTCCGCGACACCAATTTTACCGTTTCACGTATTATGCACCATTTTAACTCGCATCGTCGGAATGATTATTCGTTGTGGAATATCGATGAAAGCTGCGGTAATGACCGGATTAAGCCAATTAGGAAGTATGATCGGTCAAATTTTGATTCGTATTAAATGATAGTTAATCCTACATTCAAATTAAATAGTATAACCAAGCCTTATAAATAGATTTTTTTCTTTATTTGTTAAACTAATAAGTGCTTAAAAAATAATAATAAATTATGATAAACTTACCATTTAAAATAATTAAAAAAATATAACATATACATAAAACTTTTTTTTTTGGGAATTATTTAGATTTTTGGTTCCCGACGTTTAACAATAAGACGATGTTAAAAAAACTGAATAGATACTTTTAAAACATTATAATGTCAAAAAGTCGCGCAAATGTACGAATATAATGTACTGTTCACCTTACCCGTTCAATTTTATTATACCAATATTAATTTAGCTAAAATGATGTTGAAAATTGATTCATATTAAATATTTCTGATGAAATATCATAATCAACTAACAAAGTTGCACAAAAACTACATTCGAGCAATAATACTCACGCTAATATTGGTAGTTTATAAGTTTACATTTAAATCAAATCCAATCGCGTATATATCGTGACTATACAAACACTAGTGATTAACCCTCGCTTCGCTCGGGTGCGTCCCAGGTTACCTAACAGCAGCTATTAAGTTACTCCTGGTAATATTCTAACTGTCTATACGAAACAACATCCAAATCAATTCAGCCGTATCAGCATAAAGTAATACTAAAAACAAGCGTACATACATACAATTGCATTTATGTTCTATATACATAATAGTACTTTTTGTGATATGTAGTTTTTTGCTCCACGTCGGCGCCAATCGGTCATACATTTTAACGTATCGCGAGTAGTTACGCAAGAATTTAAAGGTGACGGTCTGCACAAACAAGGAAGGGGAAGTCGTAACATAATGTAGCAAAACACTATAGAATCATAGCGAAATGGAGGACTGCATCTCCGTACGTAATTAAATGCAGCGCTCCATTAGATGCACAATGACTGGTGTATGTACAGGCTGTTTCAGCCTTTAAATATATGGAATTAGGGGTGATTCCTGCTTGAGGGCAAGGAGGAGGCGGTGATGTTGTACGGAGTACGGTCGTGATCAGAAAATGGGTGACGCACGTCTCATTCGCGCATTATCCACGCACGCGACCTGTGCGAGATCACGCACTCACGCATGGGAAAGCTCACATTCTATGTTCCCGATTTTATAAATTGGTAACCATTTCGTATGTTTTAGACATAGAATTTTTATTTTCAGGAAGGAAATTTGTTTGGAATTTGTGAAACGTTTGTTTTAGTTTTCTTATTGAAAAGAAAGCCATTTACGTAATCATACCCTTACTTATAAAATAAACATAAAATGTTTTTATCAATGTAATATCGATTGTTTACTGAAAATCTAATGTAATAATTCATAATATTAAGTGAAAACTGTAGTGTAAAAATTACAAAAATACTGAGTTTCTGAAAAAAATCATTTAATCCGAAGAAACTAATCAAAGTACGTAGGTATACCGTCATTATTTATCAGTAAAAGCAAAAAACTATTTACTAAAAATAGTTCAATCTAAAACATAACAAGCCCATCAAACAACTAATACAATATGTAGAGATTACGCGTAAACAATATGACAAATCAGTCGCACATTTTGTTTCAGTAGACCCGCTTAATGTGTCCGTCCGCCCGTACATATGCGCAGGGGTCGCTACATTATTGGAGCGACAAAAGAGAGCGCGGGCGCGTACCATTGTCACTTTCCGGGAAGAGATCCCGCGATTACCCGCCATCGCCACCACTGTAAATCATTATCTTCGTAAAAACTAATTGAAAAGAGCTGCACCTTTTGTTATCGCATCACTTATTACGTTTGGACGTGCCTTTCACGTCGCGGCCGTGATAACGCGCCCCAAACAAAAGAGCGCGGTTCTTGGAAGCTTAATGGTTAAAGTATCTAATCGGTAATTATGTAGAGCCAGCAGGTAAACAGTGTATTATCGTTGAGTCGTTCGCTGTTTATAACTCGAGTTGATCATCGATATAAACACATTTTTTCACTAAAAACCGATGATCATAAAATGAATAATCATAAAGAAATGCCATTTCGTTGGGTTTACTAGTGAATTAGACCATGCTATTTGTATAAACCGACCACATATTATAAGTGTTCCATATTTTTAGCGCTTTAAGTGGTTGAAATCTTTTTGTGAAGCTTTCCCACGTGTACTTTAAAATTTGCCACTTAAAAACTAATGTTCGACCATACGAACTTTCTCAATTAACAAAAATTAGCACAAAGGTAAAAAATAAAACATGGAAAGCTACTAAATATTTTTTAAGTTTCCTAGATAAGAGTTTTTGGTAAAGAGCACTTCACTAGGATTTATTTAAGTTAAATTACATTAGTGAGTGAATAATTATACCATTGATTAGGATCAAATGGGTACGTACTATGAATATAATATTTAAATAATTAATAATAGTACGTTGGGATTTTAAACTTGAACAATTTTGATTGTGTTTCTAACTATACTTTGACCCAGTAGAAGCTACTATTGTCGAGATCCAGATTACATATCGTAAAGAAAAGAGGTCAAAAACAGAAAAGCAAAGTAATAAAATAATGAATGCAAGAAGCAACCTAACTATCAGCGATCTAACTTTACGAGAGACTCCACTACCGCTAATTTGACGAGGACAATAAAAACATTGTGCTGTTTACGCCTTTTCGCGACTGTCTACGAGAACCATTTTATGAGTGAAGATAAAGATCCTTGGGCAAATAAAACTTCATGCACATATAATGATATAGTAAAATCCTCCGCATACCAAGATTTAGATAAGTCTAAGACATATGTGCTTTAAAATACAAAAAAATAAACGTTTTTGGAGTTAGGTGCTGTATTAAAGTTCTTTAAGGTGAAGTCATATTTATGAAGACATTTCATGCCAAAAAATAAATATGTTGAATGATTTTGAATACAATTTTGAATGGCTACGGCCAACTGTCTGATTGCGACTAGAACAAGATCTACGCAGAAGGTGCCGTTTGCGCACAGATTGGACCTTGTAACTTGCTAGCCATAACACAGAGGCTATTTTCTAAGCGTGTTACATTGTATTTGCAAGTGATTAAAAATAATAATTTATAGCAATTACAGCACTAATTAAAAATGCCTTAAATATCAGTAAATACCCAAAAATAAAGCCTCTAGTCCACCTGAGCACTTAATTTTCTAAAATAAATATGTACATACATAAAAATAAATTAAATATATTTCATATCTACGCAAAATGTACTAAGCATGCTCAAAAAAGCGCTTTTAACGAAGGGTGTCGTCAGCCGTCGCTAAAGTATCGCGCATCCATAGACAGATGGGTCACGCCATTTAAGCTATGTGGTCTGTAACTATACATGCAATATTCCGAACTAACCGTCCGCGTCGTCGCTTCATTTCATCGTTGGATCACATAATAATTTTTCTAGTAATTTACACTACTTATCTGCTAGAACTTTAAAATTATTAAGAATATTATTTTACTATAAAAGCAAAATTTCTTTTTATATATAGATAAATATCACGCAATTTATACGAGTATAGACAAGTTGTAGAGATAAAATATTAACCATCATTTTATTTCTTCATAAACGTTACCTATACAATAAATAGAATGAAAGTAGTTTTCTATGAAAAGGACATCTTACGATTTTATAAAGACCTACCTCATGACTGAGAATGTTGCCATCAACAGGCAATCATAAAACGATCTAAACCCATCTAAATCCCATCAATCTATTACCATAAACCCGTAATATTATGTAAGCAATCCCATGACACCGCCAATGATATGAACAAACACCTGTTGCTCGAGTTTTGAGCTCCGTTAGATAATTAAAGCGTTTTATTAGCGTCGCTCTTCTGCGAATCTGTTTAAGTGAAATACCACAAACAGGACTCGGTAGTTATAAGTAATTGGAATGCCAGTGATAAAAAATATAATTCTTAAGCAACTTCATGTAATATCTAGACTTTAATAAAGTTTAGTGATAGAGTATTAATAAAGAAGTCTTTATTCGAATTATCTCAAAGCAATGATTTTTAAAAAGTGTTTTTCCTTGATTTATATATAACTTATTGGAGTAACAAAAGTCAAAGTATTTTTGCAAAACCTACAATTGATGAACATTATTCATAAATAATGTATTTTAAAGAAATATACAATTACACTAAATGACTTCCTTTTTATTGCAACCTTCGACGTTGTGTTCACGAATTTATTCAAGTATTCGAAATATACATAATATATTACAATAATTTAAGATCGACACATTAAAAAAACAGCTAAAACTCGTTTTAAATAGTACAGTAGGCTATTAGGTATTTTGCATTTTGCACTATCTGTATTACATTATAAATAATAAACTGCTAAGAAGAAAAAGAAAACCAAAGAAAAATACATTTACTTACTTACAAGGTGCCTTGTTAATTTAAATTTTACACCGAGGGCGCGAATAAAAGCTAGGGGTCGTATCTGTCTACTTTATGAAACGAAATAGTGTTGCCCTTAATAATAAAATACGGTAGGTGTTTATAATGGTGGTTGCAACATTTTATTTAAAAATTATTTCAACAAACGTTTAGTTGGTTGGAAAATTTCTTTCGTAACAAAAAAAAGTTTTTAAGTGGTAGTGCCATGCTTGTAACCTTCGGGTAGCAGCCGAATGGGCCGGCACGCCCCGTATAGTACCACTCTCTCACAGGAGACCGGCGTGAAGTGGCAGCTATGCTGTCGCGTTTCGTCCGGTAAGTGAGAGTCCGGGAGGCCCACACCCTATCCCTCCTCCCGTCCTTCTTCCTCCCCCTCTCCCCCTCCCTCCCTTTCCTAAAAGGCCGGCAACGCATCTGCAAAACTGCAAGACCTGCAGTCTTGCAGTCTTGCAGATGTCCATGGGCGGAGGTGATCACTTCCCATCAGGTGAGCCTCCTGCCCGTTTGCCCCCTTTGTCACATAAAAAAAAAAAAAAACATGTTGATGAACTTAAAATAATATATTATGCATAATGATTAAAGTTATGGATATATTATTATTTTTAGTCTAAAAATATTTTAGCCTAATATTATACACCTGTATTCTATTTATTCAATAACTTTTATCGTCATTGAAAAAAACATGCCATTAGAATAAGAGTTTTATTTTTGTTCCTTATTCCACAAGGCGAAATACAACGTTTTGTCAACCTTATACCAAATGCTTTTGAAGCTTCAGAAAAAACTTTCTAGAAAATGAGAATGAAAAAATTAGAGCCGATGTTATAGAGCATTTATTGTTTTCGACCCTAGTATTCTTGCGATCATGTGCCCGTCGCGTTCAAATGACCCCAGCTATCCTTTGCCTTTGTTTAGACGGCACAACAATAATAATAAGGAAAGTACAAAAAATCAGCTAACAAAAAATCCCGCGTCACGTTCCACACGGGGTGCGATCGCTTTAACTTGTCTATTGAATGAACACGAAGGACCTTTATTTACTGAGAACGATATTTATTTGTAACAAACTATTGCTAAATAAAAGCTAAAAGTACTTAAAATATGCATATAAAAGGCTAGACTGAGTTAGACATTGTTACAACTCTTGCAAATTATACATTAGCTCCATTCTTCGTTTTAAAAATAGTGTATTTTTAATTGAATGATAAGTTCATTCAATTAAAAATACACTATTTTTCACGTAACCTTCATGAAATTACAAAAATAGACTTAAAAGGGACATGACGGTCATCAACGATAATTTTCAGTTAGTCAGTCAATGTGTAATAAACAAACCAAGATCAGGTTTGACAACCGGCCACAGCAACATTCGGGGAAGGTGGCAAGGCTAAGTGCAGTAGTTCCGTGAAATCATCAACGCATTTCCGCTACCTGAGCGTAAAACATGACACGTCATGTTGGAACATTTTAGCGATTAAAGTAATGTTACCACTTACCAGCCTCGACTGCTCTAGCACTCGTCCACCCCAATTTAGTATATAGTATATACATATTTACTAGTATCTTGGATAGATAGAGTCGATTCGATAACAATTTGAATTCGCTTCGATAGCAATTTTAACATGTATTTACTTTTGACCTAACTAATATATTAATATTATATATAACTAGCAATTCCCGCGGCTCCGCCCGCGCCCGAGGGATAAGGAATTAGGGTTATAAGATTTTTTTGATGCCAAATCATAAAAAAGTGAAAAAAAATTGGTCTAAAAGTAAAATAAAATAACTAGAGAAGGCCTCCCTTATCACCTAGGTGAATGAAAATTAGTCTACGACCTATTCTCAGACCTACCAAATATACACAAAAAAAATCATAAAAATGGGTCAAGCCGTTTCGGAGGAATTCATTAACAAACACTGTGACACGATATTTTTATATATTAGAACAAGAGATAATATATAATAATATATTTCTTAATAAATTTTATACTACCGTAAAGACTCATCAAAATCCGTTCAGTTGTTTTTGCGGGAAAGAGTAACAAAATTACATATATCCAAAGAAAATTTTACATTTATAATATATATAGAATTTGTGTGTACGCAACCTTGTTCAAACGAATTCTAGATTAGATGGTAAATAATAGCCTATGACCTATGTCCTGATCCAGGACATAAACAATTCTGTGACGCACTACTGCGGAGAAGAAACGTACTCTCGGGTACTCTATTTCTCATAACTTTTCGCATTTCGTTTTAATATCAAAACGTGTGTGCTTTATCTAAAAGAAAATCATAATCTAGGCATTATTAAAGCATTTTATTTATTTCTCCTGTTGTTGGACGCTTTGAGTAGAAACAAAAAACTATTTATTATGTTTATCTATAGGTTACGCGTCGCGTCACATTTCATATCACGAATTGTCGTAAAATTATTGGTCTCTAACAATTTTGAGAAATTACTTTTTGATAATTGAATACAATTCTTGACTATGCGATTACTCTTAATCAATCGGTCATATTTACTAACATTCAATAACTTATTTATAGAATCATTCTACTATATTATCTCTTATAGTACACACTATATTTATATATCGCTGGATAGCTTTTGAACTGACAATGAAATATTTCTATCGATAATGAAATCATTAAACAAACAAAACCATATGATATCAATATTTTAGCAGTTTAGTGGTCATTATATCACAATTTATTCACAAATAATGATAAGAATCCCTTTCAAACGGTCATTCCCAAGAGGTACAATGGCTCTACCATGACTCACCGAGAGTTAAGCAACAACACTATCAAGAGATTAGGTTTTAAGCACAATAGCTCGGTGATTGACGACTAAAATCCCAATAATTGACAACCCTATAGCAAATATCTTCAAAAGGGACTTTAACTGATGGTGCCAAGTCATAAATTGCCTTGTGGTACGCCGAAGGTTGTAGGGTTGGGTCGTTATCTATATATTGGTCGAATGGCCTCGCTCGTCGCGTCGGCCCTGTTGCACTCGCGACTGTCACGATAACAATTACTGAGAAACTTATTTCGTTCGCGCATCAATTCTTAGCATTTTAAACCTTATTCTTAGGGAGAGAAGAAATACTCGTTGCACAGTCGTAGGTACGCGGCGATCAGAAGCGCGGTGTCGAGTCGAATACTAAACACAAAACGGTTTAAAGGTAACATACTAACATACTACAGCAAAGTCCGCGTTAGAGCTAGGTATCTTAAGCTAGAGGTTTGTATGACCTAATTCCCAGTACTTGACTGCATTGCACAATATCTCAACTCTCAAGGACAGTTTGCGTTAGTTTCGAGTTTTACGTGTTACTAAAATATGTCCAGACCTTTCCGAAATGTACACCGAGTTCATGTAGATGAAAGCTGTGGGAATTAAATTATATTGTATACAAACCCTTTAACAAACCATGAACCTACCATGAGTCAATATAAGAGGATTGAAACAAAAACATTGCAAAAACTTGTTTTTACGCATTTTTTAATATAGTTAAATGTTATTAAGAAATTCAACAGAACAACACACGTTTGTATTAAAATGTCACCTGAATATAATATCACGTAACTATAATCATAATTCATAAGCGCTCAACTCATAAAAGTTTAAATATACTTAAAAGAACTTGGGAAAGCGCATCAAAACTTGAACTTTGGATCGCGGATCTGCACTCAGTGACAGATGTGTGCTTCGAAAGATAAGCTTCGCACAGCACATATAATATAGCTAGGTCTAAAAATTCAAGTCGCGGCGTCAGCGAGTGCAGCCGGTCTCGCGCCATCGGGCTAATGAGTGGGGGGCGGGGGGCGGCCGGGGGGTAATGGCGCGTCGGATGTCGCCGGGGGGTGCCGCCGCGCCGCCGATAACAAAATCACTAGAGAACGTCGACCGTGATGTTCGAAGTATACTTGAAATGGATGAGCCACATTCAAACAATAAAAAAAATAATCGAGATATACCTACTTTAATTAAACAAACTATATGTACCTAACAAATGAATTATTATCATTGTCATTAGTTTGTACAAATGAAAATTTAAGCTTAAAAATCTTATTGTTAGGCTCGTTATGATGATAAGTCACATATACATAACAATATGTATTTACAAAATGGGGTTAAGTGTAATAAGTGCATAATAAATGCCACATCCATTTATTTTCGTAATCCGTGAACATCGCCAATGCCCGAAATACAGTGCGGGCGACGCGTCGTAAATCGCGCGGCTCGGAGGGCCTTTGTGGCCTCGAGTTGGCACAAACATACCTACTGCCTCGCCTTGCCTCGGCTATCTACCTAAGCCTTGCAAAAACACGACACAAAAACAGTTAGGTAACGTTAATACCAGCCGTGTGTATTTACGAATGTGTACTTTCAAAGTATTGGAGAGAAGGGTGACCAATTAATTTGAAAGGAAGCTGCTGTTATAATGAGTTTTTGGTTATGTTTCATATTTTAAATATTTTGAAAGCGCTTCAGATTTCATATACAACGAGCGATATGCATAAAGTAAATAAATAGTGTTAAGATTGACTTAACAAATACGCTCATATGAATATTTAAGTAAAAATTATAAGCAATTTTGAAATAATAAATTATTAATATAATATAATGTATGTGTATTTATTGATCTAACTGAAATCCTAAAATAGGCACGACACATTTAAAACTAACTAGTTTTTAGAAAAATATACGAGTTTATTCCAGTTTATTCCACATAAAACTATAACAAAAAGCCGGTCTTAGAGTTTTTTAGCGAAACTACGACTTCTTTTCTGAATACATTGTTAATTATCAATGTTTAATTAACTGTAGATCCGCAGTTCCAAAGGTAAATGGAAAAATAAACTTGACCGCGACAAAAGTTTCGTGGCGAACTCAACTGCGGACTTATAACTGTGCCAAAGTATTATGGAGAGAGCTTATAGCGAGACCGATGCGCATAATTTAACTTGATGCATCATATAGGGATTTTTGTCGATGCAACAAATTTCGATATTGAATTTGAGATCTTTTTACTTAACTACATTTTGCTCGCGGCTTCGTCTAAATACTTTATGAATATATATATTTTTTAGTTATTTATTGAAAGCTCCATTATTATTTCATGAGTTCATGTTTATTAAGCAAAACAAAAACAGCGCAATAAATTGAAACAGATTAAAATAACCAAAAAAACCTTTCAAATCAGTCTGTTAAGTCCAGTGTTTTAGTACACGTTTAAACGATTAGAAACACAAACTCTACTACTCACACCTGTAAGATTTGCAGAGATTCGTTTTATTCACGAAATACGATACGCCACCCAACATGTGTCTTCTACAGTCCACTACAGTATAAAAGTTGAAGTAACTCAATAAATATAGGTATATTTTACTTCACAAATTACTTTTTTTTAACAAGTACTTATAAGATTTTATAATTTTAATAAATTCTTTTAAAGATATTGTTCTTATGAAGCATATAATAGTTATTATAGTATGTTTAAATATATTAATCAGTTTACTTCACGACTACGCTACAGTTAAAGAGTTAAATTAATAAATTATTTATTAACTCGACAGACAATACGTAGGTTGTATAAATAAAAACAATATCCAACATCGCTTGTCGGGGGCAAGTACGCTTCTTTCACAATGTAAGTAAAAAGACGTAATTATGAGTAATTTGATTGAAATATCCCTACTCTTTTACTGTTTTTGTAATTTGCAAATTCAGAACTCTACACTTTTTAATTATTAGTTATCAGTCTCTACATTTCGTATTATTTAATATGGAATCAATTTTATCATTTCAAAATTTTCATTTTAAATACAAAAAATGTATTAAAAAAATGAACCTTTAAACTTTAAACGTGCGCAATAAACATCTCTATCGGAACGGCAACTATAAAAAAAAACAGACGAATTGATACCCTCCTCCATTTGGAAGTTGGTTGATAAATACGGTGTGATAGAGTCTGCACTCGAGTTGCGCTCACCGTGATCTTTGTTGATAAATATCTTTGCCTATCTTTTTTCTAGTTTTGAATGTACAATAGCTTCGCGGAACCCTTTCATTATATCCTTAGAGTAGGTAAAAAGCATGCACAAAGCGTTCTCAGAAAGAAATTTACACCTGGCTCGTACTTAAGACGTTAACGCCGCGCCGGTTACTGTACAGTTCTGTTCCCTGTAAACAGAAAACCCTAAAAAAACAAAAATTCATCTGTGTAACATTGTAGCATTCATATGTAATATGTATGAAGTTTTGTGTAAAGTAAAACTTGTTTTACTAAACGTAGTACTAGTAGTAGTCATAACAATTTTTCCACGAATAAAGCCTATTTCGCAAAAGGTTAGAAACTGCATAATAGGTATAGGTAGATATTCATTGATCATTCATAACGGTAGCCGGAGTGAAACCGCTGTTTATAGCAATTATATTCTATCGTTTTTAAGTCTTTACTTTCTCAGCTACCTTTTGATGTAAACACTATAAAAATTAGATACAATTCTATTTATTACTCAAACTAATGTAATATTGTACATATAATATAAATAAACTTTTGTTTCATATAAATAAACTTTCTTCAAAAACTGATAGAGCTAGGTTTGTAATCAAAAATAGCTCACATTTTTTCTCCTATCTTCGATTTCATGACAGCGTAGCGAAGATATCCATATCCAACGAACGCGATATATTAGTAGTTACTAGTTATACTCATTTATATTATGATCAATTCAACTACAATCCTTGAGGCTTGACGTAATTATAAGACCATATCAAAAGGAAAACAACGCAACATTTAAAACCGACACGTATCAAAAGCCGCAAATTATACCAACGCTGTACATGTCTTCCTATTTATGGCAAAACTTTTTACGCGGGAAGAGGCGAGGCCTTGTAATAAAACTCGCTGAAACAAAACTATCGTCCCATTCATTATCCAATTCGCTGAGGCGAAAAAACAAGTCGGTATAATTGCGGCCATTACGATCTAGCCGAGACACCCGCGAGACGTCACAAACTTGAGAAAAGTTGAGTTCCGACCGAGAAAAGTTCGTCCAAAGTTTATGAACGTTAAAAACTTGGTGTTGCAGTCGGTAGTCGGTACTCGGTGGAAAGTTGATGCGTTGGGAATTAATTGCATTAATAAGTGCGGAGGTTGGTGTTTACCGCGCGGGGAGAGGCGCGGGCTGCGTCGCGGGGGGCGTTCGGACACAAAGGAGAGGCGCGGCCCGGCGGCCGGCGAGCGGCGGACCGCGGGCCTTATCACCGGCATACAGTCGCCGCGCGCGATCCGCGACGCACGTCCCGCGACATACTGCGACCACACGGACACGGACACACGGACTCACGGACCCGCTAACTTACAACCGATGGACTAGTGACTTGTGATTGTGAGTGAAACACGCCGACCTGTGACACGTGCCGCGCACTGCGCATCCCGCCGATACTTTTATTGGTTGGAGTCTAGCTCGTTTATAATATTGTAAAACGGCTGAGCTGTCAAAAATTGTAAACAGATCACACGTGCCGACTCGCAAGTAAGTAAACTTTGTTATTATGCATTTTACTAGGGAAAGTTAGATTTTTTAATAATTAAAATGTTTTCTAGTAATTTAAAATGTCGTTAAACACTCTTTTTAGGTGTTTGTATAGTCGTCATTCTATAATAGGAGACATTTACTTTGATTGATAATTTAAATGAAAATTTGGAAAATTTCAAATTCCGTCGCAACTTATATTTGTAATGTTTAAATATGAAATAATTTAATTTCACTAAATGCGTATTTTAATTAATATTAAGGAGAAAATATAGGCGTAAACGAAAATAGATCCCAAAATACAAGAAAATAAGGTTAAACTACCTACTAGTAATTTTAGCATATACCTACTTAATTTAAAAAACGCATCTAGCGTTAGGAACTTTACAGCATTTTTGTTATTCAAAACGCATTTTTTACGAAATACGTTTTAATAATAATTTCAATTCTCAATTTCACGTAAAATATATTTATATGTATTTCTAAGTGACATTTTTCAATATATTATACCCACACTCCACATCAATTACGAGTAGGTATATTATATAAATTTTAGCAAATTCTAAAAAATTACCGACGTAACCTAAAATTACGCACTAAAGTTAATTTTTCAATATTTATTGCATTAAAACTAAATCTTATATTAGATACACAAAAAATAATTAATATTCATTGTAAAAACAAATACTTGGTGGTGAATAAAGTTACTATGTAAAAAGAGTTAAAAAAAATTGTGCCAATGAAAACGATTACTTCAGCAAAAAACGAAAAAATAAAAAAAAAACTTTTTTCTTTGTCGCTTTTCTCTAAAACATGTAACAGATAATACAAAAAAAATTGAAACATAATGTAATGATGACGTCATGACATTTCCAACAATTGTATCTTTGACGGGAAAAATCCTTATGATAGCTTTAGTTTAAGCCGCAATGTAAATATTTATAGCGAAATTTAGTTCTTTACATCTGACGGCGCCATCTATCGGCGTAGGCTGGAGTTGTCGCTGCAAGGTCACGGTGTCAACGACCCGACAACTTTTGCCGCTTACTGTTGTCGTAGGTCATAATTTTATGTCTTCTTTTTGTTTATCTTTTCGTAACTTTATAGCTTCCCGCGTAAACACATTTATCGTTTTTGCCCAAACACATCAAATGAAAATATTACATTAATATTGTAACGTCACTTTGTGGTTTACGATTTTTTATATAAGTTCAGGTGCAATGATAAGAGAGTTCATTCCACTTTGACATTGAGTTGTTGCTATCGTTAAAAATTCTCGTTGCATATTTTTTATATTTGAAGGTTTTTTTTTTATTTTAAATGACCTCTGATAATAGAGTTTATTATATACATGCTTTAGCGTTTAATGTTTATGTGCCGAGAATTTTTATAAACCCGACTTTGGTGATGGTTCAGCACTGTCATCGGCTTTTATACAATAGATACAAAGTTGTTAGCCAAAAAAAATATTACAATAACTTCATGAAATATGATGTAAACCTCATTTACTAAACGTCAGTATTAAAAAAAATTATACTCGAAAGACTTCAAAATAATTTTAAACATAGACAGTTGACGACCAAACCGCTAATTATCCGCACGAAATAGAAACATCACTGAACTCGTAGCTAGGCGCGACGGCTAAAAACGGCTCTCGCGAGATTACAAGTTATTAGACTTAATTATAATAACAAATTTTCTGTTGTTTCAGTAAGCGAGGGCGAGCCAAAATGTCGACTAAGGGCAAGCGTCCTATGCGCGCCCTTACACCCGGAGATAAAATAGAGGCGATACAGCGAGTCAACGACGGGGAATCGAAAGCTTCGGTTGCCCGCGACATTGGCGTGCCTGAGTCAACGTTACGCGGCTGGTGTAAGAATGAAGACAAACTACGCTATATGACTTCTCGTTTATCATCACCGGATACAGACAAGAGTAATGACGGGGAGCCGCCCGACAAGCGCGCCCGCACTGAGTCACCCACGGCACCCCAGTCTCCGGTCACTACTGGACTTGATCTCACAAACCAAGCAACTGTAACCCATAGTGTTCCTCCGCCGCCGGTTACCACTGATATACCAGTAGAGCTCACAACCAAACGAAGTGAACCGTCACCACCACTGCATCCTCCCCGCGAACGCCGCCCTGATCCGGGCGCAAGTGTTTCAATGAGTGCTATAAGCCCACTATCGGGTCTTGGTCATCTGCCTGGTCTTACTCATTCACATCTTGGATTGAGCTTCAATGAAATTGCAACCAACCTGACATTACTTGCGCAACTTAACCCTGGTCTCTCCGCTCTCTCTGCGCAACCTGCTAGTCGTGCTCTACGCTCTGTGCGCTCTCCAAAACCAGCCCACAATGGCGTTCTTAACTTAAATGAAACCAAGCATCGGAGCAAGTCTAACCATTCTTCGGACTTATATCGACATAGCTCTAAGTCAAGTCATCATATAACATCACAATCGGCGGCATCGCAACCAGTGGATGATACTTTATGGTATTGGCTAAAGACCCAACAGGCTATGCTAGATTTAACCGCTCAAACGACGACTGCTCATCCGCTGCAACTTGGAAAAGCCAGTGACCCAACTTTACCGCCGAAACCTGTAGCTCCAGCGCCCCCTGTTTCGTCTCACCTCGATTATAATAGGAACTCGTGGCTGTGGCAGTATTATAAGCAGTTTGGCGGCGCCATGCCTCTACCTGAAGATAAACATAAATCTGCGTCTCAGGTACCAAAAGACAAATCCGCTGATAACATACTGTATTCACATCTCACTAAAGGAAAAACAGAGGAAGATAGAAGTACAACAAGCCCTGTGCAACTAAATCACACTAATGATCGACACACAATTGATCGTCACGTAAATGAAACCCGTGAAACTGTTACAGCGCCTGAAGAACCGCGCGTCGCAGAACCTGCGATAAGCCCAGAAGTTGGAACTGAGAATAAGGAACCTGTAGCAGAAAAGCCTATTGAATCTGGGAAGAGCCAAACAAAAGCAAGAAACGTTTTAGACAACTTATTATTTAATAGCAGCAACCAAACTGTAGTCGAGGAAACTAAGAGCAATGGGCCTACAAATGGAGAGTGGGAAGCAGGCGCATTGGAGGCGCTGGAGCACGGCGACAAGTTCCTCGCATGGCTGGAAGCGAGTGGCGACCCAAGCGTGACACGCATGCACGTGCACCAGCTGCGAGCGCTCCTGCACAACCTGCGCACGCGCCGGGTTGCGCCTGACGCCGCCCGCCGTAAATAAATTGCTGAGATCTCGCGCTCGCTACAGGGAATATTTCAATTACGTGTACATAGTCGTATATACGTCGTCGCCAGTAAGCGTTCACTTGTGATATGTGTAGCCAAATTTGCGTAATTTCTTTGTTCTAAAAGAAAAGCTATGCATTATATCTTTTTAATTTTAGTCTATATTTAGATAAGTTATAAATCCGACGTTGTTCTCTAAAGCTTTGTCGAGTATGTTCGACGTTAGTTATGTATTTCCGAGTTTATATCAGACTTATTGTAATACAGATATATAGTGATCATTGTAAATTGATGTTTTCGATCGACAAACACGTTACTTTTCGATGCACGCAAACTAATTATGTGGTTAGTATAAGTAGACCGCTGTATGTTGCCATTTGACGATTACATTCCTAGCTGTACCCTACTGTAGTAGTTCGAACCCTATGTTCTACCTCAAGTCATAAGCGTAGCTAATGATAAGTCACGGCGTCCTTTCAACGTTCCCCGCCGGCGTGTACGTGCCTGACGGCGAGCTGATCGGATGTCATGCACTATACCAAATATTGAAAGGATGCGGCGTTCTCGTGTGCCAATCATGCGAACAAGGTAATATTGTTAAGATAATTTATGACTATTGTGTTAGAGCTAGACATTCGTGTAATTGTTTTCTATTGCTCAGTATTTTATATAGTAGACATTGTCTATGTCTCGACTCGGAATTGTATTATATGTTAAAGTTAACAGTTAAGGACACTGTGATCAAAATTATAAATTATTGAGAGATTATTAATATTGTAAGTACATTCCTAATGAATCAAATGTATTATTGTAATGTTATGATATTGTCCAATGGTTTAGCGGTTGCGACTTGTGAGGACAACGAACGCAACTAATTCTTCTAGCAGAGTTCAAATCCTTTTCACTGAAGTTAGAATAGTTAATTTGCAAATTCGTGTTAATTATATTAGCTCCATTGGAAACTATTTGAGAGATGATATTTTGTACAAAATTACAAATTGGAATTATTGAAATTATACTCCTTACACAAAGTATGTGATCTTGAAAATGTTGAAGAATTAAATTTGATTGAACCTTATGCTGACTTTTATTTCTTTCTATATATTTTGAACTTATTTTTTGATAGTTTATAGTAAAAAAGTTTAGAGTAAAAAAGGAAGGACCAGTTTTTCCACTTGATTCTCTTTTTTCCGTACTTATAACGCCATCTATCGCATAGTCACATTACACAGAAAATACTTTATTTAATTCAAAATTACTAAAATATCCTCACATCAAATTTAAAAAAAAACATATTTCATATAAACCTTCAAAGGTAACTTGTATATTTTATGAACGATGTATATTATACTACGATATTTGTACGCATAGCGTCATCTACTGGCTACTTTTGTAAGCATCACTTGGACAGACAAAATTAGGCCATACTTACGTGTAGCATAGGTTTGCTCAGTGGTTCATAATCGAAATAATCGGAAACTAACGACGACAGCCCCTGCCATGTCGTAGTGTCAGCAAAACACAGCTTTGTATGTCTTATCGTCGTACACACCATTTTCTAAAAAAAAATTAATCAAATGAACAATAATAATCAATGAACATTTATTTTAATGTTTATGCTTTAAAGTTACTTACTTGAAGACCACATTCATTTGGTGCTTGTAAAAACAAAGGCCTTCTAAATTTATAATAAAATAGAAATTGACGTCTAAAATTTTCAGCGTATGCCAATAGTAGTCTTTCTTTATTCGTATTAATATAATAACTTTTAGGAAAGCAGGTGCGCGTTTCGAATACTGGCTCATTAATTTCGGGCCAGCAAAGATTAATCACTCCAAGTTCATAGATTGCATTATTCAACGACTCTATAGTTAGAGGCTCTGAAATATCTTTCAAGCCGAAGATTTTCGGTGGTATTTCCTTAAATTCGCTTTCTTCGTAAGGATGATCAAATATTTCGCTGGCTACATTTTCATTAACTTCTAAAACTGGGTCAAGTGGTTCTATGTCTGACTTCTTTTCTAATAAAACCAGTTCTGAAGGAACTTTGAGCGTACTCATTGTTTAGATATTTGTAGTAAAAAAATAATTTTGTATTTACATGTAACATCAATAATATTATTACTAATGACAAGATCTTAGTGTCATACTACGAAAGTAGGTCATACTTATAGTTTCAGTTTCAGGTTTTCAGTCACCTAGCAACCAAAGATAGGCTTTAAGTTATTATGTTTTACATATTATTTCTCTCGTTTTCAAGAAACTATAAACTGAATAATAACAAAGCAGGTAAAAATTCATTAAACCGCTTGTAGCTCTACGTTGGTAAAAATCTATGATTTGTTTAAATATTACGTATAATTATGCAAAAATAATTCTATAAATGAAGAATTTACATTTTGTTTTGTGAATGGCTTAATTAATATATTATTTCATTTTAACGTAGGTTTATTTATTCATAAGGTACGAAAGTAAATAAAAGCTTCGGAACGAAGTTTTATACTTCAATGTCAATTTGACGTATTTGACAAATCATCAACTGATAAACGTCAATTCATATATTACTGTCATCTGTCACAACTTCATCTATTGATCTATAACAAAATTAGACTCTCTTTGGTAGGTGTTACAGTATATTTTTCAATAGACGATCAAATTGCGCTGCATATTTGACAATAAAAAATGAGCAATAATTATTATCAAATGAAAATACATAAGGCAAAGGTCAATTAAAATCTACTTGCGATTATTACACATAGTTTTGATAACCAGTTCATAGTCAATACTATTTATGTATACCATAACGAAAATACTACTGTTTTATAAATTTGACGTGGTTTGAGCTAGTGTTGAGAATCGATTGTTCACAAACTACTTCATACACAAAACTACTTATTTGTTCATTGCTAATACTTGCAAAGTTTTATCAGTATTCTAAAAACAAAATGGGGAATAAGTCGTCTCTATTGTTAAGAGAAGAAGAAATTGCACAAATTCAAGAAGAAACTGGCTGTAAGTATTTTATTAATGCTATAATAATAAATGTTTAATACCTAATACAATAAATAATGATATATTGTGAAATTGTCCTTCAGTTACGCCAAATCAAATAGAGCGCCTGTATTCTCGTTTTACATCACTAGACAAAAATGACTGTGGCACACTATCTAGAGAAGACTTTCTTAGGATACCAGAACTAGCCATCAACCCTCTAAGTGAAAGAATTGTACACTCGTTCTTTGCTGAGAGTCATGATGACCGAGTAAACTTCTTGCAATTTATGAGAGTGCTATCCCACTTTAGACCTATTAGAAAAAATAGGGAAAACAGACTTAACAGCCGTGAAGAAAAATTAAGATGTAAGTAGTATGTAGTAAGTAAATGTAGATATTAACGGTATATAATTTAAGTAAAGACCGTAAGTATTGATATTTAATAATCCAAATAAATTTTGTTTTGATTTGTTTAAAAAATATTTGTTTAATCTGTATGTATAGTACATTAGAACTACAGAATTACAGCACTGTTTTTTTAATGAATTTCTATAAAATTAGTGGTTTATATAATTATATTATAAATCCAACATACTAATCACCTCATATATTAATTGACATATTCTTTTATTTTACAGTTGCTTTCTCTATGTATGATCTCGACAATGATGGTAAAATCTCAAGAGATGAATTATTAGCCATTTTGCACATGATGGTAGGAGTTAATATCAGGTGAGTATTATTCATCTAAATTTGAAAAAAATTTAGTAATGAGTTTTGTATCATTTGAAGAAATTAAGATACTAATTTTTTGTAAGGGATATAACCTTCAAATGTCTTGTGTTTTTTGCTGCGCCAACATGTTGGATGTTCATTAGAATTTTTTGCTTTTGTATTCTAAATGCTTACTTAAAAATACTGACTTTTAAATCTGATAAGTTGTATCATTTCCTTTGTTTATGTATTCTTTTTGCTTGTTTCCATATTATAGTATTTAACATTCATATGTATAATATAGATAATGAAAATCTATTTTTTTTATTATTTTTAATCCAGTGAAGAGCAACTTACAAGTATTGCTGAGAGAACAATCTTAGAAGCAGATACCAACAATGACCAGATGATCTCATTTGAGGAGTTCTGCCGAGCTCTGGAAAGAACTGATGTAGAGCAAAAGATGTCAATTCGCTTCCTCAATTGACCACCAAACTTGTGAAACATATGTTACCTACATAATTACTAATATATTAGTAGTTAGGCCCTAATTAGGGCTTATTACAAAGTAAATGTCATCTCTGGGTTAGAGTTTAGTGAAATTAGCAACTATTGTTTTTACTAATTTATTTATTTAGTATTTGAAAGGGAAAATGGGGTATATTTTGAAATTCTATTGATATTGTATGTTTATCAATGTTTTTTTTTATCTTCTTTCCGTTTATATGTCTTCATTTTTTACAAACCATAATGATATCATAGATGAAATTTTTTAATAATATTAAGAAAATGCATTTAGTAAAGGCTTAATACAATTCTTATATTTCCAACATAAAGTATAGAGCAGGAAAGAATAATATAACATAAAAATTATCAGAACTTAGTGAAAGTGAAAATTGACTAAATTAAATAGATAAATTTTATTTGAAGTATGAGAAGAAATGTAAATCGTTGTATTAAAATTAATTAAAATGAGGAACAGTATTTAAATCGGTTAAGGTATATGTGGCATATATTCCATAAACTGCTTTGCGGAAGTTTTGTTAAAAACAAAATGAAATGCTTGTGTGTTTGTAGCAATGTATATAAGATTATAATCGTCAATATATTATTTTATGTAATTTGTCTTTCATTTATCTGTCAATTCAAGTTTTCGAAAACTAATAATAATAATATTGGTGTAACAAAATTCTAATGCAGGAATCCCTCCACCCTTAAACAATTCTATTCTGCTGAATGCTGATGGCGAGTTATTTGTTTAAATTTTATCACAAAATTCTCATCCCGTCCCGACATCCACAATTGGATATCACTAATTTTGTTTGTATGAATAAAGACTGGATGAAGGTGATCCATAAACTGACGAACTATTTATACTTTTTACACAACTTTATTGTAAATAAATACATCCGTATAAACACCCAAGACTGGAGTACAAATATTCATGCTCACCACACAAATTACTATATCTGGAGCGGGACTCGAACCCGCGACCGCTGGTACAGCAAGTATTAGGGCCATTACAAACTGAGCCAAACGTGTTGTTAATTCTATGAAACATAATATCAGTAGTGAAATTATAATTTCATGGATTTAACCATAACAATGCGACGTACATAAGAAAATAATGTGGCGTGTTTTTTAGAAAGGAAGAAAAATTGCTGCAAATATACGTCATTATATGTTTCGATTATTAAAATTTGCGTAATTTTGCTGATTATTAAAAAAAATAGGTCAAATAACAGGTTTGTGGCGTGCACCTATCATGAATGATTAATTATAGAACCCTATTTAAAATGATAGTTTTAATTTTTAGTACTTGTTTCTCTCTGTTAAAATCTTTTGTTTAATAAACTGTAGGGTGACTATTGTTATATTTATCATCTTCAATTTTACAAATATGAAATACATCATATTTATGAAATACTAAAAGGTACGTGTTGAGGGTTATATAGATTTCTCAGAAATTAGATATTTTCCTTCAGTAAAAACTATCCTATATATTGACCCGCCTAACCAGCTATGACCACAACAAATTTCATCAATATCCGTCCAGTGGTTTTCTCGTGACGTGGTCACAGACAGACAGATTAAAATTGTAATAGCTATAGATTTTACCTCTGTATCGTTAATAATGACTATTTAAATTAGAATTTCCAAAAAATATTTAATGTAGGTACAGATTCAACTAACTTGGAATTTTATTATATGTAGACTAACAACCTCACTCCATTCTAGTTCGTCTCTAGTCGTTTTAGGGGTTAGTATAGATTTATCAGATATAGAGATATTTGCTATCAGTAAAAAGTAACCTAGTTCGACCTAGATAACCAGCTACCATTATACTTAATCTGTCCAGTGCTGCGTAATCTCGTGATACTTTCCCAGACAGACAAAAATTCATAAATATGTTATTTTGTTATACTATGTACGAATATTGGATAAAAATAGCCCAAATTAGTGCTGACCAATTTCGTAGGCAAAGCATCTGCAGTAGTATAGTATGTAGTTCTAGAATGAAAATAAATTTCTAAAAAAAACTGAAAAACAAAATTTGTTATAGGATTTATTTTTTATTGGTAGAATTAAAACAAACTTATTTATCTTTAATTTTAATTATTTATAAAAAGGTTTTACCATAGAGAAAAGTAATATTATATACCTAATAGGTTTTACTTTTTTATAAGCTACAAGAACACTTTTTTAAAAATGAAGTAATTAGACCACAAAGTAATTTGGAAAAACGACAGATTGAGATAAAAAATGAAAATATTTTTAGTAAATATTTCTTTATTATAGTTTTAAACTAATACTATTTCAATTATTATAGATGGAAAGAATGTTAAAATATCATAATTTATATAAATGTAAATTGACTTATATAATTAAATTACAAGATGTATAATCAGACAAGAAACAATTACTTTAAATATATTAAAGAATATCTCAATGATTATTATAAAGTATTCAGCAGAAATCAAAAATAAGACTCAATTAAACCAATTTTTTATTTTATTAAGCCTGACAGAAGTTCGGATACAAAAAAATAATTATTTATACATAGATATATTACAGATTATAACAGGAAACGGAAATAGCTAAAATACAATATATCTCATATTGATTATAATATTTTATGGTGAAGAAATGCACCAGTAAACCTAAGCAGTGGATGAAACTGCTAATTTTTTTAGATGCTCCATAAATACTTGCAGCGACACGTCATCTGTCAGCACGGGGGCGCCACCGTCCTACAAAAATAAAAAATGTTATTAGATAATATAAGAAATATTAGTAACTAAATCCAATCATGCGTATTATTATATTGTAATCCCACTAATAATAGAAACGTATGTATCTGGTGTTAATTTTAATATTTTACATTATTTTCACTTAATTATTATTATCAATAAAATAAATAATAATATAGGAAAAAAATACAGCTTGTATATAAAACCAATAAGCCATTCTCAAGTTACAAATAAAACACACACTTATTTGGTAGTAAAAAAAAGTACCTTTAGTGAAGCTAAGATTATTGTGTTTGTGTTATTATTATTTTTTTTATATTGTTATATAACTAAAGTATTAATTATAATTACACTTTATAAATGCATCCCATCTCTATATCAAAAGAACATAATATAAAGCAATAAAAAAAAGTAAAATTAGCAGTTGCTATAAGCATCACACAAATTTAAAAAAACAACCCAAACCCATATAGGTACAGATAAAAAATAAAAAAATATCTCTACCGCAGATGGTATCGGCATCGCCTGGTTTTCGCCAAAACAATGATGAAACAAAAAAAACAAAACGTCAATCAAACCATGCTGTGTTGGCAGATAAAAACATGCGAGTTACGCTACACAAATATCACTGAAATCCACTTTTAATGCAATTTAATTTTATAGAATTTCAATATATTAATTCGAGCAAATTAAAAAACAATACGAAAAAAAAGATATATTTTATCTCACCCCTCCGTAGGCGTACATATTGTTGTGTGTCTGCGATGGATTGACCTTTGACAATAGGAATCTCGCCTGTAACAAATCAAAAAAAATAATATATTAAAAGTATAATAATTATACATATAATTAAACTATAACTTAAGGACAAAACAATTTTGTGCTATTTTTTATATATTTAGAGTTTAACATAAACTTTTTTGAATAAGTTGTAATAATCTGGACCATTTTAATTGTTTTTTGGAAAAAAATTATTTTAATATAAACCATTTTGTAGTGGAACGAATTGTGAATCGAAATTCGAAACCATTCCACCACTTAAAGAGACAAAAAATAATCAAAATCAGTACAGCAGTTTAAGTCACATACACACGCACAGAAGAATTTTATATAAGTATAAAGATTTTAACTCAACTATATAAAATAATCTCTATTTCATTCAAAACTTTTACTCTCATTAACTTAGGCCGCGTTAGTAGAAACAAAGGTGCCGTCAGGTGGCGCACTGATAAGACGTCAGCATGTCGTGTTTCTGTAGAACTCTGTTAGCTTCAGTCGCTCTCTCATGTACGTTATCAAACATACACGGTCAAGCTACTCAGCGCTTAGACCGAATAAAAGGTTTTAATAACATGCTACCTTTTTAAATAAATATCTCTAAAATATCTTTTAAATATATTAATATAAATTTATAGATTTTGAAGTTGAAGTTACAGATTTTCAAAATCAAGTTAATTAAGTTAATTAGAGCCGAAAATTTACGTTTACAGACGTTATGTGCGTTCTGCTATTGAGTGGGATGCAAAAGGAGGACTTAGACGTGAGCATGTTGAACAAGCTGCAGCGACACAAAGTAAACATCGGCGATATGAACAATGAGTATGTATGTACATTTTGTTTTAGCAAACTTAGTCAGACGTAAATAATAGATTATAATCGTGACGCTTTTAGTGAACTTCTACAAGAATGTACATCGATACGAGCTGTTGACAATCAAAATAATAATATTGAAGTAACCACAACGGCAAATAAGGGTGAGACAATAAATAATGAGTAGTCAGTATACATTTTAAATATTGAGATACAATTTTTCAATTTAAAAAAAATATATTTCATATCATATTATGTTCCAGAAAACTTAAATAAGGGCAAGATAGAAACTGTATCTATTAGTAATTATGATAGTACCACGAAAGATGAAGAAGAAAGTACTTCAAAAAATATTATTCAATATATCGACGGCACACCTAAGCTGCAAAGTGTTTTAAAGTTTTGGCAAGACATAAAAGTTAATATGTCGAATAATACGCCTCAAAGGGAACAAAATATGGATAAAACATTTTCGAAAAACGAACAGAAAAATAAAAGAAATATTCAAGACAACACAAATTACAAAGAAACGAATACAATACAAAAATTATTAGCAAATTTTATTATACAGAGCTATAATGATAACAGTGTGCTATCGTCTACAGCAAAGGAGAGTATCAATGGAAGAAAACAATATTTTCCGCCAACATATGATAATTTCAAATATTCTGATCAAAATAGCCCTTCTACCTCTTATAAAGAAATAGATCCATATCCAGGCATGCCGCAGGGAATAGATGACAGTATTAATATCTCCAAAGTTACAGCTGAGAGGAATAAAAATACTTTAAATGAAATGCTCACAGTTTTTAACAAATTCAAAAGTTTTTACCCAGTTATGGCAAACTTGAAAAATAATGAAAGTATCAATCCTATGCAAGATTCACATTTAAACGTAGAATCAAATACCGAAAAGATTTCTACTACAACTGCTCAAATTTCAGAACCGAAAATTCCTCAAAATGTGATTAAAGAAATAGTTATTAGTGTAAAAGATATGGTGCTAAGTGAATTGCGAAAAGAATTTTTGAAAATAACGCCTACAATACCTGCTACTCCTACTTTGACTACAGTATCCACCGATAAAGAAATAGGTTAAATACTAACATTTTTTCCCCCATTCTAAAGAATTATTACATAAGTTAACAACGAATTTTGTTTTATTTTTCAGAACATACAACTCCAAGGACTAATCAAAACATAGAAGAAACTATTTTAAATAAATTTATGGATTTATTTAAAGAAATAAAATCATTAAAAAAGAAAACAATAATATTATCCGATGGCAATAATCCTGAATTGGTTAAAATGAATCGTTTTCAGCAAAGAACACCAAGTTTAAACGATATGGAACTGTCAGAAAAAACTCTTAATAATTTCAGAGTCAACCAATATACAAATCAAAAACCGCCACTAACGTTTGAATTATCTCCACAAATACATAAATACAGATCGTATGGTGCCCCTAAGCCGGTACAACGAGATCTTAAACCAATACATCTGATAACTGTACAAACTAACAACATGGAAATACCTCCCTTAGGCATCCCCATTGATATACCCGAGAATCCCATAAATCAAAATATCGTTGTTACTACGATGCGATATAGGATTGGTCCTAGCAAAGTCGAAAGGGATTTAAAATTTGAATCAAGTATAGGCATTGAAGACTTTATATCAAAGCAAAAGCCTTTAACAAATCGCTTTATCGATACACCTCAATATTATTCAAATTTTCAACCAGACTACCAAAGTTATGGGCGACTACCATTACATAAAAATAGTCGCACCAATTACAATGAACAATATAAGACAAAAAATACTGTCAATTCTAAAATACAAGATAATAATCACAGAGCAAAAGCAAGTATACCATTTCATGAAAAATTAGAAAACGTGAATAGCTATATAGACACATCGGAACCTAGACAACGTACAGACAGAATCGATTGTTGTAATGAAAAGTATTCCTATTCGAAGCAGATGGTTGAATGTTGTAATAAAAAAATAGCTTCTCGACAACAAATGTCGCTTAACAATGGGAAGAAGCAAGCGCCATACGATGACACACATTTTAATAACTTCCTTAAATCCCAACAGAAGGTTACAGATATGTTAGAAAGAATATTAGCCTCAAAGAATAAAGTACAAAGTGTTGAAATAGCTTAAACTTGATATTTATTTTTTTATTATTTGTAAAAATATAGTTTAAAAGTATTAATTTAGTCAGTTTAATCGTTGTTATTAATTAATTCATTAATATGAGTCACCCTTGCCAAGTTCAATAAAATTAATCGTACTTAGGGAAATCATGCTTAATTTTGTTGAGTAGAATACAAGTTCTTCAGTCAAAAGTCTAGCCGTCAGTCTAGCTGTGAAATTAACCGGCACAAATAGACAGACACCAACAGACAAAACTTTATAGAATTGCCTTTTTCTTATAAGTATAAAGTACCATATATACTGGTGTAATAGGTAATTATAAATACAACAATTAAAATTAAATATATAATAGTCTATTATAAATTCAATAAAAATGCAGACCGCAGATTCGGCTAGGTTCGAGTCCTAATTCGGACTTAATTTATGTACAGAGTTTAACTGTTACGTTATTTTATCAAAATCTTGGAGTTAGTAAGTTAGCAGTGCTTCTTCTACCCCGTGCTTCGGAGAGCACATAATATAGTGTTGGTCCTGCACCTTAACTCAAACCGATAGTGTTAAGTCAATTTTATATCTTCTGTGATGGTTAGTCTCAGTTGGAGAGAGAAATGAGTCCTTAGGATATATAAATATTAAACCTGGCCCGCTTCGATGAGCGTAAGTTATAGTAAATTAAACGGTTTTACAATTTTCTAATAAAATATAAGTTGCTAAGTTACTTCATATAACATTAGCTATCTACGAGTGAAAGGCCCATCAAAATCGGTTTCAGAAATGAACTGGAATGATTGATGTTTTTTTTTAATACCATATTATATACTTTCAGATCTCCCAAAGTGATAATGCGCATAGAAATCTTCGCCTGGCCGGCGACCGCCGGCGACCACCCGAATTGTTTTCGATTGTGTACAGTGTACACAAGATATTCTCCTCTATTTCTTTCGAATTGCAAAATGCAAGTGCATTGTTTAGGGCTCTTACGATTCAATGATTCGGGTGTTTACGACAATTAGTGAAGATCTGCATGCGCACTATTAATTTGGGAGTACTGTACTGATGTACTGTTTACCTGCGAGCCGCCATGCTCGGTGTCGATGTACCGCGGCACGGGGAAGCGGCTCTGCAGGATCTCCTGCGCGTCGTCGACGGGCGCGCGCAGCAGCTGCGCGAAGCTCTCGTACTCCGGCATGTCTTGGTAGCGGAGGGCTCGCCATTGGGCTATTGTCTGGAATATATATTGGGTCAACGAACTAAAACCAAGAAGTTCCCTGCAGTACTCCGATCGCTCTAAATTGTATTCACATTGAAAGGCGTGAGCGCACACCATTCTCCATTGAAACTATATTCGGTCCTTTTGAGTGAAAGAGAACGAACGTTTAGTTTTACTCGGGAGTAAAAGAGACTACATGTATTTGTCGGTACGGTTGTGTAATCGCAGTTTTGCCACGTTTTTCAAGGTCAAGGCCCTTCTTGCTTCTAGTTCGGTGTATTGGGTAGTGTATTCTTCCCTTTATAATATATCATTGCTAGGCATGGGACTCCCAATATGAAGGACTATATTATATAGAGATTGAGCTTTGAATATTTGACCAGTTGTAGCTCTATACTAATAAAGGTTATAGATTTTAATATTTGTCATTTTTTTATATTTATATATTTGAAATTGTAACAAACAACACTTGTTAACAAAAGAATAGGTACTAAAAAGAAAATGTAAAAAGTTTTTGTTTTCTAAAACTTAACCAAAACAAAATTAAAAAAGTCCTATGCTACGTAATAATCATCCACAAAGCATTTTTAAAATAAAGTATTCAAAGAGTTTTGAATATTTTGTGATTATTTTAAGATTATAAACAAATAATAATTTATAATAAATAATAATTTAAATGACCAATGATGGATCAGTCTATCCCGTGACCAAACCATGATTGCTAATTGCATTATAACAAACCTCGCCATGATAAATCAATATTTGGAAGAAGGTGTCCATGAGCAGTATCCTGTCAGGTTGTATGGAGGAGGTGTCGAGCAGCACGGGCTCGGGCGGGCCGCCGAAGCTGTACGAGTACAGGATCGGCTGGATCATGATGAGGGACTGGGTCAGGTCCTCGCGCATTAACATATGCCTGGAACAATATCATATTTATTGATTGATTTTTATATTAATAATAACTAAGCAAGTCATTTTGTTTATGAATCCTATACATCCTATTAAATCTTTGCATGCTCTCTGAATTAGTTAGTTGTAAAGCTTAAGGGTGGGGATGTTTACTTAGCCTAGCTTTATATTTGGAACTGAAGAATAAGCAAAAGCAATTTAAATCACTGCATACATAAACGAAACTAGTTTACTGTCTATTAAATCCAGTAATTTTTTAAACCTTTCCTATTTATTGCTCTAAAAACGATATAGCGAATTTTTGTACACACCTATAGAATGTTGTCTCATCAGGCGAATTGTTGAATACTTGCAGGAATTGCGAACGTCTCAAGTGGTACATGAACTGTGGATATAAACTGAAGTTCTCCGAGAGACGGAAGCTGTTTGGATCATCTTTAGCATATTCACCGAATTTCTGGCACTGTAATGTTTAAAATAAACATACATAGTTACTAAATATAAATAAATGTACAAATGTACATTAAATGGCCTTGACTAACACTTAATAAATTTCATTACCTATAATATAAATAGAATATACGAAAATTAACAACAAAAGCTTGTAATCTGTGCTCAACTGACACACTTAGAAACATTAACAAGAAATTGAATTGAAATGCTTATCACTACACGGTTTGTAGAAAAAAGTTTAAGAGCAGATTAGTTTTAAAGATAACAAAATATATTTAAGTATGTATAGATTATCGATTTTTTATTTATTTTTTCATATGGATTTTTTAACATCAAAAATTAAACAAAAAACAATGCAAAAAATCTAAATTAATTTTTTCTTACATTTGCAAATATAGACTAACATTAAAAAACTTTCTCGTCGATCTTAATAAACGGTTGCAAATCTCTTGCTGCAAGTCTTGGATTCGAATCCAAGGTTATTCATTGAGTACTGTTGCCAAAAATGTTAAGTATCTTACTGAAGTATAAAGGAGACAGAGATAGAAGTATAAATTAAAAATAAAAGCAGCACCATACCAATCTAATGAGCATGCGGTCCAGCCAGCGCAGCACGTCGGGCCCGTCCTCCTGCTCCGCGCGGTACACCACCAGGCGCGCCATCACCACCGCCGCCGCCTCCTGGTCGAAGCCGGCCGAGATGTGGTGCAGGTTCACCGCCGCGTCGCCCCAGCTGAGAAAATTGTATTGATTTTTACATATTCCTCACTTTTTTTGCCAATGTCAGTGACCATGTTGAATAAATATTCATAACTAAACCATTTAATAAGTTTAAAATTGAAGTTATAAAATATCACTGGTATGCCTTCCTCAATAAGACGATCAGTTTTATTCAAAACACAAAAAAATATATATTTTTAAATAACTATTTAGACCTATCTACACCATTTTTGTTGCAATATAATGTAACCACATAATATATGGAATATATTTTTTTTATTTTATCTATTAATAAATAATAATCAATAATATAAACACAGACAGAAAAAGTAAAAGTAGTTTTATAAACGCAATACTAACAGAGTCATTAAACTGTACATAAGCATATTGCATAACATGGAGAAGGTAGCATTTTACTTACTTTCTTGCAGCAGTAGTGACGCGTACACGTCGCTGTCCACTGGAATGTTGATACTGTGTTATCAATTGGACGCACCCACGCCCACCTTGCGGTACTGGCGCTGCATGTTGATTGACCACCTAACAAAAATAATATTAGGTTATAAAAAAATTAAAATATTATTTTAAAAGTCAGCTAAATATATTTAAGAGCCCTAACAATAATTCAGATATCCTTTAGATCACCATGTAAAAATAGACTATTTCAAACCACTGAACTAGTTAGATGAAGTATTGAAGATATATACCTAACTAAGTTTATTTCAAATATGTTAAAAAAGAATACACATCTAATTAGTAATCAGAATCAATCACTCAATTTTTTCAATTTCTTTAACTTAGCAAACCCGGCCTGCTTAAAATAAATTAAATGTGGCTTTCTAATCTATATATATAAAAATGAAAGCCGTTTTCCGTTGTCACGACATAGCATGAAAACGGCTTGACCGATTTGGCTAATTTTGGTCTTGAATTATTTGTGGAAGTCCAGGGAAGGTTTTAAAGGTGAATAAATATGAAAGTTGTGCGGGAAAAAAAGGAAATTAAAAAAAAATTAAAATTAATGGCGTTTGACGTATCATGTTATTACCGTTGCCATGGTGCGTGCAATGGTAATTAAAACAGCGAATACATACTGGGAGGTGCGAAGTAAATGTTGTTTTGCGAATGCGTAATAAAACATTTCACCGGGTGGAAAAATTTATAAAAAATTTATATGTGGACAGAACAACGTCTGTCGGGTCCGCTAGTCTTCTAATAAAATAAAACTAGTCCTTATAAAATTAGCTATCTGCGAGTGAAAGTCTCGTCAAAAACGGTCCGGTTTCAGAGATTAGCCAGAATAAACAATGAAAGATTTTTTTTTACCTCAAAAAATATAGCCATGGTGGTACTTGGTGTGAAAGTGCACATTTTCCATTGGCATGTGTTGCCCATGCCCACCTCTTGATCTGACACACATGGACCCTTTACGTTCAGGGACACACACGAGCCTATTGCACCAGTGACTGTAAAGGAGATAAGTTTGTTAACATTGTTTGTTTACCTTTTTCAGTTATACTTTATTTTGAGTCATAGTACTTCATGTAAAACTTTAAATAAGATGTTAATTAAAACATCATTTCATTTACAAAAATATATACATTTTAAATAAAATTATCTTTATAGAATTTGTCACAGAAAAAATAAACATAAAAATTACTTTATAAATGCGATTATGGACGATATGGACTACAAATTTATATTGGATTGGAGTAGGCTAATAGGTGTAGTAATTGTAATTAAAATTAGAAAAATTAATTTAATTCAAGTTTGAGAATAAATAACATAAATATACCTTTAAGTTCACGGCTACATTTGACTTCCAGAGTACCATTGAAAGCCATTTTGTAATCCCCATTTTGATCTTTTGCAAAAACTCTTTGGAAAGTTTGTTTGAATAATGAAGAGTTGAAGGAATCACCCATTACCATGTGACCTCTAGGAAAAATATATGAAATAAATATTTTAAGTTTTATAACCTTATTTCTCAGTACATATAAATAAAATTGAAGTGTTTGTTTTTATCTTATTTGTTCTGGCTAATCTCTGAAGGGGATGGACCGATTTTGCCAGGACTTTCACTCAAAGGTATTATAAGGAGTAACTACTAAGCTACTTTTATTTTATAAGAAAATTATAAAAATTGTTTAATTTATTTTAACTTAAGCCCGGCCTGGGTTTGCTAGTATGTAATACATAATTTAAATACCTATAAACTATAGGTAGGTATATTAACTTTATAAAATATATCAATTTATAAAAACACATGGGTGGAAACAAATTATCATTCTAATACTGACCCAGTTGAATTGCAGCACTGTTTCATCTCCATCAAGCCAGTTTGATCCAATGCACATGAGTATATATCAATGGCATGCCCGTTTGTAGCAGCTCTCAGTGATAGGGCTTCGTAGTGCTTGATGGCCTTCTTCATATACTTTGCATTATCTTTATGTATATCATGATGGGACCTGATAGGCTGCTTTAATTCATCATTGACAACTTGACCTGGGCCTTGAGAGCAAGGTCCACCAAGGAACATCATGATCCTTGCACCAGTATTTGGATAAGTTACTTCTAATAATCCTACAGCTAACGATAATGCAACACCACTGCTTCTCAATGGACGCTTTCCTACACCTAATGGCCATGGATCTCTACCTAATTCACTCAATAAGTCAGTAAGAGCCATATCACATTGCTTGACTGGTTGTAAGAAGCGATGAGCAGGTGGTTGTGGAGCTGGAGCACCTTGTCTTTGTTGAGGGTTTGGTGCATTAACACGTCCAATTGCTAATTGCTCTTGTATTTGTTTAGCTGTTAAATCTTTGGTCCCTTTGAAAACAAAACACTTGTATAGACCTTCAGTACCTGGAACAAAACCATTTTACTAGATATACAAAAAAAAACATTCCGAGTCGGTGGTAGATTACTCAGAGACTTACAGACTTACCTTTAATTGAAAGTTTAATAATGTAAAAATGACGATTCAAAAGAGCTTGTAAAAGTTTATTTGAATAAAATATTATTGTAAAAAAATTTATTTCTCAAATATAAGAATACACTTATAAATTTGAGAAAACAAGATATATTTTAATAGTATGTAAATATATAAGCATATAGGTGGTATGCAGAAATATTTACTATAAAAATCAAAAATTAATAATAATCTTAGTATTGAAAGCTCACCCAGTTCATGAATTTGTACCATTCGTCCAAATGTAATAAGTCCCACTAGAGCATTCTGTGGCATTAAACTAAGAGAAGTTTGGAGAGAATCTTTAAGAGCCCCTAATTCTTCTTCATCAAGGCAAGTGTCCACTACTAATAAGAATATAGGGGGCATGCTTTGAGCTCTCGTTATAGTGTACTCTATTGTTGAAAAGTTAGGTATCAATTCAGCTGGCTGATGTTGCTCTGATATTGCTGCATATTGTGGGGGGAACTGAAATTATATTAATAAACGTTACTTACTTTTATTAAGTACCGAATTGTTTATTTACTTTGTACATTATAATTGTAATTGTAACTGAGCATGGAACAATGACTTACTGGATTTCTTTGAAAACAGAAGTTGCACACCCATAATTTCGCTCTGTAATCAACTTGACACATAGGATTTAATACAGCGCGACAGGTATTACGTGTGCATAATACTGGTTCATATTGAATTGGAGGCAGATCGGGCCGTTCCTTTAGCGGTTGATATAGAGAAACTAGGGGAACAACAAGCCTCGTAGCTTCAATTCTACTCGATGGCCACACATTCCAAGTAAATCGTATTCCATCTCTATCCTCATTTTGCTGAATAAACTCCTCGTACGTTGCCATATTACTGAGCTGCAATTGGAAAAGTAGAATACACTAAGTGATACACGCGAAACATATTTTCACTTTTTATTTGGAAATATACGAACCCAGATTACATGTGCTGGTTCGCGGCTAGATAAACCAGCGATTTATAAATACTTCAATTTATATTCATTCAGAAATATGATCGTAGCAGGCTCTAAGATATTTTTTTATCCAGACGGACTGAACTGTCTGAACCCGAGCTGATTTGGCAATAGTCAATTAGTCAAACCATAGATTTCAAATCTGTCACTTCGCCACGTCATTTTTGTAAACGTATCAACTACAATTAAGTCTACCATTTTATTTTAAAAACATGAGAAGGCTTATATTACAGGCATTTTAAGCATTATTATTCGTTAAATTTATTTTTGTTTTTTTTTATAACAATTCTATTTATTATGGATAGAACATCCATAGACTGTCTTAGCGTCCTTGTCTACGACTCACAAACATTACGTTCCATTTTACCATACAAATTTATTGAATATTAAAAAATATCATATTTCGGTAAATTTAAAAAAAACGTGGATTTACACCAATATTTGTTAAGACATGAAAATACTTAGTACATATACGATACATTACATAAAACTGTATTTTCGTTATACTAATGTATGATTAAAAATAGTTGTAAACCAAACGTTATTACGGAGTAATGAAACGTTCTTGAATGAAACATTTTTTTTTTATTTTTTGATATAGTAATTAAATTTCAATTGTAGGACATGATTTGTAAAATAATTTATACTTTTATTTAAAGTTATACATATTTCGGGTAATATAAGTGCATGTAAATTTAATGACATGTCATTGCTTTGTTTCAAGAGCAGGAAGTTTACGCCAAAAAGTGCGACTGCGCACTGGCCAAATTAGTAGGTAGTGTGAAAGAAAATGGCGATCAGCGAAAGGCGTCCGGAGTTAACGTGATGAAAAACATTGTTAAAAGCTCAATTACATAGTGTTATAGTTATTAATTGTGTCAGATGTAGATTAATTAAGTGTTAATGAATAGTGATTGTGTATAAAAATGGCTGCGAATATGTACAGAGTCGGCGGTAAGTAACAATAATTGGTTATTTTTGTTGTAGCTTCGCCGGTTCACCGCCAGCCGACTAGCGGTGCTTTGCTTTGATTGTCGTACCTTCATTATTTGTTAACATTAATTAGTTCATTTGCTAAAAATCAAGATTTCATCAATATTTTGATTGTTTTTGTTGTGAATTATAGCTATACAAGACTAAGCCTTATTTATCAATAACTTATTATTTTACCAAAATTCTTCAAATAGGACATTAGCATTTGCATCTAGGTATCTTTGTATCGGCTCGCGTATCTGTATGCGGATGGTTAGAGACATGAATTATAGTATTCGCGGGAATTTATTAGATTGTTTTCTATGTTCTTTGTCAAGAATGTAAGGTTTGACACGAGATTTTAGGTTATAATTGATGTTGTCAAAACATTTAACTTCATATTTTGGTAAATGAATATAATTTTAAATGCTCTGTTTTGTATTGCCTAAACATACATGTGGGGATGAGGCTGTCAATCTATCATTTTATGGCATACTTGCAAGTATTTTAGTTAATTATTATGTCGAGAGTATAAGTTAAGGCGCCGAGGTATTGTAGATAAGTTTGGCATTGTCGCAAGAGCTGGCAGCAGGCGGCTGGTAGCTCGTGTGGCGCGCTTCGCGGTCGCCGCGCCGAATGTTAATTTGCTCTTCCTTTTAGACTACTTCCTATCACTAAATATCGCGTCATTGAAAACTTGTATCATTTTAATTTGTTAAAACAATTATATTATAATAAGTTAATTTTAATTAATTAATTTCTGTGTTAAATTTACTCTCCACATTTAATAATAGTACATATATTAGTATATGGATTCAAATACAAAAGATACAGTTGTTACAAATTAATATATTTAAGACTATGGGAGTATTCAAATTTGTGCATATTTATTAATTAATATAAAATAAAACTTATATAAATGAATATTATTTATATTTTTATATATTTATATAAATTGAGAAAAGCTTACATTTTTATGAACCTTTTTTAATATAAGACGTTACAACCACCACTCTAATAATACTTTATAATACAAAATCACATTTTAAGTAATCTTCAGTATATCTTACATACGTGTGCTAAAAGTAAATGTATATGAGAGATAATTTATTTGAAAAACTTATTTTTTTTAAGTGGAGTAATATTAATTTTTGAATTTAATTAAATTCATTACCGAATGAGGTACATAAATATAAAATACACATTTTTAACCAATAGCTTATACTAGACTTTGTTCATTATTTACCTATATCTTCTTTTTTAAATTAACTTTAGATTATAATGATATTTTTTTATATAATACAATAGAAGTAAACTAATATTATAATATAGAAACTCATGAGTCATCAATTAAGTTTGTCCATATAATAATCTGTTGCAGTTTCAGATAAAATGTTATCTAGTAAAATCAACATTACACATATTGTCTTTGTACAAGATTGTTTGATAAAATTATACCCTTTTATAAAAATTATTTTCTTAGCCTATTTTGTTACTTTTAATATAAATCAATAAAGATATAAGTAAAGTTAGCATTTTCCTAAAATATGGTATATAATAATAAATAACATATAATATTAAATATGTAAATTGTAATCAAAACAAAAACCCTTCAGGTTTTTAAATAAATAAATTGTAAAAATTGTCAAAGCAAAAAAGGCCTCAGAATTGTTTTTGGGGAAAATGGTCCTAAAAAAACATAATATTATCCTAAGTATTTATGTGTCACATGATAATGTAACTTATTCTATCTGGAATATATTCATTCTACTTACTGCTAATTATGTGTGTTTATGGAAAAATATAAAACAACAGCTTGTATCAACACAAAATACATATAGGTATCTGGTTATTTATTAAAATACCATATATTATACTACTGAAACTTATTAGATACGCAATATAATTTTGTATTGTATAGAATAGTAATCTGTATGTATAATAAAATGCCATAAGGCAGAGAGAGACCTAGACCAGACCTACTAAATTAAATATCTTTTTGAAGACTCTTATTATATTTTATTGAAGTCATAATCTGAATTTTTGTGTCTGTTTGTCTGGGAATACATCACGAGAAAATCACTAGACAGATTTTGATGAAATTATGTTAACGATCTGAATAAAAAGCTGGTTTGGTTATCTCACCTTCATAGAGACTTTATAAGCACACACCATCATGTAGTTGATAGTTAAAGAAAGATATTTATTATTTTTTAATGCTTATCAAAGTTTCAGGTGAAAACCACAAAGCATGGGAAAATTTAATAATATACCTAAATATATTTTATTTAAGTACATATAATAAAATGTACCTTAGCGAAATCGATGTACGCGTTTCGCGTTAAGACTTAACCGATTTTAAGTAATTTTTGTGTAGTAATAATTTGTTACTTGGATCAACGACTGTTAAATATCGTACCTATTACTTCAGGAAAAGTTAAAAACATAAAAGGTTCTATTTGGTTCTCCTTAATAAATTACGTGTCTAAGCGCTGGCTAAACCTAAAGAGATACCTACGTCAAAATATTGCACTACAAAATTGTAAGTTTAATAAGGCCTACAAAAGAAGTGAAATAATGTAAAATTTTTTCTTTGGTACACTCACAATACTATTCTTTTCTATATTCAAATATTCGATAAAGTTATCACAGAACAGATACAGGTAATTTTCTTTTGATTGTTTTCGTTTATCTCAATTGTTATGAATTACGTGTCAAACACCTAAATCCAAAGGTGTTGCTTAAATCCCTGTTCTTTACACGCCTACTTATAATACAAAGCGGCAGTAGTTTATACATTAGTGAGCACATTAGGTTAAAGCCATATCAAGTTTTACTTATATGATAATCTAGTAAAGATGACGGTTTAGCAACGATTTGCAGGAAGCTTAACTCGTGGCTTTGATTACTGACTAGCGGCTTACCCCACGTCGTCACTCGGATGGCTCCCTAGGTACCTTGCTGCCCAGTTACTCCAGTTCTAGTCTATACATAGAAATAAAATTGAAGTGTCTGTTTTTAATTTTAAATTAACAGCTTTTCACTAAATGCATATGAAAGTATATACGGTACTTACATCAAAAATCTATTTTAAAATTTTTGTCTGTCTGTTTGTTCCGGCAAATCTTTGAAACGGCTGGATTGATTTTGATGGGTCTTTCACTCGCATATAAGGAGTAACTTGGCTACTTTTATTTTAGAAATTTTATTTATTTTAACTCGCGGAACCCGCGGTTTCGCACGCGCTAAATCTCGTGACGAACCCGAGCGAAGCGAAGCAAGTGTGAGTCGCTAGTCATCTAAACTAGATTTCTACCAAGTGCGTTTAGCCGTTCTAGCTATAGCATACAGGAGTTACGAAATATACCTACTAACTTACTCATTAATAGGTAGGTTAGTTAGTTACTTAGCGGATAAACGAAGCTTTTATTTTTTCAACTTTAATAAAATCAGTAAGTAAATACAATTTTTATAGTTGTGTATCGAATGTAAATATGTACATAGGTATATTTCTATGTAGCAACACCATAACATAACACCTGATTTATATACGAAGCATCATTAAATATGAGGAGTAAATGCTGTATTTGTCTCCTCGATTTCGAACTTAGTTTTTCCGATGGAAGTACCATTTAATCCAAAAAAAATGAAACCAACCCCATATAACATGTAGGAAACAATGATTCGTTTGACGCTATGAGTTCGCAATTACCACCGTCCACTGGTGAAAGTTGCATACCTAAGTACGTTTCCGAACAATAAACTGGTCCTGACAAGCTAAACTCGACCGACCACTTGCCGTAAATTATTATTTTACTAACAATTTTCCCAGCGCACATCGTAACCTTACCAACGTGTTCCCATATTATGGTTAAAAATGTATCGCCTAACGACATTTTGAGTACGTTTGTATGATGATAATATGTAAATTTCCGTTGCCATTCTATATACTCTCCTTCGTATACTTTTTAATTGGTTGAAGTGTAACCAAATTGATTTTAATTGCGATGGCAATCATTAAGTTAAATAATTGCTAATAGGTAATATAAATCAATACGCGTTCGAATTGCGCAACGCAGGCGCAGGTTGTAAACATTGTTAGAAGAACAGCAATGTAACATTATTGATCTGTTCAATTAAATGTTTTGCTCTAAATACGAAGCGGAAAGTTAGGCTTCGTCATCACTAAGCATCCACAATCACTTGAATCAGTGGGTCAACGATCCAAAATGCACATCTCATATAGATTTTTTGTTTACTCAACATACACTTATTCAATGTGTACACAATATCTCGTAGGGCTTCAGATGGTTTTTGAATAAGTAAATATTAAATATATTAATTAAATGTTTTTGGAAATTTTTAAACAAATGGTAATTACTATCGAAACATGAAGACTGAATCTTTAGTTTTAAAATTTTTGTCTATCTAGATTCTAGACCAAACTGCTGCTGGTCCGATTTTGATGAAATTTGGTTTGTTTAAAGATGGTTATCCGAGTTTAACAAATAGGATACTTTTTACTGCGGGAATATATCTCATCTTTAAGAAATCTACTCTACTAACCGTTAAAGCGTACCTGGGTACGAATCCGACAGGAGCGAGGGTGAGTCGCTAGAAAACTATAAAGACTTTTTTTATTCAGTAAAAAGATATTATATTTATGAACTACCGATTTAGTTTAGACATAAAAATATAAATAAATTATAGTTTTGAGTAATAAGAGCCCTTAATGTTCCAGTACAATATAAAACTTAGTTTGAGAGATGACATTAGACCGTATGTTCTGGTAAAGTACGTACCTACGTATGTTTTGTGTAATTACTTGTGGAGTTTATAGTTCCATTATTTTGAAATTTTAATGTACGTTAGGGTACATAAAATCGCTAAGATTTTAATTTGATATTACGTTCTTTGATAATCTACTATTTATTATTACAAAAATGACTACTTGTAATGTTGTAGGATATGTTTAATGTTAGTCTGTTATCCGCCTGGCATTGCAGTATGCAGGTTATTAGTACGGTTTTGGTAACTTTAATCATAATCATTTTGACTATACAAATATTTAAACCAGTATTTTTTAAACAAAGCGCGAAGTCACATTTGACACTGCCAAAAAGTAGACACTAGTGAAGAATCATGGTAAGACCACATCTCAACAAATTGTACATTGAACATGTTGAAACGTTTCATATTAGGTATTCCGCACTTTTCTTTTACATCATTATTATTTTACTTATCTATAACTTAATTTTTATAACATTTTTCTTATTATATATATCTAGAACATTGCATTTAACTTAAAAAGAATTAGTTTCACTGATTGTGATTGTTTTAAAAGATACAAATAGTCGAGGCTATCTAATAGACATTTTCGTAACTAAATGTTCTAATTATATTGTATATCAAATTTTTTAATTAAACATTAGATATCGACGTATTTTTTAATAATTGAAAACTAGAATTCAATTAATTGGTATTAAATCGTGTCGCAATTTTATCGAACGTTATTATGCAAAATTGAGCATTATCTACAAACTCGCGGATTCATTGGCCATTTTAAATTCTAATGAAGCAGGCGGCCAAAAATGATACGTTTAGTACCATTGGTTGCTACTATCAGTGTTTCCTTAACAAATAATACTGTCGAAATATTTTGCATCTTAATTAAGCAGTATTCTTAATTGGTTCAGAATATAATTTGCAATTTATCGTGTTAATTAGTTGATTTTTCTTATTGTTGTAGTATTTATTTAATACATACTAAGTAATTAAAGATACTTTCTATGTTCTAGAAACAAATGGACATGTTTGTTCAACTGCGTTCGATTCGAGGGAAATCCAATAATTCCTAACCTCTTATGATGACGTGGCCGAGCTATATTTACTACACTTACTTATTGACACGTTCCAAAAATATACTAAAGTCTTGGCAAAACTGAACGGGCGTTAACATCATCGCTATCAGCCGCATAATGCCTCTACTTACACATACGTGACTAGGCGACCCGTGTGTATAGGCACTAGGCGAGCCAGCCAGCCACGCTCGGTGCCCTGTATATGTATCTATGTAGATGAATCTGAACGGACTACGGAGCACATTATAAAGTTTGAAGCCGTATGCATAGTGTTCTCGCTGTCGCTAGGTCATGACGCCGCCACTCTAGTTTTTATGATACTACTATTATATAAAAGACTTCATTATTTTCTACTTTTAACTTGGCTGAAGTACATAAAGACAAACATGATTAGGTATCTGATCTTTTTTAAACAAAAAATGCGTTATTTTACGTATGCTAATTGTGATACTTAACTAGTATGTTACATACTTAAATAAATATATGTTATGGATATTATGTAGTTTTTATCAAGTACAGTGTCAATAACTTACGTATTTTTCCTTTAGGTAATATATAACGCCAATTAACAAAGTTAATAAAAAATGTATGAAATACTGATAGTCGTAGACCGTAGTATCTATAGAAAGAGATTACAAGTTGTAAATACAACATTTTATTTTTTTTTTATTATTCTAGCGACTCACCCTCGCTTCTCTCAGGTTAGTATGGAATGGATACATCCACGTCATTTTATGTTATTTAAGTATACATACTAGATATGATGAGTTGATGTGTTTTGTATATTATAACGCATTTTCCCCTGGAAGTGAGATAATCTACCGCGATAATAAAAGCCAAAAGGTAGTAGTACCCTCCAGCTCTCGCAACAAATAACATGACGCCAATCAGCCTGTTTCGACATGGAAGAAGTACAAAGAAACAGACTTTCTCGTTTCTACTTAACATACTCCTAGTATGGATTAAAAAAAATAATTATATAAATTATATTAAATATTAACGTTGAAAACTTTTCGATTACTTGTAATAGTTGAAATACGTATTGTGTAATATTTATTCACTGTCATTGGTGTGACATAGATGACTTTAGATTTGATATGTTTATTACCATAGTGATAAAAGAGATATGTTTATAATGAATTTTATAAAAGTTATTAATTAACTTATATATGGAGAATATTATGTTAAGTATCTATTATATAAATAAAAATATGGGTGAATTAGATAATAAAGAAACGAAAAATAGATAAGAATCGTTTCATATAACTCGTTAATTATACAGACTTGACTAAATTTTACTACTTATATTTAAAGACAGTAAAGAATTAAAAGGATATTAAATATAATCAAAATTTCGTTAAAATTTTCTTTAAAATTTGTCTGGCCTTTCGTTAACATAAACAATGCAACTAAGATCTAAAAATGACGAGTGCCCTAATGCAAAGTAGGCTTTCTTTTCGCGTTTTTAATTTCTTGGGATAAATATTATTTTTTGATTGCAATTTTTTTAAATTTCAGACTACATATAAGTAATAATCACTTTAATTAGAACTTTTGAGTGAGATGTGAGTTTCTAATTGTGGCGTCATTACTTTCCATTTAGCTTAAAAAAGTTACAAGACAGTGTCTTCGTGTTTTATTATCACAAATAGCAAGTATTTTATGTAAAGAATTATATTACCTACAAACAGGCATAATTAGACTGGGGTATGTTATGTGTTTAACTTAGGGACGCAGATAGCTACCGTAAGATATTTTTTATCTATAGCTAATTTAAACTACTATCAAAGCCTATATATAAAACATATAGTCGGCCAACGGACGTGACTGCCAGCCCAAGCTGCCATACACTCGCTTGGGATATTAGTGTATGGCAGCTTGGGCTGTCACGTCCGTTGGCCGACTATACCTTTCATAGGCTTTGCTACTATAATGAGCAAAATTGTATTTTAGTGTGTTAATGTATTGTATCGCTTTTAACTGATGTTGATTTGAGACTCTGAGAAGATCAAAGGATATTTTATATCCTTTGAAAAAGGGGGATGTTAGTTTGTATGGGAAATTAATCTTTTCTTATGTGAGGGATACTTAATATATATCTATCGTTCTTTAGTTTCTATTACATTCTAATTGTTAAAACATATCTAGGAACGAACTAGTAAAGAATAAGATTATCATTTCGTTAAAAATAGGCATAATTTTAATTGTTTATTGATTTTTACATTTACGCGTGCTTTATTTCTTACTTGAAACATTTTCTACCTAGCCGGACTCCCTGCGTATGTATATTAACTGTTTCAATGGCTCTACTCGAATAGTTGTAACGTTTTAGAATAAAGCCCTGGTATAGTTATTGTGCGCAATTCGCGTGTTCTATTGTACATTATAACGGTGAACGGCGCTGTTTCATTTGTAATTTCACGTGGTCCAAACTTGAAGCTCATGATGCCGTGGTGTGGGGAGGGGTCTCGTGGGACAACGGTGTTGCTTTTTCTGTTTAATGTATAGACAGACAAACAGTAATAATAATGTAATGTAAACAAGTACCTAATAAAATTTATTAAGTCGATGTCACGTCATCGATGCCACGTCCATCTCTTGTTATTTCCGATTGCAAGAATTATTTTATGTTTGTAACATACATATTACATATATAGAGATGGGAATGTATGATTTTAGTTTTAATGAGTTTTTATTAAAATACCCATTCTTCTAGTAAATATTGTTTTATGTATTGTACATGAAATCTTACAGAATTTCTACGAAACTAACAGCTTAATTTTGCTATCGATAAAATCAATAAATAGTGTATTTAATAAATTCTACCAATTGCATTACATGCAAAAACGTAGTTTCGTAAACAAAATTTTATTTTACATGACTGAAGGATGGACTGAAAGATCAATTATATTGATGCTTTTATTTTTAGGATAAAGTGCCACAGTACTCTGTTGAATATTACTGTAAGATTACAGATCGAGTTGTATAATAATTGCGTGGTTGCAATATATAGGTAGGTACCATGTAGTTTTTAATACAAATTGCCATATCCAATATTCAAAGGTCCAGTTAATTTTGAATTCAATTCATTCCGAGTCTATCAAAGACTAGTTGTACAACGTACGAGTATATATATTGAACTTGAATTGTATGAGATTTTAATCTTGGACATAGAAAGGATTTTCTTAAGATATGAATTGAAAGTCGTAACAAAATTTACAAACATTGTACATCAATTTTATTTTTGAAATGTATTCATTAATATGCTCCACTATTCTACTATTATTGTTACAAATAAGTAGAGTGCGCATACGTTCGAAATTAATTAGCTGTACAATAAGTTCTTTTTTTGGTTTTCTTTGAATATTATTAAGAACTGTAATTTTTGTGTTTTGAATTCGCCTATTTCATAATTAAGTAGTCAAACTATTTATATACTGAATTTCATCCAAATTCGTTTCAGTGCGAATGAAAAAAAAAACAAAAGCTCACACATTCTAACTAACAAATATATATTGTACAAGTTGTCTGATGAAAAACCTGCAAAATATGCAAAGTAAAATAAAAATAACTCGTGTTATAATTTAAAGGTTGTTGACATTAGTATCTTTGTTACATTTAATAATTATTATAATTTATGTAATAGACAAAACCAGATACAAATTTAAATTAAATAATATGTAATTTAAATTATGAGGGTAGTTGAGGGTTTAATACAGTTAAAAAAGTGAAGGCTTTAGTTTTTTATTACTTTTGAAACATGAGGCCAGCAGACGGACTTTTCAATAGCTAGTAAAATATTCCACTTGGGATTATGACTTCGCTTTGACAAACTGTAATAGTGTTTACGCTACGTTACCTATTAAAAGCATAAACAGTCCTTACACGGTACACCCAAAACCTTAACACAATAAAGACTTATACAAGCATCTTATTGATGAGTAGGTTTATTTTTAATGGTTATTAATTTTTATTTAGGGTATTCGTTAATTTTACTATGAACACACTTTCGTGAAACTCTCTTAACAAGACAGGAATCTTTATGTTGTCATTTAAGCGATAAATGCAATAATGTATTTTTAAACCTCTGCCTAACTTATATTGATGATAAAATGAATGAGTCGATTTTATTGTGACCAAAGTGTAAGTTTGCGTGAAGACATCATTCTCATGCATTTCGCTTTCATTTTGCGTTGCCGGACCGGTTAGTGTACTACCTAATAAAGCCGCGGTACTTGAATTTGATAGCTTTTAAGAGAAAATATTTTCACACGATTATTATATACCAACGTTATGAATGTCATGTTCAGTATTTATAATTTACTAGCGACTCGCCCTCGCTCCGCTCACGTTCCTCCCTAAAAGCGTTTCAAGGGATTAGTACAGATTTCTCAGAAATGAGATATTTTATCGCATTAATACTATCCTATATGTTGACTCAACTAACTGCTACTTTCAGACGAAATTTTATCAAAATTCGTACTGTGGTTTCCTCGTGATGCCATGACGGACAGACAGACAAACAATAATCCTAAAAACTATAGATTTCGCCTCTGCATAGATAATAAAGACTATTATAATAAGATTATCCAAAAATAAAAAACATTTACTGTACAGATTGGCCTAAGTTACAATTTTATTATATGTATAGATAGATGACCTGTCATTAAAGTATGTAATTTGCTATGCGAAAATATTGAATATACTTTCTAAAATGCTTGTTTTTTTTTTCCTAATTAAAAAAGTAAAGTATGTTAATATACATAATTAGATTTCAATATTTCTTTCTTTTGTCCACAGACTGCGTCTATTTCGAGACGTCGTCGACGTCTCCGTACCAAATCCGGCGGATAGAGGAACTGAACAAAACCGCGTCGGGGAACGTGGAGGCAAAGGTCATGTGCTTCTACAGGCGGCGGGACCTGCCCAACCCTCTTATACAATTAGCTGATAAGCATCAAAGTGAGTAAACACTGGTTATTTCTCATTGCATTTATGCGAATTTACCTACTATTTAGTACTAGGCAAATACGGTATGATAATGCTGTTGAGTGACAAACTATTCTTTAAATTTTTGTTTAAAGCTTAATTTGCTTGCGTTTTTACGTTGTATGCTATTACATTAATTATTTATGATATATACATATCTGATATACGAATTTAACCTACGAAAAATGTAAACATTGTATGTAAAATGTAGCAAAATAAAATTTATCCAGAGAACGGTTTGAGCACACCTTTAGTTAATATACCCCGAGGAGAATAGAAGAATTTAATTTCGTTGGTATTTAATGCAATTGTTTACTTACAAAAATAGCTCTATGCTGTAATTTCAGTATAAATTATTATATACATTTCGCTTGCAAATGGACTTCTACGTCAAACGAACCCATGTGGTTATACTTACGTTTCATTATGATCTATAAATAGGCGATTATCCTACATTAAGTGTATCTAACACGTACTAATTTTCACAGCGGGGTATCTAGAAATTTTGGCTATTATAAGATTTTAATATCAATATATAATTATTACGACAATAAGCCAATTAAAATTGTAACATTTTAGCGTAATATTCAGGTGGAATCAGGCTTTTTTTCATTTTCGTCGACTGTCAACATTTCTTTTTTATTGTTTTTGTTCAATAATTATTAATTATCCTCGTAAGGCCCACGGTCCTACCAATAGTACTAATTTATTATAGTAATGACCCGACCCTCTGACGCGCTATGTAGTCATTACGACCCAAGGGTCTACCTGTAGGACTTTTTACAAAACGTCACATTTTCGATTCAAAATTGCCGCTATAGCAATAGAGTGTATCCGAATTTGTAGATCATTATATTTAGTCACATAGGGTAACACTGAATTTAGGTGGAAAAAGAAAACAACTGTCAGACTGTCAAAAAGAGGTGGCGATATGACAGGTCCAAGAGGAAGAGGCAATTTAATCTTTTTTTATTTGAGTTATCACGTGTAATTGTTTTATTTTTTACATAAACCTATCAATCAATAACTGCTTGATTATATGATATAAATATTTCGCAGTGTCTATGTATTATTATTGTAACATGTCAAGCTGATGAAATATGGTCCATCAGTAGGACCGCGGGACGCAATTAATATAAAGCAATTTTCTATTTAATTTTTTAATTACATTTTTTTTGGGATAGCATTTTTTTGTTAGCGAAAATGATTTTGGAAGACTTGCTGTGTCTTATTTATACAATAAATGTAAAAGTTTCTTATGAAAAGCTTATTTTAAGTTTGGTATTTTGAAATATACTTGTATTAGGTACCTAACTGAGAAGAATTGAGACCGATTTAGGTAACAAAATCTGTCTATTTTGTGATTGTTAAAGTTTTGTTGAGTTTATAGATAAGTCTAAGATTATTATTTACTAAAAAAATAATAATAAGACTGACAGCAAGTCTGACAAATGTTTGTTACTGTTAAGTCAAGTAAAAAGTTAAGATTACTTCTAAGTCTAACTTTCTACCTGTGATTGATTTATTAATAATATTACCATAAATGAAGGAAACTACACAATGTTGACTAAAATACGAATAAATTGATTGTTTAACTTCACTCGAACATTATAGTAACACAAATAATCATACCACACTAATGCCCGTGGTCCTACCCATAGCACTTATTCTATTTGAATAAAACTTTCCAAAATCATATCCTACAATCATAATTACCACGCCCTGAAAAAAAGACTTCAATACGATTGCTTTATCATATTAAAAAAAACACCCAGAGGTGTTGGGTCTGAATGACTATAAAATATTAGTACTACTAGTAGCACCTTGGGCTACAATGACTAGCACACCATTTAATGGTCTATGCCTTAGGAGGCTATAGTATAGTATGTGATTTGGTACATAAAAGTGTTATAATACTCTATTCAGATATAATAATATATGATATGAAATGATATGAAATAAAACAAGTATCATAATAACGTTATTTGTTTACTTTAATAAAAACCTTATCCGGATTGTGTAGGCTATTTATAGACCGAAGTATCAAACTTTGTTTTCATCCCTCAGGAATCAATTCCCGAGATAAAATAATAATAATATGTATTAAGAATAAATATAATATTATCCTGTTATTCTGTCGTGTACCTTAGTCTATTGCTGTAGTTTTCCATGCCTGCATTAATAGAATAAATATACATATTATACCTTTTGAGTACTGAACAAAAAAAATAATGTGAAGTATTAGTTAAACTTTGATATTAGATTATTGTATATTTTTAACATGCTAGGCTTTTAGGATTGAAAATTAAAACTGGTCACTTGCAATATACCATATAATATAGGTTGTTGTTTTATAACTATTACGTACAGGAGGATCACTTATAAAAAGTTACATACACTCGCAATACATGCACCATAACGGTTTATTTATGTAATATAGCGCTTCATTCCAACAATTGTTCTTCCCATTCGTAATATCCTTCCCTTAACTCTGAAGTCGTTATTTTTCTCTACAAATTGTCTCCTTAAACAGGTTTTGTAAAAAACAGAAAATTCTGAGAAAATGTCTTTTCTTTTTATATATTGACAAGTGACAATTATCCTTGTATTATGGTAGGGGAGCCCAAGAGGGAAATTTGGGATTTACTCGATAGCGTCAGATTAATATAAGGTAGGATAGCTTACATATTGATAAGTAGCCCCAACCAGTATAAGCCTTCAATATAGGGGGGTAGGCTGTAAAGGTTGATAATATGATTCATAATGATATGAAATGTTTTCTGTGTAGAAGATCTATCTTTTAATAATAGTTTTTTGGTCATTCCTCATGGTAATTTTTTTTAAGTTGTCAGATATACACACCCCTCAAAATATTTGCCAGATTTTTTGTCAATATGGCTGGGGCATCATGATGAACTTGCTGTATACTAATCTGACGTGCTCGAGTATATCAAGATGTCCTTTTTTTACATTTTTAACAATTCACTGCAAGCTGGCGTCACTTTCATATCGTTAGTTTAAGAAATAGAAGCACCAGTAGAGTTCAATTCATCTAAAAATCTGACGCGTTCGAGTAAATTATTTTTTTTTATAATTTTCATCCCTATCGCATCACCCTTTTGAATGACTGTGACGCTTCCCCCGCCGCTGAAAGTGGAATTATTATAGGACCATTTATTCTTCCAATTATCTAATCTACAATATCTTATAGGTTTCCGCGACGCTCGAGTAAATCCACATTTAGCATCATGGGCTCCCCTATTATTAAGCGTAGTTACAGCCTTCAAGTACATTTTCAAGTAAAGATATTCTATACTCTTAACTAAGCAACAATATGGCATAATATGTCATCAACGGATAAGTTGAAGAAATGAAAAGTTGCAATTCTCACATGTAAGTGGCCTTTGATCTTACAATATTAAATTCGCAATTCTGAATCTCATGACGGATTTGAATAAAATATTGTATTTGCTTTTTTTATGTTATGTACTTTTCTAACCCATTTTTCAGTATTAAAATATGGTATGTATATAAAATGTATAATATTATTATGGTATCTATAGACTATATAATTATAAGCGAACCCTTGCTTAGCTAGGGTTCGTCCGAAAGAAAAACACTACTGAACTATTTGATATTCAAATCTTTTTTTGGATTTTTATATTGTTTTGCATTTAAATTACTCTGACACACCCCCACCAAAAAATATACAATTCGGAGACTATCGAGCAGCAATTAATTTTTATTTATATACATATTTGAAAGAGACTCGAATTTAGTTGGTTGGAACCCTGTTCTAATTAGAGATTTTTGAATCATTAGGTAGATCAGTCTCGTGTTATTAACTAAAGGAAACTTTTAAGTAAGTGTACGTTAATTTTTCTTACTTATGCTTACACTCCTGTATTAATTGCGAATGAGGGCGGCTATCACATATGTTGTGAACATAAACGGGGGTCAGTGTAAGAAAACAAAAAATAGTTTCCTCTAGCTTTCATTATTGCTATCTTAATTATATGTAGAAATGTCTTGAAATACCGGAAGCTTACAAAGATTAATATCGACTTGTCAACGAAGGCTGAAACTAACTGGATTCGTAGAAAGAGGGCCGGGCAACAGTGACGGGACACGCAAGCACGCGAATCAGAAATGTGACGACTTGTGTAAGCTGTAGTCAGCCAGTATAGTGTACACTGTACTTACAGCCTTGGGCTTTCTCGACATTCACGTGGAAAATTTCAATGAAAATATTGATTTCACTACCCTTTAATGATATTTACGTAATTTGTTTAATACTTGTATCTTTAGTTGTATATTGAATTTTGTTATCCTGGTTTAAAATTGTTTTTCATAAATATTGACTCTGTTATTGTATATGATATACATTAATAGACTAATTGATAGCTAAACGCGAATTCATATAAATTTGAATGATATTAAAATATATAAAGTATACATTTTTATTTCAGACATCTCTATAAAGCGAAGAGCAATTTTAATCAATTCTAATTAAAACCGAAACATCCATCTCATCGACTTTCATTAAGCGACCCTCTACCTAAATAGAGCTATTTACAACTTCACAGACGCAAGCTTGTACATGTTTTTCTATTGTTCTCGTACATTATATTCGCTTATTTCAAAATACACGTTTGCAAAGTTTTAATTACAATTATCAAGTATGTCTACTTAAGCAATTAATTAACATAATATATGCATTATGCATATATTATTATCTATACAATAATAAAAAACTAGCTGAGTCGACATTTACGTTAAGCATTTTTTGGAAAATTTTATTAAAACAATATATAATTATATAGATACAGAATCAATTCGTTTATTCCGACTAAGTCGCTGGACAGATTTCGATGAAATTTGATGTAACGATACCGTACCCGAGCAGAGCGAGGGTGAGTCGCTTGTTATACTATATTTTCTTATGTGCTTTAAAGTTTAAAATAATGTGGTCGAGTAATTTAACGTCAAGAGTTAGTTTTACTTTTAGTTGTAGAACTACAGTTGGCACATTCTTCTCTTACCATTATTGCTGGCCCGAGGAGAGGGGAAACTTCGAGCCCAACGTTTACTTATAAGAGTTCACTTCCAAGTCAAGTATTAACTTCTGTTCTAAAACAACACAAACAGCTTTATGTGAATTATCTCACATAATTTGCAAGTGTACATTGATTACACGTATTGAGATACACGTGTATTTTTAGTAGCCGTCATAAACTGTTGTGCTGTCATGACCGAAAGACGGTAGACGTTTGTTGGTGACGAGATTACACTGATTAACAGACACTTAAATGTAGTTAGATTGGTATAGTAGTTAATATAAGACGTCGAATTTACATGTTTTTATTTACAAAGAACATCCACGTTTGTAACCATAAAAAACTATATATATGTATTGGAAATTAATTCCATCTTTTCAACCGTCTGTGCCCGGACCTTTTTATATCGAAACACTTCGCATTGTCTCTGAGAACGCGTATTGTCTAAACCAGAATAATACCAACATCTGAGTTTCGTAGTTTAATTGTCACTAAGTACAAGGTTAGTACTATGTATTAGATAGCTGAAAATGCCGTCCTTATTTTGTGCCATACGGCCCTGATCTGACTATTTTGAATGCTCAAAAAGATGATTAAAGCTCCTTGAAATGTGCTTTTCTTTGTAAATTGTAAGTAATTATCCTACAAGTTCTACCTATTTCCATAATCCTTCTAAGTAGGAAGCTAACTTTTTATTCTCTTTTTTTTTTACAATGAATAGGTTCATTTAAAGGGCGATCCCATTTTCAGAAACATTTCAAGAAAAAAAAAACACTTAAACGTAAGATTGAGATCTTTTAAAGTGATTTTGAAATCTATGTTTGTAAGAGTCTTATAATTCGTAGCTTCATGAAATATTAAAAATAATATTTTGAAGACTGGATTTTTCCATGTGATACTCTTTAAATGTAATTCTTGTTTAATTATATAGAACATTCAGATTGCTAAAGAATTACAAAATCCATATATGTGTAGCTCTATCTGAGCAGTTCGCTAGGCGGGAGATACATGCAATGCAGATGCTAATTGTTCAGGTTATTCGTAAATCTAACGTACAAAAGTAACATTTTACAAGTACTAACCGATTGTTTGTATTAAATCCCAAAGCAAGATTTTTATATGTTTAAACAAAGCATATAAGGACAAGGATCGAGTGTTAATTCGGGCCGCGTAGACCGTAGGGCGGCGGCCGGGGTTAGTAAACATAATCATGGCCTCCCGCTCTACAATTTAGCAGCTAAATGGAATGAAGAGTGCCCCCTCCCCGCATCTGTCTGCCTCCCGAATAACGCGTTTACGCTTATTGATATTATCAATACTGCTTTTTTTAATTCTCGTTTCTCATTTGACTTACTAAATTGATGGGACAAATTTGTATCATATATTCAATTTTAATATAGTAAATCGTAATGGATTGTGACTGTGACATCATTGACCAATACTTTTGGGATAATATATTTTTTGGATGGATGATTTATTTAAGAATAGAATATCGAATTATTGCATATATGAGATAAAACTAATATACTCTTTTAAACTAGTACTTCTTTTATATGTATCTTTGTATGTGATTATACGCGTATGTTTTGTTTTATGAAATAAATAATATTTCGTGTTACTAAAGCAAAGTAAAAAGTATCTATAATAGATACATATTTCTATTTTATTACCTTAAAAACTCAACCATCGCATCAATTCTAAACTTCTTAACTAGATCTCCCCGCAAAACCCCTCGTATCGACCGCCGCGCCCTCATCTCGCAGGTATACGTAACACTTATCCCGGTTTTAATTGTCGCTCTGACGATGACCCTCTCAAACTGCGATACCAGCTAACTCATTAGAAACTGTAATATATTCTCTGACGGCCAAATAAAATAAAACAAAGGTCTATGCAAATAAGTACAATGTATTTACTATTTACCATATTTACGAATCCACTAAATGTTAAAGAATTACCATTTCAGACTTGTTTCAATCCTCTCCAATCTTACTATTATATATTTTTAAATTTTTAAAGCAAGAATTCAATTCGTATGAAAACTAGCTTAACCCCGCCCTTAGGAAGACAAAGGCTACTATATTATCCTAGTTTGTAATCACCTCTATGATTGGATACCGTCGTATACATCTGTTCATTTCATTAGAATTCTTCCTGAATTCTAATAATAATTATGTGTAATGTATCCAGTAACTGTAACGATACAGTGTCTATTCTTAAAAGTTATTTTAAAAAACTATTTAATGAACATTGGACCAACGGTTTTTAATTTTTATTTTGAATGAATTTGTCTTCATTTGCATTTAAAACAATTTTAGAAATTAAAAAAAATGGTAATCTGTTATTTAAAATAGAATAAGAATACTATGAAACTAATAATAATCGGACAGTACATTTTACCGAGTTCAACGCGAATGGAGCTGTAACAAATATATGTATATACATACATATACTTATAACAATGAACTCACCTTAATTAATCTGAATTAGTCTAGAACAGAAAAAGAAAGACTTGAAGACTTACTTCGTTAGTACCTATGTTATGTTATGAACTTTACTTACTTCTTTAATTCTGATATACCTAATCATTTTTAATATAGGATCCATAAATAATTCTTAAAAATACAATAACCTAAATTAAATATTATATTAATAATAAAATTATAAACAAAACACTATTTACGAACATGTATTACAAATTAATGAGAAAATAAAGTCTTAGTTGTTGACAGCGTTGTGTTAACGCAGTCTTTTTATGTTATGTGTGCATATATTACGTACCAGTAACGTATCAGTAATATTTTACAACTTTATCAAAAAATTATGTTCATATTATGTTTTTGAACTATGTTTTTAAACTTGATATAGTTATTATTATTAAGTATTCAATGCAAATTGCATAATATATTTGGCAAGGCCAGCCCACTAACCCACCTCAATGCCTTGTTTTCTATGTACGAGTAAGTGTAAAGGCTAGAGCATGAAACTTAAGTTATTGGCCCAATTGAAACTTGTTTTAATAATTTGAATATTATCTAAATTAAAAAAAAAACATTAAAATACGTCTCATTTTTAAGTATGCACAAATGGCGTGTAAATGTAGACAACTAATTTGCTTGTATGAAATCTCCCCTCCAATTTTATAACCTGAATATAGATATAATCTGAATTTGAACAAGTAAGAAGAACTAGAGTGTCGGCCACATAGCACGGTTCCCATGGTAGTCCTAATGAGGAGCACAAACAGCTCTACGCTCTACCGAGCACCGTACACCGTTGCGTCCCGCGGTGACGTCAGCCGCGGCGTCGATGGCGCGCCGGCACGTGGTCGCGGGGCCGGAGCAGCCGCGGGCGCATCGAAAGTGAGACCGCGGGGTGCGCGGGGTACCACGGTTACATGGCAGGTCGACGAACCCCGCGCATCTAACCAATCCGCACTTGTACATGACCGTCTTATTGTTTCAATATCCGCACACCACCATTACTATATCCATATATCACGAAAGCTACTAACCCTATATATCAATGCTTTACACCACTTTTCAAAATATCTGGACCACACAGGAAATAGTATTTCCATTGTTTTTTTTTATAATAGCTTTGACAATGTTAGAGAAAGCTATAAACCGTAGATAGGTGTTTCTTGCAATTATTCAACGGAAGTGAACAACTCAAGCGAATATCCGTTTTTACTTGTGCACGAGTCAGTCGGAATACTAGTCGCGTTCTCATTAATACGTTGACCTTGTTTTGTTCCTCTAAGTCTAGAATTATTTGTTATAAAAATAGTAACAAAAATTTAAAAAAACTTAAATTTGCAAAATTAACTGATGACTACCTTCCCTTAAAACTTTAACCACTTTAAACTAGTAACAAATGCTTTTTATATACTTACATCAGTCTTCAACTATAAAGAAACATTCTTATAACAATTTAAATATAATTATTACTAACAACAGCAACTAAAAGCAGTCATGCGTGTCGTAAGCCAAAAATGAGGTTGTCTATATTACTTACAAAATTTACATATTCTACATTAGGTAACGTATACTCGTACACATGCATATGTAGTATCCGTAGATTATATTTATAAGAAGATATAAATTAATCGATATCATGGTAACAATACCGTCCAAAGCACATAGGCTCGGAGTTCAAGAAAAAATGGTTTGCCTTCACCACGTAGACGACCTTATACAGTCACGTCATTTTAAATAAACTATTTAATTGTTTTGCAAATATCGAGCGCTGACCGTTCAAGTATTATTTGAACACGAAGGTCACGAGTTTTGAGACTCCACTGAAGCCGTTATCCACTTCATTTCCTACGGCGGCTGTACGATCATAATATATTTGTACATTTGAATGGACGGCGCACGTGCGATGTTTAAAGAAGTCTAAATAATATTAATTTCGTGCTACCCTCTGCTGGATATACACAAAATAATATGGAATGCTAATAATTTCGCTTTCCTCTGAACTAACTTTAAGGTTAGATGTTGAGTGGCGGTTATCCACGTCACAATTTGCCGTTTTCCGGAGAATGCAAATGTTAGTATGCCGAATAAATCGTTGGCGAATAAAAAATCGTACATCCTTGAGGTTGAAAACCAATATGTTAGGATAATGTTGCTTTTCAATTGTTACATTACAATTGAAATTAAATACAAATTAAAGTACCTTGCCTTTAAGTTTTTATTGAATTCTAATTTTATATACTTAATTCCATTTTAAAAACATATCTTTATTGTATCATTAACAGTTATTAACTTTTCTCTATTAACTGATCTCAGCTGTAATGATTTAAAAATATAATTTGAAAACGTAGAAAAATGAAATGAATATACAAAATATTGTTTATGGTAATCGTCAACTTTTTAATACCGTCCGCACACAACGCGACCGTAACCACGACCACGGTCGTCATCGGTCCCTGCCCAACGGCTTCGCTTTGCCTGCATATATACACAACAGACCAACTAATTTGTAATGAATCTTTGTAATTAGTCTCGGACTCTTGACTGAGACTGCTAAACGAACAAAAGATTTCAAATACAATATGCACTCTATATTTTAAGTTTATCCCCCAGTAGAATATAAATTTTTCATTCATTCTCTTCATATTATAAACTACATACCTACAATAGTTTTTCACGTAACCTACTTGTATTAAAGAATGCACAAGATATTTTCTAATATTACTTAAAATGATGCTAAATTTCTTGAATATTTGAAAGAATATTGATATGAATATACGCTTTGCATTACATAATCAAGCGGGGGTCATTCGGTCTCCCAAATGTCGTTCCCGCGAAGTTGAGAACAGTCATATCCTATCGATTTGTTAAGATGGCGTACGCGGTGTGGGGGCGTGGGGAGAAGGCGGGGGTGACAGCCTCCCGGCGCAGCGTGCAGCTTGCACCTGCCCGCTGCCTGTATCGCGGCTTAACCGCGACACACTAGCGACATCGTGCCGCGTACTTAACTACGCATATATTGTCTATTAATTTGACTAAATCTAATGTTAATCATTTAATTGCACCCTCAGTTAAGCGATTCGTTTTTTGTCACTCAAAATATTCTATAATATGTAGTTTTATTATGTATGTTATAAACTTATATTGTTTTAGATGAATTAAAACATACCAAGCTTCTATAGGTTTTAGAAGTTCGGAAACTGTTTTTATGTACTATACGTACCTACTTCAAGTAAATGTGAAGACTTCAACAAAAGTGAACGTGAATACCGATGTACGCAAACTTTCCTCAAGCGGGAACTCCAATGGCGGGCCCTTTTGGCCTCGTTCCATTCCTACTGACCGTGAACCCAATTGAAATCAAAATATTCCGGTAATTCGTACAATTCACAGGAAGGACTATAAAGTATAATATTTAACATTTACTATTACAAATATTTCTTAAAGCACCAAAAGAACCTTTAGAATTTAACTTTTCAACCGTTAATAATTTTATACAGAAAATTAGAAGTACTTAGCGAAATCACTACAATCTTCGAATTTCCATAAATTATAACAGTAAAAGCTTAGGTGGTTATTTAGATGGGTTATAAAATGTCATTGGCGTCATACGCCCGCCCTCGAGCGCGACCGCGACCCAATACTTTGAATGCAGCTCTTGGCACAAGGTTGAAAACAATATGTTTCACATTTATTCGCTTAAATGAAAATGTTTTTTGTTAAAGTATTTTTATTCAATTAATTAGGTAATATTTTTATTAAATTTTATTTATTTCTTTGTAAATAACTGACCTAGATACTTTTTACGGTTACGAATTTCTCTCTCCGATGACTCTTTTTACGGGTTTCTTAGAAATGTAAAAGAAAGTGAGAAAAGTATAATATATGTTGATCTGGATAATTACACATGGAATGGGCTTTTCTGCGATTTGGTGCGGCCACAGGCAGACAGGCAGACAAAAATTCTATAAAATCGGCCTCTGTATCCTTAATAATAAATATTAAGTATTTCAATGAGGTTTCCTATTCCCTTTTTTTTGTACAGATTCGACGCAGAATTTTATTATATAACATGTATGTCACTTTATTAATATGAGCTGTTTCATATGTTTCATGCAGCATCATGACAAATATTACAAACCCTTGTTGATTGTGCCACAGATTCTATGGTATTACGGTATTTTGAACCAAAGTACATTAAGATACTTCAAGAGACCAAGTCGCTCTAACAAACAACATGTCTCGAGTTACTAACACAGACTTGTGTTTAAGTGATTAATATATAATGTTCAGTTTACTGAAATTGTTAAATTAATACTATTTTACACGAATCATTTTTATCATTCTCCATTCTATCATTTCGATAGGAGATTATCTTCACTACAAAAGTTTTTTAAGATTTGCTAGTAATTAGCTGAAATATGAAGATGCTTGTTGAAGTTGTCGGTAAAACCATGCTGAAATGGAGCTTTATTGGAGTGCGCCGTGTTAATTAATAAAGTTCTATGAAAAAAATGTATTATAAAATTGTAACTCTTAAAAAGATCTTTTTAAACTGTATTGACAACATTCAACGTACAACTACGTGCATATGACTTAGGACGCATCCAAGCGACGCGAGGGGAAGTCACTAGTATATGATAAGTGTCACTACTAAGACATAATATCAAAGCTTTAGGTAATTAAAAAGCTCTGATACTGTTAAAAGATACTAGTAACTAACTACAGACTGTAGAAACGTCGGACTTTTGTGCTAATAAGCGGATGCTGTTAGTTTTGATTGTAGATTCGTTATTAAATAATATCTGTTTAATCAAATAGAGCTACAAGAGTAACTTCAAATTGAAAGTATTTAAAAAAAAAATAGTTTGCAAATGTAATTTTACTTCCTAGTCCATTGTAGATATAAATTATTTTAACAAAAACACAAAACCCGACTTCAAAACTAAAATCTATACTAAAAAGTAGAAAATAATACTTTTAAGAACTTGGTTAATTTTGGAGTTAAAATCGGTTAGCGTGATATTGAGTTATTCGACACATAATTATTGCAAATTTAAGATTTATATGGTTTTCTTATGGATGCCATTGTCAGAACTGGACAATATTGAAACGGAACCACACGGGAAGCACCACCTTTCAAATAAAAAAATCATCAAAATCCGTTCACCCAGTCGAAAGTTCTGAGGTAACAAACATAAAAAATACAGACGAAGAACCTCTTCCTTTTTGGAAGTCAGTTAAAATATAATAATATTTTGTTTGTTTAGCCATCACTATTTTTTATGTGCTATGCATATGGTAGGTATTATCCATACTTATATTTCTTCTTTGCTTTTTTATTTTTTGATTCGATTTAATTTTAGGTCATTGTTCCTTTAATAAATGGGACTTATATTTTTCACGTTGAGTGTGGTCGTGGTTGTGGAATTTTCAGGAGGGCGTGTGTTTGTAGTTTGTTGAGCGACTCTCCCCTCGACCGCGAGGTCTCTCGTGACCGACGTGTGCCCAAGGTCGTAGACGAAACGTTCTTTACGCATCTTAGACTACTTTTGCTGTCTAGTGTCTATAAATTATACTAGTGACTTAACTACATACGTAATAAATATGTATATTATTCAAAAAAATGTGTAAGTGTACCTTAGGAGATGGACTAGCTTATTGGAGGACTCAAGTAATTGTCATTTTATTAAAGATCAACTTGGCCAAACTAGTCATTCCCTTTTCCTTTACTGTAAAGTATGCTAAATTTTAGCTTTAGTAATAAATGGTAGTAGTGCACAGTACATAAAATCTGACTGAAATCCGTCCAGAACTTTTTACGTGAAATGCACACAAATGTATAACCAAACTAAACTAAATCTATTGGTTCGGGCTCGATATTGACTATTGTATATTCTGTGCTCGACGCAACAGTCATTGTTTTAAAAAATGTTTCATGACAAAGTTCGCTTAGTTACAGTTTTATTATATTTACGTATTACTGTTAATAATATACTGCATAATAATAAGTTTGTACAGAATACTTAATATATGTGAATTACAGAGCTTTAAAACTTGTTCATACCTTTTAATTTTAGTTATAGATACGTATCAAGAATAAGACGAGATGACCGTACATTTCGTTCTTCTGTCTTTTCTATTATTCACATGTAATTTCAGCAAAGGTTTTCTATTTCATAATTAAATTGTAACTAACTTTACAATGTTACTGTTTTCGTGTTTAAGACTTTTTATAAAGACTTAAAAATTAAGACTGACACGCATGGCAAAAATAGATGACATTATTTTTAACTTTTTGGAATGACTAAAACAAACTCGACAAGACTTTAAAATGTTGACCGGTTTGTGATTATGTTAATCTTTCAATCTAAGATTCGAAGTAAGTTCGTCCTTTATCCATTAACTTAAATTGAAAACTTTAAAGTACACTGTAACAATAAAGTATAGGTAGAAAATTAGTGAATTACCCAATATAATATTTCTTAGTTGCACATCTTGTTTTGTTTCAATATAATAAAATTAAGCTTAACTAATTAAAAACTTTTCCAAAACCACATAAATAACTTACCTTTTGTTTCTATTATTCATTCCTTTTTATCGTCGCACTGCTTGCTGGTTAAGGGCATCTCAATAGGAGGGTATGAGGTAATGGTATACGCTGGCCAAGTGCGGGTTAACGGAATTTACATGTCTTTCGAGAATACTTGCAGTCATGCAAAACCTGCATGTTTTTCTTCACCATAAGATAATCATGTTGATATCAAATCGCACATGATAATATTAAAACCTGGAATTTGAACCCACTTCTCTCGGTTGGAATTTACTTTAATTTTGAAAGTGTCAAATTGACGATTTAAAAATGCTTATAAGTCTATTAAATTAAATATATTTTTTTTATTTATATTTGGTTTTGATATTCATTTATATTTTTATTATATTAAAAAATATTTACTGGAATCAGATAAGTATATTTTTATTACTTGCGACACCAAACGACCGTAGATGTAGACCGTCGTATTTATAATACGGAAGCCCTCAGAAGGGATGACTTTGACGACTTTACAAATATTGTTTTACCAGTAGCTTATTCTTCCCAAGTGTCCATAAATGCATATTCGAATTTGTTTATAGATACATATTACTTTACGGTCATGCCTGTTAGTCTGTCTGGTCGTCGAAAAGACTACGGTGAACCAGCTCCTTAAGGAGGGTGTCGGGCAGCAGATTAATATTAAGGTCAGCACCTTAGGCGGCTATGAGCCGATGATGACGTTGATAATGATCATGAGATTCTTTCTGTAGATACATATAACTAAAAGACATTCACGTATCAAGTTACATAATAAAATATGAATCAAAATATTAACACGATATGAAATTGCGATTATTACATATTTAAAGTTAAAATTTTACAGATGCCTTAAATAAATTAAAGAAAATTAAAAAAAAATGAAATTATTCCATATCAATTGAAATTACGCGGTAAGTAAACATATCAATTACCACGAGATACGACGTGTCCGTTAAGTAAATATTTGGAAATCATAAAATATATGTCGTCAATGCCTTAATCTTCACGTCAAAACCTAAAACTTTAAGAAAGTGCGATGAACGACGGATTTTTATTACAGCAGGGCTTAAACTGTAATTTGGTGCTTAAAAAGACTTGCGATCCGTTTGACGATGATCCATTTCTAGTCTTTTATGAGTTCGCAGCAATACATCACTCTCCACTATACAGTTTTAGGCAATGCAAAGTGGATCATGGGTATATTTTAAGTGATAGCAGTGTCTGCCATTTAAATAATTATTGTTAGTGTTATTATTAGCGAGAATAAAGTGGCATATTGTATTAATAATGAGTTTCATTACACATACCAGTAGCAACAATATCTTTTAAAAGCACCGATGATTCTAAAGGTGAATAAATTAGTTCGTAATTTATGTATAGAAAGAAGTCAAAAATATACACTAGATAAGATCCGTCCGAATTCTGTACACGTAATTTACTTGTTATTTCACTTATTATAATAAAATTGTACATGCAATATTTTAAGTGTACTTTATGTTACAGTGGCCCAGTCAGAGGACTCACCAGTCGCGATGAAACTCAAAAAAATATGCCTTAAAACGCCTATAGGAGAAGAACAAGCAGCACAGGCTGTTCTCGACCCTGCGATAGGTATGTATCACTACATTTTTATGTTACGTGTTCCAGTTTAATCAAACAATGTTTAATTTCACACTAGGTGGCTTAACGTATGATGTCTCGAAATTTTTATTGATTTATCTTTAGAACGTCAAGCGGTTCGATATTTTGTGATGAGTGAGTGACCTTTCGCTATTATATATTTAGATATTACCGTAATTTAAAAAAAATGATGAATCGTCAAAATTGTATAAACCGTTTATTAAAACGAGGAAATATAGTAAACAAACACAAACATATATACAATATACATACATACATACATACATACATGTCAAACCTTGAGCTTGCTCCAGTCGATAAAAAGGTAGGTTGGATGATGAATATGAATAAACGAAGGAGACTCTGCAGAATAAAAAATGCTAAACAGTTTATAGTTATATAAATTGGGTATTTTATTTAATAAAACAATATATAGGTACGATCTCATTATAATTCAGCATTGCTGAAAGTCACTAAATTAATTAACACGATATCATAAAATATTAATGAAGTTTAATTGCACATAACAGTAAAAATTTGAACTCTGTACGTAAAATGAAATGCTATTATATTTAATTGATAGAGACAGGGATCATTGTATCGACAATTACTCCCTTGCGTTTTAAAATCTCTCTTGTACACATCTATATGTCGGGACAGCATATTAACGGGCATCTCTCAACTTAGTAAAGCCAAAGCCCAAAACTCAAAAGTACCTAGTCTAATTAGTATCTAGTATCATCTAAACACTAATGTAGGTATAGGCCTAAGCCCTAAGCGTCGTGACCGCGACAGAGCGGCGTATTGCCGTCAATTGATTGAATTGTGCTTTTATTTCCCATTGTAGTGGCTATGATGTCATCACATTAATTGCGTTGACCACTTCATTACTTACTCATAAAAACCTTTATTTCACTATCTGCAAGCATGTTTACTCATGTTATATTGATTTGGTTAAACCACAGATCACATAATACTGTACTAGTAAAACTACACGAGGCCAAGCAATCAATATTTACTTTCTATATAATTACAACACACATCGATATTCATGTTAAGCTTATTGTTTCGACTATTCCGGAATATTTTGATTACTATTTATTGGCTGTAGTGTGATTGTCGCTTTTTATGGTGTTACGTCATAATAATATCTCCACCATGAGGAGGCGACTGCTACATATGGGCTTGCGAATTATATTAAACCCATATTAATTTGGTCTTATGTAATGCGTTGTATATATATTGACTTGAAGAACTGTGTGTGCATATATTACATACAATCGTGAGCAGGTCGTTAATGGGAAAACGTAAATCTGTTTTGTGCTACGCGAGAGGAATAACCTATAATTAGATGCGCGTACACCAATACTCGGCTATGGAACTCGGAACGTTCACTTCATTCGCATAATTGTTTGATATTAAGCAGTCTTTGAAATAATACATTTTTAAATTTTAATATGATAATACTAGCTATTCCCGCGTCTCCTCCTACGTTTTAAACACTATTAAAAATAGGGATTGGTGGTAGAAATCATAAAAAAATATAAATAAAGCTTGGTCTAAAAATATAAAATAAAAAATCTGGAGAGGGACACCCTTATCATCTAGGGGAATAAAAAAATAGTCTACGATATGTGGCAAACACTATGACACGAGATTTTTATAATATATAAGATAATATTATTTTAAATTCTAAAAATTTTTAGAACGATATAATATGCTCTCTCGTATTTTGGTATCCATGAATTTACTTATCTCATATAATAATCATATAATAAATACAGTGGTAGCCCAGCGGTAACGCGTCGCTTGTATAACCGAGTGATGCGGGTTCAAATCCGGGTCTCGCACCTCTGATATTTTCATGTGCGAATCATTCCTATCATGAATACCACTTGTCTTACGGTGAAGGAAAACATCGTGAGGAAACCTGCATGTCTGAGAAAACCTAGCAAGTTTTCGTAAGACATGTGAAGTTCGCCAACACGCATTGGGCCAGCGCGGTGGACTATGGCCTGATCCCCCCCCCCCCCCCCCCCCTCGTACTGAAGGAGGCCCGTGCCCAGCAGTGGGACGTTAAAAAGGGCTGATGATGATATAATAAATGACAGAGGAGAAATGAGTGAGAGTATTAGAAAATCACATACACCTACCTCTACAGAAGGTATGTGTAGTACGACTAGACGTTTGACATTTATAGGTTAAGAGTGCATTTTTAAAGGTTACATATTGAAGGATGTCTTGAGTTTAATAAATCAGGTAACACAACTCTGTTCTATTTTCAAGAATTACCTTATTACCTTACATTAATAAAATCATTAGTAATTCATCCTTCTGAATTAGTTTATTAGTATCGTTATTTTTTTCTCTCAATACTTTTGACAGGATATGTTTCGATGCATCTTTGTGTGTATTTTTTTGGTTATAGTTGATAGGAAATTTAATCATAATTAATGAATTATTACTTCATATGCTACAGTAAAAAATATAATTTGGAAAGCATGAATATATTCTAGGGTGGTATTGGATTGAGTGGGGTCGTCTATGCTATAATGTGTTAAAGGGGCGGAGTTAGACACTCGGCACCGTTGCGGCATTGCATTGTATCAAATAATTAAAGACGTATTAGATATCGAGGTAAATAATGCTTATCATGAATTTCACATCTTCTTTATTTTGTCCTTTAGCTAGAATTTCTATTTTTAATAAGACACTACTTTGGTTTCAATATTATTATATTATGTGAGTAGGTACCAGCTGACTATAAAAATATTAAATAGTAATTAATATTCAATTATAATGATACTGAATTAATTAAATTATTAGCGGGAAACCATAGTTCATTTTCCGACTAACAAGATCTCGATCTTGAATCTTATACGTAATTATGGACTATTTGTTTTTGTATACGCATATGGGAACAACAGTCATGATAGTGGTCGATGTGGTACGTCAAGTGTGCGTCTCTAGTCCCGGGACCGCGATGGCAGGCAAAGAGTAAAGGCTGCATGCATTTCTCCGGCGTCGGCGTGCGTGCCATTGCAACTCTTCTTCACCGACGGTAATTTGATTGGGCCCGAGCTGTCACCTATGCGCCGCAGTCGCCCGGCCGTCGCTCGCCGGCTATCGATTAGAGCCCCCCGCCCCGGACGCCCCTCACCACCCGCGAACCGGATCTCGTCACGCCGCCATTGTGTACCGCGACGCTTAAACGCATTCGTTTCTCCCGATGCGAAAACGACGCATTCCTTCCGCGCGCCCGTCCTCCCCGCCCCGGCGACCAAGCGCACCGCGGGCCTCGCAGGACCGCACCGATCCTCTCATTACACATTTACAGTTTCACTTTACGATGCTCATCAATGACAACCCATCAATCACCACGTCGCCGTTAACGTAGAAAACTTTGAATTTGTTATATATTTGTAATCTTTATCATCAATTAATTTTGTTAATAAATTCGTCATCAATGTAAGATATTTGATAGGTCTAAATAGTAATAAAAATGTTGACCGTCGCTGGCGCAGCTTTTTGTGGGTATTATTTAAGCTTCATCATAAAACTTTTATGACATAATAAATATCTATATATTATTACGTATACGTATCAATACACAACACTGAACTTACCGATTTATCTTAGCTTTTATTATTGTGCTTGTACAATCTTACTCTCTGATTAAGCAAGCTAATCTTCTGTAACAAACTCAACTTCAGGCAATGAGGCTTGTAAGAATCAATCTGAAAAACTACTCCTTAACTTTTTATTCGACTACGACGAAGCCCAAAGGAAGGTTATCAAATAGTTATATTTGACATGTATGTATGCACGTAAGTCCGACCCTATATAATTCCTTCATAATTACTAAGCAACTTAACATATTAAAAACCTGTATTTTAATGGTTGATTCCCCCGGTCGTTCGATTCTTCCTGATAACGCGAGTCTCATAGGGTATGTAGAAAACGTTGGAATTTAATTATTATGATAGCTGGTTTAAAATTTAAGCTACTTTTACTGTAGGAAAATATCGCATTTATCAGATATCCTAAAATAATTATGTTTTAAATCCAGATAAAACGTACCTCTAAACAACCCCAATCGGAGAAGGTTGAGTCGCTAGTGAGGAATAAAGTTTCATAAAAAATCTTATCGTATTCTTCTTTCATGCAATGAAAAAAGTAACTTCTCTCGACGTATTCTTCAGTAATCATGATCGGTAATGTTAAACTAGCACTACTTGTAATACATAATACTCGTAGTTCCGATTGTTTATTCTCCCAATATATATGATATATTTCAATTAAACAACAGAAGTTCGTGTGATTCGTACTCAGTAAGGGCAAATATATACAGTGACCACCTCCTGTAGAAGCTGTAAATCCAGCATGGATGTAATCATTAAACGTTTCAATCTCCTGAGCCGAATCGTAAATAGTGAAACTCTTCAATAGCTTTTAGTAAAACTAAGTGTTGGGTTCATTTAATACACTTGGCAAATGGCATGTTTCATGGGAACTATTTTTTATAAATAAACATTTACACACAAAATTATAATTTTTGCATTACTATAAAATGTTTAAGATATAAAATTGTCTTTTTCTACATATCCTGTAACAAGTTTTTGATTTCACGAAACAAAATATGAAGAATCACAATGCACTAAAAACTGAACCAAGTATTTTAAAAAAGTGAAGTCCACATGAAGTTAATGATTTAAAACACAAAAGCGTAAAATATGTGTGCAGCCTAAATAGCCTGCAGTGGTATTCATGCCTTTGTTTAAACTGTTCATTTGGTATTACAATACCATAAATGTCATGTATGTACATACTTATGTACCTATATATGTACTAAATGTTAGTAGTTGTGCTTACAGAAAAAATAATGCGTGCCATTTATTGATAAACAAAAGAGATCGTGAACACTTAACCTAAGTGTAACATGAACTATCCTACAATCTTTTATTAAAAAATCTCATTTTTAGATTATAAAGTGTAGTGATTTTTACTTTTAGTTTTAAAAAATATTAAAAACTAGCGGTGCCCGCGGCTTCGCTCGCGCTAAGAGTAAATAAAATAAACATTTTTGCTTATATACTGTTACTTATAATGTACCAAGGACTGATTCCTCATTTAAAGTTCTGGCCCTCTTAATTTGTATTGCAGAGCATTATTTCAGTGTCACGCAAAATATTTCAATAGAATTAAATTTCCCATACAAACTTAGCCACCCCCTTTAACCCCCAATGGGGGTGAATTTCGAAAAACCCTGAAATACGTGTTTCATCATTTGTACTAAAAAGCATTAATTCAAAGTTTAATGCAAAAATGTGCAATAAAAATATTTTTCTCATACAAACTTTGCCACCCCTTTTAACCCTTTTAGGGGTTGAAATTCCAAAAAATAATATGCCTATTTCCTTCTCATGAATGCAAACTATCTACATACTAAATTTCAGCAAAATCGGCTGGGTGGCTTAGGCGTGAAAAGGTAACAGACAGACAGACAGAGTTACTTTCGCATTTATAATATTAGTATGGATAAGTTAAACTTAATAAATTGTTACACTAAAACTGAACACCATTTAACGATCCTTTTTTCATGAGTAATCCGACTAACATTATTCTTTAAAAAGTCCTTTACAAAATGATTTACCTAACTTGCTTTCGAGTTTGTTTTATATATGATACACATTATACATATTTTCTATAGAAATAAAAACGACCATTAATCTGTACGGTCCTCGTTATGAGAATTATTTATTAATTATTTTTTATATAAGTTGTCTAAATGACCACTATTTCTGCAGGGACTGCATATTAAATAAAGCTAAGATGTGTTTAAACTTTCTATCTACTCAACCGATTTAATTAAAACTTTGATGTTTTTAAGTCAGACCATTAGCTATACAACTCATTCCGCTGAAATTAGTGCACTCGTAATTTTCCACGTTGTGGAAAGAGAAATTCTGAAATATCTTAAAATTACGTCTTATCCTGGCATGACAAATTGATCCCGAGATTGTTAGATAGTTTGAATTAAAAGTTAAAATTAACTTTACAATAAATGTTACTTAAAGTATACACACATGATAAGATACCAATATTATAAGTGCGTAAAACATGTTTGTGGTAGGTACATATGTTCTTGTCCGCGCACGGTGCAACGGAGTGCGAATGACGACATATTACGTACAATATGAATTTTAATCCCCCAACCAAAAAAGTGTTAATATAGTGTATGCGCTGGATAGAAGTAACATAGTTATCACTATTCTAGCGCATACTGTAATATGAAGTTGTTGCTGTTGGATATTCGATTATCTCAAAAAATAACCCAATAACGAGCGTAGCGTCTTAAGCGAATCGAGGCGGAAGCGCTACAATATCTTAACAATATGCGTATATATACGACATTTTTTGTTTGATTTACTTTACTTACAAGTTTTACTTACAAGATCCATCAGTTCTGGCATTGTTGAAGAAATTTTGTGCAGGAAACGAAACAGCTTACTTCGGATATTCCCTGACCTCGGTATTAGACATCGATTTACATAAAAGTTCATAAAGTTACAGATTTCCATTAAAATAAATAGTCTTCTAACAAATACTTATATTTTTTATTATATTTTGATAAATAAAAATATTTTTATTTTAATGGCCTGTGGCTTCGCTGACGTTAAACCTAGGGACGAACTCGAGCAAAGCGTGGGTGAATCGCTAGTCTAAAATAAAATCATGTCGTTGCGGTTCTTTTCGTTTTAAGCTACTGATATATCAATGCCGTGCTTCATCAAAACCACCACCACTATACCTACTCAACTGTATCTCTCTGTATCATAGACTACTAAGAAATATACATTGCTTACAAACAACAACATTTGTCCCCTTTGAAACGAATCCCGCGATTTCCCGCGCTATTAATATTTCCAGTCAGGATTCGGGCGTAAACTGAGCCAAGAGATTAGACATTACTAGCAGTTCCCGCGGCTCCGCCCGCGTTCTTATCACTATTAAAACAGGAATTGTTGGTAAAAGGATGAAAATTTTGGCTTATATGAGTATGCCATGATGCCAAATCATAAAAAGTAAAAAATAGAAATTTGTTCTAAAAATAAAAAATAAATATCTGGAGAGGGTATAAAGGTGGCCTTATCACTAAGGGGAATAAAAAGTAGCCAACGACTTATTCTCAGACGTATCAAACAGGCACAAAAATTTATAAAAATCGGTCAGGCCGTTTTGGACGGATTGGAGGTAATAATGTTCTAACTAAGTTGAATCTGTACTTTATGGTCTGATTTTGTTTGGCATTTTTACCAACTTTTAAAATGTAAAAAAGTAGTTATAGTGACGTAACTACAATAGTTAAACATAATATGGTCTCGCAAATATGTTTTTAGATATTGATATGTTCTATAATTTCGTATCATGTAAATGTAATTTTGCTTAGTTACTGTAGCAACGCACCGCGGTTTCACCCACGTAGTTCAAGTTCCCGGGAGAAAACGATGATAAAATATAGGTTTAACGTTATTCGCTAACAATGTAATTTTGAATTAGTAAAAGAGTTTTTGAAATCGGTCCAGTAGTTTTTGAGTTTAATCTAAACATAGGACAGTTTCTTCAAACTGCGAATTTTTTTTTACTTTTAGAATCTTTATAACCGTCATAACTTCTAAACGAAAAGTCCGATCCGCCTAATTTAAAGTGGAATTTACACGTACATAATCAACATAATCAACCACATTTCACCCGTATTTCAACTTAATAATTTAAACAAAAACTGTCATTGTGCCTTAACTGTAATAGTTAGGCATATGCCACCGCGGACTTTTTGTGAGCAATCATGAACAACATTTTATATTATAAATGAAACTACCTTTTCGGATTTTATATACATATTATCAATAGCTTTCGCAGCGCACGCAGAATAATGACTTTTATAGGCAACATTTTAATACCTTGGGTTACAGTTTTTAATTTTAAGTAGGGATCTCTAATTTTTTTGAAAATATAATAAAGCCTATGTTACTCAGGAAAGATGTAGCTTTCTAATGGTGAAAGAATTTTAAAAATTGGTCCAGTAGTTTTTGAGTTTATTCGTTACATACAAAAATAAAAAAATACAAATCTTTCCTCTTTATAATATTAGTATTGATATAGATTTATCTAAAATGGAAGTTATTTTGTAGGTATCGTAGCTTATTATCTTTAAAATTATTATTTTTTGTCTTGTTATTAGTTTGCCATTTTAGATTTCTTTTTTTTCTAGTAGTTATACTTTCTAAATTAAATCCATGTGATTTACTATATCCATATTCCATATTATGTATATATTAATAATATTTTGGTTTGCGTTCTTCTCCTCAATAACTTATTTGATATTGTCTCACGTTTTAATAACTCGATCGAGTTTAATACGAAAAGGTATCTTAATTTACCAAAATATAGAATACTACTCAGAACAAGTAAAGCAAATATTATTTTAGAGTTTAAAGCTTAAGAGCCTAAGCTCATTAATTTGTTGTGGGTATAATTAATAACTTATCCTAGTCGACAATGAGAGCTTTCTCTACCTCTTCGCTAAGGACGTCTCGTTTTTCATTATCATCATCATAACTTAATTTGTTAAAGTTTGCTAAAGTACAATTGACTGTATTTATAGTATATTTGTGTAAATATAAAAACTTTAATGATATTCTCATCCGCTGCTCAGAATTGTTAACGATTGACCTTTCAGTTATAACGGTGTCTGGAGGTTTTTAAAATGCATGAAAATACATTAGTCTGTTAAAATACATCAGTAATGTGACTTGCTCTATCATTGAATACTTAATGCTTATAAAGATACTTATTCTTGATTTCCCAATAAATTCAATACTATGTTTTTCTAATGAATTAGAAAGAATATTTTGTTATTAATCACAACCATTTTTTACGTCTAGATACATAACATTATACGGGAATTGTTAAAGCCGTCACTGTGAATCAAACAACGCTAAGGTTTAAAATAAAACTATCTACGGTCACAAGAAACAGTGATAAGATTGTCGTTGTTAAAAATACTAATAAAAGTTGTTGCAATCAATACCTTTTACGTATTGTTAACGTAACTATCTCGTGCTAAGGTATAATAAACTAAGCTCTACATTATATAATAATTTATATTGGAGGAAGTCATTGTACTACTCGTCTCATCCTGTGGCCTACAAAGATAATTCATGACAGAAAAGTAATTGTTCATACATCATTACTTTTTTCATAGTCATAGACTATTTCATTTTGTTAACTCTCTTCAAATAGGCTAATAGATACATTTTTATATCCTTTGAAGTATGCTTAAGTTAAAACACATATCGCTAAAAAATCTAGTATAGTCTTTTGTACAAAAAGATATTGGGTCTGAATCTAATACGTCTTCACGATGTATGTCTTATACGACTCAAATGAAATAAAAAAAACGGAGATGACTTGTATCTCAGACACTTCTTATTGACGCCACCACTACACTTATGATAAAATCGGGAATTTAAACTTGTTAGTTAATAAAATTCAAATGGCAAATGGATAAAAAACGAATCGCCTTTGAATCTTAACCTGAAAATTGGTTAATGTTGAAACCTTGGCAGTTTTACAAGGGATTGCCCGATTCATGTTTGAGGAGTTGGCAAAGTTAAGCCTATCTTTGATTTTTATCATAGACAATTTTACTTGCGTTTTCAATTATATACGAAAAGATTTAACTTTTCAAATTCTATATTCAAGTATATTATGTAGACCATACTAGAGTATCTCCTTCGCTCCACTCGGGTTCGTCACGATTTATTTTTTACGGTACTATATATTTCTTAGAGATGAGATATTTTCCCGCAGTAAAATTACCCTATATATGCGGATAACGAGCTATCGTCATACCAAATTTCATCAAAACCTGTTCTGCAGCAATTGTTTTCTCGTGATACGGTCATAGACAAAAGGAAAAATGACAAAAGCTTTCACCTCTGAACTGTGAATTTCAGATTTTAATATTAATATATTTATTTTAACTACGGGTTCCGCTAGTTAAAATAAATAAAATGTCTAAAATAAGTTGCGTAAGTTACTCTTTATAACATTAGGTATCTGCGAGTGAAACTCCCGTCAAAATCGGTCCAGCCGTCTCAGTCATTAGCCGGAACATACAGACAGACAAAAAATAAAAAAATGATTTTTTGATGTTAGTACCGTTCATATGCATTAAAAGTGAAAAGCTGTAAATTTGAAATTAAAAACAGACACTTCAATTTTATTTATATGTATAGATTATACGTAAGTATAAATTTCCCTATGCACAATAAATAAACATTTAAGTATAAAAGAGTTGGTTAGTTAATATTTCAGCATTGTTGAATTTATTGCATTTTGACTTCATCATTAACATTTTATGGTTTTATAAAGCCTACGAGTATATTATAAATCTTGACGACTACTGCGGAGGTATTGTTAAATAATTATTAGTTTTTTTATAAAAAAAGTAGTTTTGAAAGGATGTCAATATTTTTTTTATCATTATTTTTTATTTACAGAATAGCCTTGTGTTGTGTTTAACAAGGAATAAATGTATTTAGTCGTTGAATATCAAATCATACATAATGCATCATCATTATTAAAAATAGGGTATTGAATCTTCAAAATATCTTCCTTGACATAACAGATTTGTGTTGATACAATTGTTAGTTATATTTTTATATGAATAGTAAATGTCGTTGACCCCTATGAAAATAGCAGAGGCGTCGCGGTTTAACACTAGGTACCTTCAGCGGTCGCGCGCATGCCTGTTTCTAAGGTCGCGCCCGCCGCTACCTTCCAATGGAAATGATTTCAATTAAAATAATATTCATGTTTATATCGTAAAAAAAGATCATCACTTAGCAATCATATGTCCCATAATCTTCAAAGTCCTTCAGGATGAGTCTCGGTTGGAGACTGCGTCCGCATCTTACCGGTGGCCGCTGTTGTCACTGCGGTGTTTCGCGGGCGGGCAGATTTATTTGGACGTACCCCCTTCGGGGGAGAGGGGTCGGGCGCGCCACCCACCGCGCCACCTCCACACATTTGACTGGATCAATAAGTAAGCAAAGGATGCCCGAGCAGAAAAACCATACACCCGACCACCCCAAGGGGGCACACGTAACCGACCCCCCCACTAGGAGGGGGGGCTCCACAGATTGCCATTTTCTCTTTGCCTACGCTTTAATTAGTTGCGTAGTGACGCGTGTGTATCCATAATCCGAAGTTATTAAAATTGCCAAAAGAGTTGTAAATTGTAGCATAAAGAATACCGTAACAGCGTTACGAAATATCTTTTGTGATAAAGCTCAAATTTCTAAACTTCTATTTTTATTTGAATTTGACAATATAATGTAGACAATGAGTAACATATACGACGTACGAGCACCATTGTCAACTTTAATATAAAAACAGTATTTATATTTCGTTTTACAGTTAGTTTTTAGATAATCGTTTTTAAATAAGTACATTAATAATTTCTAGTAAGGTATGTTAACTCTATAATATTACACTATATTTTATAAGGCAGGGCGAAAAAATAAAGCCATTCTAATAAGACCCAATCTTGAATCTTCGGCGCTGACAATGCCACCATAGCAGAAAGATAAGATAAGGAGTGATACACTGGGCCCCACCTGTATCAGAACAAAGCTTGTCTATAGGTATATGTAGGTACTTGCCTTAAAACATTGCATGTACGATGTACATATAGGTAAAATTATTGGATTATGTAAAATCATTATACCTACTTACCGTCTTTTCTATTTTATTTGTATTTGCACTCTTAAGTATATACTTTTATTACCTGTTAGTGTTCTTTGTTATGATTAATATATTTACACACGCAAATATTATTTGTTAAAGCCATTGTAATATTGCTAGGTTAAATTTGTAGGTTTTGAAATATAACATAAAAATCAATTTGCTGAAAGGGTATTTTTAAAGTATGTGTTTACCTTGAGGTTTATAAGAAATGTTAACCCTGTACTTCAAAGGTAGGTAGGTACTCTGAAACGGATAACCCCAAGCAATCGACTTAGTTGAAAGAGTCATTTTGAAACCTTAATATCTTTTTAAGTAGATTATTTGTATTGTCTGTCTTCAGCCATTTTTTTAACATGCCACTGCTGGGCACGGGCCTCCCTCAGTAAGAGAGGGATCAGGCCATAATCCACCACGCTGGCTTAGTGCGGGTTGGTGGACTTCGCCAGTCTTTCGAAAACTTGCTAGGTTTTTCTCAGATATGCAGGTTTTCTCACGATGTTTTCCTTCACCGTAAGACACGTGGTGATCATGATAGAATGCGCACAATAAAATATCAGAGGTGCGAGACCCGGATTTGAACCAGCATCACTCGGTTATATAAGCCAGCATCCTTATATTTTGAAGTGCATATAACCAGATTATATGCACTTTAAAATATAAGGATCAAGTCAAAAATATAAAGATCATTTAAATCAAATCAAATAATATGAAAACAAACTTATGTTAGCTACCAATTACATAAGTCTAGTCCTTTGTCCGAAACTTCCGAACCATATAATATAAGATTTTAGAAGACTTTAAAAATTCCCCGAAATTAATAATTATATTATACACAAAATCAGTGAAAAATTAATCTGACTTTCTTTTAAATCGATATACAATACTCATTAAGTTATTCCACTACTTACGATTGAATCTCGCCCCGCTCGGGTTCGTTCGTCCCAAAGCATTTAGATTTTTGACAGTAAGCATATATTTCTCATATATGAGATATTTTCTTACAGTAAAAAGTATACATATCCAGCTATGACCATATAAAATTTTATCCAAATCTGTCTAGTAATTTTCTCGTGTTGCGTCACTTCATAATATGTATAGATTAATTTTTTTCTGCTTTTCCGATACAAGAATATGAAAAAGAATTTGAATTATCTAATTAGCGAAAAAGCACTTTAGATATAAGCAACTAGCACAAGTCATCTTGCAAAACGCATTTATGCGACGTAATGTTTTATATTCATGAGTTACTCGGGAGTCGGGACGGCTCGATGTCGTGATTCTACATTCCACTTGTTTGCTTGCTTGCTTCTAAGAATATTACGATCAAACCCGCATTTTACAAATCCCGTTATCATTATGTTACACACTAAATTAATTCAAAACGAGCTGACATGAGAAAATATTAAGCACTAAAACGTGCTTATGTCAACGTAAAAGTGAATATTATAAAAATAACATGTATCATAATGGATATTAATTTGTATTTTTAAATCTAATGTAATTTGGATGTAATCTATGTTATTCTAGTCTATATTAAAAAAAAAATATATATTGTACTATACATATCTTTCATAATAGGAACGTAACTAATAAAGTTACCGCTCAATCCCATATTAAATAGATATTTTCAACAAATCGCCTTTTTCTTTCTAAATTTTTTTTTATACCAACTGCAACATAATAAATCAAAACATTATTCTTACGAAAGTCGTTCCATAAAGTGAATTGAAATGTAAAGAAACGTGTTTTTTTTAATTTTCATTAAAATATTAAATAATGAGTAAAAATTAGACGTACTTTCAGCGCAAGCTTCTTTTTGCCACGAATAAAATAAATATTGAATTCGTAAAACACCATTAATGTGCACGATTAACTTATATGCAATAGAATTTTTAAAAAAAAAACATTTTCGTCTATTTTATCTATTGGACAAGTGCTACACGGGCCATGCTGTGTTACTATGTTTACTGGAAAGATTTAATCTTAAAAATATATTATATCCAGTGGTTTAAACAGCATTTATTTTTTCTTTTATTTGTCCTAAAATGTTATTATTATTTAAGTTTTTTTATTTTTAAAAGTGAAGTTAAAATTTTGTTTTACCTACTATGTGTAATGTCGTTATCACCTATAATTAAGGTACTACTCTTTATATTTTCTTTTCGATGTACAATTTTATTTTTCTTGTGTTTAGTAAGTACTTTGTTGGTGGTCTAATAAAATAAATAAATAAGTGCGACTTCGGCTCACACTTGTGTCTTGTTTATTAAGATTAGTATTGAGTGGTTATGTTGTTTGTTGATGCAAAGTAGGTCCGTGGTACTTTTCTCTACCAACTTCACATTGATAGTATAAATTCAGTTTAACTAAGTTATTACTGCATTCGCTTAACTACAAGTGCCTAATATAAACAATCTCTCTCTTAATCTGTTCTTTTAACTCAAAATTATAGTTAGTCTGTTAGTACAATTATGCATCCACTGATTTTGAGTTTAAAGAAAATGCTGTCAGCCCGCGGTGTCTTAAGGAGCACTAATACTTTGAAAAAAAAAAAAAAAACTGTAAAATATACGATTGTTACAGTATATTTAAATCAAGAGTCAATTAGGTAAGTTGCTAAATATTGTTGCTAAGTTCAGTTGTCACTGAACTTTTTTTGAACTGAGCACTTGTAATCCCTATACATGCTCAATGTTTATCATCGATATACTTTGTGCTTATAGATTACAACTTACTAGTTTTTGGTCGCATCTACGTTTTCATAATTAATTGTTAGCAAAAAGTATGTTTAAATGAAAGTATGCTAACTCTCTACTTTGTTTCAGTCAAATCTCTTATGCCGTTATAACAATATAACAACCAATTCTTTCTACTTGTTATCAAATTTAAGCCTAAGTTATATTGTTAATAAGTATAGGTACACTACCACACTATCTTATTACAAATAGAAAAATGACAAGACAAATCATCAGCGCTCTCTGGTTCAGTTGATTAATTAACGTTACATAAAAAAATGTTTTAACAATAAATAATACTAATTACAATTTTTTATAACTTTACTTAAAAGAATATATATAGGAAATATAATATAGGAAAACTTTAATATATATATAATAATAAATTGCGTTTTCAGATTCTCCATTACATCGCTCCAGCCAAGTATTGCCATTGGAATTAATGCGCCGCTTGCCTTAACATCCAATCTTTTTGTTCCCCTCCCCCTTTCTACTAATGCCAATAATGGCCTTACTGTATCCAATTCGAGCTAAATGGACAATGTTTGGCGATACATCTTTTACGTTTATTTTAACTGTTACTTGCTATCGACCGGTTTCAACGAACAACCATTTTAATTGTGCGCCTGAAGTTCCTATTGTAATTACTTACCATTTGTGTATTAATCAAAATGATTACCTTAATGCCGATTGTAATGTCAATTGATTTTTTTTTGTTTTGATATACCTACCATGAAAATTTAATTACCATTCGTCATTGCCCTAATTCCTGTGTTAACTGAGGTATACTTTTATTATTACGTATATAATATTAATGAGGTGTCTGCGTGAGACTGCGTGGTAATAATAAGTAGCCGGTACTACCCTTCGACGCCCGACCCCCACCCCTCCGACCGCACGCGCCGCGTCACCACACAAAAGCCATCTTAACTTAAACCGGTCCTCGATATCGCCAACTTTAATTTAACATAATGAATGAAATATGAATGTGACCTAGATCGTACCTGTACCAAAGTCGTACTGTAGCTTTGTATTATGCAAAAACTTAGAGTTTCTTTATATATAGTAGTAGGTATATAATAATGCATTCTACATTCTATATTCATATATACTTAAAACAAATGTGAACGATATTAGAATGGGCCCTGCCCCGACCCGGGCAAGCTTTTATCATTTCAAGATACAACGTAGGTAATACGTATGCGCGTATTTAATGTGACGTATGACGTATACAACATAGAATCTACTTTTCCAGTTTGTTATACAAAAGAATTTCTGCAACAGAAATTCTTTAAACTGTAAACCTAAATTCTAAATCTTACTTATGCAAGGTTTATTAACTCTGCCTAATAAGGTCGGATATTTTTTGTTTCAACTAATAAGTACAATTAAATGATTCGAGTCGGCAGACATGTTGTGATACGAGTACGAGTGTCGTAATGGCGGCAGATCGACGTATAAAAATTATAAGCTGGCGTGAGCACGTTTTCGTCCAAGAGGTAGCGTCAAATACGACATACCGTTTAGTTTTTACCGAAAACTAATCCATTTCGGTGTCGCTACTATGTTAGCAATAGTTAGGTACTCTGAGATTTGTGTAATTTTCCATCATCTTTCCCAAATCTTTAGCAGACAATCTTATCTCCTCATTTGATCGTTATTTTTTATCATTATATCGTAAATAATTTTAGCGAAATTTATAAGATTCATTGAATTTAAAACGACGTTGATGCATTGAACATCAGAATAAGAACCAGTACTCTGTATATTTTCTTTAATCATAGAATTAGTACAAGCATGAGTGCTTCAAAGTAGATTACATTTAAGTTTTAATACTAATTACTAATTAAAATGGTATGTAACGTAAAGAGACTTAAAATACTTTTGAGTTTCTGTTCTACATAGTTTTCATTTTTCTTGCAACCAGTCCTCTTGCCTACTGACGCTTCTCTTGATTATAATCAATACTGAAGAAGCAAAGTAAAACTATTAATGACATTGAAATTGAAGGCGCATGAAATCATCATTTAAAAATAATACGGTATCTCCCGTACCATTTCGCAACGCACCTGGCCGACCGCGCCGGCGTCCACGTCTGCTGAGGTGTGCTGCCAATACTTACACACTTATAGATATGTAACGTCTTCTAATACTTTATTCGATCCGTATTTCAATTAAACTATTACATAATATCTAGATCAATTAACAGTTTCCATCTGGGGTCAGTTACGTGATCATAGTATCAACATCAAGCTATATCCGCATTTGAGTAAATCTATTTTGCACTGCTTACGTTACTATGTTAGTACGTTTCCATTAATGGTAAACATGATTCATGGAATTAGTACAAGCATGAGTGCTTCAAAGTAGATTACATTTAAGTTTTTATACTAATTACTAAATTGGTAATTATTATGACATCTAATCTCACTAGAGATTCTATCAATATACTCTAAGAAATTTTTATTAGATTTATTTAGTATTTCGTCATTTATGTAGCTCATGAACATTAACAAAATAAGTTGATTAATTAAATAAATATGTAATTACAATCAATAATCAATATACATATTATTGCAATAAGGATAAGTTCTTTTGAAAGGAAATCTAGCGGCAACATTTGTATTTCTGACTGACTATTTAGTAGCAAAATATCTCCAAGCTCCCTTCAGAGGAACGGACGTTAAATTGTTAGTTTGGATAAACCCAATTGATAGCAATATATAAACAGTGTATACAGTTAACCTTTAGTCACTTACAGTATACATTCAAATTATCATCAATTATCATTTCAAATTATCATATCAAGTTTAAAATTTATCAACATCTATCCAGTGGTTCCCTCATGATGCGGTCACAAGAAAGACAGACAAACAAATATTTTAAATACTATAGATTTGATCTCTGTTTCGATAAAGATAATCCTAACACTTCTTCAATTCAATTCTCTCAACTATACTACTAATAATTCGTAGATAACACTTCTTTATTTTGTTCTGATTGACGTCAAATGTTTGACAGCTAGAGGGACATTTAATTTAGAGTTTTACCGACCAATCTCACTCGTGTCTTCTCCATTCTACGTGACATTGGCGAAGTAATCTGTGCTCAACTGGCGCGCTTTGATGTTATTAACAATAGAATTTAATTGAATTTAGTTTATGTGTACGGAAAATGAGATGTGTAGTTTTTAATATTTTTCTTGACAATATTGTCATTTTTTTCTTAGAAAAAAATAAGCCGTACCTATTGATCGAGCCATCCTCAAGTTTTGCGCTTAGCAACACATTTAGCTTTTTATTTATAATTATATACATATGTAGATTCATTATTTGACTTCAGAATCTATGTATGTGGTTTACAAGTTTCTCAGTATAGATTGTTATTGACAGAATTATATATTTTTTTTTTATATTTTAACTAACATTTATATTTTAATTTATTTCAGTGGCGATGGAGGAAGAAACTACGGATCTCCCAGGTACAGACGGGCTAGCGCCGAAACAGCGGCACCAAGCGAAACACCGTGAACTATTTCTCTCACGGCACGTGGAGACGCTGCCCGCCACACACATACGGGGCAAATGTACCGTCACACTCCTCAACGAGACAGAGTCACTGCTCAGCTATCTCAATAAGGATGTGAGTATGTACCGCACAAAGGAGAACACAAGACACTGGTTTTTAATTGTTATATATTATAATAGTTTTATTTTACTACTCTTTTTTTTTTTTGCTATTTTTGCAAAGTTATATCACTTATAATGTACGAAATTTTAATTTCGAGGCTTAATTTTTTTTTATTTTAACTACAAAATTACCTAATATATGTATAATTGTATATTGTAATTATATTCTTGCAATAATATGTAGCCTTGATGTATGGGAATAAGTCTCAAACATATTATTAGAAATCTTATGAACAGATTAACAATAAAGGTGTACCTAAATGTTACTTAAAACTATTGTAACATAATTTGTATAAATTTAAATTATAACAAACGGCATATTGCGGCACAGTGTTTCAAGTTTTGCAATGGTTACTGCGCGCGTTCAATTTCTGCATGGGATTAATCTTTATATTACTTACATTGACCATGGATGTTTTATGCTTTTACCACGATCAAAAGCCGCTGCCCTATTAGATATCTCAATATAGGCCGAAAGTTGATTATGGAGTGCAAGATGTTTAGGTTCTTTTTGTTCATCATGTTTAGGGAAAGTGAGAGTTTCTATACTTATTGTTTATAGTAAACTAGCGAATGACCCTCGCGATTCTTCTGATACAGTCACAGAAAGAAAGACAGTCAAAAATTCTAAGATCTATAGATTTGGCCTCTATCTATAAAAATGACTCTTTCAATAACATTTTCCAAAAAGTGTTTAAAGTACAGATTCGACTAGGTTAAAATTATACTGTCTATATATGTATAGCTATAAGACAATATTAATATAGATAGTTACATATGTACATATAATATGTTTTCGTTCGACTGCGTCCGGTACAGATCGTAACTCCAATAATATTCCATCTACGCCAACTAATAAGGAAATGAGCATGCACTTGCCGACTATCTCGTATCGCTGTCCGAGCTTCCTGTTTGCTTATAACGAACGCCATATAAAGATTGATATTTAAATTTAATCATATTATTACAATCGAACATTTTGGATCACGTTGAACATTAAAAAACTTGGAAATCTCTCTTAAAAAGCCAACTTATTTTAAATTTTAATATGGATGGATATATCAATTTCAATACTGTTAACTAATTTGGTAGTTTATTGTTTATATTACTGATTATTACATTTACTCGTAAAATTATTTTAGGTGATAATTTTAATTTTGCTATATCATATACGGATTCTAATTTAATTAAACATGCAATCTTCCGTCTGATAATTGCAAAATGCGAAATATTTACGTCTTTATCTTTATTAACACGTTTATGTGTTAAAATTGCTTAAGCTGATTTTGAGAATGCTGAATCGAATATTTTTGAAATTTATCCAGAGAAGATGGTATGGGGAAAATATGAATTAGAAAAACCTGTTTGGTAAATCGCGCTTATCGCTTTATACTATGATAGCTTTATAATATGATATGATTCGCTATAAGGCCGATATTAAGTAATAAATTATAATAGCTGACTTAGGTATGTGAGAATTTTTTAGTAATTGTGAAACACAAAATTTGTGTGCAGTCCACATTAAATAATTGTTTGCAGTGGGAAAAATAATGTATTGTTTCACTTTTTAACTTCTCGTACATACTACACTATAATAAAATGTACAAAAATTATATTTTTGTTCGTTCGTTACAGAATTTTTTAATTAAATTGTTTGATATCATATTTTAATACACGTAATCTCTTTGTTTCAGGACGCATTTTTTTATTGTTTAGTATTTGATCCTTCACAAAAGACTTTATTAGCAGATAAGGGAGAAATCAAAGTTGGAAGTAGATATCAGACTGAAGTAACTAATTTATTAAAAGAAGGTAAGGTTAATTAAAATTAATAAAAAAAAAACAAATTTATGCTATAACGTACCAATTACATTACAATCTTTATATTTGTATAAAATGTATATTGTAAGTCGTCTTTAAATGTTCCACCAGAATCAAAAACTAGACGAGGTGTATTTCTTTGCACGCACTTAAGGAAATTGTGAGACAACTGAATACTAAATATGAAATGACAAAAGCATCTGAACTTAGAAATATACACCTAAAGTTAAGTTTATAGATTATGGAGTTACATTCACTAAAGTGCCTTTTTTGAATCTACTAAAATAATAAATACATATATATATTATTGTAATACGTAGAAGTGACTTTTGTCATTTACGTTTTTACGGAAGTATTTAGGAGATTTATATTGTAATATAAATTTTTCATAGTTAATACTTCTCTTATTAAAAATCTTATGAAAATCGTTGCAGTACTTTCTTATACTAAGTAGCCTGATTATATATTTATAATATTTAGTGATAGAAATTAATTGTTTTTTTATTGTGTTATATTAAGTGACTTTATAAAAGGTACTCTCATGGTTCCTTAACTACATAAATTGCAAAAGCCACTTTAACAATTAGCAACTAATACTAATATGTATAATGTAAAGATACTAAGTTTTAAAGTTAAAGATGCAAAGTATGCTTTGAAATACTTAAATGTTTGTTTGTGAACTTTTACGCAAACATTACTGATCGGATTATGATGAAACTTAAAAGAACCGTGGAATTAAATTTGTTTTTATAAAATTAAACTTTCCTTATATTGTGATAATAATTTATTAATAAATATATGTTTAATAAGTAATACATTGTTTTTAATAATAACAAAACTTTGGTGAAGGCGAGGAGGACACACGCAAGAGCAGCGAGCTGGAGACGCTGGTGTGGACGCCGGCGCACGGCCTTTCCGACCGGCAGATAGACCAGTTCCTGGTGGTGGCGCGCTCCGTGGGCACGTTCGCGCGCGCGCTCGACTGCTCCTCCAGCGTCAAGCAACCCTCCCTGCACATGTCCGCCGCGGCCGCCAGCCGCGACATCACCCTCGTGAGTAGCCTGATTGCCCTGACATAGACAATTCAACCTATAGACGACGTTTTACAGGGGATACGCTTTCGCCAAGGTTTGGCAGTGACACTGCATAACAGCGGGTCCAGCCCCTTTACGTACCTTTCTTTCGTAGATAAATTTACATAACATTATCTCGCTCTGTCATTAGCACGTGTAAACTGTTCGACATGTGTTTGAACGAGCCAATGACAATTCGACATGTGTTCGAACGATCTAATGAAAAATAGCCTTCCTCCCCTGCACCCCGCCCCGTTTTGACGATTTTGTTTACGTACTAAAATTAATGGAAGCGGAGTCATATTATGTTGAATTGTCCGTGAGCCGTGACCTTGAAAAACGTCCAAAACTGCGATTACACAACCGTACCGACCAATACATGCTGTCTCTTTCACTCCCGAGTAATACTAAACGTTCGTTCTCTTTCACTCAAAATGACAGAATATTATTTCAATGTGAATACAATTTAGAGTGATCGGAGTACTGTAGGGCCCTTCTTACTTTTAGCTCGTTACTTGATTGTATGTGCTTAGTCTAGCCACTTGTTCTCAAATGGTGGTCCGCGGAACCCTGGGCATCCGAGTTTAATCCTACAGTTAAATAAACGTCACGCATGAAGCTTAATTGTACCATTGTACTTAGTCTAATCAGTGGTTCTCAAATGATGGTCCGTAGAAACATAGTGGTTCGAGTTCTGTCTGACAGTGAAATAAAACGTCAGACATAAAACCTAAGTTGAGTGCCATTACCTTAATATGTAAAATTCCCGTATTCATGATGTTGATCCAAAATCAAGTTATTGAATTTTAAGGTTTTTTTTAAATGGTTAGTTTGTTTCAACTGGTTTTTTTATGGAAAAATTAACGATTTTCATATCTTAGAAGGATTTCGGGGAAACTTTAAGTAGAGTTTTGGTACACTAAATATTATTAGTATAATGCTTTTTTTATAATTAGTGTGAAAACCGCAATAAAATGAAAGGTCTAAGCGTACATACGACGGAAAACAACTTTGTTTTATACTATGTAGAGATAATAATTTTATAAAAGAAAACTTACGAAATGATTGTTCGATTCGAGATAATAAAATTTACACGCGCTTAATTGCAAACAATAAAAATGACATGAGTTTTATGCGTGGTAATTAATTTCAGGGGCATTTATAAATATATACTTGTCCATACTCCATTGTTGATCGAATTATATGCAACACAACATGAAATTGTAAAGAATATATCATCAGAACAGTACTCAATTAATAATGACACTCGTTAAAAGTATGACTTTCTATTAATTTTAATAAACTTTATTTAGAAAAGCTTGTTGCTTTAATTTAACATAATGATTTTGGATGGATTTCGATTTTGTCACTCTCCCGAGGCAAAAGTTGAAACGTGGAAACAAAAATTAAAAACTAATTTACTAAAAAAATCTGAAACTTATTATATTTATCTAATAAAGTGTATTTTATATTTGTTTTGATTGGATTTTAATTAATGTTAGGCAAATTATAATTTATAAATAAACTCCACTCAGATTTATTCCGTAATAGTGCGTTAAATAAAGTTTAACACTCTCCAGTACAATTTCCGATGAACATCGTCGATGCTTTATCTTATTTTTAAATTTTATATTAAGTTTAAATTCTTATATCTTGCATGTATGTCTTGAGTATGAAAATTTGATAAATGAGCTGTCATTCAATACATATTGATGACGCGGTCATAGGACATGTGACGATTAATGTTTATTTATAAATTGTTCTTATAAATAATACTATACTGTTTGTGAGAAAAGGACAACAAATCTTTGTACGTATATATGCACGTGTTGAATCCTTTTGAACACCCCACTGCTGGGCGCAAACTTTTCTTATGTCAGACTATCATGCCATATTCCACCAGCTTGCCAAGCACATCTGAGAGACATGTAGACTTTTTCCGTAACCGCAAAATAAATGGTAATAATTAAACAAATATAATGGAGCCCCCCAATAGAGCCCTCTATTAAATTTATAAATAGATACTATGTTTAGGGAATTCGTAAATCACTTTTTTATTTGAATAGCTGAATAACTGATTTATTTGAATTTTTATTTGAATAGCTCCAGCAAATTTTTGTCCCAACCCAATCTCATTCACAACCTCCGGCGTGTGTACCTACTTAAAATACTCGGATCACTGTTTATTTTTTTTCAGAAAATAGTTGATATGAAAAATTAATTCTAGTATAAACATATCAAATATTGCTTAACACATACTAAATAGTATAAAACTTTCGCGAAACAGTTCCACGCGATGGACACGCTGCACAAGTCGGGCTACAGCATAGAGGCGGCGCTGTCGTCGCTGGTGCCGGCGTCCGGGCCCGTGCTGTGCCGCGACGAGATGGAGGAGTGGTCCGCCTCCGAGGCCAACCTGTTCGAGGAGGCGCTCGACAAGTACGGCAAGGACTTCGCTGATATACGACAGGATTATGTGAGTTGCCACATATACAGTGCTAGTAATAATGCCTTCCGACCGATTTCGGTCACGCGGTTAATCTCCTTGAGACTATCCTGCTAGCCGATCTGAGCAGGAGAAATCATAGAGTACATTCAAGTGCACTCTCCATTTACTCTAAATCCCATTGGACGATATTTTGACATGATAAGTGAGAGTTAAGACGCAGGAACAACTGCTTTACGTACTCTCTTAAGCATGAGGGTAAAACAGCTTTGAAGAGTCCTAAACAGAAATACTCAATAACTTAACTTGAATCGAACCGGGATTAGGACCAAGGACCTCTAGTCTGTTGTAGTACATGTTAGCTCCTAAACAACGGGGTAGTTTTATTATACAGTATTATTATTTTTAACACAACTGGCACAATATCACATGAGTAAGTACAGAGACAAAGCTTCAATAAATCGGTTTGATCATATAAAAACCTTAATTAAATAATGAAATATTTATTACAATATAACACATCTGGTTTCAGTTGCCATGGAAGACGCTAAAGAATCTAGTGGAGTACTACTACATGTGGAAGACGACGGACCGCTACGTGCAGCAGAAGCGCGTTAAAGCGGTCGAGGCAGAGTCCAAGCTGAAGCAAGTGTACATTCCCAACTAGTGAGTGTTTGTACCGACACACAATTATCCATTTATATTATTTTTATTTTGCCCCTTTTCTTATATTACTTTGTTTAAAAATATCTTCAAGTTTCTTTTTGCTTTTTCAATATATGTATAAATAAAAAGGGTCATAAATTCTATGACATTTATATTTCTGTAATGTATGAATGTGTACAATTACAGCAACAAGCCAAACCCGGCGCTAATATCAAACACGAGCGCGGCTAGCAAGGGTGCCGTGCTCAACGGCGGCACCAACGGGACAGCCGCCGTCGCGCCCAGCCTCTGCGCCTCCTGCCAAGGTACATATAGAGTATTCAGACAAATGACAAATTAACTTTAAAATTAGCATATAACGTATTTTGCTTGAGATTATATTATATCTGATAATCATTCTGAATTTGTGTATATATATATATTCAAAAAAAGCTAAAATAAAATGCAGAAGCATTTAATTCTTATTGTTAAGAGCTCTTTGTTTACTCTATGTTTTATTCATTTCAGTGACAAATTCAAACCAGTGGTATGCTTGGGGTCCACAGCATTTACAATATAGATTGTGTGGCTCTTGTTGGCAATATTGGAAAAAATATGGAGGTCTCAAGGTATATATCATATTATCTAAATATTACCTTATATAGATTATAGAGTATTTTTGTCTCTGTATATTTCCAGTACAAATGAGAGTATCAAAGAAATAGTAAGCTTTGCTCAATCAATAACAAAAGTGTGCATTGTGTAACTGTCTCGGTGACTCCAAATCCTAGACCCTAAGATCGAGTCTCGAGTCGGGTCGGGTCAAGCTAAGTTATTGAGCCTTTATTTTAAAAAAAACACGTCAATAAGCACGTCCTGATCTCTCACCGCGAATGTCAAATCGTCGTCAAAATTAGCGTGCTCTTTTAGTCTGTATCATAACTAGGGATAGGTCAACTGTACGCGATATTCTCCCGCACAGTTAGTTGGCTAGTCTCAGTGAGATTATCATTATTTAATATGAATTTAATGAAAGAGGTTCTATGGTTTGCTACTTTCTGTTTATGGGCGCAGACAGCGGGCGTGTTCGGCGAGAGCGAGGCGGAGGCGGCGCGCACGGTGCGCGCCGAGGGCGAGGAGACCGCGCTCTCCGTGTCGCACCGCCCGCACCGCTGTACCGTTATTAATTGTGCTAAGGTATGCGTGTGCTATTTAATCAATATATATATTAAATAATGTGGGTGTTATTTAATTTTGTAGTTCAGGTAGACAGGTGAAGACATGAAATTGAACACGATAATTTTTTTCTTCGTATGTCACTTTTTTGTTAATACCGAGGGCACTTTAATTAACTTTAAATACGTATAATATGTAAAATCGAATTTTATTTCACTTATGTTATACAATATATTCATTTATCATTTAATGTTAATATAGTTAATAATTTAATCAATAAATATTTTATTTCTCTTAAATAGTTGAACTATTTATGCATGTGTTGGTTACCTGTCCGGTGCAGGAGTTCAAGCTGCGCGCGCACCTGGCGCGGCACGTGGCCACGGCGCACGGCGGCGCGGGCGAGGGCGCGCGCCCCGTCATGAAGACGCGCGCCGCCTTCTACCTGCGCGCCTCGCCCTTCACGCGCCTGGCGCGCCGCCTCGCGCGCGCGCTGCGCCGCCCGCGGCACTACGCGCGCTCGCCCTTCTCGCCCATCAACCTGCACCAGGTCAAGCACGAGTGTGAGTACACCTCGCTCGCTGACTGTTCTTTCTGTTCAATTCATAGCTACAAAGTTCTATGAATCTCTTTGTACAGTGTAATCGTGGTAAATAAAGAGTCTTAGAAATTGTAGAAAAGATATACAGTGATTTTAAATTCAACTCAAAGGCCACAAACAGAGGATAGTCTTTTGGCTTGGCTTTTTATTAATTTAGCTATTAATAAAAAATTATAAAGTTAGGTTGACAGAAATAAGTAACAGTTCACTTCTGCAACAATGTATTTGCTTCACTTTGAAAAAATGTATTGTCTGTTGGTAATGCAAAATCTGTATATTTTAGATATGGTATTTACTGATTGTATAAGATACTTTAAAATGTATATATGATTAATTTAAGTGTAATTTTAAAGGTACGATAGCGATGGCGGGCCTCGGCGCGGGCGCGGAGATGCGCGTGGCGGGGGGCGCGGGCGCGGGCACGCCGCGCGCGCGCGGCGCGGTGGGCGCGGTGGCCACGCGCCTGGCGACCGCGCTGGGCACGGCGGCGCCGCGCGCGCAGGACTGGCTCACGCTCACGCCGCGCGACCGCATGCCCGCGCCCAACCACGTCGCCTTCCCCAAGCCGCCGAAGGCGCCCGGTTAGATGCTCTAGCTTTTTATACTTCTATTTGCTATTTGATTTTTTTTTCTAAGTACATTTACTTTTTTAATTTAAAAAAATAAAGTAAATTATTGACGATCGGACGATTTACGAAATTAGAACTATAATATAGCAAATGAATTGTTTTTTTTTTTACAACTCACACGGTATTCTCATAAACGAAGAAATTATTATTTTGTTAACAATAGCGCTGTGTAACAGAAATAGAATTAATCATTTTCCTAAAACATAAATATTTACATAATCTTTTATGAATATTTTGTAATATCTCAAAGGGTTTAGGCAGTGTTTTCGTTGAAAGCTCCCAGACGGCTTATTTTTTCCGACACCTCAAACCAATATCATTATATTTTAGCCAATGTATACAAAAACATGACAAATTATAAACTAAAACCTTCCTGGAGAACCATTCTATCCATTGGTGAAAACTGCATGAAAATCGGTACTGTGGTTTTTGAGTTTATCGCGAACGGACAGACAGACAGACGTAGCGGAAGACTTTGTTTTATAATACGTGTAGATAAATAATATCAAGAAGTTATAGCGTGATGTCCTCCCCCAGACGGCAGCCTGATGTACGAGCGCGTGGTGTCGCGCGCGGAGCAGGAGGCGCGCCGCAGCGAGGGCGCCGCGCCCGCGCCCGCCGCGCCGCCGCACGCGCTGGCGCCGCCCGCCCTCAAGCGCCGCGCCTACGACGACATCAACGGCCTCGACAGTCAGTATCCGCTACTATGACTATTCTGTCTCTCCTTCGCACTATTTCTCTCTCTCTCTCTCTCTCTTTTTCTATCTCCCTCGCTATGCCTCGTGCGCTACTACGTACTTATTTTTTTTTATTTATATATTACACTGCGTACTCGCTCTCTCGTGAGCTATGGTTTTTTAAGTATTACTCTTATAGTAATTAATATATAACCTTATAGTAGTAAGATTGATCTTTTGATGTACTCTGAGTTATAAAAAATATCCCAGAAGATAATGCAGCAAATCATAATAATTTTCATGTTTATACTTTTTTTCTTATTTATGATCACTAAAATTAACAAATATATTATTATATAGTAATTATAAATTCGTTAAATAATTTGATGTAAATTCATATTAGATTGAACAATTTTTACTATTTCTAATTTCCATGATTACTGAGTAAAGTTCATTTAGAGCACCCTCAATGAACACCTCGCAACACATCTCTTATGCTTTATGTTGCTCTCCGTCTTATAATAAGCTTTTATTCCTTCAACTTTTTCGAATATTTTTAAATATTCTATGTCAATATCATCTTACACTATTAACAATTAACAACAATAGATTTTTATTTCACTTCTGAGTTAGTATTTGAACTTTGACATAGTTATGAGAATGTGAATTAAATCAAAAGTACAAGCTTAATATTAGTATTTTTGGAAAATATTAATGAAATATAAAATAATTAAAAATAAATAATAATTTACTTAATCTCGATATTCATATCTCTAAATGTAATTTTTTCTGATATTTGAAAAGGCATTCTGAAATTTCTTATGAAATGTAATAATTTCTATGAAATGATATTTCTCTTTTTGTGCTGCTTTATTTTATCGGAGTAGCAACAGGTTTGAAGTCACAACAACATTTATGCCAATAAATTATTTTTTTATGATTGTATTCATTTCCCACCCCTATATTTATTATTATTACACAGGCCAGCATTACTGTAAGTCAAATTCCAATAAATGTTGGGTTATTTTTCTAAACATTTAGGTTCTTTGCAATGCGAAATCATTTAAGGAACACCTAAGGGAGGTAAATTTTTTAGGTTTTTTTTTAGGTTTTAGGTTCCTAAATTGATAAGTATTGTATGTCTAAGGTATAAAGAAAATTTTTATACTTTACTATGTGTATTTTTTATTAAAAGAAAATTACCCCTAAACTATTTCACTTTAAATGTGTCTCTTGGTCATACTGATAAATTATTTGGTAATTATTGGGTACACCATGCTCAAGGGACGCATATAGTTTGAAATGATACAATTCATGCGATTATCAGACAATTTACTCTGATAAATCTGAATCGTATCGTTTCTGTTGTCGTTGTCGTATTCCTAGTGCGTGTTACGTGTTAGCTAGTCTAGTGCATGAGTGTGCATGTGGCGAGGTTGTAACCAGCGTTCGTGGGTTGCAGGGGGTGCGGGCGCGGGGGGTGCGGGGGGCGCGGCGCGCGAGGCGCTCGCGCCGCCGCCGGCCAAGCGGCCCAACAAGCACCCGGCGCCCATGCAGCGGCCCTCGCGCGAGCAGTACGCCGCCATGTGTGCGCGCGCGCAGGCCACCGGACAGCCGCTGCCCGCGCATGTCTTTACTCATGTACGTACTAGCTTTGTATTTAACAATAACTATGGAATATTTATAGTTTCATTTATATTTTTCATTTAAAAGGATATTGCTTTTAGATTTTTTTTACTAAATATTTTTAATTTCAAAATAGCTAAATGTGTTGGGTGTGTTATTACTTATTAGCCATCCGTATGTCGTTTTCGTCGTTCTAATCGATTTCTTTTAACAATGCCGGATATTTTACAGTATAATTAGTATATTGAGATGAGATGATTTTAATATATTAAATAAATTTGCAATTTCTCAACCCTCAACTATTGCTATTTGCTAAGTACTTCGTGGAAAATTAAAGTATTTTGACTAAGCCAAGAATCGAACCTAAACCTTTTTAAAGTCATTCGAATATATGATATTTGGTGTTCACTTTAACACTTTAATTTATTTATCAGAATACAACATTTATCTTTCATTAATACATACGCAACAACATACATACAATTTAAATATTTATTTCCATTGTTATTATTCAGTAACACGTAAATACTAATTTATTGTTTACAACAGATAAATGGTAAACCTACAAATTTGACCGGTCGCGGGGGACGGCGCCACGTCATCCCGTGGATGGAAGCCCCCGACGACCTCTACTTTAGAGCCACCGAGATCGCCAAGTATGTATAATTAGCATAATTATACTTTAAAATTATTTATTTTTGTATCTTTTAATAATCACGTTAGGTTTTATATTTAGTAGATACATAATTGAAGGGTACAGTGGCAAAACAAGGAATGTTACAAAATTATTATTTTTTTAATTTTCATTGCATTCTATAGTACATGGCAAAATCTAAATGTTCCCATCCTTTTCAACTATTTCATTTTTTTGGGGCATTCCTTGTTTTACCCGTGTACCCTTCTATTATTCTAAGATTTTATTCGTCGCTTCTATATTGAGTTGTTTTTATTACAATATTCATAGACGACATGCCTATTCATAATAAATAAAGTAAATTTCAACTTTAACTATTATTTTACCGTGGTAAATATGTGTGTATGTTAAAAGTGCATAATACGTGAATCAACGATTTATAATTTTACAATACAATCTGCATAATAATTGACGATACATATAATAATGTCTTTCTGATTGATTGCGGCCACGGCGGCCAATCACATTGAGATAAGCCACTTGCGCAGGAGATATTATAGTGCACGAGTGTACGCGCAGACACAGGGGCACTCTCTATTCCATACTCTGATGGCTCGTCACGTGCGAGACACCAGTGAGAGTTAACACGCGGGGCCGACTGCTTTACGTGCCCGCCGAGGCACGGTTGTATAAGGGTCTATCCGCACACAACAGTGCAGGCACAGTGCCGACACGTACCGATTAGTAACGTACGTTCGTGTCAGTGTAAAATGATATTGTAGCATACATTTTGTATGACACTAATCGTACTCGTCAGTGACAGTGACGTTCAGTGATGTCAGTGTATTGTAATTTAATATTTTATATATTTTAATGCACGGAACTGTCGGTACTGTTGTGTGCGGATAGACCCTAACATCGCCAACTTCACAACTCCGAGGTGTTAACTAAACTTCGACGTACCCGCTTAGTTTGACTTAGCATATAATAATGTAAATGTCCCGTATGTGTGGTCCCGCAGAGCGGCGCGACGGGGCCTGAGCGGCGGCGAGCTGCGGCGCGGCGCGCGCGCGCCGTGGCGGGCCATGCGCGGCGCGGGCGCGGGCGCGGGCGCGGGCGCGGGCGCGGGCGCGGGCAAGGCGGCCGCGGCGCCGCTGCAGCTCGTCATCCTGGACTGACAGCAGCCGCCGCGCCCGCCGCGTGCCTACACCATGGAGGCGCTGCTCGGCTGAGCCGCCCGCTGTACAGAGCTCGTGTACATACGCGACACCGACCGACCGCGAAGATTGTATTTTTGGTAATCGAATCGCCGACGACGGATTCTGTAGATAATATTTTAAACTATATTGTTCTTATGTGGTTTGATCTGGCGATGAGCAAATAATGTATTTGATACATAAAACGATATGTAAGTCTATTTCATTCGGAGATTCATTGTAGGATAATTTACAATTTTTTTCATAAATAAAGCACAAATTGGAATACTGCGTATTTTATTTCTTGATCAGCTTTTTATTTATTTTCCCACCCTCTGTTATAATGAAGATTGTGTGTTAATACAATGTATAATATAATTACCAATTTTTGTGTATTATAATTTAAAATTAAAACGAATGAGAGATTAATTTAATTAAAAAATGTACTTAAGTAAAATTTTTAAATTTTCATGAATTCAAAAATACGCTCTTTTGTTAAAACAAACGATGGATTCATTTGTTCAATCAAACATTTCCTAAAATAATTTACCTAAGAGTCTTTCTTCCTCTTGTGTAGAAATTTAAACTGTTCTATCGAGTGGCCGCCATCTATAGAACAGTTTAAATTTCTTAACATTAATCTTTCTTAACATGTCGTTAAAATGTTTAATCACAGTCAAATCATCTTTTACTAAATAAAACTCATAGTATTTGATTTATCTCGTACAGTTTTAACATCTTTTACAAATTTTAATAACTTCTCAAACGATGACGTCATGTGCATAGCTGACGCCATTCCATGTGTGATATAATGGCTGTTAGTAGGTAGTGTTTGAGCAACTCAAGTACCAGCGGGATTTTCATTTTTCCCTTTAAAATTAACTGAAACATTTCCAATTGTATAAATAACAATACGTTCATATCGTCGGCGTAGATGGAGAATATAGATAGTTATTTTAACTCAATTTTTATAGTGTCGAGATAATCGTGATTTTTTTTTATGTATGTTTATTATTATTTTGAGATAAACTCTTACGCATACATTTTTATTTCAAGGCACATAATATAAAATAGATCGAAATTTAATAAAATCGTTTTGGTATTTTAAGATACCTTTAAAATGAAAGTCGATTTGAAGTAAAAAAAAAAAATTATTTATCGGTTCACATGAGAAACCATTTTTATTATACCGAGAATACATAATGTCCCAGTATAAATATATTGCGAATAATTTGTAGGAAATTACAATATTAGCTGCAGTAGTTTGGAAGTGGCTGTGGCCTATGTACAGACGGACATAACTAAATTATACATGTTTCGTTTTTGTCATTTGGTTACAGAACCCTAAAACTACTACTATAAGCAGACTACATCTATTGACTCCCGAAGGTACTGTTTTTGTTATACCAGTTCACTACCAAGACCGGCAGTCTCGACGTAGTCATCGATTTGTGTCTTTATAGCGTAATAATTGTCAATGAAAATATTAAAATCATTCATAATTACGGCATAACGACAAAAATCTATGATATACTAATTGAAGACTGCCGGCCCAGTTCCTAATTATAGCTAACTATGCTAAATAATATGTAGGTATACAGCTTATTCTAGAACGGTGATCCTTCTCGACCCATTAAAATGAGTTTGATTGAAATCTGTTTAGCTAGCCAATAAAAAAGGTAAGGCAGGCAGAGGTCTATTTGACTTTTGTAATCCAATAACATTCTAACACTTTCTAATTGAACTTGCTTTCACACCGCTCGGGTGTCTAAGAGTAGCCGAAGTTAGTCATAGACTGTAAACGAGTGTGTGCCCATTCAATATGCAAATCCGTTTCAGCATGATAGTCACAAATACAAAAATACTTTCTCGGTTATAATATAATATAGTAGTCAGAATGATTGGGAGTGAAGTTGTAGTAGTAATAGCTTGTGTATAGTAGTTTTCTCGTGATGCGTTCCTAGACAGACAGGCAAAAATTCTATAAATTCTATGTCGATACGATTGACTTAATATATAATTATTTAGATATAAAGGATTTATAAAAATACACAATGTTTCCACTTCCTCTCTATCTTGAAGGCTACTACGCCTTTAATCTTTCCCTGAAATCGTATAAAATAAAACTGCACATTTTAAAAAGTTATATTTATTCGAGTACATAACTACATTCTTAATATAAATGGATAATAACTATTATTCCGCATGATAAATATGTTTTAAGTGGATTTTAAGACACCTGCGTCGTCACGTCTCAGTTATTTGAAAAGCGCTATCACATACATTACAAATACACGTTTGCATAGAAAAATATTTCACTTTGCAATAACAGTAGCTAACACGTCGCGGGCGGGATGCAACTGAGTTTATAATTTATAAAGCCCTACACTTTAAAGTAATACTTGATGGCACATATCTGTACTTGTTGTATTAGATTTTTATTTTTATCAAAACTTTTACACTACACGATAAAATTGGTAAAATATTTAACGTTACATAAAAGAAAGATTAAACTTATATTTAAGAAATAGTACAGATTTAATCTATATATATCCCAATTCACTAACATTAAATGCTCGGCCGTTCGTTGTCACTTAATTTTAAATGGAGAAATAGATAGGTACTATAGAACGAAAAAAAAGTGATTTTTACTTGTATTACTTCCACAAAAGATTGTTAGTATCAAAGTAAAACAAGCTAACTTAAATTAATATTTACAAATTATAGTGAGGAAATAAACGAAAAAAAAAATATGTTTACGATGTTCCCATAAAAAAAAACTTAAAATTCATGATGCTCTTACTGTGAAGAATACATAAATTATTATACGAAGTGTTTTGACTACAATTATTTATTAGAGCGTAAGCGTAGTAGTCATTAAAGTTAAATGAAGAAACATATCGTGTTTTATTTAAAAGTTATACAGAAACTGTAAATTTTACAAAAGGTTTTGTGCGAAGGACATCAGCATAATAATCAAATTACACCGTAGAAAGTTACCACTTTTCACATAAATTAAGATATCATCAGGACTTGTTTTGAGCATACATTTCCTTCTAATCCATCATCACTCGCATAAAAAAATAATCTTAGAGATACTATTTATAGTCAGCATTACATAATATATTAAACGTGATTTTCATACAAAGACCCGACGCGCTCGGGTCCTCGATACGAGATTCACATCGCTACTACTTACAGCAGTACCTATAGAAGAAAATATATACGATCCAATGATCTATTTATTATCAGTCTAAAACGAAAATGATCGAGAATTATAAATGTCAGTTCCATCCCAAATACAACGTCTATAAAAGTTGTTCCCTAGCTTTACTCAAGAGTTTAATTGAGCAGGTTCTATTACGGCTACATTTACACTAAGTCAACTTTGTTGGCGGACAGTGGCTCGCTCCGTAGCGCGGTAGTTTACAGTAGGCCTCCGATACACCACTATTTTATACAATTCCATTAATAATAAAATTACATCAGAAGTCAGTCCCTTACCGTCGTTAACCGTCCTTATTATACATAATCCCATACTAAATTGCAGTAACCTACCTCTACGTTTTAATCTCAAAGCCTTCTCGCCGCGACGCGAGAGGGCGCGACGCGCGACGCGCGACGTCGCCATAAAATACTCGATACAAAAATACTGTACAATTACAATTACTCATACTATTTGAAGGTAATAACTCCGCCGATGTATCTCGTCGTCGCCGGCTCGAAAGCTACACCCCTACATATACCATTCACAAATTATATACAATGTCTTTTAATATACATGTTCCATAAACACACATCCAAATTTGATCCCAAGAACTGTAGTCTTTAACTCGTTTATTTTCTAAATTAAATAATGAGATCGAACGTATTCATTCTTACGGGTTTCACCAAATGTGGACCGAAATATTTGTACCTAATTTGTAAACATCATATCAAAAATGGATACGGTCACGTTGCATAAACTGTACATCAAGAAATTCTTTAAAGTAATACTTCGCATTCATAAATATGATATAATATCTTCATTTGTTACAAGGCACTGATCGTTAACAATCGATAACTGAGTTTTCTTCGTTTAGACCTTAGCGACTTATCCTAAAATAATAGCCAATAATAAAATATTTACTCGTAGGTCGAATAATTCGTATGAAAATACACTCATGACTCTGCATACATACATTTATACTAAAATAACGTTATTTCAGTACACTATACATAACTCTGTAAATAGATAAATAGATCTCCTGACGATCGGATCCGCCGCAACTCTCTATAGAACATATGGTTCGCTCTCGCGCCGGTGGGTGGGATGCGATTTTTGGACTTCGACAGCGCCAATTGTTCAACGCGACTTGGAATGTTTAGCCCGACTCCGTTAAGAAAATATAAAAATATAAAATCCATATTGCAATTTAATTTAACATTCAATTAATCTAAGAGTCTTTGATTAGCTTTGTAAAGGTACGAGGCGAGTGCGCGACGCGTGCGCGCCGTCGGCCGGCGCCTCGGCGGCTCAGTGCTTCGACAGGTTCAGGGGCAAATCTGAAAGCGTCCACACAACATCCTCCGATTAATATGCGATCAAGTGAGGCATTACATATTTCTTAGATAAACTCAAATTATACTATAATGTATATCATTAAAAGATTACCAATAGACAGATCGGTCACAAGGATTGAGAGCGAACAATGGAGTGCTACCTGAAGTGGGCTCGTCCTTGGGTATGTGGTCGGTGAGCAGCGGGTGCGCCAGCGGTGCCCACGGGCCGGGCGGCGCGTAGTGCAGCCACAGCGGCGCGGGCGCCGGCGCGCGGTACACGTGCGGCACGTACGGGTAGCCCAGCAGGTAGGGCGCCGCCCACTCGTCGCGCGCGCGGTACGCCGGCGCCGCCCACGCGCGCGTGCCTGCGTACGGCGGCGTGGGCGTGGGCGTGGGCGGCCCGCGCCCCGGCGAGCCCAGCGCCAGCGCCGAGTGGCGGTGGCGGTAGCCGTCGGGGCTGGGGCTGAGGTCGGGCGAGCGCACGCCGGGCGGGTGCGGGCTGCGCGCCGGGCTCTCGTCGGGCATGCTCAGCAGCGAGTGGATGCTGTAGCTGCTCACGTTCTTGGAGACGGGCGCGTCCTTGCGCGGCGCGGCGGCCCCGCCGTTGTGCGCGCGCGCGGGCGGCGCGGCGTGGCTGGGCCCCGGCGACGGCGGGTAGGACGCCGTGCTCAGCGCCGGCACGGTGCGCGCGCGCCGCTTCGTCGCCTGGTCCTCCAGGCTCACGCGCTCCATCTCGCGCAGGATGCGCTTGCGCGGCGACACCATCATGTGCTCCTGCCGGCAGCTCGCCAGCTTCGCGTTGACGAGCACGGGGAGCGACGCCACCTTCTCGCGAAGTCGATCTATCGTCCGCGTCAACTCTTTTCGCCTTATCGCCGACCTCGTCTTCTTGTACACCCTTAACTTATGATACTGATATGGTTTTTTAAGTTTCATATGATAATATTTCTCTCTGTCGAAATCCGTCCACCTATCGTCGTCCGTTTTTGTTTTCGCGTCGGTGGGCGCATCCACGACGTCCTCGGACGCGGCGAGGTCGCCGTTGCGCCTCTTGTCACAGAGGCCGTTTGGCGGCTGGTGTCGGACGGGCGCGTGGTGAGCGGTGTCGAAGGGGCGCCGGCGCTTACGGCGCGAGGCGGCGTGTATGTGCGCGGTGAGCAGGGTGGCGGGCCTGCAGTAGTACATGGCTAGCTCTTTGGAGAGGTGGCGGCGCGGCGTGGGCTGCTTCCAGCAGTGATCCCGGTGGGAGGTGCAGGGCGACGAGTGCAGCGAGGAGTTGTCGTCGGAGAGCGAGGCGCAGGGCGGCGCGGCGTGCGGCGGCGTGGGCGGTGTGGGCGGCGCGGCGGCCGGCGGCCAGAACGTCTTGCGCGGCACCGACACCCACCCGGCGCGCTCTCCCTCGCGCGCGCTCCCTCGCACCAGCTCCAAAATGAACTTTCCATCTGCAACATTACAAACATTTGTTTAATACTTCAAACTCAGATCAAGTAAAACATAAAGAGAGAATAATCCAATAGGACAATATAAATTATACAATAATGGAAAATTATGATTTTTGGCCTTCTATTTAATAATAATTGATAACCTTTTGAAATTGCGAAAGTCAATTCATTGCACATTCTTGCTAAAATTATTATGCTGAATATAAATTTGCATATTTAAAAATTATATATTTTGGCAAGTATTTAAATTTTTGGATGACATGATATTATGATGATGATGAAAAACAAAATGGCAAGGTTAAAAATATATAAGTAAATTATTTATTAGCATTCAAAACATATATTTTTCTGTTATAACACACTATAAAGCAATAAAAAACCTATTGTTTATGACATCTTTTTGATTATAATATAAATTAATATAGAATTAATGCAATTTAAAGTAGATAAAATTGTCTAAGTATATACTGACAATTTTTTTATAAAAAAACTCATAGTTCAAAAAAAAATTAGTAAGTTGAACGCGCAAGCGATCCTTGGACGCCCTTGGCGATCCTTTTTGAAGATGTGAGTGCTTGGGTTACAGTGGGTACTGGGTAGTACTGGCTTGCTGATAAGCCCCTCATAACTCCCTGTTTTCTAGAGGTAGTATGCGTTAATGCATTTCCCAAGGATAAAAAAACATGTATATATTGTAATTTGTATATAAATAAATACCTGTTTTCCTTGGCCACGCCAGAATTTGAGAATGACTAAAGCAATTTCATTGAGGTTGTTTTTTGAGTTTTCTAACACTTTGTAGATAGTTCTTATGGAAACAAAAATTAAGAAAACTACACAAAAATTGTTTGCGGAAAACAAGGACTATTTTAAATTACTTGTTTGACAGGTACCTAGAAACGAACCCGAGCATAGCGAGAGTGAGTCTATAGTATATTTTGAATTATGTACTATATTAGTAATACATATAAATACAGCAACAAACACGGTATAAGTACTAGAAATAAGGATACACTTATAACACCCAGAATTCACCTTCAAAAAGTAAATAGATTATTTATGGGGCAAAGTGTATGCATGTGTAATAAAATTACAGTCCATATTGGGCTTGCCTTTAAAACGATTCAAATCTAAAATTAAAAATACATTACTGAATAAGGCTTATTACACCATCATGGAATACTTAGAAGATGTAAATGTGTGGGATTAATGTCTTGGTCTCACATAGGATAAATAGATAAATATTGTAATGCAATAAATATTGTTATCAAATATTTTTTGAAAAGAGCAACTGCTGAGTTTCTTGCCGGCTCTTCTCAGCAGATCAGCATTCCGAATCGGTGGTAGCTTACTCACATACTTACAGACTGACATTTAATTTAAATTCTATATTACAATATACACACGCAAAATAGGCGCTAGACGTCGAGTTGCGGATACCAGCCCGTCTAAACCTAAACCTAAACCTATATTACAATGTAAAAGTGACGATTCAAAAGTGATTGTAAAAGTTGATTTGAATAAAGAATATTTGAATTTTGATTTTCTTGAAAAGCATAATTAAAGCAATAGTGGATATAGTTGCATATAGTACACATTATGATATAGGTGTTGATTTTGGTAGCACTTGCTCTTTATCTTTATAAGAACAAACAACCTAGTATAACCTATCAATGTAACAAACATTGATTGTAGCATTTATAATAATAATAGATGATTATATTTATATACTTATTTACTTAATGGTAATGCTGTTTGTATAATTATAACAAAATAAACTCTGATGAGCCATTTTGCTGTTGTCCTTGATTTGTTAAGATCCAATATTATCTACCAGAATATTGTTCTATATCCTATCAATTTTATTACTATTTATAAAACAACTAATAATCTTTCTGTTAATTCATTCAGACAGAAATCAGCTATATGAACTGAAGTTTCATATTGCAATAAAAATGCATGAAATTGACCTGTTCCTTATTTATGTATATTGTTCTCGTTATACATTTTAAATTTCATTAATTCAAATAAGATTTCATTATAATTTATATCATTTAGAAATCAAATATATTATATAAAACAGAGAACAAACCATGGCTTGGCTTTCTTTGGCCTAACAGTAGCCATAAGAGGTATACAAGGTATACACCTCTTAGTTTACTACTTTAAATCATCCAAATCCATTACATATGAGGAAGTAAAAACACTGTACCATACAAACTTACACATTTATAGTAGTATTATTAAAAAAACTTAATTGTATGGCTTTACTGCTTTGTAAGATCTTAATATTTGTCCAAATGTTAGAAGTTCATCTTATTATCATATTTAATTATATCTTGTAACTGACACTTGCCCTAAATGTTTGTTTATAAATCAACAATTTGCTTACTTGGGTTTTGCTGCTGCCTATCAATATGTCTATATGATCATGTTTACAGAGATGCTATCACATTTCTTATGTAATATATAACATATATTTCATATAGATATTTAACATAAACAGTTTAGCATTTCAAAGCTTATAATTTATAGTTATGTTGATTTTTTCAAACTTAAAAATTTTCTTTAGTGGCCAAGTCAACAAGTATTAGTTATAACACTTGAAACCATTACAATTACCTACCTCATCTATAATTAATTCTATACAAATACTCAAATAACCCCATGAATAGTATCAGAAATAAATACATTTTGTTGGAATTTGTTTGGAAATGAAACTTGTATCAGGATGATATATTAAATATATATTATAATATTTAAGTACATATTTTTTATGATTTACACATAACTTATAGTACATTTTTTCATTTCGTTATAATACACTTTTTATTTTTGTTACTTATTACAATGATAAATTGATTATATACATAATTTGTCAATATCCAAAATGACTTTATATCTTATTTGTACTAGAGAACCTTCATTAATGTTTCCTATGAATGATACAAATGAAATACTTTATTTTTCATATTAGTGTAAGAAATTAATTAAATCATGGTTGTTTCCGCAAGGATGCACCCAGCTTCTTACAAAACAACAATAGCACAGAGGCTTGTGCACACAATTGGCAACTGCTCAGTCAAATGTATATATGTTTATCAGAGCATGAATGACTTTCTAGTTTTCTTATTGTATTGGAGCTATTCTAACATCTTAAAAAGGAGTTATTTTTAAATATATGAAAAAGTTAAGTACTGGCAATTGAGAAACCTTATTACGATATTGCAACTTAAGACTGGCTAGACCTTACTTTTAAATATGAAAAACTAATCCTACATTTACCTAGTAATGAAATCCAAATCAGGAACTACACAAACCTTTAAAAAATTTGAGTCTTCCACCCGAAGTAGCGGTAGCTGAACTGTGCACAGGAGGATCGTCATTGACACCCTTACTGCTGCTGTTCCCATTCACACCATGTCTTCTGTCTACTTCTTCTGTCATTTTGGTACATGTTGTCAGAGTTGTGTTTGTTCCTTCCTGTATATGCATTTCATTTCTGCCCGCTCATACAGCACACGAGCAACACTTTAGTCCGAATATTCTCGCCATCTTGCACCGAATAGCTACGGCAGCCCAAGACACTCCACTTGCTGATTTGCATCGACATTCAATATTTCCGTCAAAGTCCTCATCCTATTAGGGACACCTGCGCGAAGCTCGCCTGACACTCTCGTAAACACATTACCGACACGGTGACTACCGAATTTAGCCAATAAATTGATCAATTTTGTTATTCAGAACACGTTTACGAGTTTACCACTATCCTAATTATTACAAAACAAAACCGTGATGCCGGATTCCCGATTATAATCGGGCCCACGACACAACTCAATAAAAAGCTGTTCGTTTTTCAGTACATAGTTCATTCACACCCAGCATCCATTTTGATTCGTTCAAAATCCAAATATAATCGTTCATTTTGGCCACATATAAACTTGAAATCTGAATGCGTTCTTACATACGTTTAGTTATTGCTTTAACTAAACTTAAAAATGAAAAGTGAAAACCATTACGAATAGTTATTATTAATAGCTACTATTCTTTTATGCAAAACGTTTATTCACTTGTATTATGTAAATTTAAATAGAAATTAGGATTATTATAATAATTGATGTTTTTTTAAGTATTAAGCCTTTAACTTAATAAATTAACTTTAAATGGAACATTTGTTAATGAATATGATAATAAAAATCCTATCATCATTTATTTTATAAAAAAATCTTATATAAAAGAGCAGAACTAAAAAGGGTATTTTTATTTATAGGTACAATATTATCTTATATCTATAATCTATGGTAAATCTGGCGCCATATTGTTAATTGTATACTTGTGTCTTCTGAAGGTTTCAAGTGCACGTTTATAAATTATTGTGTTATTGAAAACAAGAAAATAATACTTTACCGCTAGTAAAATCTTATTTCCATAGTTTTGTAAAATATAGGAAATAGCTTTTTAGTGAGCACTTTAACTGATTGCAGTTTTCGTATGTTGTTGCGTATGTGCAAAAATTGTTTTCTTGACACGGTTTTGGTTACCGTTTAGAAAGTTGATTTATACACGAAAATGACGGCGTCAGAAGTATCTTATAATCGGAAAATTATTTCGGAAGATTTATCCAATGTTGAATTCGACACAAGTGAAGATGTTGAAGTCATACCAACATTTGATTCAATGGGCTTGCGAGATGAACTACTGCGAGGAATATATACTTACGGTAAAACAATAATTATTTTGTACTTCCCGTCATATATTATTGTTTCATAATAACAATATTTTTTCTTTTTTAGGCTTCGAAAAGCCGTCGGCTATACAACAGAGAAGTATATTACCCATTGTAAAAGGTCGTGATGTGATAGCTCAAGCTCAGTCGGGTACCGGCAAAACTGCTACATTTTCAATATCAATATTGCAATCCTTGGATACTACTCTTCGCGAGACTCAAGTGTTAATTCTTTCACCAACTCGTGAGCTTGCTACACAAATTCAAAAAGTCATCTTGGCTTTAGGTGATTTTATGAATGTTCAGTGTCATGCTTGTATTGGAGGGACAAATCTTGGTGAAGATATTAGGAAACTGGATTATGGACAACATGTAGTTTCTGGAACTCCAGGCCGAGTTTTTGGTAAATAAATTAACTATTATGGATTCTAAAAAATATACATGTATCTAGAATTGTTTTATAAACATAATTTTAAAATTTCACTACTATGTCATGCTACTTAGTGCTTTGATCTTTCAGACAGTTGGTACATATTTTCATTATTAAAAGTTAAAAATTAAAATATGATGTACATGATTATATCCATATTAAGTTAGTTGCTATAATATTATAGTTATATTTTATGATGATTTTAATATTATGCTTTAGATATGATAAGAAGACGTGTACTTCGTACAAGATCCATTAAGATGCTAGTTCTTGACGAAGCAGATGAGATGTTAAACAAAGGTTTTAAGGAGCAAATTTATGATGTGTACCGCTATTTGCCCCCTGCAACACAGGTTGTACTTATTTCTGCTACTCTACCTCATGAAATTCTGGAAATGACTTCTAAGTTTATGACAGATCCTATCAGAATACTTGTGAAACGGTAAATATCGATTTTAATATATTCAAATAAGAGTGTTTTTTTTTTATAATAGAAGGATATAATACTACATGGCTTAGTTACTATGACATAATTTAGAGAAAATATTTTTATAATTTTGCATGTATTGCACTTGATATCTATATAAAATTCACTTTTTCTGTTTTCTGTTAAGTAGTGATATATGCTAAATATATAAACTTTTATTTACAGTGATGAGTTGACACTAGAAGGTATAAAGCAGTTCTTTGTTGCTGTGGAACGTGAGGAATGGAAATTTGATACCTTATGTGATCTCTATGATACATTGACTATTACCCAAGCTGTGATTTTTTGCAACACTAAAAGGAAGGTAGACTGGTTAACACAGAAAATGCAGGAAGCCAACTTTACAGTAAGCTCAATGCATGGTGATATGCCACAAAAAGAAAGGGATAACATCATGAAAGAGTTCCGATCTGGTCAAAGGTAAATATGTGATTGTAAATCAGGTGGATATTCTAATGATATTGACATGCATTAATTATTTTTTAATTTGGGTGCTGAACATAAACCTGTTTATACTCTAGTCCACATTTAACTTTATGAATTTAATAGTTTAAGTTCCTGTTTGTCTTAGGAAATTTGTTCTTCAATCTGTCAGTCCTTATAACAATATATTTTTTTCTTTCAGCCGAGTTCTAATCACAACTGATGTATGGGCTAGAGGTATTGATGTTCAGCAAGTGTCGTTAGTTATAAATTACGATCTGCCCAACAACCGTGAGTTGTACATACACAGAATTGGTCGATCAGGTCGTTTTGGCCGTAAGGGTGTTGCCATCAACTTTGTAAAATCTGACGACATCAGGATCTTGAGAGATATTGAACAATACTATTCTACACAAATTGATGAGATGCCAATGAATGTAGCAGATTTAATATAATTTATGTTTTACTATTGTCACACAGATACTGTTTTCCATGTTTTGTCTAAAAATAATTGTATGCATATAAGTTATTGTGCTGCACTTGTATTAAATAAATATAGAATTTCTAATATTAATTCTTTCATTTCAAAAATCTAGAGTACAATTGATAAAACTAAACTTGAAAGTGATTAAGTAAAATATGGTATGAATAATTTTTACTACTCTTCTAAAATCAACTATTGCCAGCATGAACCATATCATCGAATCTCATAAATCTCCTTTGATATACATTAACAGAATAAGGAAATAAATAATTCAACAAAATTGTGTTTCAATTTTAAACATTTATTAATATTATAATATAATATTAAAAAAAGCACGGCAAATTTTCAAAGCAATCAAGCGTTTTATAAATATACAAGAATCTATCTTCATAACATTGTAGTAGATTGAATCTCGAGTAATGTCACTAATAAAATTTTCTAATATTATGTATGTATCTATATATATGTTCAAAGCTAAGCTCTTGGAATGTTACTAATATAAAATATATGTAGTACAAATTGATCAGTATACTATGTACAGCAAAAACATCAATATATCAAACAAGTTAAATAAAAATATTTACAATATACATTTATTAAAAAAAATCTTAACATTTTAATGTTTTAGATAAAAGAAATTTGTCTGACCAATTGTAGGTCAACAAATATTAGAAATTATTATTATTATTATTATATACAAAATTTAGTATAGAAAAGAAGTAATAGTATTATTTTGCAAACTTTTGCATGCCTTATTGTTTAAAAATAATTCCTGTCATTTCTTCTACAAGTTCAATCAAAATAAAACTAAATAATTTATTACTAACAGAAAACATCATAGATATATAGTATTTTTGTTGTTTTCTTAGTTTCAAAATTCATTCTGCTATTTTCTATAGCTCAAAAGTACTTTTAGAACTTAATACTATGTATAAAATTGATATCATTAGGCTTCATAAAATATATGAAAATAGAAATGAAATGATGTTTATTTTTTGACCAGTGCAAAAGTAGTAAATACTCAAAGAAATGATATTACTATTTACAAATTTGGTTCTGCAGTCGCATTAGCACTCCAGCGTCGATAAATAAAAATTCCAATTGCACCAACTAGCAATGCTACAAGAATCTCTGTTAATTGATCTAAAAAGCTAGTAGACGGATCAGATGATTCTAAGACCTGTTGGGTGTATTCCAAATTTTGTGGCTCAACAGCTGGCTCAACTGGAGGTTTTGGTGCTTGTTCATCTTCACCTTTAAATGCAATTTGGTTTAATACTGATTGCTCTTCTTCTGTTGGAGGTTTTGCAGCCGTTGAAGACAACAAACTTTCAATTTCACCACAAAGAGGGCATACCCAAGTAGTAGATTTTTTCGCAAGAATTTTTCGTTCTGCTGGGGTGTAGTCTAAAGAGCCAATAGTTCCTTCTGCAGGTGTGGGCATAAATGCAATTAAAGCTAACAATGCTGTCCTTATTGACCAGGATGGTTGCCAAGTCTCTGGATGATGGCCAGAAATTGATAAGCATATTTTTTTATTGACTTCAAATCTTCCATTTGGTGTCAAAAGTATGATGTGAGGAGGATGCATAGGATATTCTTTTGGCAATAATATCCTACCGTGGTATATGCCACCTTCAAAATCAGTCCCCCTCGGACCACGTACAGTAAAATGCCACTCAAATAAATTATCTTCCAGTGGTCTTGCACAATATTCTTCTGTAGCTTCTGCTAATTCCAAGGCTTCCCGCATAAGGCGTTTAACACCAGGACATTTTGTATTATATTTTTCAACCATTTCAGCCATAATTTATTTACGTGTAAATGCAAAATAAAATTTCAATGTAGCTAACTTCGAGATGAAAAATTGACGCAATAATTAATAAATTTCTCAATGTTATTATAAAATTGTAATGACTGACATTAATTAGTTATTCACCAATAAGAAACGGCGCACAGATGTGTTATGTAAATAATTGTGTGTTATCTTTATGTTATCAATAATAAAGTAATCATTTAATCAATCTTGAAAAGTCAAAATAAAAACGTTTCCAAAAATTTTTTTACGTGTAACTTATTGGATACTGTTATTATTTTTTTTATTATTTATCTTTTCTCTAAAAAGTAAAAACAATTTAGTGCAAAATTTTAATTTGTTTTTTTTCAATGATATTCTAATAAACTACTGACCTCTATAATACCACTGGACTAGCTGTTGTCAACGTGCTTTCGTGGCTGCTTGATATTCGCCATTTTGGCGCTGTCGGACGTAGCGAGAGTTCATGGTACTAAAACTAATGATTTCGATATAAAGATTTTTATTTTTTTATTTTTATTAATCAATAACTGTAGCATCATAATTACTACTTATGTTATATTAACAACGAAAATGCAAAATTACTTTACAGTAAACAAACACTTCTCGCTGTCATTTGCAATATACGTCAAAATTAGTTCTCGGGACTCTCGCTAGTGGCGCTTCAAATGGACACAAAAAAATTGCTGTCAAACGCTTGGAACAGCCAGTCCAAAGAGTATATAATCACTACGTTTTAAGCCAGTCCAGTGGTATTATAGAGGGGTACCCTACCGTACCCTGTACCCGGGTACTATACTATTTTGCCTTGCTTAGGCGTACGCTTACGCGTCTATTTATACTCTGTCTGCGAATCGTAAATGATATAAAAATATTATTCATCTATGTCCTATGAAATAAAATATAAATATATAATGAATAATCTGTGGCAGGTATTATTGTTCTGTGATCTGTGGCATCAAATGATCAAACAAATGCAAACTCAACAATAACCTAATTTTGTGTGAAATATTTTTAATTTTTATTATTGTGATTATTAACCTTTTAGAAGTTATGCTTTTCAGTACATGTTTATAAAATAGACTTATCTATCCATTAAAAATGGATGGCCCACCAGGTACTAGTTCCGCTAATAACAGTGGACCGATGGGTCCGCCACCGGGAATGCCAAGCTTTCCTCCAATGCCTCCGCCACCAGGTCCAATGGGACCTGGAAATATGCCTCCACCCCCTGTTGGACCTCCAGGAAACATGCAACCAGGAAACATGCCACCGGGAAATATGCCACCAGGAAACATGCAACCTGGAAACATGCCCCCAGGAAACATGCCTCCAGGAAACATGCCTCCAGGATCAATTCCTCCAGGATCTATGCCTCCAGTTAGTTCCACAGGAGGTCCCCCTAATATGCTACCACCCGGAATGGGACCGCCACCGGGAATGATGGGTCCTCCGGGAATGGGACCGCCACCGCCAGGTATGGGACCACCTGGAATGGGAATGGGTCCACCCCCAATGGGTCCTCCTGGTATGCCACCTCGAATGCCACCAGGTATGATGCGCCCTCCTAACATGAAGGGCAACTTTAACCAAGGAATGGATATGGGCCCACCTGGAATGGGTCCTCCACCAAACTTAGGTCCACCAGGAATGGGTCCTAACTTAGGGCCTTGGGAAGGCCAAGGACCTCCAGGGTGGGCACGACAGGGTAGAGGTGATGGGCCTCCAGGCTGGGATGATCATGGTGATGATGAAGAAGATAATGAAAGAGAAAGTACTGACTCAGGCTTATCATCTGGGGCATCATCTTTACCTTCACTTTTGACAATGAAGATTGATACACCAGAAGAATTTAGAAACAAACCACCAGCACCTGTTGGTGTGGTTTTACCAAAGGCTCTCGAAGAGGCTCTTGCGTACAAAGACCAAAGGCAAGCTGCATTAGGAAGTGATAAAGAAAATGGTAATAATCATTTCAATTTTATGACCAAATTTTAATAACTGTATATCAACAAAGTATGTCATTAATGATTTTTTTCTACACTGCCAACAATTTTTTTAGGGAATTATTTTTTAAAGAATTATTTTTAGCCTTCATTAATGTTATTAGCTAATAAAAAATTACTTCATCTGTACAAATATGAACCAAATTCTTTTTGAAGTTATGCTTTAGAGTAGTTTATTAAGTAAAAAAAGCAAAATACAGTGTAAACTCTATATAACCACACTCAAAGGACCGTGCATATTTTGAATGTTATAGAGAGTTGTTGTTAAATAGAGAGAAGAAAAATCTGTATAAAAATGAAAATCTGAGAAAGAAAATGCTTATTTCAGACTAGTGTTAGTTTTTACATACATATAAACAATTCTTATTAAAACGTTATTGCATATAATTTGTTAATATTGTATGACATCTTTTGCTGCACCAGTAATTTTGATGTATTTTTTACTTATTTTATTCATATCTTGCGATATTGAGGCATCTTGGTGATAAAGAAAGTACTTTGCCAATCATTTTGCTGCTTCCAGAGCTTCTTTAATGCTTGGCGGAATTCGTACAACCTAAAAAGTACTATAGATTATTTTATTGTTGTTGTTATTGAGAGTGGGTGTAATGTTGAATAGAGTGTATCATTGCATGGGAAACAAGTTAAACCAACCAAAGCAAAGTGAATTTACCACTTTAGGGAGTTTGTTGTTAAATCAAGTTATGTTACATGGAGTTTACACTGTATATGTATAATATATTATAGATTGTTGGGCAAATTTATATGCAAAGATGGAGGTGCATTTTATCTTGCTATATAGAAAGTCTAAGCCTTGTAAATCTCTCATAAAATTATTTTGCCTTAGAAACAAGTAAGCACATTGAACCACCCCCGGCACCAGTGATAAGTACTGAATATGATGCAGAAGAGGAAGGAGATTCAGATGAGGATAACATTCCAGAAGCACCTCAACCACCAGTTATTTCTAAGCAAGAGGTATATTGTTAATTAATAAGGCATATATTGTTATTTATTTATTTATTTTTTTTTATGGGACAAAGGGGGCAAACGGGCAGGAGGCTCACCTGATGGTAAGTGATCACCTCCGCCCATGGACATCTGTAACACCACAGGGCTTGCAGATGCGTTGCCGGCCTTTCAGGTAAGGGAGGGAGGGAGGAGGGAGAAGGATGGGAGTAGGGATGGGGAGTGGGCCTCCCGGACTCTCACTTACCGGACGAAACGCGACAGCATAGCTGCCACTTTACGCCGGTCTTCTGTGAGAGAGTGGTACTATACGGGGCGTGCCGGCCCATTCGGCTGCTACCCGAAGGTAACAAGCATGGCACAACAGGGGAGTAAAAGTGGAAGGCTTGTGTGTCATAGGAGGATAAAGCAGTAGTGTACAAATATAGTTCATTAATGTTTGATAAACTACAGTTTTCAAGGTATAAGCTCAGCTTTGCATTTGTGGAGTGATAGCCAAAAGCCAATAGCAGAGCTTAAAAAATTATTATCACTGGTTTAAACCAAACACACTCCACCAGTGCAGTACCTATTCGTACACTGTACTCACACAAATGTAAAATTTTAAACTGTAGTTTCAGATATAAAGTTATAGTTAGGTGGGCTGTTGTTTAGATGTATTATTAAATATATAAGCTTTTTTATTTCTTGCACAGGTAGCAGATATATTCGTATGATAATTTTGAATTGCCTATCGTTCATTATTGTATGCAATCTATACAGTCTGTTTTATAATTATCTCATAAATGTTTCAATATACTAGATTAACATTTTTAAATTACATATTTAATGAATCTTGCTTTTATTGTATTAATTGCCAGCTAATAATATATAATTTATTTACTCAGACTCAAGCTAGCAAGACTAACAAAAATAAGCGTAAAAAGAAAAAAAAGAAGGCCGCCAAACAGAAACGTAAGGAATTGAAAGAAATGGATACTTCAAACAAAGATAGCTCCCAGAAATCAAGTGACAAGGAGAATGAAAAAGAAGCTGAAATTGAGTAAGTTAAAGTGTCAGTAGCTAACTATGTACTATCTCTGTTTACTTCTTCATTCAGTGTTCATCACTCTCTCATAGACTCAATACCTGTTAAGAACAGTCACTCGTTTTCATTTCTCTGCCCTTAGAGAATACTTTTCTTTTCTGACATGAAATATCAGCAAAATAATATTATTCCCACTGAGTTTCTTTCAGCAGTTCTTCTGAGGTCTGTGCCTTCTTCTTTCCTAACTGGTAGTAGACCCATAACATTCAGTAAAAAATTGTAATAATTTAATATTAATATTTAATAACTACACGTTTTAAACCATCTCTGGACTTCCACAAATAATTCAAGACCAAAATTAGCCAAATCGGTCCAGCCGTTCTCGAGTTTTAGCGAGACTAACGAACAGCAATTCATTTTTATATATAAATAGATAACCAAATTTTCTAATATAAATCTCACTGAGCCAATGAAAGTGTTAATAAAATCAGTTTAAAGTTTAATATAGAATACTTAAAATATTTTCAGGATTATCCACATACTGTTGTTTAAGTTTTAAGATATAATTCAATTTCTGAAAACATTTTACTAAGTTAAAATAATGTCGTTTTTACAGATATGTCCAAGAAAACATTCATTTCCATGAATTAGAGCCAATGTACAGACAATTCCATCGTATATTAGAGGCTTTCAAAATAACGGAAAAAAAAGAAGAGATAAAAGATGAACCTGGAAAGGACACTCCCAAGCCCAGCAGCAAGCCACAGGAAAAAGTGACAGATCAGTTTGCAGCAGATGAAGAAGCTGTAGAGGTGGTGTATTTTATTCATTGTATAAGTTAGTGTATTGTATATGTAATATAAAATTCAAACTTAGTCAATCTGTTTGAAATTGTCATTATTAGTGATAGTGTCCAAGTCAGTACCTTTCAGACTTTTTAATTTCTAATTACATCACGAAAAAGTCTCAAGTTTATTTTGATATTTTGACATGATATTATTTTATATTTATATTTCGCCATGTTTGTTTATACTGTATCAAAACCAACAGAAACACGCAGCAGATGAAAAGGAGCGTCTTTCCAAGCGTAAACTGAAGAAGCTGTCCCGTCTCTCCGTGGCGGAGCTGAAGCAGCTGGTGGCGCGCCCCGACGTGGTGGAGATGTACGACGTGACGGCGCGCGACCCCAAGCTGCTCGTGCAGCTGAAGGCGCACCGCAACACTGTGCAAGTGCCGAGACATTGGTGCTACAAGCGGAAGGTATTAAATCAAAATACTTTCTTCTATATATATAAAAATGAAACCCGTTTTCCGTTGTCACGACATACCATGAAAACGGCTTGACCGATTTGGCTAATTTTGGTCTTGAATTATTTGTGGAAGTCCAGGGAAGGTTTTAAAGGTGAATAAATATGAAAGTTGTGCGGAAAAAAAGGAAATTAAAAAAAATCTTTATAACATTAATGGCGTTTGACGTATCATGTTATTACCGTTGCCATGGTGCGTGCAATGGTGATTAAATCAGCGAATACATACTGGGAGGTGCGAAGTAAATGTTGTTTTGCGAATGCGTAATAAAACATTTCACCGGGAGGAAAAGTTTATAAAAAATTTATATGTGGACAGAACAACGTCTGTCGGGTCCGCTAGTAATAAATAAATATGTTGGGGCATTATAACAACAGCGCCATCTAGTTCCGTGGTAAGCTTAAGTTACGTGCTTGTGTTACGGATACCAGACAGTTGATATACTACACATGTATAAATTTTAAATACATACATATTTTAAATATTAACACCCATGACGAGTACAAACATTCATGCTTAACAAATGAAGAGCCGAATAGTAAACCTAGCATAAACTCAGATTATACGAAATTTAAAGGAGACCAACTAAAAGTTATTTTCTTTCTTTCAATTAAAAAAAATATATAATTAAAATCGAATAGCATAAGGCGATGGATAGTCACCTGGTGACAATTTGAAAATAAAAAACTGAGTGTGATATATCTATACTATCAACTATCATTAATAGTATTCCTAAATCATAAGAATACAAAAAATAAAAATTTGGTTTAAAAATAAAAAATAAGAAATCTGGAGAGGATGATTATTACTATTCACCAAGGGGAATAAAAAATAGCCTACGACCTATTCTCAGACCTAATTAATGATTGACCTGGATGTTTTTTTATTTGTGTACATAAAAAAAAACATAAAAATCGTTCAAGTCATTTCTGAGGAGTTTATGGAACTCAAATGGACAAACACTGTGACACGAGATTTTTATATATTAGATTATGTGAATAATGAAGTATATAAATTCCAGTACTTGCAAGGCAAGCGCGGCATAGAAAAGCCGCCCTTCGACCTGCCGGAGTTCATCAAGAAGACGGGCATCATGGAGATGCGCGCGTCGCTGCAGGACAAGGAGGAGACCAAGACGTTGAAGGCCAAGATGCGCGAGCGCACGCGCCCCAAGCTCGGCAAGATCGACATCGACTATCAGAAACTGCATGATGCCTTCTTCAAGTGAGTACCGTTATGTTTGTGTACACACTTTTGTTCCGGAACATCACATTGGAAAGGCCTTCCTTCAACATAAATGGAGCAAGCTATAGTACACCACTGCAGGGAAAGGCATTTCACATGTCTTTCTAAAACTTACTAAAGTTTTCTCAAACATGCTGGTTTCCTCACAATGATTTCCTCCATCACTCTCTCAGGGGTCAGGGGTTATCATGTTTGGAATGATACGTACATGATAATTCATAATACCAGAAGTACGAGATCTGGCATTTGAAGATGCTTAGTCGCTCGATTATGTGTAGGTATAAAAATAGCCTGCGATTTTCCTTGCATAAACATAAGTAAAAACGTACCTACACTACTAAATTGTAAATTAAATTGTATTCTTGCTGCAACGATATATATGTAGGAATATTTCGTTGCCTCCTTGTTTATTTTATAATTTTAATTTATATCCTATACAATTTCACAACATAAAACCTAAAAGTGTATAATTCGCACAGATTTCTTTATAAAAAAATATGTAATGTTACTTTTTATTTAATTGGGCATTAATATTCAAAGGCCAAAATTATTATACTTATTTCTTCAAAATAGTTACATAAAATGTGTTTAAAATGCGATCATAAAATAAAGTTGATAATAAACTTGTGTGCTCATGGTCTCATTAGGTTCAGTTGACACTGAGCCTGCCGTTGTTATTTTCGAACTGTTCTTTTAGGTTTTAGGTGAAGTCTTGTGGCATGTGTGGATAAATATCTTGCTTGGTAAGTATATATTATTTTAATAAAATTATTAAAAATTACTCATATTACATATATAATTATTTAAACTTAAGTTGTAACATTAATGAAGTAGGCAGTTTTATAATAAGTTAACGATTCGTATGAGTAATGATGATATGTAAAACTCAAACAGATGGCAAACCAAACCTCGGATGACAATTCACGGTGACCTCTACTACGAGGGCAAGGAGTTCGAGACCCGGCTGCGGGAGAAGAAGCCTGGCGACCTGTCGGAGGAGCTGCGCACTGCCCTCGGAATGCCGGTGGGCCCTGGTTCTCACAAGGTTCGTATTTTTTCATATTTATTCATTATTTGTATTAACATTATCTCTTTAATCATTATTGTTTAAAGGTGATATATTTTTAAGTTATCTTTTATTCAATAACATTTCTTAAAGTTAGTATTATAGCGGCTTCATATTTCTGGAGTGCTTAATAGGAGTTAGTTACCTGTTATTACATATGATATATATTTTTTAAATCTATCCTGAAAATAGCTGTTTAACCGTGAAGGAGTATCAACAGACACACATATTAAATTATAAAATCCCTAGAACAAAATTTAATAGATATAAAAATAATTATATAAATATGAAATTGTGCTGGCAGGTGCCGCCGCCGTGGCTGATCGCGCAGCAGCGCTACGGGCCGCCGCCGTCGTACCCCAACCTCAAGATCCCGGGGCTCAACGCGCCCATCCCCGAGGGCTGCGCCTTCGGCTACCACGCCGGCGGCTGGGGCAAGCCGCCCGTGGACGAGGCCGGCAAGCCGCTCTACGGGGACGTGTTCGGCCACCACAGCGCCGGGCAGGACGTGAGTGCTCATGCCCAATTAATGGACATTATTATTCTTACTTTTGCATATCATTGCTACATAATATGGATGTATATCGCCGGCTAAATATTCTAATATAAATAATGTTTTACGCAGTAGAATTCACTTTTTTATAAATTTATAATTAGATTCTGTGATTTGTCCAGGATGCTGAAGATCAAGATATTGATAGGACGATGTGGGGAGAGCTCGAATCTGAATCGGAAGAGGAATCAGAAGAAGGTATATATATTTTCTATATTATATAAGAATATTTAAAGAAATTGAAAGTATCTTTGGTTTAATATAATATGGTGGTGTCTGTCGGTGCAGAGGAGTCGGAGGAGGGCGAGGGGGGGGAGGGCGCGGGCGAGGCGGAGGCGGCGCCGGGCGAGGGGCTGGCCACGCCGCTGGGCACCAGCTCCGTGCCGCCCGGCGTCGAGACGCCCGACACCATCGAGCTGCGCAAGAAGAAGCTGGACTCCGACGTCGAGGGGTACGTGACCGGCAATTATATGTGGAGTTGTATGTGTGTGTGTACCTTTCCATACTGAAATGGCTGGACGATATTGATCTGGAATAATAAATACGATATGGTTATTCACCAAGGAGTGTTCTTATAAAGCAGGGTTAAGCTGGTCAGAAAATAAGTTTAGCTATAGTTTAAATAAATAAAAGTAAAAATAAACTATAAATGGCAATTTCTTAAATTTACAAATACAATCAACACATTATGTTACTTAGTTTTTGACATAAAAATATATATGATTTGTTTTATCATGTACTCATGTACAGTGGCGACACTCCAGCACTGTACCAGGTGCTGCCGGAGCGGCGCGTGGGGCTGACGGCGGGCATGATGGCGTCCACGCACGTGTACGACATCAACGCGGCTAACCCCGGTAAGCTCAAAATTATCCATTATCATTTATGTCTTGTCTTCAGCCCTTTTTAAGGTCCCACAGCTGGTCACGGGCCTCCCTCAGTACGGGGGGGATCAGGCCATAGTCCATCGCGCTGGCCTAGTGCGTGTTGGCGGACTTCACATGTCTTTCGAAAACTTGCTAGGTTTTCTCAGACATGAAGGTTTCCTCACGATGTTTTCCTTCACCGTAAGGCAAGTGGTAATCATAAAATGATTTGCACATGAAAATATCAGATGTATGAGACCCGGATTTGAAACTGCATCACTCGGTTATCCAAGCGAGCGCGCTATCACTGGGCTACCACTGCCTTAAAGCCACTACACTATTAAAATAAAATATATTGTGGTGTACAGGCAAGCGCGCAGCAGCGAGTGCAGGCACCAGCAGCGAGGCGGCGGGCGGCGTGGAGGTGACGCTGGACCCGTCCGAGCTGGAGCTGGAGCCCGAGGCGGTGGCGGCGCGCTACGAGCGCCACCTGCGCGAGCACCGCCCCAAGGGCCGCGAGGACCTGTCCGACATGCTGGCGGACCACGTGGCCAGGCAGAAGGTACAGTACAATTATACCTATTATATGTATACAGCTGACTAGGCAAACTATGTTCTGCCTTGTAAAAAGGGATGAGGGTACGAGAGTGAAAAACACTTTAAGACCTATGAGCCATTGTGACCACAATCATTGTGAAACGAGATTTTTATATTATAAGCAGATTATGGACTAAATGTCATAGAACTAAACAAGGTTAACAAAAAATTCTGAAGTGATTTAGTTACCAGAGTCTATGTAATCTCTCACAAAATAATATTTATAATTGATCTTAATTTTTTTGTGGAACTTACTATTACTTACTTAAAATAAGGTTTAGTTTATTGTTTATAACACTACAATTTTAAGAAAAGTGGGAGATTACTATAAAATTACGAGTATCATTATAAATGAAACTACCTTTTCGGATTTTGTCGCGGATTTATTTTGTCTCTCCCGTGACCATGATTGCTGTAAAGCATTGGAAACGTCGGGAACTAAAAATCAAAATAAATCCGCGACAAAATCCGAAAAGATAGTTTCATTTATAATGTCGAATATTCGCGTAAATCTAAGAAAGTATTATTACGAGTATCATTATTTCCTCTGACTTAAAATAGCCTTAGTCTTGCTTTTTCAATTTCACATTTTAATTAAGTATTTATGTAAATTATTAATATAATAATGTAATTTTTGTTGTTTTACAGAATAAACGGAAGCGTCAACAAAATACCGATTCCAAGCAAGCGAAGAAATACAAGGAATTCAAATTTTAATTGTGTATCTTTGTATAGGATTATATTATTAATCATAAGTGAATGATTCCTAATGGTCTATGTCATCTGGCTGAATAAAGTAGTCAAATATATATATATTTTTTATTTACTACCTGATAAACACTGTTCACTTTATTTGAAACATTAATGTTTACACTAGTGACTGTCCTTCGCTTCGTTCGGGTTCGTACCTGTCCTCCCTGCCAAGTTTAAAGTTTGTAGCACAAAAAATTAAGGACTTTCATACAAAGTTGCGAGAGCCCTTCGACCTAATCCGGCTCTGTCGCAAAATCCGTTTTTAGCAGAATACTACTAACTGTACCTACACTACCTGCCTACCAGATTTCATCTTTAATCTTTATACTCTTACGTCAAGCGGTTTTCGATATTTCGTGATGACCGAGTGACGACTGAGAAGTGACTTACGCTTTTAAATATTTACTAGCGACTCGCCCTCGCTTCACTCGGGTTCGTGACCATAGGCGTATATAGGTGCGGTTGGTCCGTGCCCACCCCAGAATGAGCTGGTGCACACCCCAGGATAAATAAATTCACACAAAATCAAATTGATTAATAATGTTCTACAACGAAAAACCTACATATTTATACACAACTAGTACCAGCTACATAATAAATTACATTTAGTTAATGTTACTTCAAAGTGTTTAAAACCATAAGTTTAATTACTTTATGGGTCAAACTCAATTTGGTCTCTGAATCTCTAGCTTCACTGTAAAGTGGGATTCAAAGACTCAGCTTAATCGGTTATCGCCAACTAAGGTTCCAGGACCCCCGCCTTCCCCCCACCCCCAATAAAAATACTTAGATACGCCAATGTTCGTGCCTAGGTTTAGAGTCGGTGAAGAAACTGGTTCCGCTAGTTAAAATAATTAAAATTGCTAAAATATAACCTGCTCCTTTTGTCAAGTCGGTTAAATAGTAGCTTAATTACGCCTTATAACATTAGCTATCTCCAAGTGAAAGTCTTGTCAAAATCGGTCCAGCCGTTTCAGAGATTAGCCGTAACAAACAGACATACAAAAATTGTAAAAATTGATATTTGATGCTACTACCATACAATATACTTTCATATTATGACTTTAATGAAAAGTTGTTAATTTGAAATTAAAAACAGTCACTTCAATTTTATTTATTTATTTATTCTATAATGATCTACTTTGTTGTTAGGATCTAAACTTTTTGACTGATATATTAAAAGAAATTAAAGTTTGCTAAAAAGTTCCACAAACTTTTTAATTTTGTTAATCTTAACCTACGAGTATGACGCTGAAATTTGAATTTGTAATTAATATGAGATCACCAAGACCGGGGCACCCATACCGGGTTACAGTTTCAGGGGACGCAAAAATCATAATATAGTATTAGTTTGATTAAAAATAACAAGAGAGTGATCTTATAAGGGTGCCTTTTTACATTTTGAGGTAAAATAAAATGATATAAACCGCCCAAGGAGAGGCCCACTTTGCTGAGCGGTGTGTCATGCGGGTTGCTCCCGGTGCTTCTCTGATGTAAGAGTAGACTGTGGAACAACCCCTTGGCGATGTGATCTGTTTCGGCAGACCTGCTGGGCCGTCGGGGCGTCATGGTTGAATGCAAAAGTGATGGCGTTCAAGTGAGCGAGGGCGTTCAAGTATTACGTAACGCAATTTTGGGGGAGGAGTCGTCTTGTAAAACAGGATGCGAGATAATAACGATACGATGTCCCTGTAGGAGCGGGAACTGGCTCTGAACAACGCGTTACGCAAAGAGTATAGATATACTGGCGTTACGTTACATAATTTTTTATTGAAATAAAACTAGGAAATTAAAATCTCCCAAGTTGGCATCCCTTACGTGCATATCAAATAAATAGTTAAAAATCTTCAAAAATTGCGATAAATAATAACTGAACCGTTCAGTTCAGATTGAATGCCCTTTAAGAATTAGGTACCTTTGGGCTTTAGTAATTAGTATTGACTTTACCCGTAAAACCCACATAATACCATTGTATGAATGCATTATGCAGGAGATATGCCCACATACATAACCCAACGTAAAAAAGGCAACATCTGCGTATTGACGTGCGCCGAGAAAACTATTGTAGCTAGAACCACGAAAGTCGAAAACTAAATTGAAAAAAAAAATGTCTAATAAATTGAAAAACAAAATATTGCCAAAAAGTCCGCTCACGCTCACGCATCCCTTAAGATGGACTTGACAATAACTATTGTTTTTTTATATAATATATACATCCATTTTTATAGTTCTCAACGTAATCTCCATAGAGATTAGTTTATATATGTAGCAATATACTCTATGGAGATTAGCAAGGCCCAGTATATTATCTATACTCTTTGAGCAAGGCCCTAGAATGTAGTGTCTCAGAAATATTGTCAAACCAAGGAGGCGCTGCGATCGCTATGTTGTCTCAATGCCTAACTTCACGTTGTCACATTAGTGACAGTACCACTGACCTCTATAATACCACTGGACTGGCTGTTCCAAGCGTTTGACAGCAATTTTTTTGTGTCCATTTGAAGCGCCACTAGCGAGAGTCCCGAGAACTAATTTTTACGTATATTGCAAATAACAGCGAGAAGTGTTTGTTTACTGTAAAGTAATTTGCATTTTATAACATAAGAAGTATTTATGATGATACGGTTATTGATTAATAAAAATAAAAAAATAAAAATCTTTATATCGACATCATTAGTTTTAGTACCACGAACTCTCGCTACGTCCGACAGCGGCGGACAGCGCCAAAATGGCGAATATCAAGCAGCCACAAAAGCACGTTGACAACAGCCAGTCCAGTGGTATTATAGAGGTCAGTGGACAGTTAGCTAACTTCACAGATACTACTTACCGACGGCAGCGCGTTGTAAATTCTACACATTTTCAGAGACAGGCGGGTAATGCTTTAGTATGAAGCGTTGGTCCTCCTGGTCTTTAATCTCCATGATAATCTCCATGGTTTTCAACATGGAGATCAGACCAGACCATCGCGGTCTCTAATCTCCATGGTTTTCAATGTCGATATCATGGAGATTAGAAACCAGGAGAACCAAGGCCCTAGAACGTAGTGTCTCAGAAATATTGTCAAACCAAGGAAGCGCTGCGATCGCTATGTTGTCTCAATGCCTAACTTCACGTTGTCACAATAGTGACAGTACTCATAAATAGCTAACTTGACAGATACTACTTATTGACGGCAGCGCGCTATAAACTCTACAAATTTTCAGAGACAGACGGGTAATGCTTTAGTATGAAGCGTTGGTTCTCCTGTATCTAACCTCCATGGTCGATATTTAATTTGGCAAACATGTATATGTCAAAAATCAAAATTATGAAATATCAAATATGTTTATAGGTCTGGCAACACTTTAAACTTTTTAACTTGTTGGACTTCGCTCTGACGGATTTCATACAATTTTGTTTTTATTTAATTTTACCTCAAGGCTCAAACACTAGTGTAATTGTACAGTTCTATATTTATAAGCAAAATGTCTCGAGTTTTAGTTGGTGTTAAGAGAGTTATTGATTATGCAGTTAAGGTAAGCAACGATGGTTCAAAGGTTATTGTACTTGCTAATATGCGATTGTTTGATAAAATATTATTTTAATTCACCCAAATTGAATTTAACAATTATTAATAAAAGTTTATCGTTAATTCGCTGCAGTTCGGTTTTTAAGTCACCAAAGTAAGTTTAGGAAATTGTCACTGAATTTTGTGACCTCCTGTAAAGGTATAGGTACTTATCTACTTTACTAGTTCATATAACATGTATATTAGATTCTTTCTCTATTTATTTACAGATTCGTGTGAAACCAGACAAGTCAGGTGTGGTGACTGAGGGTGTGAAGCATTCAATGAACCCATTTGATGAAATTGCTGTTGAAGAAGCTGTCAGGATGAAAGAAAAGAAGTTGGCTAGTGAAGTTATTGCAGTTTCTTGTGGCCCTGCTCAATCACAGGTAAGTAGATAGATATTATGAAATTAATGAAAAAACTTTACATATAGACTGAAGACTAAAGTTTCTAAATAAATATGATGTGAATGAACTGTTTCATTTTTAGGAAACTTTAAGAACAGCTTTGGCAATGGGTGCTGATCGTGCGATTCATGTAGAAGTTGCTGGTGCTGAGTATGAAACATTACAACCCCTCCATGTAGCCAAAATTTTAGCTAAATTATCACAAGATGAAAAAGCAGATCTAGTGATTGTTGGAAAACAGGTATGTTAGTGACATTATGTATGAATTCACCCTTTTCATATTATCAAGATGTGAAATGATTTAAAACCACATACTCATACCTATATTTATTTTCCTTATTCCTTTGTTAAATGCTTTTACTCTACCTTAACATGCTCATTTAACCTTTAATTTGTGAAAATTTACGTGTATTAATTTACAAATAATGTATCATTAGCTAGTACTTAAATAGTAGTACAAACACAATAAACATTAATTTATTATTGGGGGCCGTTCATAAAATACGTCACACTAAAATCAGCTTTTTTGACCCCCTCCACCCTATTGTCACGCTGTGTCACACTTTCTGTGACCCCCCTAGAAATATTTCGTCACAAAAATTAAGACAATACGTTGCCGTATACCCCCAGTCCCCCCTTGTCACATCTTGTCACACTTAGCCAGACCCCTCCCCTCTCCTTGTATGCAAACGTATTTTATGAACTGCCCCTTGTAAGAAATTTTTATAAATTTTTGATATCTTCACAGGCCATTGATGATGACTCCAATCAAACTGCACAAATGACTGCTGCTCTTCTTGGCTGGTCTCAAGGAACATTTGCCTCAAAAGTAAAAATCTTATATCATAAAAATATATATATTTTTTTTCAATTTGATAACACATATTTATATTATAATATAAACATCTCCAAGGTTGATTCACGTAGATAACCTTTTATAGATATGAAGTACCTATTCTTAGCAAAAGCTTAGTAATCTAAATGAATATAGCAAGATTCTATGTTATTAAAAAAACTCTAAACATAATATTAATATTTTTTAAGACTAATATGAGATTTATCTAAATACATATATAAAAGTGATAGGTCATTCACTCATCACGAAATATTGAATACCGCTTGATATATAAAGATGAAATTTGGCAGAAAGGTAGTTAAAAGTAAGAAGAGATGATTATAGATTTTACAATAGGGCCAGATTAAACTCTAGCAATTACCAAGAACAGATTGTATGCAATTCTATCCACAAAAGCCCCTTTTTAAATAATTCTTTAATACCTAGGGACAAACAAAGCAAAGCGAGGGTGAGTCGCTAGTTGTTTTAGATAACAGTAATATTATTTAACACTGATGTACTTTGTTATTTTAGGTAGAAAAAATTGATGCTGGTTTGCAAGTAACTCGTGAAATAGATGGTGGTCTTGAAACAATCAAGCTTAAACTACCTGCAGTACTCAGCGCTGATCTTAGGTTGAATGAACCCAGATATGCCACACTGCCAAACATTATGGTGTGTGAAACATTTTATTTTGGGTGTATGTAAAACTTGCAAAAAAATATTGATGTATGAAGTTAAAAAATATTTAACCATTCTATTAGTTGTAGAGGTTGTCTTTTAAAATATTTTAGTCTTACAGAAAGCGAAGAAGAAACCAATGAAGAAAGTTAGTGCTAAGGATCTTGGTGTGGATCTGGCTCCGAGAATCAAAGTGATCAGTGTGGAGGATCCGCCTGTGAGACAGGCTGGTTCCATAGTGCCGGATGTGGACACACTTATAGCTAAGCTCAAGGAAGGTGGACATGTTTAAAACAACACAAATTGCTAACCTGTTTATTTTCTCTGTATAGTAATTTTAAAGAGATTAAAGTCATTTTGTACATGAATATTTTGGATCAATGTAGATCTATTGTTAAATACATTTTGTAGAATTTACATAGTTGTTTTATTTGAGTGATATTATAAAAATTAATATTAGTCTATAATAGAAAATTTTACATTTTTGCTCTACTTAACATTAATATACATTCCTACATTAACGTGAGTGATCAATTGAAAATAATAATACATATAGACATATATGGAGCAAAAATATTTTTTTTTTATTTGAAGATGTTCATGCTTAGATGTCGATTTTGCAATTTGGCAGCCATTTTTAAACATTTACAAAAAGTTTTAACTAAATTTTCTCGAAATTAGAATTTTGACTATCACTTTCACCCATTCACTGCTTTGTTTAATATAAGCTGCCACTACTGAGCATAATATTAGTAAATGAATAATTCATAATAATAAAAATAGATCGATTACAATAATCACTTGCCTTAATGTAAAAATGCACAGGTCAATATACTAATTACATGAAAAGCCTGCTTTTAGCTAATTTATCTCCATGTTCCCTCTCTACTACCTAGTGTCAATGTCATCCACACAATACATAGCAAGCGCTAGATAAAAAATAATTTACTGAACACAAAATGTAATACAGTCTGTAGAATGAAAAATCTATACAGTTAATGAATTTATTAAGTATCAAAGTAAGTGACTTTGGAAATTTTCCCAAAATGGGTGTTGGAGAGATCATAAATCTCGATGTTGATGGAATCCTGAACGCCGTTGTGACGTGGCGTCATCATCCACTGTTAGTAGCATGATTCCCCACTAAATGGTTCGTACCAGACGATTTTCCCTTCAAGACAGCCAGTGACTAAGAGGTGATGACGGGGACTGAACTTGGAACTGACGACAAGGTCCTGATGGATGCCCAGGCTTTGCCCGATGTCTACCATTTGAGCCGGTCCGTTGAATTCCTGGACGCAGTGGGATAGTTCAGCGCAATTTTCATTTAGAGCGAGGAGGCGCATGCCGCGACCGAACGGCGAGCATACAAGTCGACCATCCGCCGAAAAACATAATTCCTAATATAAAACAAATCAGTATTATTGTAAATTACTTATAACTACAATATATAAAATGTTTAATTTCATTTTAAAATCTTACCTATTACTATTCCTAAACATTCAATTTGAACCAACAATTAAAATTCTTAAATTTTGTCACTGTCACGCACCGATCATCAAAATTCTAGCAGAAATACCTTTAAATTTGGACACGATAAGTTAGACTATACGAGATGTAGAAAATAATGTGAAACAAATTGTTGTACCTTAATAAACCCTTTCCCTTCGTTAGTCTCTTCCACATAGTACAACAGTCGGTCGCGGTTCTGGCGGATGTAGTGCGGGATCTGCTCCTCCTCACACACGCTGCTCTCGCGCCATGTCTGTCCCGACGTGGACGGCAGTGTGCTAAATAGACAAACAATTACGTTAACAAACCCTTTCTATATTTTTAAACTTATTTATAACACTATTATTTATAAATGTGAAAGTTGTGTGTGTGTGTGTGTGTGTGTGTGTGTGTAATGTTGCTCATTAACTATATAAACCAACCCTTACGTCGTCGAGGCTTCCGCAGCAGTCTGTGCGTCGCTAATATAAACTTCAAAAGTAAAATTAACTCTTACGTGGCAGCGGCTCCATTTCTGGTGATGTTGACCAGGTGCTAATGACAGTATGAAGTCGGTTAAAAATAAACTTAACATGACAAAGTCGTCTGCCGGGGATTGCTTGGGGTTTAGGGACGTGGGCACGTTCCCTAATAAACGCGTGTGAACAAACTAACCCGTACGTGTCGAAGGCATCTGTATTGCGTGATGTGTGCAGTGTGGTGACCAATTGTTCGCGCGATTTTAATTAAGAAGAATACCTATGACAACAAAATAAAGTAACCCTTGATTCATGGATGGATATATAGGGGTAGGTACTGCGAAGTCGTTCACTACGTATATAAAGAATCTGAAAACAAAGAGTTAACCCTGCGGTCGCTTAGATACCAACCCGAGCGTCGCGGGCGGCTCGGCGGGCGCGTGCGGCGCGGGGGGTGCGGGCGGCTCGGGGGGCGCGGAGGGCGCGGGCGGCATCTGCACCGCGGTGAGGCGCAGGGGCAGCGCGCGCAGCGACGGCGGCGCGATGCCCGTGTTGATGCCCATGATGCGCTGCATGTTGAAGTTGCGGCCCACCTGCCCTCTGCGACGGCACGCTTGTTACAATACTGTCGACCGACTTCAGACACGGCGGCTAATCTCACAGAAGATATTATGGTGCGGCGCATGTCACGTACACACGCAGACACAATTTTTTACTTTTACTCTCTCAGTCAGATATTTCAACATTATCAGTGAGAGTTAAGGCACATGGCCGACTGCTCTACGTGTTTTTCGAGGCACGGGGGTAAAACACCACCAATTACTCAACTCTGGACTACAATTAAGAATCAAGTATGTATGTTAACAGAGAAAGTAATTAAATTGGAGCCAATCTGAGACTTGAACCCAGGATTTCCGGATATATATGCTGACCCCTAGACCACAGCAGGATTATAATAGCTTTTAATATACAATTACTACTGTCTAGCATTTTGTGAATATCTGCCGTTAAAAATATTAATGAAAGATGAGACTTGACAAACCACGTGGTTTGACTTGCTTTATCCAGGGGTCTCTGCTAGTACCTCACCTCATCTTACTATGATGAAAACGATGATCTATCAACGAGTAGTTTATTCTCTAATATTAATTCCCTGAATTAAAACCTCATTTTAAATAATCTTTCCGCTGGTTTATCATTTAATAATTAAACTTTATCATTTCGTTATAAATATTGTTAATAATTTTAATATACCATTGCTTATTTCGAATGTTATCGGAACATTCCTAAATAGATATTGAAATTAATTATAAATAATTACTATTACTAACACGACTGTACCTGCGCAGACCCCCCATTACTGAAGCTCGTCAAGTCTCATTTTTCGTGGCACGTATTATACACGATTTTAAACGTATGGACTATGGAGCCATGCATGATATAGGTTCTGACCTATCCCTATAGAGAGCAGGGGCGGACTAGGTATTTGCGAAGCCTTACACTGACACTTTAGGGGCCACTGGGCCACACATACACTGACACGGGGCCTTTAGAGTCAGGCTTATTAGACCGACTTTTTATAGCCTGAAACATTTTTGATTTTATAAACTAACAATATTATATGAATTGTTTTTAACAGCGGGGCCTTTCTATCTTTGAGGGCTGTCCTGTAGCCCAAAAAGCCTATATTAATATGTATTGATCCGCCCTTGAGAGAGAGAGAGAGAGAGAAAGAAAGAGATATGGAGAAATGTTGCATGAATTATTATGAATGCTTATTCTATATAGTTATTCTACTACTACATCTACATATGAACTACAGTTGTACAAGACTAGAAATTAAAAAAAATATGCAAACGGCAAAATATGATCCCATGGCATAACAATAAGTCATTTTGATAAAATAAAAAAGTATTAACATTTTCAAAAAAATTCAATTGAATATTGACAATTATTACTTTGAAAACTACTAATATTAAATTGAAAAATCAAGTTAAAGTAAACATTAGCTTTTGCAATTTAAAAATCAAATATTGCAAACTAAACGTGTACTGAATTGATGAAAGCTGTAATGTGAGCAAAGTATACATTTTAAAATAATATTACATTCTATTTACTTGCAGAAGATCTAAAATGTTTACCTGCTGTACATTTCTTGGAGCATTCGGTGTTGTTTGATCGTTATAGACGCCTCCCACACGTCATTCTGTATACTCGAGAGCCCCTGGACAGAAATAAATTTCCTCTGATTTTTTTTTCACTTATAATTAATTAAACGTCAATTATCGCGGCATATATTATAAGAATCCTGCATTAATAACCCATTAAATTTAATAAACTAAACACTAATAGTTTAGATATAGTAAAAAAATAATAAGTGGCATTTATAGGTAATGCCAATTATGAAAATATTTTTTTTTAAAGTTCAAAAATATTTTTTTATTCCCACAAAAAATACAGTTTAAGCGTAATTTCGACTAAAGGATCGTAAGTTCAATACAATGCTCACAGACAGCGATCACTAACTCACCGGCGCGAGGCGCGAGGGCGCGTCGCGGCTGGGGCCCGCCTCCGGCTCCCTCTCCCTCTCTCGCTCCCTCTCCCCCTCCGGCTGTCGCGACGCCGGCGGTCTGACACGACGGAATTGTTTTAATTTACGCAATCATTACTTTTTAAAATATAACAGGCATTGGTATTACGTGCTATGTAAATAAAAAGGTACATGAAAAAAATGTTTATTTCAACTTTTTAAAACAAAATATCGTTACGAATATAAACTGATAACTGTGGCAACTAATAGAACGTCTATTATATATTAAAAACTTGAAAAGAAATGCATTTTTGCAGACAGTTTTTAGCCAACTTTTAAAAAACAATATTATGTTAATTACTAAACAATTGACAATATACATAATCTCTTATCTATAACTAGTAATCTAAAATGTAGTAATAATAGGTATCTAATTTAAACTATAGTAGGAAAATCCATACATCAAGTGGTTTTAAAGTTTGTTTATATTGGTTGGTGGTTTGTCAAAAACTACCAATTTTCATGGAGATTTGTCGCATCATCCCTTACTGCCCTTCTTTTTGACGTTGGGAAATTCATTCACTTATTAGTACAGGTAGTCCTGTATGAAACGGGAAGTTATATACTACTACTGTACCCAACCGTACTGTACTGTACAAACCCAACAAACCCTTCTCCGTCTTAATGGGGCGTCGCAGGATCGCTTGCGCATTCAATTACGACGCCCCGAGCGACGGCCCGGCAGCTGCCGAAGGAGACCACACAGACGCGGGGTTGCTCCACAGTACTCTTCTACCAGAAGTAACAGGAGCAACCCTTATGACATTCAGCCCACTGAAATGGGTCGCCTTCATATTTATGTGTTTCTTAGTGCCGGGCGCAAATAAGCCCCCCCACCTCACTCGACAAAGTGAACGCACGTTTGGGAGGATCCCTTACACCTCTTCCAATACCTGTCTTAGCACGTCTTAGTTACGTGTGTAAAATATAACTAGCAACTTACCTCCGCTTCGCTTGGGCGTGTAACATTACGCGATAAATTCAACGTACATTCTTTTCCAACTCCAGTATAATATTTCCGACAGTAAGCTCCTTTTTATCGTATTAAAAACCTACTTTCTACGAGTACGTACAAACTTTACTTCTTAAATTTAGACGAAACGTTTGACTAAATTTTTAGGGACCTCACTTGTTAGTTGTTGTGATAGCAATCGTGGGTCCCGCTGGACTTTTCATATGTTGAGCACGAATGTTTGTACTTAAATGATGGGTCACATTTATAATATGTATGTATATATTAAAAGTTATATATGTGTATTGTTCAGTGTATCTGGTAAAGTATTGTCATATATAGCTGCGATGTACTCACACTGCGGGCGGCGCGGTGAGCGCGGGCGCGGCGGGCGCGGGGCAGGGCTGGCGGTAGGGGCGCGGGCGCGCGCGGCGCGGCGGCCGGCGCAGGCGGCGCGGCAGCGCGGGCGGCGGCGGGGACGCGTCGCGGCAGCTCTTGTCCGACGCGCCCGCCGTCGGCTGGATGTCGTGGATGCACGACCACTGCACGCATATCGTACGATGCAAGCATATGGAATAAATGTATCCGTCTCGAAGGACCATGAAACATTTTTTATAATTTCAAGAAAATTCGAATTCCACCAGCAAAAATTGTTTGCACTACTACTTATTTATTTACTTTAATTACAGTTTACTTGGTTTGTTATAACTTGTTGCAACAGCCTGTTAATATATCTATAAGTTTATCCCAACCATAAGGATGATTTTTTTTTCGTGAAATATATTATGTAGTAAATGGTACCTATTAAACCTTTGACCTCTGCGTGTGCTCGTAAATTAATATTCTCCTCTCACATAGACTTGACGATAATTTAAAGTGTTAGAAGTATCGTCACCCCATGTACTTCTATTTAATCAGTATTTTACTGTTCTTTTTAATTGCCTCACACTCCTATCTATTGGGAATTCTTAACCGATGGATTCTAGTTTTATTTATGCTGTACTATTCGCGTATATATTTTTAATTATAAGTAAACACTTCTTTGGTATTCCTTGCTGGATTAAAGGCGTTTAAAGCGAGACATGTTTTAAAGAATCAAACGCTTTACAATAGTCTACTAATGCAATATACAAGACTTTACCATATCGTGGCATTTTTCTATTCGTTATTTAAAGACATGCATATGAACGATAGTTAGGAGGACCCCGGACGCTCTGAAGCCAGCTTGTTCTACAGGTATTTCTTTGTCTATTACCCTTGTTATTCTATTTAGAATCAGTTTAGAGATTACATAATATTACTTGACATAAGGCTTAAAGTATATAGTTTTCAATGACATTCCTATATCCTTTTTTGTATAATTTATGCTCTTGGTCCATTGGGTTGGTTCTTATATTCTTGGTATACAATCCGAGCTTAAAATAAAGTTGTATATTTCCGTGACTTTTCTTAGGTTTTCCGGCACAGTAACTGAGGATTTGATCATTTGTAATGTGATCTAGCCCGGTTGCCTTTTCGTGCTGGCTAATGTACAGCTTTTTCTATCTCTGATTGTAGAAAAAATTGGTATATCGTCTAGGTCGTCATCTTCAAAATTTTAAGCTAAGTCTGAGAAATTTTGTTCTGCAGCATAAAGTATTCTATAAAAGTTATTTGCAAACGGAATATATAGCTTTTCTTGCCGTTTCTTGTTTTCCTGTTTTATCTATCATGTTTAGTATACACTTTCTCGTCTCTACTAGTTCTTTTAAGCTTTTTTATACCTTTTTTTAATATGGTAGTTAAATATGTTTGTCCTATATTCGATTCTATTCTTTTTTATACTATTGCTTCTTTCTTTTGTGTGTTGTTTGTCTTTTTCAAAATTTATCGCTATCTTCTTTTTTGCATTAATATTTTGGTTTCATTTTAGTGTTTTAATGTTTGCATAATACTTTCTTATGTTTACGCGAATATTCGACATTACAAATGAAACTACCTTTTCGGATTTTGTCTCTCACGGGTCTCTTCCGTGACCATATTGCTGTAAAGCATTCGAAACGTCGGGAACTAAAAATCAAAATAAATCCGCGACAAAATCCGAAAAGGTAGTTTCATTTATAATTTTAATGTTTTGTTGAAGAGTGGACCATTTGTTTCGTTTATTTCTGGGTTATAACTGTCTTTCTCCATTTTTACTTTCTCTACGAAGCCAAACTTGCCTATTACATTTTCTTCCAAAGTTCGTTGAGAGCCAATTTTACCCTTAAAATCTCCAGATCTCCCATAAGCAATATATTCGAATGCGTCTCTTGTGAGACTAATGACCATTTTTGATCTTGATTTTGATTTTTCTTGATTGATGATTTGATTTTTTGAAAAAAAAAGATCTTTAACCTGCTGTTCAGTGGAAGCATATACTTCAATAATCGACCATTTGTTCTTACAACCTGGCAGATTCATGTTAATCACAGCTTTTCTCTCTGATATACCCTTAAATTCGTCTGTTTCTTTCTAAATGTTTATAATCATGAAACCAACACCATAGCTTCCTTTTTTCCCATTTATAATATAGAACGTATTCCTTTCGAGCTTTAATATTCTTCTAACTTCACTTAAGTTTATTATGCCCTTTACACTTGAGAGTACTAGCTCTAATTCATTGAATCTCTCGTGTTCTCAGTATTAGACAGTGTAAAGTAGAAATATATACGCCCGGCCAGGGCCTTTTAAGTTTCATTATTTGTTTTAGGCGAGGTGAATTGTTCTCTCTTCCTTTTGTCTCTTGTTTCCCGTTCTTCACCCTTTACAACCAGTTTATCCCATTTTATAAACGACATAAAATGTGATAAACTCTCTTTGTTCTTTCTTAAGCTGCGATATAAGTTCTTAGCTAAAATCTTCTGTAACGTAAATATTTTTTTTTGGCATTTTTTTCTTATTTCGCAAAATTTTATCACTCTTCCACGCTCTTAACGTATTCACCAAAACCGAGCATGCTCCTTTTTTTGCTTTAGCAATTCTAAATGCTTTGTTAATGTCTTTTTAATGCACTTCCATACTAGAATCATTTTAAGTTATTCCATTCATTACAAGTTGTGTAATGAATGGAAATGACTGAATATATTAAAAAACTTGAATATCCAATAAAAACTCCCGAATAACACACACGCTCATTAAAATTATAATAATATTTGTTATAGTATTGATATTGTGTCTAATTCTTACCTCGGACCTGTCGTCGTGACTTATATTTCTACTTAATGCACTCCATCCTTGTGGATGGATCTGTAAAATAGTAAAATATTTTTTAACCAGATACTATAAATAATATTAAGTTCTATAATCTATTGTAATCTTCCATAAAAAAGGGCATTGGTAGAAGAGTTTTCTATTTCTTTAGGTGACATTGTTCCAGTTTTAAATAAAATATACATAAATCCTTATCACAATTAAAAATAATAAATAATATAAATTTTACATTACAAGTAAAAGATGCCGTTTTTATTGCAATTGTGATATTAAATATAATACTTTAAGTTTTTACCTGTAAGGCACTAACGACCTCAGCGTCATTGCCATCAGGAAAATCCGATACAAATTCGACTCTATTCTCCTTTCGCTTCTGATCAAACAAATGGTCGTACATGGCCGCGATAGGGATCATTTGTTGGCTCATTTGCATCAGTCTGTATAGGTTAGGCTGAAAAAACATAGTTCAATTCACATTATTATTTACCGAAACACAATTTCCTTAATTACAAATTCCCTTCCTGAATACACTGACCTCGCTTAAATTGAATACTAGATAACAATACATACTTTTTCTTTATTATTATTAGCAGGTATTGCAAATAAAGCTACAGAAGTGCTAAGTGGAAGTAAATAAATGATGAGTCCTCGAAAATTCGTTACGCATAACGCAAGCACAAAAAACAAACAGATACGGCTAGCAACTTTGTTTTATACTACTTACAAAACAATTTGTACCGAAATCTATACATATAATAAAATTCTATTAATCTGTTCATTTAATATATTTGTGGAACATCTTACAATAAGACTAAGTTTCAGAATTTTCGTATATTTATAAGTCTATATTTCGTATATTTATACCCCATAACGAGAAAATTACACATGGCGACAAAATTACAATTTTTTTTTGTCACACGAAAACTTATATCTAATTTTGAATGTACTAGGGCCACCAAACAATAATATGTCAAAGAAAAAAAAATGACACGTCTGGTTTTCTTGTGACATCAAAACATATATTTTCGTAATAAGTACAAACATCAGCTATATTTAAAGAAATTTTTGCGTAATATAGAATAAATATTTATGATTTTCGTAATTATTTGGTTTCTGGAAGGCCTGTTTTAAGTCTCTCACAAAAATTCCTGGACTCCACTTCCCTTGATAGCGCTTCTCTATTATGGAAATATCCTGATATAACTTCTCGTCTTGTTTGTCACTCACAGCACCCAAATTTGCCGGAAAGAAATCCAGATGAGAGTCCAGCATATGTATTTTTAAGGACATATTAAACCCCCAAAGCTTTATAAGACATTATAAGTTCATTTAAAAATCTTTGTAAATTTCTGAAAATTTTGAATTTTGATTTCTGAAAAATTTCTTTGAAAATTTTGGACAATTTCACAAAACATTTCCATGCGAGTTTTTCCTAATCATCCAGTTTTTCTTCAAGGCTCTTATCCTTTATCAGTTGCTGTATTAGTTCTACAAATAATCCCTCTTATATTTTTGCCTCGATGAGTGGAATTTCTCTTTCAGATATACAAATCCACTACCATCTTTAGGCATAATCATTGGTATAGCAAATGGCATATTATGTCTGGTTTTTTTTTAGCCCAACCTAATAGCAGTCTCACACACGTTACACGACATTTATGTGGAACCCAGGATTTATCTTGATTCCTCACAGGAAATCCAAAATAGTCTAAATAGCACTGTTCAATTAATGATGTTAAATTTTGACGCTGAGATGTAAAAGTTAATTCTCCAAACACAACAAAAACTGTTGGGGTCGTTAGAACACCTTCTTGGTATGTTTACGATGTAACAAACGTATATAAGTTGAATCCAATAGTTATACAGTCGCCTAAATGAAGTTAATCAAAAAATGACACGTATATGAGGTCAGAAATGAATATGTAGCTGTCACAAAAAAACTGGACGTGATAGAAACAAAATTGTTATATATTGGTAATAAGGGTACACCAACATGAACAAAAATCATCACAAAGTTCGTGTGACAAAAACAGTGTTTACCAGTGTTATTAGTCAGAATTTGGTATGATGATAACTGGTTATCTAAATCAAGATACAGGTTTTTTTATTGCGCGAAAATCTCATATTTAATATTTAATGTAGTAGAAAAGTATCCTAGATTTAAATACAAGTATATTATCACTACACAAGTTAAAAGTACCGGTTCAGTACTTTTTGCGTGTAACGCGAACACTCAAACTAGCATAATATAATATGTCTATATTCTGTGTATGTATTTCTCATTGTTACAGTCGTAGTTTTCAAAAAATATTTCATGTTTCAATTTCGTTAAGTTACTATTTTATTACACGCATAGATCCAACTAAATACTGGCTTGTTACCTTAAATCCATGTAAGTCTTGGGCCAATGTGGACAGGTTCAAGTCATGAATGATTACTAATAAGCCACCAGTAGTGCACATTACCATCTGGCGTGCGTCTGGTGACAGGCGACATCTCATTAAACCAGATGCATGAAAAACTCTTTGGTATACTAAGTTGAACTCCGTGTACGAATTTATATCCCATGTGTAAATGCTGCCATCTAACCCAGATGTGACTAGAAGTTTGTCTTTCACAGAAAATTCTATATTTTTAACCCAATTCGAATGTCCTAGCAGAGAGCGAATTTTCTTTTTCAGGTTTCTGACATCCCATAACGCAATGGTAGTATCATCGGAGCATGTTGCAAACATTCTACCATCCAAAAATCTGCAAAGAAGGAATTTTACTTAACGTATAACCTTTAGTCACAAGTCTAACTTTGTTTCAGTAATTTTTTCAAACCCTACCAAAATAGGTCAATAATTTATAATAAAAAAGTTATATTCCTCTTTACAATACAATCTAAAGTTGCCTGTTTTGTGAATATGTAATATTCTCTACTCCTAAATTAATATAACAGTATGTAAATAATGAATGTTTCATTTCAAAATTCAAAAATGCTATATAATAATTTACAAGATTATTATCACAATATATAAGGTATATATTACAAAATAGAAGTTTAAATTATTTCAAAAAGTAAATTTATATTAATTACATACTATAAATATTTTATTAAAATAAAATGGTAAACTGGTAAACCAGGTAAATAAAGGTGCATTTCTGTGACCTCCGTTAGATAGACATAAGACAACCCTGTAAAGTAGGCCAAACATGACTGACATATGGCTGCCATTATAATTGAGCAAATTTATCAATATGGTTACTCTATATATTGTAGTGTACTAAAGATACTGAAAGTGTTAATGTAAAACATTACCACTTAAGTATAATACATATATGTATAATCTATACTATGTATAAAACACAAAAATTGTTTCTACTTATGTTTATTAGTGACTTTAAGCCTCTATAACCAATGTGCCCCAAACTGGTTATTAGAAAGGCAGTAATGTGAAGATGGTTTAATACAACTAAAACAATGCATTAGGCACATTCCATCATTCATTAAGTTGATTTTCAACAATACTTTTAATGTGAGAAAATATCTCAAGAGAAAAATACTAACTGTTTAAAAATACCTACACTAGTAATGAGAAATAATAACTCTTTTATTATATTGTGATTATATATAAAAATATTATTACATTTGATTTAGCATATAGATGCTAGGTAGGATAATAAAATGGAACAAAGTAATGTGAATTATGCTTAATATTACTTCAATTTATAATGACTATTAACCTGTTACAATTTGATAAAAGTTATTTTTGTATAATATTGTCTTATGATAACACATGCAAAGTTTGTGAAGAGAGACATTTGGAATGTTTGTACGTACAGATAGTGGGGCAAAACCTTTCTTATGGATCTAGTAGAGTAGGTATATAGTATTATTAAGTTTACTTGTTGCAATGTATTTAAAATAAATATTTATTATTTTTCTTAAAGAAATTGCAATAAGCATATAACTTTTCACTATTATAAGGCCACCTGTTGTGCTATTTGTTCTTTAATATATTTCATGTTTTGTAATAAAAAATATTTGGTTTATTTGTATTTCTCTACTAATGTAATATGTATACCATATAGGTATTGACTATTATGTACAGTTCCAAGTATCAAAGTTCTGGGTTGGAGTCCTGGTTCATGTTGTTTCTTTTATTGATTCTTAAAGGATAGTCCTAGTATCAATTCAGTCCCAGTGGAATTGGGAAGTTGGAGGTATTTAAATTCCATGCCTTAGAGAGCATATAAGGCTGTGGGTCTTGAGTTTTACCTCTTACCAATTAAAATATTGTTCTTTTGTAATAATGAGAGTGTACTGGTGTCTACAGGTAAACTTGAGGACTATAATATATTTTGCATGCTTTGCCAATCTCAGTGATATTGGCTGCTGCACCCGATATATGTTAATAAGACATTCTGTAGGATTTAAAAAAAATTGATACTAACCAAAATATCACTTACTTTACACAGTTCACGCAGTCTGAGTGTGCACCATTCACTGAATGAATTTGTTGGTGAGTTAATGGATCAAAAATCTGTATTGATTTTTTCTCACATGCTGCAACTAGTAAAGACCTAAAAATATATTTTAGTTTGTAAGGTACAATGTTGAGGGACTTGTTTCTAATATAATTATTATAAAATTATATAGACATTTAAGATAATAATTCACTTAGCATATTATTTAATAGATTTGTTTATTTTGGTTACAAATTTATACTTTTTTTAATAATTTTATGAGCTAAGAATTTATTTTTTTATTTTTTGTATTATTTTGCAAAAAGGATGATGACAATACCTTAATCAAGGCTAAGTACTAAGCTTACCCTTCCGGGGAAAATTCAAGGTTAAACACGCCACCGGTAGGAAGAGAATTGGCCTGTTCACAGTCCCATGAAGCTATGGGCTTCATGCCACAGTAAAGGCTCCGAGCCATGGCATCGCTGGCACCTACAGGGTTACTGAACCCACACTCCCTCTGGATAAGCCGATAAGGACTATACGCAGAGTACTTTGCCATGAAAAAGTTATCTATAACACTTTTAGCACCCATTTCGATAACAAAAGTTTGACACGAAGAACAAGTTAAAAAGACACTTAAGTACACAGCATATCCAAATAATGTAAATACAATCGATGTGTATTTTTATAACTTATTTCTACATTGTTTGTTTCAGACTTCAGCATAAATGGTTAAAATTAAAGTAATCAATGCAGGTAGCAAAAAATTATTTTTTTTTTTTTTTTGGGATTTTTTGACCTGGTAATTACAACCTTTAGGTCAACTCTTATTTATTCGTATACGTAATAATATGTCTATGAGCACATCCCATTAAATTGTTTTAATTGTATTCTTTATGTATTTGTAGATGTGCTTATAAGTAAGTTCGTCTTGTAACAATTGTTTTAATGGCGGCGGGCGGGACAATAAATCACACTTATTTTCAACATCACTGAGTTCACTGGCCAACACTAGTCTGTCAATCAAAAATTTTTGACAATCAAAGATAACATGTTCCACAGTTCCATCACTTGAATTACAATGAGAACAGGTTCCATTCGCAATAATGCCGAGTCGAGCAAGGTGTGACGGTGTAGTATTATGACCGAAACGCAGTCTATTTATGATAGTAATAAAGTCTCGAGAAGCATCTGGCATACGATGATACCAAGGTCTTGCAGGTAAGCTTTCTTGTATGCTTCCATACCATTTTCCTTTCGTATCTTGATCTTTCTTCCACATTTCTAACCACAACTTTTGAATATTTTGGTCAATACATTGCAAGTAATCGGACATAGGAACATTCATTGTATTTCTAACGTCAACAGCATTAACTCCTTCATATGCAGTTTTATCAGCCATTTCATTGCCAGAGATACCTTTGTGGGAAGGCACCCATAGAAAGAAAATTTGGATATTTTTACTGTGGTATTGGTGAATTATTTGCTTAATGAAGTAAAGGATATAATTAGACTTGTATTTGACTGTGAGGGTAGTTAAAGCTGTTATCAAACTTAAGGAATCAGAAATTATTAAAAAACATTTATTGTTATTGATTTCGCGAATACGCATTAATGCCTGATACACTGCATATGCCTCTGCCGTAAATATAGAGCAGGGTTCATGCAGAATAAAACTTGAAGAAAATTTTGCTTGTGGATCATATAGAGCAGCATGTACATAATCACTTGTTTTGCTCCCATCAGTGTAGATAACATAGTACATTGTATTTTCCTCCAAAAATTGAAGCATTTCCGAATTATTGTTTATTGTCTGTTGAACTACATTAATTGGATGTGAAATACACTGATAAGAGAAAGAGTAACATGGCCATGGAAACTGTTTTCTGATTTTAGAAAAATTATTGTCTATTTCCAGAAATATATCAGACAGTGTTGGAGAATTACCACATAGTAGACCGTGTGCTGTTGTTAATGGTCTTCTTGGGGATCTATCTATATAAGGTACAATTTTATTTATTAATTGAATGTTATTTGATGCTATTAGTTTGAGACAGAATCTTTCAGCAAGTAAAATTCGCCTCAAAATCAAAGGCATCACTTTTGTCTCAACTTCCATGGCCCTTATGGGAGTTGAGCACATAGCACCAGATATTATTCTTAAAGCCTTATTCTGCAATATGTCTAATTTATTTACATGAGAACTATTCATATAAGCGAGTGAGCTATAATCTAAGTGACTTCTTACAATACTTTTATACAATATTGACAATATTTTAGGATCTGCACCCCATGTTACACCACAAAGTGATCTGATAACATTTAGTCCTGTGTGAGCTTTTTTGGATATATATTTAATATGTTCTTCAAAAGTTAATTTTGGATCTAGTATTATTCCTAAAAATTTCTTTGAAGTGACTTTATTTATAATTTCATTATTGTAAATAACATTTGAGTTTGGGGTTTCATTGCCAAAAAACATAACACTACTTTTAGAGGGGTTAATTTTTAAATGTAAACAATCATTATAATATTGTAATAGTTGAAATAAGGATTTGTTCATGTTATCTATTGCAATCTCTAGGTTGTAATTACTGCTGTATAATACAATGTCATCAGCAAATTGTAAGATATTTACATTCCTATTATTTACATATTTACAAATTTCACTTGTGTATATATTGTACAGCAATGGAGATAGTGTGGCACCCTGCATTGTGCCTCTTGAGGCATATTTGGGTCCATATAAAATATTGTTATGTCTAGCATAGATTGTTCTATTGTTCAAAAAATTAAAAATCCACTTACATAAGTGCCCAGGCACACCTAACCTAGACATGATTTGAACTAGTATACCAGGATCAACACTGTCAAAAGCACTTTGGACATCTAGGAATACGCAAACAGTGTTTAATTTTCTATGTTTTGCATTTTTTAGGTCAGAGATTAAAGAGGTGAAACTGTCTGCACTACTACGCCCTCTACGGAAGCCATATTGTATATGTGGAATGAAACACTTTGATTCAACATACCAGTCAAGACGAACTTTCACCATATTTTCGAATATTTTACCAAGACATGATGACAAGGAAATTGGTCTATAAGAACTAGCAAACTCAGGAGATTTGTCGGGCTTAAGTATTGGGACAACACACTGTGTTTTCCATGACTGTGGAATACATTTATTAAGCCAAAGCAAATTGAGAATGTTAAGAAACAACTTTTGGGCAGATACATCTAAGTTTTTAATTACGATGTAAGGATAATCATCTAAGCCAGGAGTTGTATTTCGTCTAGAGTGCAAGCTTGTTAAAAATTCAGACCATGAAAAAGGATCCAGTAAAAATTTAGAATTTGGGTTATCATTGTTGGTTTCAAAAAGAATGTTCAGTTGATCTACTTCAATTAAGTTGCTATTATCTGATAATTTATTTAAGAGTGGAGATATAAACTCATTTGTATATGATTTATTCTTAGGTCTTATGCCTTTGAACATTTTTAATAAATTCCAAATTTTACTTATGTGAGTATTTCTATTAAAAGTGTTACACAAATTATTCCATCCTATTTTTTTCTGTTCTGAAATTGTTCTCTTTTTCTGGGCATCTTTTCTTTTGTAATTAATATAATTTTCAATAGTAGACTCTTTTCTATATAGTTTTAGTGCATTATATGAAGCAATAACACTTTGTTCACATATACTATTCCACCAGGGAGCTGGTGGTCTGCTTATGAAAGTGTTTGTTTTAGTGAGCTTTGGAATTGACATTTCTTTAAGAGTATCTAAATGAAAACAGAAATTATTATAGGTTGAAATAGGATCATGTGGTTGAAGTATCAAATCATTAAACATTGTTTTTGAAAGAGCTGTATATGTTTTCCAGTCAGCTTTTTTATATATGAACTTATCTACAGGGGAATTGAGATGATATTTATCTATATGTAATGAAATCTCTGTTATTGTTGGATAATGGTAACTTCCCATTGTATCATCATGTACAGACCATTCACATAGTGGTGCGAGGCTGCCACTTATAAAGCTTACATCTATGGCAGAAGCAGTTTGTCTAGGGCGATTTATAGTTGTAGGTCTACCATCATTTAAAATACACAAATCTAAGTCATCAATTAAATTAAATAAATCCTGACCTCTACTTTTCGTTGACAAACAACCAAATGCAATATGATGAGCATTAAAGTCACCACTCATAAATATGGGCTTTGGTAGATCATTAATAATGTAACGGAGTCTATTAATTCGTATCCGTCCACTTGAAGGTGGACAGTATACACAGAGAATTGTTAAACTACTATGTCCTGTTGATACAGATACAGCAACTGTTTGAATGTCTTCATAAAATCTGGTATTTAATATATTATACTTAAGGTGTGGTTTTATTAGTATTGCAACTCCATTATGTGTATTGTTTGAATTTTTATTGTATATATTATATCCTGGTATTTTAAAATTATTATCTTTGAACCATGTCTCATTAAGAAGGCAAATATCAATATTTTGTTGTTTTAAAAATTGGATTAATAAAGGTTTTTTACTATTTGCACTTTGAATGTTATACTGCGCAATACGTAACTTCGATTGTGTAGAACTAGGCCCTACACAATCCATTATGTTAAGTTTTTTAATAATGTATCTTTAATAGTTTTAATATTAGTCGGTGTACTATCATCTTTATTGCCTAATTCCACCAACGTCTGCACTAGGGCCATAAGTACATCGTTATTGGAAATTATTTGAGTTTTAAGGTCTTTAGAATTAACTATTTTAGCTTTATTTACATCTTGTACAGACTTATTTACAGGAATATTTATAGATTTATTTACAATAACATTACTATTTACAAGTTGTGATTTTGGTGGTGAGAGTGGAGGAAAATCTGTTTCATTGGTGATGACTTGTTTTGTAGAGGTGACACCTGCATAAGATATGTTGTTTTTCTTTTCAATGATCTTTTTTGCTTTAATAGGACATAATCTAGATATCGCAAGGTGAGGCCCACTGCAATTTATGCAGCTGATTTCTGTTGGTTTATCACATTCCTTATACATGTGTTCACCTCCGCAAATACTACATCTTTGTTTACCATTACAAATCCTTGCTGAATGATTAAATTTAAAACACCTATAGCACTGTAATAATGGTGGAATGTATTCAAAAACTCTATACGAGAATAGATCATATTGAACATTATCAGGTAGTACATTAGATAAAAAAGTAACGCTTACAGTCTGTAATGGAATGCGCTCTTGTCCTATTTTCTTTGTAAACCTTCTTATTGCCACTATTTCATAAATTGAAGAAAGTCTTGTATAGAGTTCTTTGTTAGATATATTCGTTGGAACAAATCTAATGATGCCGGTTTTTTCAATTTGCGCTGCCGGTATGAATGCCTTCATGTTATATTTTGTGAGGAAAGTAGTGTTATTAATAAAGTTATTGGCCGTATTATATTGCTTGAAAATAACTGCTATTTTATTGGCATTCACCCTCTGAATACCCGTCACACCTTTTATGTCCATTGAGAAAAGATGATTTAAGTATATAGGGCTCTTGTTACCCAATCTATCATCGTTTATGGATTCTACATACACTTTAAAGTCTGTGTTGGTTGAGTTTTCCGGATATAGTCTTTTATAATTCGGTTTGTAATAGGGCAGATACGCATCTCGCTCACCGCCGGAGTCCGATTGTCCTTCATCCCTAGGCTGTGTCCGTTTTGTTTTTTTTTGAGGTGGGCGGGTTAGACCCGCCCCCCTCGTTTATCTCCATTGCTATTGTGCTTTTCAGCCGCTAATAGCAATATTTAAATTCACTTTAACTATAAAAAAATCACTTTATAGGAAAAATTTAAAATTAATTTTCTAAGGTCAACCGCGCTTTTTCAAGGTTCCCGCCAGAATCCAGCAAAAAATTAGAACGCAGGCCACAGAGTATCAACTATCAACTGATGCTTCATAGACAACTGTCAAAACTCAAGTCTCAAATGTCACAACAGCTGATAGACAGATAAAACTATGGTAGGTAATCGAAATTCATGGACGTTCGAAATTTACTTTATGGTGATGTAAATCATCAAGTTACATATTTTTATCTTGCAATTTATTTTAATTCTAACTTAGTCGAATCTGTACATTAGATATTTTTTAGAAAATCTTATTAAAATAGTCAATATTATAGATACAGGGGCGAAATTTATAGTTTTTAGAATTTCTCTGTCTGTCTGTGTGTGACCGCATTACGAGAAAACCACTGGACAGTTTTTATGAAATTTTGTATAATTATATTATTCTACTATCCATTTTTTTACTGCGGAAAGATATGTGGTATCTCAGAAATGTATACCTACTAACTTACGAACGGACTGAACTTTAAACTTTTAGACTAGCGCCAGCATTTGTTGACTTAACACGTTCACAGTCCGGTGACCCCAATGTGGGCTCACACCAGTTTATCCTCCCAAGTCCGTGAGTCTCATGTGGGTTCATAACACTAAAGAAGTTTCATTTTTATTTTTGAACTGGACTCATGAGTGGAGCTATTGAGATTTTGTGGACTTGTGAAGCAGGGATAGGTTAAACAAAATCTTTCAAAACAATACGGAAAGGCTGATTTACACGTATTAAGTGATTAAGTAGTTAACTAAATTTTAACTTAATTTTTAGTGACTTATATTTAAGTAGCTGTCCAAACGTATTTAAGTAGATAAGTAGTTAAGTTCTTTAGTTCACTCAAGATGGACAATCAACAACGTAATAAAGTCGTAAATTCTGTGCTTAAATTTGCTATTAGTGAGGTCTTGGACGAAATAAAAGATGAAATAATTATAGAAATAACCATACTCAAATAATAAAAAAATTAAAGATTCAATAATATAATCGATGCCAGAGCCCGCTTTAATAAATCTTTATTTTTTTGGCTCTTGTGAGTATGTCGAACGACTTCCTTCGCGCCAAATCAATAATACATCATCATAATATAATTCATCAATAATGAATAATATTTATAAGCTCACGACGTTACGGAAATAATTGAAATAGGGTTCAATTCAAAAAAAAAGTGCGTGCGTACAAAGTACACATGTCAGAAGTGAAACTTCTTTATTTATAATTTTAACTCACTGTTTATACACTGTATAAATACTAATGATATTGTAATTTCACTTCAAAAACAATTCCTCACGATTACTAGCATGAGCAGCCGTCATTGGTGGCGCTAACTCTTCCCCGTCTCTGAGCGCCTGGTACTTGATTTACGTGTTTGTGTCTCTATGGACTTACTTTTTCGTTCTACTTCTAAAGAAGTTTCACTTCAAAAAATGGCGCATCAACACTTATGCATTTTACTAAATTGCATATTTCCAAACGGATCCAGAAATAAGCCCCGCCCACCTACTTAATCGAAAAAATAGAAAACATTCTAATTTATTAGTTAAGTAGGTAACTAAATTTTAACTTGCGACTTGCTACTAAATTGTCTGTTTACACGCACTTAATCACTTAAAATTAAGTTAAAATTTAGTTAACTACTTAATCACTTAATACGTGTAAATCAGCCTGAATACCTCAAAATGAGGTCTATAATTTGCGTTAGATCATGAGGACAAAAAAAGCCATTGTCATACATAAACTCGTATTTTAATTCAAGAAAAATATTTAAAAATCAGTTTATTTATGTTACTTTTTGAAACACAAAAAACAAAAACCTTTCTTGCATTTTTTGAATGGCTCATGAACTTTGGTGGCCATTTTTCCAGCGGTTTTCGAAGAATTTTCTTCGGTAACCATGATTCATCATTTGTAACAGCCTATATATCTTTTTCATTACCCCTTTACCCTGGATATTTAGGAAGATATATAAGAAAGTGTTTTGAAGTGGTGGATGGAACAGAACTGGTGAATGGAGCAGAGCTAGTAGAACGAGCAAGGGAATGAGACGTGACGATGGTATTTCTTTGTGAATATCCTTAAGTTCCTTCTGGTGAACTGCTCAATATCCTCGATTGTATCATCTTTATATTATACGTAACATCCAAAACTACTATTTTCTATGTACTACTACACTATATCTATCACTATCTTCGAGATTTTTTGCTTATCGGAATCAAACAGGCCGCGAGCTGGGTATTTTACAGTAGACTACAAACGCTTCTAAATAATAACAAACGAATCAGCAACAACAACAATCTAAATTCTAATAAACCGAACTACCCTCAATTTTTTCATCAATTTCATATTCACAAGTCCATGTCCCCGTTGAATGGGTTCACGTGAATTCTTATACGTAAGTCCGTGACCCCGCCGTGGTTCACATGGAAAATTCCAGGAAAATGGAAAATTGTATAATGAAAATTCGTTTTCCTGATGAGGTTTATATAAATATAATATAATCACCTATTAACTTCTTTGGACTTGCGGGATGATGACACCTTTTTGTATGGGGACTGTGAACGTGTTAATAACTAAATTTGGCCCGACCCGGGAACTCTCGATGTGTATCCATACATGCTAGCCACTACACCAACCAGGCAGGCTTATACTTTAACCAGCTATATACCATACCATATTTCATTAAAATATGGTGGACAGACAGACAAAAATTCTAAACACTAAAGACTCGATCAATGTTCCCCACTGCTGAGCATGGACCTCCCAATTTTAAATAGAGATATCAGGACGTAATTGGCAGATTTCACTTGATTTAAACTTATGAAAATGTACTGGTTCACTTGCAAGACATGCAAGTTAAAAGTGGAAATTATGTTGAAAAATGTCAAAGAAGCAAGACCTGGGAACTCACTTCACTCAGTTTCCAAGCAAGAGCTTCAACATGGAGCTTAATAGAGACAAAAAAAACATTGCAATCACGAAAAAATGAAGAATGTTCTAATCAATTGTTTAATTTAAAAACATAGCAAAATTAATTCATTATTTACATTGATTCCATAAACAACATTTTTTTATCTAAAATTAAATCACCAGGTATTAGATGACAACAGTCCACTTGGAGGAGGGATATTACCAGTCTTCAGAATATTTTGAAGAAACACCTCAAGTCTAGTTTTAGGGCCACCTTCGTCAATTTTATTAAGGATATTTAAATATTCTGTGCTTAATAATTTAATTATTTTAATACACTGCTTCCGATAATGTTTAAAGAATTCTGATCCACATACTATAAAAAAATCATGTAATAATGTGGCACTTATGTCAGGCTCTGGCTTAAGGTTGATAAATGATGCTAGCCACTTCCATCCAAAACATAAACTACAGGGGTTTGATGAATTTATGAATTTTGGAGTATTTGCTATCCAGATAGCACAATGAAGTCTAAATATTCCAGACATCCTTTTTAAAAATTTATCTTGTTTCTCAACAACACCATCATCATTATAGGTGTATCCTCTAGATAAATAAAATTCTTTGTCTGATTGTCCTTCTTTTTGAGGAAGCATCATTGGTACTAAATAGGGACAGAATTTATGAAAATATGCTTCTAGCAGTTTTCCAAAATCAGGGAACTGAGTCCATAAAGCAACAGTAACTGCTGCAAGAGGAAAAGCTGCTTCAGGATTACTGGATACTAGAAGATCTCCTTGTCTCACAATCTTTTTAGCTAGCAGGGCAGTACAGTAATTAAGACCTTGAGGATGTTGTGATGCCATCACATATGTATCCAAAACTTGCACTTTTTCACCTCTAAGTAGTTTTGAAAGTTTATCGTATTTATCCCTCATATGCATACCACTAACTGATGATAATGCATTAACTGGAGTATTCACAGCTTTTTGGCAGTCAAATCTAAACTTCTTTAAATTAGTATTTTCTAACAATTCTTTATAACTTCTTTCATAAGATTCTAAAAAGTTTCTAAGTTCCTGATAGAAAGCAATGTTGGTTTCAGAATAGAACATTGATTGAGATCTTTTAGCTTGTTCTACAAGTGCTTGCTTTATCTGAGCTATTTCAGCTTCCTTTGCATCTTGCGCTCTCTTTGCCTCTAATTCTTTTTGTTTTGCCTCCTCTTCTTCTTTTTGTTTTCTTAATTGCTCATGCAGTTTAATTGCTTCTAATTCTTCAAGAATTCGCTGCTTGATATTTTCTATGTTCATTGATAATATTTCAGATTGTTTAACTTCTTTGTCAGTAATTGTACCAGCTTTACAACAGTCCATTATTGCACTAATATTTGAGATAACTGTATTTATTGCTTGAACATATTTTTCTAGAATTTCTTTTGCATGTGGTTCCTTTTGTAAAATATTAGTTATTTCATTATAACATATACAAATTTTGGTATGGCTATCTGTAATAGATGCAAATCTAGTAGTGGCCTTATTTTGTTCATCTAATATTCTATTCATATTTTCAATAGTTTGTTGATTAATCATTTGAAATTTTTGTTCATCTAATTGGACATCTTCAAGTACAGTCAAATTATCATTTTCCCGCAATTGCTTAGCCATTTGTATTTTTTTTGCCCTTAGTTCTAAAGTTTTACGTTTACATTCATCACTCTGTTTTTTCCAAAATCGGTGCATTGTTTCCGCATAACTATTCATCATTTTTTCAACTAAATTTTTAAACAAATCTTCAGAATTTTCTTGCAATTTCGTTTCATAGTCTTTTAGTAATAAAGTGTACCGTAAATCTTCGCCGATTTTGTCTTGTATTAAATCGACAAATTCCTCATCAACCTTAGAAGGTATTATATTATTAGTTTTACATTTCGCTTTCTCAATGGGACTTCTAGGACCTATTGTTACTTCTGTTACAAAGGGGCTCATTTCAGCTGCTTTAGTTAAAGCTGATATACGTAACCTTTCAAAGTCTGCTAAAGTTTCAGATAAACTATCGTCACACTTAACGCCGCTTCTTGATAAGTCGTCCATGTAAGAATATGTTAATTCATCCATGATTATAGCTATCAACTTTTAGTATTATAATTCACTTTCATTTATTTAATATATATACTGCATTCTAATATCTAAACGGTTTCTCCTTAGTCCTTATACAATAAAATAAGTTTAGCGCTAAAACTGCACCCGAGTCCCGAACGATTTTTTGACTTTTGTATATGTTGACAGTTGTCAGTTGACACTTGACCCAGTATATTATCTATACTCTTTGCTTGACACTTGACAGTGATGTAAGAATAGTAAGATGTTACCTATTTCTACGTGATATTGGCGAAGTAATCTGTGCTCAACTGGCACGCTTTTAAGCCATTAAACAAGAGAATTGAATTGAATGTTACCTACACAATTTTAGCACCCCATCGAAGGATTTTTGAAATCAAAATGGCCTGAATCGATAGGTCTACGTTCGGTCTGTATAGGTCCATTATCATTTTTGTTAGGTCGCCTGTGATTTTTTAATAAATATTTTTTTAAATTTAACTGTTATTTAAAAAAAATTTTAGCACCCCATTGAAACGGAAACTGATTAATCTTTATATTTCTACATTCTTTATCGTTAGGACAGTTTTGGTCTCTATAGGTTTTGCTTTTATATTATCCATTTAGTTCTTTTTATTACCAATTATAAATAATTGACATTGACAATGTCATAAGTCATTTGACATCTCATTTATGTTACCTTTTAATTTATTGTAATTGATTTTTGTGTTTTCTTTATTTATGTGTATCATTATTTTTTATGCCTTCATACTTTCTATTTTGTTTATATTCGTTTAACAACAATAAATTAAAAACAAATCAAAAATAATAATAATATTAAATAACTATTATATATAGACTATACAATACATATTAAATATGATATAAAAATGTATAGCCAAATTACAAGAAGCTAATGCTCAAAAGGTAACATAAATGAGATGTCAAATGACTTATGACATTGTCAATGTCAATTATTTATAATTGGTAATAAAAAAAACTAAATGGATAATATAAAAGCAAAACCTATAGAGACCAAAACTGTCCTAACGATAAAGAATGTAGAAATATAAAGATTAATCAGTTTCCGTTTCAATGGGGTGCTAAAATTTTTTTAAAATAATAGTTAAATTTAAAAAAATATTTATTAAAAAATCACAGGCGACCTAACAAAAATGATAGTGGACCTATACAGACCGAACGTAGACCTATCGATTCAGGCCATTTTGATTTCAAAAATCCTTCGATGGGGTGCTAAAATTTTGTAGGTTAAGATGTTAAATACAAACACCAGCAGTTGATTCCAGAGACATGTTACTCATGTCTCTCACTACATGTCTCTGGTTGATTCATGGAGGTTAGAGAGTATAGACCAGGAGGACCATCGCCCTAGAATGTAGTGCCTCAGAAATATTGTCGAACTAAGGAGGCGCTGCGATCGCTATGTTGTCTCAATGCCTAACTTCACGTTGTCACAATAGTGACAATACTCATAAACAGCTAACTTCACAAATACTACTTACCGACGACAGTGCGTTGTAAATTCTACAAATTTTCAGGGACAGGTGGGTAATGCTTTAGTATGAAGCGATGGTCCTCCTGGTCTTTAATCTCCATGAGTTGATTGAATTTTGAAGCATAGATGAATAATAAACCTTTGAAATAAGTTTAGTTGTTTCGATTGAAGTTAGATCTAGCTAGACGTTACTCGAAAGAGTGTTGTTTATTACCAGTATTACGTCACCAAATGGCTGACAGCGCTTTTGCGGGAATAAAAAATGTTTAAAATTAAATTAAATTTTATGGCAAAAAAGCGTGTTTATTTTGCCGAAATATATTTTATTGTGGCTTTTTATTAGGAAAATCAACATTTTAAAGTACTTTTTCAAACATAGTAGAATACCCTATTGCACAGAAAAATGCATTCTGCACATGAACTTTTAATATCACATATTTTCAATGTGTCAACTGTCAAGTGTCAACAATCTGTTTAATCTATGCAGGTATAAAATTGGCGGGAAATTATGATCGTTGACAAACAGCTGGAAATTTGACAGCTGAATATTAACAATAGGACTGTTTTTAAAATGAAACAATAATTTTAAACAATAAATAATATATATAACACAATAATATCTGAATTTATAATCTTATCTCTGATTAAAAATGAGTATTAAGTTTTTTGAATAGTGAATTATTTTTATAAATATCCGAAAATGGTGCTTCAAAATACTGGAAAATATAGGGCTGATAAAAGTGATTCTAACAAAAAAGAAGCTGGAACTTCTGCAGCACCAAGGTATTACCAACCCATATATTGTGAATTAATTTATGAAATGCATGGATTAATTGACAATTCATATTTGCAGGGAAGAATCTTCAGAATCACGTCTCCGCGTATCTATAGATAACGATAGAATTGATTCTAAGTATGGATTTGATAGAGTACGTGATGCAAAAGAACGAACTGGGTACCTGCTGAACATGCATACTGTGAGATTCTTTAACAATATTAAGCATATTATGCCATCAATAAATACTCCATGTGATATTTAATTGTATGGTTTTTCTTTACATTTTTACTAAGTAATATGTTAATAACTTTTAGGCTGAAATTTTGGATGAAGATAAAAGATTGGTTGCTGCTATGGATTATTATTTTATAGAGATGGATGGTTCCAGGTTTAAAGTGTCTCTTATGTTTAATCCATATTTCCTTGTATTGGCTAGAAAAGAGTGTGAGCAAGAAGTAATACAATACTTATCTAAAAAATTTGCTGGTACCATACATAAGATAGAAATTGTTGAGAAAGAAGATTTGGATTTGGTAAGATAGTGTAAAAATAATCATAATATACATATGTATTATAAAAGGCAGTGGTAGCCCAGCAGTAACACATGGCTTGTATAACCGAGTAATGCGGGTTCAAATCCGGGTCTCGCACCTCTGATATTTTCATGTGCGTATCATTTCTATCATGATTACCACTTGTCTTACGGTGAAGGAAAACATCGTGAGGAAACCTGCATGTCTGAGAAAACCTAGCAAGTTTTCGTAAGACATGTGCAGTTCCCCAATACGCACTAGGCCAGTGCGGAGGACTATGGCCTGATCCCCCTCGTACTGAGGGAGGCCCGTGACCAGCAGTGGGACAATAAAAAAAGGGCTGGTGACTGACATATGTTTTACAAAATGAAAAAAGAAAATTTGTATGAAAACTGAAGGTGCATAATTTTAATATTTATTTAAGGATATTTATTATTTACATGTCGATTGCATATTTTTCAGCTCAATCATCTGTCAGGTATTAAGCAGCGTTACATAAAACTATCGTTTACATCTCAAAATGAAATGATGAAAGTCAGAAAGGAGATATTAACAGCAGTAAACAAAAATAAAGAAAGAGAGAAGAAAGATGCTATTTACTCTGAGATGCTGACAAATGCACTGACTAGTGCTGCTGCAATAGAATATGCAAAAAAAACAACTGATCACATGGAAAACATTTTAGACATAAGGTACACATATTTTTAAAATTAATATATTTGTACTGGATTCATTTTAGCTTAGCAGTACCCGCGGCTTTGCCTGCATTCATGGTTTCAAGTCCTCTAGAAAAAAAGTATTCTATGTTACTTCTAATACCTCCAAGAATATATATACAAAGTTTTATGATGAATGATTGAGTAGTTTTCACGTGAAAGTGTAACAAACAAACTTACATTTACATTTATAATAGTATAGATGTATACATATTAGCAAATCATTGTTTTATCATATCTTTATAGAGAAGAGAATAATATCCTTCTAAGGTATTGATTATTCAATTTCAGAGAACATGATGTGCCATACCATGTAAGAGTGGCAATAGATATGAAGATATTTTGCGGAACCTGGTACACAGTGAAGAGCAGAGGTTCAGAAACACCCATATTCACTAAAAGAGATGATATAATAGAAAGGCCAGACCCTATAGTATTAGCTTTTGATATTGAAACTACTAAATTACCATTAAAGTTTCCGGATTCACAAACAGATCAAATAATGATGATTTCGTACATGATAGATGGACAGGGATACCTTATTACAAATAGGGAAATTATATCAGTTGACGTGGAGGACTTTGAGTACACACCTAAACCTGAATTTGAAGGGTAATAAAATTTAACCTTTATTATAACTAAAAAGGCTCCTCTTCACAATTGGTGATGATCGTTATTCGTTGATTGTTGTGTTGATGTCTATTCATTCACAAGCATCCACACGATCGAACAAATGCAAACAAAAAACACCTCGACGAAGCGATGTACGTACTCGCTGTCCTGTCCGTACTCGTGAATGTATGGTCGGCGATCGTGTGGGCACGCGAATTTTACTTCAAACGATTCCCTTTGATGTGTTCCCAAAAAAGTCACCTGTCTCCGCGATCACGTTGACGTTTCATGACGATGATCAGCCAATACAGGCAAGTAGCCGTCTACACATGCTCACGTGTAATGGTCTATGATCGACGATTGTGAAGAGTAGCCTTTGTATTAGTAATAGGATAACCTACTTGAATGTTAAGATTCTATAATACATTTTAATGGTTAGAGATACGCTTACAAAATAAGCAGTACTGAACTTTTACATTTTCCAGCTGTTTATTTGAGTTTTTCCCTATTTTGCTATATTTTAACCCACCCCGGAAGACCCTCAACAAAATAAAAACAATTCCAATCAGTTCAGGTGTTTCTAAGTTTTAGTGAGACTAAAGAACAGCAATTGACTATTGATTTTTATACATAGATGATATTATAATGCATGATATTGTTTCAGTCAATTTATAGTATTCAATGAACCAAATGAACTGGGTTTGATACAGAAGTTTTTTGATCACATTATGGATGTTAAGCCCCATATATTTGTCACATATAACGGTAAGTCCAGATCTTAAGCTATGAACACAGTCATATTTTAAAATAGTATTTTAATGAGAAATGAGAGAGAGAGAGAGAGAGAGAGAGAGAGAGAGATGTTATTGATTTATAAAAAATTTCCAAATGTCTCCCCAAATGTTTGATTCTTTTTTTTTTTGTATTTTGTATTTTTATTATAATTGTTTTTTTTATTGTAGGTGACTTTTTCGATTGGCCTTTTGTTGAAGCTAGGGCTGCCATACTGGGATTGGACATGAAACAAGAGATAGGTTTTAGTAAAATAACTGGAAGAGATGGTACCTATGCATGCCGACCTGCAATGCATATGGATTGTTTATGGTAATTTTATATAGAAGTTATTTAGTCATTATAAAGTGTTAATAAAATATATTGCTTATTAAAATGTAGAATTATGAGACTGAAAATATACAAAACGAGGCTTTCAGTAGCATTTTATTGTAAACATGTTTGCTTGACAAGTCTACTAAGCTCACTGCTAATACAGTGAAGAAAAATGTGGCTGTATCTGAAAGAACCTTATTATTTTCGAAAGCTGTGTGCACACTGCCAGCCAGTTATTTTGTAGCAATAGGTATGTATATTAATCCAGGCAAGGTCGCTATTAGCGCACAATATGTATACTCTATAAATTCATATTTACGTTTATATACTAGCAACTCACCCTCGCTTTGTTCGGGTTCGACCCTAGGTAGTGTAAACTGTAATTCAAATTTGCGAGAGCCTTTAAGCCTTAATCCGGCCCTATCAAAATCAGTTCTTACCGGACATCTAGTAACTAGAAACTACCTCAATGCTAAATTTCAATTTTATACTTCAAGTGCTTTCCACTATTTCATGATTAGTAAGTGATCTTATGCTTTTATATATTTAGATATCATATTTGAAAGATTATTTGCAGTTGGGTGAAAAGAGACTCCTATCTGCCAGTGGGTTCTCAAGGCCTCAAGGCAGTAGCGAAGGCGAAATTGCGCTACGACCCGGTGGAGTTAGACCCTGAAGACATGTGTAGGATGGCTGCTGAACAACCACAGGTGAAATGTTTAATTAAGACTATTCATTAATAATTATAAAATTATAATTTTTAACAACATTTGTATCTCTTAATGGCAAGGTAATAAGTATTAAATGAAATCCGTGAAAATTTTAAAGTTTTAATACAAAAAAACAATCTGTTTTTCATTTCCAGGTGTTATCAAACTATTCAGTGTCAGATGCAGTTGCTACTTACTACTTGTATATGAAATACGTTCACCCATTTATATTTGCTCTCTGCACCATCATTCCACTAGAACCTGATGAGGTGAGCAGTTCATAAAAAAATTATATATATTATATTCTTGTGAATTTAGACCAGAAGTGAGCTTTTTTTTATAATAACAAGCTTACTAAATCGACCTCAACTTATTTAAAAATCTGAAAACGCTAAAACACTATTAAACTAACCAAAAAGACAACTAAGCTACCAACAATGATATTTAAAAAAATAAACCAACAGAGTAACGACCTAACAATGCTACCACGATAAGTGTCAAGACACAACTACCCCCCGATGCCGGCTATGCATCGACTTTTATAGTTTTTTCCCCACTCCAACATCCTCTTTTCTGTTCATATTCCACACGGCCTTTCCTGACAGGAGACCGTCCTCGGGCTCCTTCATCTTCTAACCTTGGGGTTCAGAACCTCGACATCGAAAGCCTCAGTGACGCCAAGAGCTATAGATATCACACTCATCATCTGCTGCCAATAAACAATAAAATTACCAGACAAAAAAATACACAAAGTGAATTTCCAAAACTTGCGTGTCTATATAAAGTTTCAATTTGATTCATTCGTGGGATAAGCTTACCTAGCATAACCTAAGCACAATGGATGTGAAACAAACTGATATCTGTACCAATTACCCGGGGCAGGACCCGTCGGGGGAGTGCCCCCTCACGACTCGCCAGAGAACCATGTCATAGCTTTGCGTGTGTAAATCAGTACCTATAAAAGCATGTTTCAACCCAACCTAACCACAAATATACGTTACCTAGCATAACCTAAGCACAATGGATGTGAAACAAACAGATATCTGTACCAATTACCCGGGGCAGGACCCGTCGGGGGAGTGCACCCTCACGACTCGCCAGAGAACCATGTCATAGCTTTGCGTGTGTAAATCGGTACCTATAAAAGCATGTTTCAATCCAACCTACCCCCAAATATACGTTTAATGTTTTGCTACACAAACATATGCAACGGTCAACTCATAGTATGATCACTGCTCCAGGACGACATGTCTGAGTAACCTCCAAGACACTGTCCGAGCTCACACACATTAATCTTAAGCTACACAAGTATGTTCCATATACTAGGATCGCATGTCTGAGCACACTCCAAGACAGCATCCAATAATATGAAACCGTACCCCACTTGAAGTGCATCTGTCGGCCAGGACAGCATATCCGAGTACAAAGACCTGCGAGACATGCCATCCCCGACCGCAAGAAACAACTTCCCTTGAATGTGTCAACCCCAATGAGAAAACACAAAATAAGCATCTTTTACGTACACAGTAAAAATAAAATAAAAATTTTACAGTTAACATTTCTATAAATGCCTGGCATAAGGCACAGCACCTACTATAACACCGATCACGACTACCGCAACGCTCATGACGAGGACTATAACTACTACTTTCATTACGATCTCGCTGGTTGTCTGACATTACAACAAAATAAAAAAAAGATCTAAAAATAACCGTTAATTCAAATTATTTAATTTTCTACTTTAAGCCTGACAAGCAAAACCAAACTAAACTATACACAGCGACCAAAAGACAGCACAAATCACTAAAATCAATGAAAATACACCAAAATCACGATACCCTCCGATAAAAACATTTAAACAAAAACAACCAACAAATATCACACGCTTAGAAAAGAAGTGGGCGAAACAGGACCTATCCCACTTCTGATCTTGTGAATTTAGACCAGAAGTGAGCTTTTTTTTATAATAACAAGCTTACTAAATCGACCTCAACTTATTTAAAAATCTGAAAACGCTAAAACACTATTAAACTAACCAAAAAGACAACTAAGCTACCAACAATGATATTTAAAAAAATAAACCAACAGAGTAACGACCTAACAATGCTACCACGATAAGTGTCAAGACACAACTACTCCCCGATGCCGGCTATGCATCGACTTTTATAGTTTTTTCCCCACTCCAACATCCTCTTTTCTGTTCATATTCCACAATATATTTTTATTATAAACTAGATAATATTATTTACTTTTTGTATTCAAAAATACCTATATATGATGAAAGTATCCTGAATGATAACGTAATATTCCAGGTCCTCCGCAAAGGCTCTGGCACGCTCTGCGAGTCTCTCCTCATGGTGGAGGCGTTCCACGCCAACATCGTGTTCCCCAACAAGCAGGTGGAAGAACTTAACAAGCTCACCAGCGACGGACATGTGCTAGAGACAGAGACGTATGTGGGAGGTCACGTGGAAGCTCTTGAATCAGGTATGATATACATATCTTTTTAACCCTTTCACGGGCAGTACTAAAAACATGGCTAATCCCATTTTTTAATGTTCTGATCATTACAAAATTTGTGTATTTGAAAACTACACAAATTCTTAATACATTAATTTTTTTAAGGTGTCTTCCGTGCTGATATTAAATGCAAGTTTAGAATAGTCCCATCAGCAATAGACAAGCTGATGGAAAATACTGAGAAAACAATGAAACACGCTATCGAAGTAGAAGAAGGGATACCACTAGATTTAGTCACAAATTTCAATGAGGTTTGCGAGGAAATTAAAGCAAAATTACAACACATGAAAGACCATCCAAGGAGAGATGAAAATCCTTTGATATACCATCTGGATGTAGGAGCTATGTACCCCAACATTATTTTAACTAATAGGTACTAATATTGCTTTTTATTTATTTTATTATATTTTATTTATAGGTAGATGGATAGATATATAAGTCGGTGTATAATTTCAGGTCTGAGCTATTTATGATAAGATCTTAAGGTATTATATTATATTACATAATATTACCTAGTTCCTTTACAAAATATTCTAAAAGTAATAAAAAGAATTACCTTATCTGTATTAAAGTCAGTCAAAATTATTATATAAATCAAATATATAAAAATCTCGTGTCACAGTGTTTGTTATCGAACTTCTCCAAAACGGCTTGAACAATTTGTACGATTTTTTTTGTACATTACCTAAATTTTTATCCTTCTACCACCAATTGCATTTTAGCGATGAGAATACAGGCGGAGCCGTGGGAATTGTTAGTAATATATCATCATCATCATCATCAGCCCTTTTTAACGTCCCACTGCTGGGGCACGGGCCTCCCTCAGTACGAGGGGGATCAGGCCATAGTCCACCGCGCTGGCCCAGTGCGTGTTGGCGGACTTCACATGTCTTACGAAAACTTGCTAGATTTTCTCAGACATGCAGGTTTCCTCACGATGTTTTCCTTCACCGTAAGACAAGTGGAAATCATGATAGAAATGATTCGCACATGAAAATATCAGAGGTGCGAGACCCGGATTTGAACCCGCATCACTCGGTTATACAAGCGACGCGTCACCGCTGGGCTACCACTGCCTTAGTAATATATAGTAAAGATTAAATAATGATGTAATGTGTATCGGCAGACTGCAGCCGTCGGCGATGGTGAGCGCGCGCGCGTGCGCCGTGTGCGACTACAACCGGCCCGGCGCCGACTGCCAGCGCCGCATGGAGTGGATGTGGCGCGGCGACTACCGTGCGTGCACTACACTATCATAATAATTGTTTTTTTTTAAAAAGAGAAAGTAGTTATTTTTCTTTTCGAAATAATAAATCGTGTCAGGTGGCTAATCTCACTGAGGTAAGGCAGCTATACAAATCTTTAATACTCTGGTAGGACAACAATACCAGATTTAACTTCATATATTATGTTTTAGGGGTGGAAGGATATTTTCAAAACAAATTGGTTGGACTTTGTGATTGACATACTCTCCCATAGGATTGTGACAGTTTGTTATATAAAGTTTCATAATAAAATGCTATATATAAGCAAGTAATGTTTGTATGTTCATTTTTATATGATTAGTATTAATATAGCCATACTTATAGTTGATAAAAGTACAAAAATAATCTAGAAATAATTTTAAATATAACAGTACCAGCCACCAGAAGTGAATATCAAAGAATCCAACAGCAGCTAGAGACAGAGAAGTTTCCGCCTCTCCACCCCGGTGGCCCACAGAGAGCATTCCATGCTTTACCTAAGGAAGACCAGGTATGTAAGATATTGAACAATAATGTGTAGTTTTGACATTATACATAACTAGTCTACCAACACATATGATACTTTTTGAATCATAATAATACGTTATTTATATCTTGCTTTAGATATTCCTGTGTTCTAAATTTCATCCAAATCAGTCCAATAGATACTTGATTAATAAAATAGTTTTTACATCTCTCATATTCTGTAAGTAGATTCTTATTACCTCCAAATGGGGCTTGTAGGGGACTAATAGGGAATATGCATGATTTTTTTTTATGACTTAAATCCATCCTATACATCATTATAAAGTAGAAAAATATGTATATAAATAGTCTTGAAAATATATAATTTTTTATGCAAAGTGAAATTTAAAACATTGACTAAATTTAAGCCGTTCAAACGCCACCAGTACTCCAAAATTAACAAAGTCCTTAAAAGTATTATTTTCTACTTTTTAGTTTAGATTTATTAAGTTTGGAAGTCGGTTTTTGTTTTTTTGTTAAAAATAATTTTTAAGCGTTGGTACCAACAATTTAGTTATTTTTGTTTTAAAAACTTTTACTTTAACTTCATTTGGTATAAAATTATGATTATATAGATATTGACACTATTTATCTTTGTAGGCAGCATATGAAAAGAAGCGTCTAGCAGATTATTGTAAGGTGGCGTACAAGAAGACGAAAGTCACTCGTACTGAAGTCCGCACCACTACTATATGCCAGAAGGAAAACTCATTTTACGTGGATACTGTTAGAGCTTTCAGGTAATAGAGACATTTTAAATACTTAATCAATAATAATGGGGCTTATTATAAAATTATAATATATTGGCTGTATGTTGAATATATAAAACAAAAATATTAATTTTGAATTTTGGCTAACAATTACGTTTTTTTTTACGCAAAAGACTAATGTTTTAGACATTTTTAAGGTAATAAGGGCTAAAAATGCGAGGTATCCTAGAAAGGCTATTAAACTTCTATGCCCTCGTCGTACTACAGCTATGGGTGCTAATTCACCTATTCCAAGAATGTGTCGTCTATATAACAATTTTAGTGGGTTGGATATTTTTCACCAGTCAATAGTTAAATTTAAAAAAGTAATAATGAAAGCAACTCTATTGTAATTATTATAGCATATAAGGTATAACGTTTTCTTTGTCTTGGCAGATACACTGTCTAATTATACTTTTAAATAATGCATGCTGTGTTTACCTGTAAGTGGCTTTACATTTTTAGATCTATATTTTTATATGTTATAATTGTGAAATGTAAAGTTGTTAGTAAACCTAATAAAGAGAGAGAGAGAGAAAGAGAGAGAGAGAAAGAGAGAGAGAGAGAAAAAAAAGCAAATGGTTGGGTAATATGTCAATCTTTATATTTATTTAAAACTGGTAAATCCAAGAAAGTATCATAGTAAAACATTGTTTTATTATTTCTCCCGCAGGGACCGTCGCTACGAGTACAAAGCGCTGAACAAGCAGGCCAAGGCGATGGTGTCAGCGGCGGTGGCGGGCGGCGACGCGGCCGAGATCAAGAGCGCCAAGAGCCGCGAGGTGCTGTACGACTCGCTGCAGCTCGCGCACAAGTGTATACTCAACTCCTTCTATGGATATGTCATGAGGAGGGGGTGAGGCTCGGATTTGATTCTATTTGTCTGTGGTATTTGTGAGGATTACATATTATGAGGTATAAGTATCCTAAGAGTACATAAGTTCGTAATAAAATGTGATAGACAATGATCTGAAGTAACTAATAGAGTAGTAACTTAACTTGTCAATAGCTGGCACCTCCTGTATATAATACTAACGACTCACACTCGCTTCGCTCGGGTTCGTCCCCAGGTGTAACCTCTTTAGCATAGTTTTAAAATTACGTAATTTCCATATATAATCGCGTAAGAAATGCTTTCATTCGACCGTTTTTTCTCCGATTCACTTTGCAAAACGGACTACCACGTAAAAGCCTTTTTATTTTTCGGTTTTTTATATAACCTATGACACTCAGCAATAATGTGGCTTTCTATTGGTGAAAGAATTTTTAAAATCGGTTCAGTAGATCCCGAGATTACCCCTTACAATTTAACAAATATACAAACACACAAACTTTACTTCTTTATAATATTAGTATAGATTATAAATAAAAGATCCAGACTTTCCTATCAATGACGCGCCTTTAACATCTTTATCTTTATATTCTTTGTCGCTTTATTTTTGTCGTATATATCCACACACTTTACCAACCACACTACTATAAGAACTTCCGTCACTTAATACGTCAATCATATGTACATCCCTCAAATGCAACTCATAAACTCTCAACATAAAAAAATATAAATTTTAAGTTAAATTATTTTTTGCTTTATAGCGAGCTAAAGCTCCTTATTACTAAATGATATTAATTAAAAAATATACACGATGTCGTCCCCGGCAGCGCGCGCTGGCACAGCATGGAGATGGCGGGCATCGTGTGCTACACCGGCGCCAACATCATCATGCGCGCGCGCGAGATCATCGAGCAGGTGGGCCGCCCGCTCGAGCTCGACACCGACGGTACTTACTCTTATACCTACCAGTCTTCTAATACACTCGTCTAACATAGGTTTTTTTAATTGATACTGCAATATATGTCTTCAGCCCTTTTAACGTCCCACTGCTGGGCACGGGCCTTCCTCAGTACGAGGGGGATCAGGCCATAGTCCACCGCGCTGGCCTAGTGCGTGTTGGCAGACTTCACATGTCTTTCGAAAACGTGCTACGTTTTCTCAGACATGCAGGTTTCCTCACGATGTTTTCCTTCATCGTAAGACAGGTGGTAATCATGATAGAAAACGATTCGCACATGAAAATATCAGAGGTGCGAGACCCGGATTTGAACCCGCATCACTCGGTTATCCAAGCGAGCGCGTTACCGTTGGGCTACCACTGCCTTTACAACTTTACAATGTGTATTATTTAAAATGTATATGTGTAGTATATCAACTACCTGGTATCCGTAATACAAGCCTCGAAGCTTACCACGGAACTAGATAGCGCTGTTGTAATAACGTCGCAAAAAAAAGAATATATACTATATACTGACGCATTAAAATCTAGCGTGGCTATTACGCAGAAGTTGGATAGAAGAAGGTATCGACTATCGTGCGCCGAGGTAGCGGAGTGAAAGGCGGTTACTATCGTATGCGCTGATTGGCTGGCCAGTCGAAACGATACCCCGCAATAGGCTATTTGACAATGAAAAAAATAAAGTGTCAATTACTGTTATCAGCATGGAGATTAGAAACCAGGAGGACCATCGCTTCATACTAAAGCATTACCCGCCTGTCTCTGAAAATGTGTAGAATTTACAACGCGCTGCCGGCGGTAAGTAGTATCTGTGAAGTTAGCTATTTATGAGTACTGTCACTGTTGTGACAACGTGAAGTTAGGCATTGAGACAACATAGCGATCGCAGCGCCTCCTTGGTTTGACAATATTTCTGAGACACTACATTGTAGGGCCTTGGTTCTCCTGGTTTCTAATCTCCATGGTTATCAGTATAGATTATCAGTTTAAAAATGGTTATTTATTAACGTAAGTTGAAAATAATAATTGATTTATTTAAAAATCCGTAAATAAAAATGCATTTTTTAAACGTTTGTCACGTGACACAAAACGCCTCTAATTGGTCGGGTTTATGATGACGTCACCGGCTTGGTAAACAAGCTCGTTTGCCTACTCGCGCCTACTGTGCTAGCTTTCAAAATTGAGATTTTCCTCTATTTTAGCCGTTTTTAATCTTTATTTGTGTGATTTATTCGCAATATTTTATAACGTTTACGTTTCTGTCAAGTACTTTTACCATGGACAACGATTTTGTAAAAGCAGACAGTAGAAACCTGCCCGAAGTTGACGCAATCATGGTGGGATTATTTTTCAAAAATAATTCCGATTTTTATGCTTCGGAACTAAGAAATGTGAAAACAGCAAAGTACTTAAGTATATCTATTTAATAAATAACACTTTAGAAGACAAGACAAAACATTATCTTTTAAAATTATTTTCTGGCTGACACCCATTTTGTACTGATAGTAATTTGCCATGTCATTTTCTATCTGTAACAAACAAACAAACAAACAAGTTAGTCGGGATTTTTAGTTAGCTAGAATTTGTAACTAATATTATGGAAAACAGCGGAAATATTCTAAGTGAGTAGAAGAGCAAGAGACATTCCGAAAACATTAGAGGTATTATAACCTCAAATCAATAACAAAATATTTACATTCTGAATGCAATAAATAATTACATTATGTTTACTTACATCGAAATGGTCTTCACAGAAGAAAATATTTGTACAATTCTCTATGACCTTAGGATCCCTCCGAGAAAGTTGCAACCACTTTCGGCGCACTTTGACATTTTTTGGAACACTTACAAATAGTTTTTCCGGAGTTTTTATCGACGTATTTGTACATTTTGGAACTGCACACCATTTGTAACCCATTTTGTTACATAAATCACTGTGCAAATATAAATACAATCGTACTTTCGTTGTTTGTTTACAAAAAATGTATGTGGATGCTAGATGTCACAGATCACAATACAAGCCGGTGACGTCAGTGACCCGATTGCAGCGCCATATTGTCAAAGTAGCCTTTTGACGCGCTATTTAAATATTTAATTTTTAATTTGATATTTTTCAGCAAATATGTACTAGAATTAAAAAGAACAACTTTTACTGGGTTCCTTAACCTCTACTAAATAATATAAAATGGATTTTAAAAACTTGTCAAATAGCCTATTATTATTTTTTTAATGAAATGTATAAATGTTCAAAGACTGAATTGTCATTTGGCAGGTATCTGGTGCATACTACCGTCGTCATTCCCTGAGAATGTGACCATTCATACAACGCACCAAAAGAAAAAGAAAATAAACGTGTCATTTCCAAATGCTGTTCTAAATGCTATGGTTAAGGTGAGCTATATGTTGCTCTTCTTCTGTTACTTCAGTACTTTCCGGCTTTCAGACAAATTGTGTTTCAAATAATATACATGAAAGAGTTTTTCAGTTTCTTTGTTTTAGATGTTTCGGATTAAGTTTTTTAATCAAAATATGCTTATGAATATGTTATACATCTATCTACAAAATATGTAGGTATTTACTAATAATTTGATTTTCTTAAAAGAAGATGTAGTATTATTTTGCACATTTATATTCATAATTCATGTATAATTAATAATTATTAATTAATTAAAAGTAATACAATAATATTACATTAAAAAAAATATTTTTAGGACCACTTCACCAATGATCAATACTACGAACTAGTAGATCCAGTTGAGAAAAAGTATGAGAAGAGATCAGAAAACTCAATTTTCTTTGAAGTAGACGGTCCCTACCTCGCCATGGTGCTACCAGCTTCTAAAGAAGAAGGCAAAAAGTTGAAAAAGCGTTATGCTGTATTCAATTTTGATGGCTCATTGGCTGAACTAAAAGGATTTGAAGTAAAGCGTCGAGGTGAATTACAACTAATTAAGATATTTCAATCATCAGTATTCGAAGCTTTTCTTAAAGGAAATGACTTAAAATCTTGCTATGGGGCTGTAGCGAAGGTTGCCGACTATTGGCTTGATGTACTGTACAGCAAAGGATCTAATATGCCTGATTCAGAATTGTTTGAACTAATTTCGGAAAATAGATCTATGTCCAAGAAATTAGAGGATTATGGCGGTCAGAAGTCGACGTCGATATCCACTGCGAAGAGGCTGGCTGAATTTTTGGGCGATCAGATGGTTAAAGATGCTGGCTTAGCTTGCAGGTGTGTATTGTTTGATTTACAACAACAAACACTGGGACGTTTGTCGGAGTTTTTAGTAATGTAATTTACTTTTAGTAATAGCAAAGTCTTACCATCAATAATTAAAACACGAAAGACTTATATTTACTTTGCTGTGCTGATCTGAGTATTATTATTATTTGCATTTTTGGGTATGGTGCCGAGGTCGGCCCTAGCTACGTCGACCAGTGATGATCCATTGTAGCTCCCTTTAAGTGTATTTACAGTTCTCTGCTTAGTCCTGTTGCCTCCAGGAACTTCCAGATTTTCTGAGCAGAGAGCTTCTGTATCTCCTCAGGTTGCATGATATGCTGCCCTAGATAGATACTTCTGCGGTGCATGAGTGGTCCGCACGAGCAGAGGATGTGCATAGCAGATTCCTCTGACTCATGGCATAGTCTGCACATAGCGGACTGACTGAGGCCTAGGGTAAACATATGTTTATTGAGTTTGCAGTGGCCCGTGAGTATTCTGGTTACTGCACTAGTTTTATACTTTTTGAGTTGAAGCAACTCTGTTGTAAAATTTTTGAGATATCCTTTAATTAGCGCTTTGGAGTGAGTTTGTCCAGAAGTGGATTGCCCCTCTTGAAGTGCTTTAAGATTGCAGTGGTTTTTGAGAATTGAATAGGCGTGTTGTTTAGCAATACCACAAAATGGCTGGGGGCCGCATTGAGGGATATCAGCGCCCATTCTTGCCAAGGCATCAGCCTTTTTGTTCCCATCTATACCTGAGTGACCTGGAACCCATCTGAGGGTAACTCTGTTGGATGTACCCAGGACATTCAGATTGTCCATGCAGTTCTTAACCAACTTTGAGTTGGTTTCAAGAGAATCTATAGCCAACAATGATGCTTGGCTATCTGAGTTGATGTAGATGTTTTGGTTTCTAAGCTTTCTCTCCAGGATGACTTCAGCACATTTGTTGATGGCGAAGACTTCTGCTTGAAAGATGGTAGCCTCCTTGCCTAGATTGACACTTATATCAAGTCTAGGCTTGAGGCCATAGATACCGCATCCTACGTCAGATCCTTTCTTGGATCCATCTGTAAACCATACTTGACTGCCCTTCTTATAAGACTCTTGGCCGTTTAGCCACATGTCGCGGTTTGGAAGTTCTATTTTGTATAGTTTCTTAAAGTTGAACTCTGTGTTCATGCCATCTGTCGGCATTTTTAGAGTGTTATGTTCGAATGTCGACTATTTGAGTTTGTTCATGTATTGCGATTGCATCTTTACATTCGATTGTGTACAGAGCCTGTAGAGGCAAGATTTCGCTTCTTTTTGCACGTGAAGGTGTAGTGGAGCTATGTCCAACAATGCATTTAGAGCGTTGCCTGGTGCCGAATGGAAGGCCCCTGTTATCATTAGACATGCCGTCCATTGCACACTGTCTAGTTTACTCAATGTTGTCTTTTGTTTGGTTTTGGTACACCATACTACTGAGGCGTATGTTATAATCGGCCTTACCACAGCGGTGTACAACCAGAGAGCCATTTTGGGTTTGAGGCCCCACTTGGCTCCTGCCATTCGACAACATATTCAGAGGGCCATTTTGGCCTTTTGTATAATATTGTTGAGGTGAGAGTTCCAAGTCAACTTTTGTTCAATAGTGACTCCAAGGTACTTAACCTCATTTGATAGGTTGAGGATCTTGCCATTTAGTCTGAGTTCGGTCAGCCTTTCAAGCTTCCTTTTCCTAGTGAATGGTACGATAACTGTTTTATCAGGGTTAATTGATTAGCAGCAGTTTTCTCTGCACCACCTTGCGATGGTGTTGAGAGCTCCTTGTAACCTGGTGGAAATTGTGTTCAGGCAGGGACCCCTTACTATAACAACAAGGTCATCTGCATAACCCTGCGTGTCGTAGTCGAGATCCGCCATGATTACAAGCAGTAGGTCTACAGCTAGTGTCCATAATAAGGGTGAGAGTACACCTCCTTGTGGACAACCTCTGGTAGTGTAGAAGTTGTGCGAGTGTTCTTTTAGCGTAACTTTTGCACAACGATTGGAGAGCATAAATTCCACCCATCTGGTGGTTGTGACATCAACACCTTTTGCATTCAATCCTTTAATAATGGTTGCTGTAGGTGTGTTATCAAAGGCCTCCTCAATGTCCAAAAATGCACATAGAGCTGTCTGCTTATCCTCTAGGGACCTTTCTGCCTTGTCGATCACAGCTACTAAGGCAGATTCTGTTGATTTACCCTTCTAGTAAGCATGTTGGTTGCACGAGAGTGGTCTAGCCACAAGGTATGCTGTTCTGATGTGCTGATCGATTACTTTTTCCATTGTTTTTAGTAGGAATGAAGTAAGACTAATAGGTCTAAAAGATTTGGGCTGTGAGTAGTCTTTTTTACCGATCTTCGGTATAAAGGTAACCTTGACCTTAGTCCATTGTTCTGGTATTATGCCCAGAGCAAAGCTTGCTCTAAATAATTTTACCAGATGCGGGATGAGGACCTCCATGCCTTGTTGAAATAGGGCTGGAAATATTCCGTCTTCCCCTGCTGATTTAAATGGTTTGAATTTCTTCAGAGCCCATTTAATCTGGTTAGGCCTAAAAACCACTGTTGGCCATTTTCCAGTCGTAAGTGTTGGCCCTGTGGAAATAGTTTTCCTTAGGGTTTAATTCGCTGTCAGAGACAGGGTACGATCCTGGGAAATGGGTTGCTCTTAAAAGTTCCAGCGTCTCCATTTCTGTGGTCGTGAAAGAGTTGTCTCGCTTTTTTAGAAAGCCGAGAAAGATATTTGGTGTCTTGGCTAGGATTTTGTGGATTCTCGCTCCTTTATGTGTTTGGGCGATATTCTCACAGAATCGTTTCCAAGATGCTCTTTTAGCTTTTCTGATCTGTTTATGGTATTTAGTCAGTGCCCTCCTATACCGTTCCCACCCACTCGGTGTGGTGGCCTGATTAAATAGGCGACGTGTGGACTCTCCAAGTCGTTCTAGCTTTTTGTTCCACCACGGGGTATTGTTGTTAACCTTGAGTTCCCTAACAGGACAGCTATTTTCATAGGCATTAAGGATGCCTTCCGTTAGTAAGTTGTTTAGAATGTTAAGGGAGTCAGGTTAGGTTGATCTGAGTAACCTATGTATTTCTCTATTATCATAATCATTTATCCAGCCAATTTGCAAACATCCAACCACACACAAATACGCACAAACACAGACGCATACGCACAAACACACACACAAGCAATAAGTAACTGAAGCCAACCCCAACGCCAGGTTCATAATCTCCCGCAAGCCGGAGGGCGCGCCGGTGACGGAGCGCGCGGTGCCGCTCGCCATCTTCCAGTCGCCGGGCGCGGTGCGGCGCCACCACCTGCGGCGCTGGCTCAAGGACAGCTCCGTCAGCGAGGACGTCGACATCCGCGACGTGCTGGACTGGGCCTACTATATAGAGCGCCTCAGTGGCGCCATACAGAAGATTATTACTATACCGGCTGCGTTGCAGGGGGTAAGTCGTAAGCGTGGGGAGACGTTATTATTACACACAGCGCCATCTAGTACCGTGGTAAGCTACGAGGCTTGTGTTACTCGTACCAGATAGTTGATACACCCCACATATAACTTAAAATACATACTTATTTTAAATATATGGATATGGATTATAGGCCGTGCGTAGGAGAGGCGGGCGGGCGGCGGGTGAAGCGCACCCGATTATTATATGGACTTGTAGGAGTTGGGGATGATTTTAGGGTTGTAATGGACGTATTGTCACTTTCCTTAAAAGAAAAGAAATAGTATTTTTTGATAACCCTATGCCCATCCCAAAGCCTAAATGAATTTCTAATTAAATTTAATAAAATATCGAATGTATATACCTACTAGATTAATAAAATTTTATAATGTAATGTTCTATTCAGCCCTTATTAACGTCCTATTGAAAGGCGCGGCCATCAGACATGCAGGTTTCCTTACGATGTTTTCCTTCATCGTAAGACAAGTGGCAATCATGTTGTAAATGATTCGCACGTGAAAATATCAGGCGTGAAATCCGGATTTGAACTCGCTTTACACAAGAGAGCGAGTTACCACTGAGCTACCACTACCTAAATATTAAAAACCTCGATTTCTTTAATTATCAGTCTTTAGTAATACGTATCATTCATTTCCATTTGAATTATTAATACTGCTCTAAAAACTTATACAAATCGTGTAAAAATTTTCTCTTAAATAACTATTTACTATTAAATTAATAACAGTTAGATAATCCAGTCCCTCGAGTCCAGTATCCGGATTGGTTGCACAAGAAGATGTTGGCGAAGAGCGACAAGTACAAGACGCGGAAGATCACGGATATGTTCAGTGCCAAACCTAAGGAAGTGTCCAAAGATATTGATGATGATGACGAAAATAATGCTGGTGTAAGTACTTTTTATACTCTGTACGCTGGGTATTTCGTAAGTTTAGTTTAATTTTTTTTTCTATTTTAAAAAAGAAAATTATTAAAATTAATATTAAGAAAATTAAGAAAAAATTAAGAGAATTATTTAAATTAATATTAATATTTGTTTTAATATGTAACTTGAGAAATCCGAACCCTTTTGCTTTATTAAATCTACGCATCTGATAGCAAAACAATTAAACCACATTGAAAATAGCAAAATATTCTTACATCCATAGAATACAGAAGTAGATATAGAAGATATAGGCAAAGAAGTGGCAGAACCGACATCAGTTCGTCCGATAGTACACAGTGTGAAGCGCAAGAGAGAGGAGTCGCCGGTGAAAGAGGCTGCCACTTGGAGGGAAGCGCTAGGACCTCCGCCGCCGTTTGGGAACACTAAGGTCTGTTAAAACATTTGAAATATTATTTATAATTACTTACTTTAAGTATTTATGTTAGCAAAACTATTTTAGATGAGTTTAAAAATCAAGTAAAAAAGAATGGCATATTGCTAGTCTAAAATTGATTTTTTTATCACTTTTAATATGTACGAGTAAATTGTATATGCATTATGCATACATACTTGTAAGTTGTATACATGGGCGTACCCAGGTAGGGGCAGGGGGGGGGCAGCTGCCCCCCCCCCCTGTATTTAGTGTAATATTCACCGGTGAACCGAAACAAAAATATTTTATTATTATTTTATTTATTTATTTAGTACCTCATCTAGATCATGTTAATCACATACCAAAAGACATAATGTTTATGTTCTAACAATATTTGTCGTTAGAGAATACATTATCACTACATAGTATAAAACAAAGTCGCTTCCCGCTGTCTGTCTGTCTGTCCCTATATATGCTTAGATCTTTAAAATTACGCAACGGATTTTGATGCGGTTTTTATAATAGATAGAGTGATTCAAGAGGAAGGCTTATATGTATAATACATCCATAATATAGTAGAGAAACACTGATTATTTTACAGGTTTCTAACGTGATGTCGTAAATAAACACATTTTTTGCGCTTACATTGCAAACGCTCGCTCAACCTTACGAGATAGATCAAAATAATGTACTATAGTATTGTACACATTAAAAAGGTCTATAAAAAATTTCGCGATGGCATATGTCTATCTCTTAAGGATAACATACTATATCCATTTTAATACTTTAAAAAATTGCCAATTATAAATTGTATTAAAAAATTGTATTAATTTCTAATAAAACAATGAAATGGAAATACTTAATAAAACTATCTCGGTCGGTCGGTGTCGGTTACTTTAGTTCTCTGGCGAATAACTTCATTTCGAATTCTGTCTGCCAGAGAAACACCAAGCATCGCGCGTTCCATTGCTCGCTGAGCGACCTTGAATTTGTGGACCAGTCTTACGGTGAGTGTCCACGTTTTGGCTCCGTATGTCATTACTGGTAGGACGCACTGGTTAAATACCCTGGTCTTAAGGGATTGTGGGATCGACGACTGTAGAATATGACGTAGCTTCCCAAAAGCAGCCCAGCCCATGCGAATTCTTCGGTTGGCCTCCTTCTCAAAGTTGTGCCGGCCGAGTTGTATAGTTTGGCCAAGGTATACCTATTATTATTCCTGCACAACTTCAAGAACAGCGCCATTCACGATCACTGGTCTCGGGGATACATGACAATTCGACATGATTTTGGTCTGGTCGAGATTGTAGAACAGCCCAGGTTTCGATGGTGTTGAAGGCTTTATCATAGTCCACAAACACTAGGCGTAGAGGCTGATTAAATTCCTCGGTCTTTTGAATAATTTGCCTTAGTGTGTATGTGGTCTACAGTTCTGAAACCTTTTGGAAACCCAGCCTGCTCCACAGGTTGGAAGTGATCGAATTTTTGGGCGAGACGGTTCGTGATAACTCTTGAAAACAACTTATACACATGGCTCAAAAGAGACACTTTTCGGTAGTTCCTTAAAAGGGCTTTATCCCCCTTCTTAAAGAACAATACCACTAAGCCCCTACTCCATGCCTCCGGTGTAGTGCCATTGTGAAGGACAGAATTAAAGAGATTTGAGAGTTCTGATAGAACCGGTGTTCCTGCCGCTCTGAGGAGCTCTGCGGTAATTCCATCCTCACCCGGAGCTTTGTTGTTTCCTAGTTGTCCAAGAGCTATCCTAATCTCGCCCACGTCGATGTCGGGAAGCTCATCTGTTTGGTGGCGTACAAGTCTGGCTCGTGGATCCTGCGCTTGGTGGGACTCAGGTGGAAGTGTATGTGAGGAGTAAAGATCCCCGTAGAATCTTTCAACATCAGCGAGAATTTCTGGTTTGGAGGAGACGGTTGTACCTTGTGTGGTTCTAAGCTTTGTCAGGTGACAACGGGAATTGTGAGAGTTGGCAAAGACTTTCGAGCCCCTATTGAGTGGAATAGCATCTTCAATACTTAGGGTATTCGCTCGTCTTAGATCACGCCTTATTAGGTTTCCTGTCTAGTACCTGACGCTTAGACTGAGTGGTATTTACAACCACGCGTCTCTTCGCCATCTCGTTCAGAGTCTCGCTTGAGAGTTTCGACTTTTGTCTATCTCTCCAAGGTCGAAAATGTTTTTGTCCCACCTCACGGATCACACGCATCAGACTATTGGTGGTGTCATTGATGTCCTGAGTGGTTTCCAACATGGCGAATCGGTTCTGTAGTTCTAGCTGGAAGCTTTCGCAGCCAGCTTTCATCTGGAGTGGTGTAGGTCTAAGAGTGGACTTCATTAGCCGCGCACGTTCTATTTCGATGTTCATATTCAGGGTTCCCCTAACAAGTCGGTGATCACTGCCAGTTTTAACCCTGTTAATCACTGAGCGTAGCGCTTGTTGGATATAATGAAGTCGATCTCGATCTTTGTAGTATTATCGGGGCTTTGCCAGGTCCACTTCCTTTGAGGCTTTTTCTGGAAAAATGAGTTCATCAGAAAAAGCCCCTGGGCCAGGAAGTTTACTAACATTTGCCCTCGATGGTTCTACAGTCCATAACCAAATGATCCAACTCTCGATTCGCCATCTTCTTGTACTCCCACTTTGGCATCGAAGTCACCCATAACAACAGTATAGTAGGGGTTGGTACGAGACATAGCCTTAGCTATGTCTTCGACTTCGTCATCAGAATGTGTAGACGTAGGAGCATACACTTGTATAACCTTCAAGAAGTATCTTTCGGTTTTTTTCAATACAAGGTACGCTACCCTCGCCGACACACTGCCAACCTCTACGACGTTGTTTTTGAGTGACTTATCGATTAAAAATCCAACACCACCTTGGGATGGTTGGTGCACTTCTCGGAAGAAGAATAAGTGACCAACATAATAATAATAATATATACCCCTAATGTTGCTGTAATAAATTTCAGATTTGCCCCCCCCCCTAGGCCAAAAGCTGGGTACGCCCATGGTTGTATAGTACTTAATTTGAAGTTTTGAATTTCTTAAATTAATGTTTCTAGGAAGAACGGAGGGCTTGGATAGTGTTCCAAAAGAAGAAATGGATGTGGCAGATGGAACAACGTGGACTACGCAATAAGAGTAAAAGAGGTAATTGATTTGTATGTAATACAATATACATACATATTTCTCTTTACATGCAACTAAGATTATTTTTGTTTATTATCGAAATGGGATACTAAGATTATTTTTCTTTATTATCGATGATACATATATAACGAACTTGTAATATTGTCTTGTTTAATACATAATCGTTCTATACAAACAATATTCTAATTTGTAAGTTATTTGAGGTTAACATTAATCGGCCCTTACAATATGTATCTAAAACTTGAATAAGAGAATCCCTATTATTTATAGCCTGTATCAACATACAGTCCTTCAATTTTTAGGGAGAGTAGACAGAGATGCATCAACAAGTATGATGTCGAAGAGTAGTGGGCCCACCAACACGCTGGGTGGCTTTATAAGGAGGGCTCAACGAACACTTCTGAATACGCCATGGCAAATAATACAGGTATCTAAATTGTCTGTGATTTCAAAAATAACTACCTGTTTTTTCAAGTAAATAAGTGATTTATATTTGTAATACCAGTACTTAAACACACACTTTTTATTTTTTCGACTGTTATCATCTGATGGATGGATGATTACAAAAAATTGAAAAATGATTTTCCAAAAAATATTCAATGTACAGATTCAATTAAGTTAGATTTTTATTATATGTATAGATTATAATGTATTAATACAATCGGTGCTTAGTTTTAAAATATTGATCTCGTCAAGGTAAAATCAAACAAACCACAAATGGCCAGTAATAAACATTTCAACAACAATCAGTTGCAAATTGTCTGTCCACACGTACATTGACGATCGCCAATTTTAGGTTTATTTTGTTGCGACCCTGCTGAACGCACTTGTGTAATGCCTCTTAACGAGAAACAAAAATTTGGGTTGATTAAATAATAAAAAAAGAAATAGAAAACTACGGACAAAACAGTTGTTATTAAAAATAAAGCAACTGAGTCACCCATCACCTTCAATTTTATATTTATATCCACACTATATAATTTGATTGCCAATCTAATTGCAATTCAAATCAATGTCAAATTAGTCGTAAAATTGTATGCAGTGGAAGCCGCTTTACTTGTCTTCAGTAATAAAGTAAGTATGTACATATAATAACGTAAGGTCCTGCTGCCCGCACAGGTGGCGGAGACGGCGGAGCCAGGGCTGTTCAAGCTGTGGGCGCTGGTGGGCGCGGAGCTGCACCAGGTGAAGCTGGCGGTGCCGCGCGTGTTCTACGTGAACCGGCGCGCGCCCGTGGCGGACTGCGGCCCGCACTGGCGGCGCTGCACGCGCGTGCTGCCGCGCGCGCGCCCCGCGCTACATCTGTACCAGTACACCGTGCCCGAGGCGCTGTACAGGGAGAGATGCCAGTCAGTACATACATATAGGGCTCGGACAACTGCTCTAATATAATAAGTGTACCGGTTCTTGCTAACCTAATACACTATTAGATTGATAACTGATAAATGCCAAAATTACATCTTGATAGGTAATAGTGAGCATGCGCGGCTCACTTGCTAGCGATAGGCGAAATGATTTGATTTTTATGAATAAAATAAAATAAAGTAATGAATGCGCGTGTCGTGTGAAATGATGAGTTGCAATATGTTGCAATATGTACGGTTGCACCGTACAATAAGATACACTAGCTTCAATACTGACTTAAAGTAGGCTAATGACATCACTATATAACACCACAAGTGCAACTTTTGTGTTTAACGACGCAACTCACCGTCGCTCGGTTTCGTTCCTAGGTACTCCTGGGCCAAATTTATAAAGTTTGTAACACAAAAATCCGTCCCGTAATTAAAATAAATATTAATAATATAAAAAAATATTTTCGTTGTGTTTAGCAAAAATAACTTACACATATTTTTATTTTTACAGAGAATTAATGAGTGAATTATCGGCACCAGAAATAGAAGGCATATACGAAACTCAAATGAGCTTAGAGTTCAGAGTTCTCATGCAGCTGGGCTGTATTTGTGCTGTAGACCCGCAAGAAGCTAGACGGTAATAAAATAAATATTTTATTCAATTGCATATCTTAGTATAGTATTTTTGATTGTCATTGAAAAGTGATCGTAATTTTTATTTTAATATCTTTTCTTCCATAGACTGGTTCAGTTTGGCTCCAATAATATGGACACGTTTACTCTAAGCCAACTTCAATTTAAAAGTGTCGCTCACCAACCATATTTACAAAAACAGGTACGTCATTTTTCTAAATATATAACAATAAATGAGTTTTACAATGTACATATATTGCAATTAAAGGCTATTTTTATTTGTAATTATATATAATAAATGTTTTCTGTATTTTCATAACGAAAGTGTCTCTTTCAGGATGGCGTGTCTCCTTTAAAACATATATTCTTGTACCAACACTCCGCACCGAGCTCCAGCCGCAGTATGTGGGCCTTGATACTGGGGCCAGTCAAACGTGGCTACATCTTCGTACAAGACACAGTTAAAACCAACCAAGTGCCGAACATGAATACTTTGTATTCAGCAGAAAGGACTGCTAAGTAAGTGATGATGAAGGAAAACTTTTTTTTCGTTTTTGCTTGTGTTCATTCCTAGACTTCAGTCTTCATGGTTAATGATTTCCATTTCTAAAAAATTTCTGAACTTTTCGATTTTCAGCTGCTTTTTTAGGATGATTATTTTTTATACTTGTACCATCCTAAAAAGTTCTCCGATAAAAAAAAACGAATTATTCGAATCGGTTCAGTCGTCTTTGAGTTTTAGCGAGATTAATGAGCAACATATTTTATATACATGGGATAATTGTTATGCTAAGTATGGCTGACTAGACGTGTGGTACTTACTTTTAAATCAGCTACGAATCAAAGTACAGAATAAAAGTACAGACAGACGAAAACTTTGTTACAAAATGGATATAGATGAGAAGAATGGTAATAATAGCGTGATAACGTATTCCAGAATAAACCTAGGCACGGACGAGAGCTCGCTGCCGGGCGCGGAGCTGACGTGGGAGGTGTCGGCGGAGAGCGAGGGGCGCGCGGTGTGGCGCGGCCTGCAGCGCGCGCTGCTGCGCTACCGCGACGAGCGCTGCGGGCCCACCGCCGTGGCGCTGCAGGCCGCGCTGTCGCCCGCCGCGCTGCTCGCGCTCATGCCCGGTACTGCTGCGCTAATACTCAGGGTTCTTCCAAGCCTATAGCTCAGATGCCCAGTACTGCACCCACAGCGCCAGGGTGTTTTTGAAGTGACACTTCTTATGCGACTTCCAACAAGGTTGAGTTAAACGTTTAACGCAAACTTGATGTTTCAATTCTTGAAAACTTGAAGCTTTAAATTAGTATACAATATAAACGAGTACCAGTACAAGTACCAGGCACTCAGAGACGGGGAAGAGTTAGCGCCACCACCCCTCAGACGGTCAAGATGCGCAGGTCGGGGATCTCGCCCACCGCAAGTCGGTGATTTTTAATGTGACGTTATGTGTAGTAAAGTATTACAATATACAGCCTAACTTATGACGTGGCTGCTCATGCAGGTAATCGCGAGGAATTGTTTTTGAAGCGAACTAAAAGTGAGTTAAATTTATAAATAAAGAAATTTCACTTCTGACATGTGTTCTTCTAAGACTATACGTCAATCGGAAGATTAAATAATTAGATAAATATGTTGGTACAATACACATAACGAAATGTAATGTTATAGTGGTATTATAAGGCTTGTAATACGAATACCAAATAGTTGATGCACACATTACTTTTAAATACATACATATTATACATATAAAAACCCATGACTGGAGTGTTGTTTACACTTTTCGTGCTCAATAAACGGATGCTCCCAGATTCGCGCAGAGACACTAGAAACTGAGCCAAACGTGTCACCTTGATCATATTATTGATCTGAGTGCAAAAATTCATTAGGTTTTCATTAACGTGTAGTTGCCTCAAGAATCATAATTTTTCAACTCCACGTACATAACAAATGCAATTAATATACTAAATTCCTAACACAACTAATAAACTACAATAATAATAATCTTAATAAATGAATGGCAAGGGCTCGCGGAGTTCCCGCTGGTGCCGCTGCACGTGCGCGACGTGGAGTCGCTGTACAGCACGCTGGAGTGGCAGCGCGTGGGCGCGCGCGCCATCGTGCGCCACTACCTCAACCTGCAGGCCGTGCTGGACTTGACCATCGAACAGTGCCGGTAAGACTGTCATTGTTTATAAACTAGAAGGTACTCTTGGTTTCGGAGCGCTTTGAACACTAGCTGTACTAAACTAAATTATAAATAAAAAATAAAGCAAAACGTGTAGCTGATTTGGAGGCTTCTTTAATTCGGTGGAAACCTAGTGAGCCGACCAGATACTGAGTTTGCGTCTCATATTTTCTCTCGTCTCTTTTTGAACTGCCTTGAATTGCTTGAACTACAAAGTGAATATTCGGAATGTCAAAGTGTTCGTTAAAAAGATGGAAAACTATTACATTTAGAACCTAAAATATAATACATTTTCTACTTTCAATAGATATTCTACCTGACACTCGAAGACGTTTATTAAATATCAGACAACGGAATCGTAAAGATATGCTCATCATAACAAAAATTTCACTTTCAAAATTGTTCTAGGTATTTCCACTTGCCGCTGGGCAACACAGCGGCGGACCCGACTCAGTTCGGCGCTGACCTGTTCTTCGCGCGGCATCTCGTCAAGCACAACTTCGTACTTTGGTGCTCCAGCCTCGAGCGTCCCGACTTGGGCGGCAGGGAGATTGATGATAATAGGTAAAATGTAACTTTAGTGTACATTTAAGCTTAGTTGGAAAGTTGGACTCTTGTTTGGTGTGTTGTAACTTTATTCAAGGTTTAGTGTACGATTTTTACTAATATTTTATTGGGAAAATTCACTTAGGTCTATGAAACCATACAAGGTGTACTGAAATTAGAATCATTTTATGTTAACTTAATTGGTACAATATTTTTTTTAAATATTATGTTTTTTAAAGTGACAAATGACATAATACTTTCTTAGATTTACGCGAATATTCGACATTATAAATGAAACTACCTTTTCGGATTTTGTCGCGGATTTATTTTGATTTTTAGTTCCCGACGTTTCGAATGCTTTACAGCAATCATGGTCACGGGAGAGACTTAGATATTTGACGTCTCATAGGTTTATATACTTGTTACAGACAGTGCCTACCCACAATTTACAAAAATTTTTTTTGTAAAGGTAGTTTCATTTATAATGACAAATGACAAATCATATTTAGCTCTTTTTTATTATACCTACCTGTGATAACTTCAAATTTACTAAATAAACTCGTTTCATATGTCAGGCTCGTGAGCGAGGCGGAGGAGTGGTCGGGGTGCAGCCACAGCGCGAGCGGCGCCTACGCCGGCGTGTGCGTCGCGCTCAGCTGCGACGCGCTCGCCGTCTGCGCGCTGCTGCAGGCGCACCACGTGCTGCAGGTACACACACACACACACACACACACACTACGCAGTCAGAGAGAGAGAGAGTAAGAGAGAGAGAAAGAGAGAGTAAGAGAGAGAGAAAGAGAGAGAGATGTACTCACCATTACTCGAAGATACTCACACACATAATCACGCGCGCCCGTGTTTTAACGTGGTAAAATTATTCAATAATCGTAATCTAAACTGATGTAGAAAAGTCCAGCAATATAAACTTTATCGTATGCGAAATTATATATCACACATTGACGGCACGTTTGGCTGAGTTTGCAGTACGTGCTCTGCCAGCGTGTGCCAGTAGCGTTACTACAGTAGGCCTTTTCATTTATCTTAAAAAAAAAAGGGTACAAATGGTGTTCTCTTTTTATTCAGGTTGAAGGAACAAGTGTAGCAACATCATTTGGTGCACAGCATGCAAATATACAAGATGTCATGGCATCAACAGGTAATGAAAGACATTATAAGTTATTAAAATCCTAATCCCATATATAACTTTTAAATTTTCTTTTTAATTAACATAATATCTATATGAATGAGGTAGGATCTTTATTTTGTTTATCTATTTTATTGTATATTTTAGGTACAAACGCGACGGAGACCTACGACGAGACGGCGCAATGTAGCGCTGCTTTCAAAATCCTTCGTACGATGATAGCGTCGTGGCTGCGGGACGTTACGTTATACAAAAATGTCTTCGCCGATTTCCAGATCTCACATTTTTATAGGTCACGACTTTTAACTTTTGTTTTCTTAATGGCACCAAATACTTATATGTATGGTTAACGTTTCAGTACAAAAATAACTAAGAGTTTTTTTTTACTTAAACTTTAACAAGTATCATCTTTTCAGTATAATTTTCAAATTCAATAGACAAACACGACGACTCGTTTGGCTCAGTTGGTAGTGACCCTACTTTCTGCGCCAGCGGTCGCGGGTTCGAGTCCCGCTGGGGGCATTCATTTTCTAATCACGAATGTTTGTACTCCAGTCATGGGTGTTTATATTTATAATATGTATGTATTTAAAATTTATATCAACTATCTGGTATCCGCAACACAAGCACGTTACGTAGCTTACTGCGGAACTAGATGGCGCTGTTGTAATAATGTCCCAACATATTTATTTATTATTTATTAAACACAAAAACAAAATATGTATAAACATAAATACAGAATAGTCAAATATTTTACATAGATTAATCATTAAATACTTTATACCTATTTTGACCCTTAAAATAATAAATTAATAATTCCAGATGGTTAAAGACTCCCACCTCCCTCCTCTACGACCCAGCACTCCGGCGCACCCTCTACAACCTGATGAAGAAGCTGTTCCTCATGTTGGTAGCGGAGTTCAAGCGACTTGGCTCGCAAATTGTCTTCGCTGACTTCAACAGGATCATTCTATATACAAAGAAACAGTCGGTCTTAGATGGCATAGGTATGTGTAGCAATTTATTATAAAAATTAAAACAGAAGTAATAATTAATATACAATCATATTTACTAAGGAAAAATTTAAATTAGGTTATGTGGAGTTCGTGGTGCAGAGTATAAGAAATAAGGAGCTGTTCCATGGAATAGACATTAGGTACAAACAGTGCTGGTCGTACCTTCTTTGGCTTGATGAAGCCAACTATGCGGGAATTGAGGTTATTTATTATTTAATTAATACACTTTTTCTGTAAAAATACTATTAAGCTTAGAATAATAACGCATTTCTATGCTGAGCAGGCCCAAGCGAATTGAAGCCATTTCAATTCGGTCTTAAGGTCGGATACGTTTCCTGTCTCGATAAAGTCTTGTTATAAATTGGCTGGCTGGCTGTATATGTGCGTGCCTTTGATTGTAATTACGTGACAATTTTCTCTCGTTTTAATTTTCTCGTTTTGTGGCCTATACTCTGCTCTCATAATAATAATATTGTTTTAAAAAAATATGTCATATACGGATTTCGCTTAGTTACTATTTTATCATAGGTATTTATTGAACATTTTTGTGTAGGGGAAATTGCCGTCCGGCTTGGTGGAGGTAGGATCATCACAAGTGCCTACTAACGAGGAGAATCCTGAGGAAGAGGTAATGCATCAATTTTGGTATAATTAGCGATTCATTCTCACATTGTTTGTAAAACTCCTATACTTCGCACGAGCCTTTTCTCAATGGTAATTTCTAGTTTCTCTTAGACGTACAGGTTTTACTCAACATGATGAGCACCTGAGTAACACCTGACTACAATTATTTGCATTTGAAAATATCAGACGTGTGAAATCTGGAATTTAAACCGCTGTACAATGCTTGTTAAGCAAGCGTGTTACTAGGCCTCCACCACCGTTACAGCATGTTTTTTGCTTACATAAAATAGAAGTAAAGCAAAGTGGTGTATCGCAGGGCGCGGTCACAATGCAGTGGAACCTGGCGCAGTGCATGCCGGCGGCGGTGCGCGACGCCTTCGCGGCGGCCGTGGCCGGCGTGCTCGCCGCCGCGCACGCGCAGCCGCGGCGCCGCGCGCACCTGCTCGCCACCGACATCTCGCAGAAACTCTTCCAGTTAGTCACACACACACACACACTCACACGCCCATACTTACGCATAAAGACGCACACACGCTCGCATACACAAGGCTTATGCTCGTATATATGCAGCACATAACGCACACTAGAAATATTCAAACGATGCACATTCATCTTTTATCAAAGTAGTAATTTATTATGCCATACATTTTATTGAAATAAAAAAAATATACAAAGAAATAATAATAATCTATTACTATTTATAAAGCTGAAGAGTTTATTTGTTTGTTTGAACGCGCTAATCTCAGGAACTTCTGGTTCGATTTGACAAATTCTTTTTGTGTTGGATAGTCCGTTTATTGAGGAAGGCTATATTACATCACGCTACGATCAATAGGAGCTGAGCATCAATTAAAAATGTTGTATCTTAAGAGATATCACAGTTTTAACCGTCCGCAACAAAATAATGATCACCGCGTACAAGACAGCGGTGACAAGGGGGAAGGGACGCAGAAAAGAATTTGGTTTCCAGCCTTTAGAATGTGAGCGAAGCCGCGGGAAAGGCTAGTGTAATCATATTACTAACACTTTCGGAAAGTAAATACAGAAAACATGACAAATAGATGAAAGCACCAAACCACATCCCTCATTATATCTTAGAAGTTAATTAAACTATTAAAACAATACAGGATGACAGAAAAGATCCACCGTCGCATGCCGACCCTGAAGCTGGAGGAGATCGGGCCGCAGGCGGGGCTGCGCGCGGAGGCGCTGCGCGACTCCACGCCCGCCTTGCTGTTTGTTAACGCGCTCTGCAAAGTGCTCTCGCTCGACGACGGATTGCAGGACGAAGTATACATGATTCCTAGTTATAAACCTTATATGATTAATATTAACGAAAGTTTGTGAGAATCTTAGTCGTTTATACAAAGTTGATGTTATTTAGAGTAAAATAATTATTATAGTAAAAAAAGCTATCTTTTCTTTAGTCATTCATAATTTAATGCGCTGGCTAAGTTCAATAAAAATATTTTGAAGTAACCATATGTTAAAAAAATTTAATACTGTGATAATATAATCTAATGATATAAATATAAATATGTTAGGACATTGCCAATGCCAATATGCTCCCAGCGGGACTCGAACCCGCGACCGCTGGCGCAGAAAGTAGGGTCGCTACCAACTGAGCCAAACGTGTCGTCATAATGATGGTTCATATAAATAACTAAAAAATTACATTTCCACAATAGGTGACCCTCCTGCGCCGCAACCTGCTGCGGCTGATCAACGTGGGCGAGTTCAGCGCGGCGGCGGAGTGGCGGCCGCCGTGCGCGCCCTGCGTGCTCGGCGAGGTCATCTGCAAGGTGTGCAACCACTGCCGCGACCTCGACCTCTGCCGCGACACGCACCGCGAGGCCGACCCGTGAGTAGCATGTTTCACCCCTTATCAACGTCCCACTGCTGGGCACGGACCGCCCTTCAGTACGTGGGGGATCAGGCCATAGTCCACCATTCTGCCAAGTGCGTGGGGTATACATGGCTTTCGAAAACTTGCTAGGTTCTCTCACATATGCAGGTTTCCTCACGATGTTTTCTTTCACCGTAAGACATAGATAGGTAATCATGTTAGAAATGGTTCGCACATGAAATTATAGTGCGAGACCTGGATTTAAAACCTATAAGTTAGGTCACTACGAACTGAGTTAAATGTGTTGTCAAATTCAATATTTAATTTTAATACGCGAGTGTCTATTTTTATAAAAACACTTCAATAGACCTTCTATCTTGCAGACCTGTCTGTCTGTGCCCCACTTGCGGTACTGCGTATGAGAACCAGGAATTGGAATGGAGATTAATTGAAATATTGAACCGCCGCGCGATGGCTTACACCCTGCAGGACCTGGCGTGCTCTAGGTGTCACCAGGTGAGAATTTGATTGGATTCGCAACAAATTGGATTGAAATAAGAATAAATATTTTATAATATTAAACAAGCAAAACACTTTTTATGCACAACAATTTTGTATGAGGAAAAGCTTTTGCTTTGTAAGTTTATTTGTTCATTTTTTTTTACTGACAATTGTAATTTTTCTCAAAACATCAAAATTTTTAATTACTTTTTCATATGACGCCATGTTGTAAATTTTTTTAGTAAATAAATGTTATTTTGCAGGTGAAACGCGAAAATCTAACGACTGTATGCGACTGTGCAGGCGAGTTTGCCCTGATGGTTCCTGTCAATGAGATTCGTACACAACTGGCCACATTTAAAACAATAGCTGAATATTACAAGATGCCGTTATTAATGGAACTCATAGATTTTAATATGAATAATATGTGATATGATGTATTTTTAAGAATAAAAAGTTTTGATACAATATGTTTTCATTTATAAAACCAATTAATTAGCAATTAACAAATGTATGAAAAAACTTTTACTACCTGCGGCGAAGCACGAAGCAGGATCTGTATGTTTGTGTAAATATTATGTTTATATGATTACCAACATATATAAAGAACTTACAATGTATGTACTATAATACTTTTTTGTCTAATAATAAAGTAAACTCCATTTTTGTAATAAACATAATTTTTCTAAATAAACTTTCATGCTCCACTGTTACAAAAGTATATGGATGTGATGTCAGGTATGATGTACTGATCGTATCAAGATAAGTGAGGTTGATAAGAGTGATGTTTTAGTCTACAATTACATTATTTTTAAATGTTCCAATAGTGTGGATGACTAGGAGCCATTTGTTTTATGTTTGCATCAAATAGAAAATATTAACATTATTTAAGTACCTTTTAATCCAGTCCAATATATTCACATTGTGTAAGAACCAATTAAATTGATTCAGCAATTAAACTTCACATTTGACTTAAAATAAATAGTTTTAGGTCTTTATCATAAGGTTTATAATTATATTTATAGAAAAAGAATATTAAAATACAGGTATTAGTAATAAAACTGTAGTTAAATTACTTATTAGTTTTATTATATTACAATTACATTAAGGGTACACAAATAAACAAATAAAAGCATAGAAACCAATTAAAGAGTGCTTCTTTCATCATTGGGAGTTTGTCCCAAACCTTTAGCAACTTCACTAATGCATAACCACTGGCCATCGGCATTTTCTCTCCATAAACTAACTTTGTTATCTCCTCCAGACACCGCTAAGATGTTTCCTGTCAATGACCAGCTTACACTCCAAACTACATCATCAAATGTGTTCAAAATAGTGGGAGTCCAAGATACATTATCATCACTAGACCAGATGACAACTCTCTTGTCCTGAGAACAACTAGCAATCATAGACTTTTGAAGTCCAAGGGAAGGAGCCCAGGCTACATCTCTTACCCAGTCCATATGCATTTCTAGACGATTTTCCTCTACCCATTGTTCACCTTGCTCTTTCCAAATCTGTAAAATAATAAGAAATTATATTATATTATTATTAATATATTAAATATAAATTAATACACATTCTAATAAAACTGAAAAAGATGTGTAACAAGACAGTACATACTTTGATTAAATTATCACAGCCTCCCGAAACTATTCTTTTAGGTGCATCTTTGTTAGTCAAAGGATCTAAGTTAAGATCAGCAGAAATAGAAGGACACCAGCTGATTGAATTTACTCCAATGGCATGAGCCCCGGGTATTTTTTTCACATCCCAATTTCCATCATCTTGATTATAAGTGATTGTTGAAATGGAACCATCTGAACTACAACAAGCCAGTATCAGACCGTATTCAGCTGGGGCCCACGCTACAGAGTTCACAGAACTTTCGTGACCTGCGTATTCATAAAGTTTGGTCCATTCTCCAGATTCTTTCCAAATAATAACTTTTCTATCATACGAACAAGACGCCAGCAAATTGCCAAACTTCGGATGTGCCCAAGCAACTTGCCATACGGGCCCAAAATGTCCTTTTAAATCAGCAGCGAGAGTTTGTGTACCACTCTTGATGTCATAAACTTTTACGGAGTTATCAGATGAACAGGTTGCTAATCTTAACCCATAGTAGTCCAATTCTGCATCATGTATCATATCCTCATGACCAGTGTCTATAGTATTTAAAACACTTATCATTTTGAATACTTCTTTTTAGAAATTCACTAATGTACTCGTACTTCGGTTAACTGTTTGGTTAAATATCTGTCACATCAAAAAAGTTGACGTGGAACACAATGTTGCTATTTTTTTAATAGGGATTTGAGTGTCAACGACAGTCATTATTAATTTTAATGCATGTAAAAATATTTTCATGTTTCATATAGAAGTTTAAATACTAATACCTTTATACTTTCCATCATTTTTTATTAATTAATCGACAATTATTAATTTCTCTTTCTATACTTTGCAGCTTATGTATTTTAATGACGGCGCACGCCTCCCAAGTCCCAACTCAGTGTTATTAATAAATAATATCACTGGACTGGCTGTTCCAAGCGTTTGACAGCAATTTTTTGTGTCCATTTGAAGCGCCACTAGCGAGAGTCCCGAGAACTAATTTTGACGTATATTGCAAATGACAGCGAGAAGTGTTTGTTTACTGTAAAGTAATTTTGCATTTTGTTTGTTTGCAAAATAAAAAAATAAAAATCTTTATTTGAAACAGTTTTATTGATTGTAAAAACTTATTATTAAAAGTTATCGATATTTGCTCGCTGATATCGACATCATTAGTTTTAGTACCACAAACTCTCGCTACGTCCGACAGCGCCAAAATGGCGAATATCAAGCAGCCACAAAAGCACGTTGACAACAGCCAGTCCAGTGGTATTATAAAGGTCAGTAAATCAGTACCACAAGTCACAACCATGGAGGTTAGAGACCAGGAGAACCATCGCTTCATTCTAAAGCATTACCGCCTGTCTCTGAAAATTTGTAGAATTTATAACGCGCTGTCGACGGTAAGTAGTATTTGTGAAGTTAGCTGTTTATGAGTATTGTCACTATTGTGACAACGTGAACTGTGAAGTTAGGCATTGAGACAACCATGAACCTACTATACATACGGGACTGCGCACTGACGAAACTAACACACATCAAAATGAATTCTATCCCAATAAAATAAAGATGATTTTTTAGCGTAATCAACAGGAGAGAGAAAGTGTGCCACATGAGAGGCACCAAGGGAGAAATCTGTCCTTGTCTTTCAGATTGCAAGCGTAAATATTGTTACCAAGTGGTAGAATTTAGAAACTTGCCAATTAAGTCTAATTTTAAGAGCAAAGATTTGTAATGAAACCATTACGAATTACACGTAGTATATATTTCATCTAATCATTTCTATAATTTTACATTTGCTTAAAATTTCTAGCTGTCTGTAATTATGGTAGTTTTCGAAATGTAGATATGGTAACACTGTGGTAACTTAGTACAATCTAATGGCGGATGTTTACGTATTTTGATTGATATTTTATGAAAATTTGTGACTTTTTATTCGAAATGATTAAGAACTCTTGCGTTCTCGGTTGCAAGAGTGAATCCTACCTCGGGTGTGGTAAATCTTTCCACCGGTTAGCATATTTTGATGGGTATTTCTTAAATACGGTGTAGGGCTACCATAAGATTTGGCTGTTGTATTTTAGTAAGTTAGTGATTTTAAATAAATACTACCTGATTCATCGAATTTATGTGTTTTTATTTTCTTACTACGGAAAAAGCTTCAGGGGTAGGTACTAGGCACTTATGGTGGGTCTGGGTAGGTAGTGTGGCCACTTTTAGCAAATGTTGAAAGAAAAGCTAAACGGTAACAGCTTTTTTGCTTTTGTTTTTTCTCAAAAATACTACATAACTAGCCTTACGATTTTAAAGAGCAAAATTAGCACAAATGTTAGGTTAGTGAGAATTTTAATGTGCGACGGCGCTAGTTTCACTGCGTGGATCCCCTTATATTCTTTAGCTCATTAACCCCAACACTTAGGCTAATTTACTTCCTTGAGATTGTAGAGCTAGTCAAGTAGTATTTCTGAGTAATGAGGATCCGTAATGTTTTTAGCTGAGAATGCAGATTTATAGAGCTATGAAATCCTTAACGTACAGTGCAAAAATTTTTGTTCTACGACAAAAATTGACGAAGTTATGAGGAAATTACTAGCGAAGTTACTGCGCGACTGCCGCTGTAGCTGTGACGTCATAGTGACGGTCGCCGCTAGTTAGCCGTTGGGAACGATAAGGCGCGCAGTGTTTTAGTGACTTTGAAACTAATTAAGTGTCCGATTTGTGTATAATTTAACTTTCTTAACTGTGTATAAATATTTGACAGTACCGAAATATACAAAACACTTCATTAAAAACGCCAGAAAAACTATTTTTTTACATACCGAAGGGCTCAAAACTTCGTAGTAAATGATTTTCCGTTATAAAAAGAGATGATTAAACTCCACAGGTCAGGCTACAAGATATTGATGTGAAGATCATTCTGTTGTACTTACCTACATATCTAAACACATTAAATGATAGGTATAGTTTTGTAGGTACTTAACTCAAGTAAATAGTTGATATAAGTTGGTACCTATTATTACGTGTAGTGTAAGTGTACCTATGTATTCTCTTATTTTAAGGCAACTGTATTGATTATATATTTATGTATTTACCTACTTTTTACTTTTTGATTAGTTTTGTGGATAAACCTACATACCTAATACCTACGCAGTGGCGGATACAAGATTAATTATCTTTTGGAAGGGGCTTGACCTAACCTAGACTGGTTTTTTTATCGTTAGAAAAGCATTAACGCATACCATCAGGTGGTTATGTGGGACTCACCAGCTTAAAAGAATCCAGTACTACCTAATAAAGTCTTAATGAGTAAGCCGGTAATAGTTGTATCCCACCAATGGGAACTGCTGGCGAAGCTGCGGGCGAACACTAGTCCTAATAATATTATAAATGAGAAAGCTTTGTCTGTCTGTCTGCTACCTACCTAGGTACTTCATAGCTCAAAAACTGTCTATTGGAGTGATTTGCGTGAAAGTTACCTATAAGGAAACTGAGAGACTAGGATACTATTTATCTCACGGACGGGAACATGAAATACTTGGTCCACGCGGGCGAACGCTAGTGATACATTTTTTTTATTCTCATCTCACTACGTAACTGAAGAGAAAAGTCCACAAAACTTCTAAAAGCATTGTCACAATGATAGAAAGGGACGCAGGTCTCCCTGATGATATCTCGGCTCGTTTTTTCGAACATAGTGCACAATCCCGTATGTATAGTAGGTTCATGGAGACAACATCGCGATCGCAGCACCTCCTTAGTTTGACAATATTCAATGATATTTCTGAAACACTACATTCTAGGGCAATGGTCAAAGAGTATAGATAATATACTGGCAATAGTCCTCCTGGTCACAACACTCAACACTGCCGAGTGCTGACAAGTACCGACACAATTTTAGCACCCCATCAAAGGATTTTTGAAATCAAAATGGCCTGAATCGATAGGTCTACGTTCGGTCAGTATAGGTCCACTATCATTTTTGTTAGGTCGCCTGTGATTTTTTAATAAATATTTTTTTAAATTTAACTATTATTTTAAAAAATTTTAGCACCCCATTGAAACTGAAACTGATTAATCTTTATATTTCTACATTCTTTATCGTTAGGGCAGTTTTGGTCTCTATACGTTTTGCTTTTATATTATCCATTTAGTTTTTTTATTAACAATTATAAATAATTGACATTGACAATGTCATAAGTCATTTGACATCTCATTTATGTTACCTTTTGAGCATTAGCTTCTTGTATTTTGGCTATACATTTTTATGTCATATTTAATATGTATTGTATAGTCTGTCATATTTAATATGTATTATATAGTTATTTAATATTATTATTATTTATGATTTTTTTAATTTATTGTTGTTGATTTTTGTGTTTTCTTTATTTATGTGTATCATTATTTTTTATGCCTTCATACTTTCTATTTTGTTTATATTCGTTTGTGTAACACTCAACATTCTCAATTTTTGTGTTATAAAAATTTTGTATTATCTTTCTATTTTAATTTAGGTATTATTAAATTTTAATAAATAATAATAATACCTAAACACCCGCCAGTTACAAGGAAAGATAATACAAAATTTTTATAACACAAAAATTGCGAATGTTGAGTGTTACACAAACGAATATAAACAAAATAGAAAGTATGAAGGCATAAAAAATAATGATACACATAAATAAAGAAAACACAAAAATCAACAACAATAAATTAAAAACAAATCAAAAATAATAATAATATTAAATAACTATATATAGACTATACAATACATATTAAATATGACATAAAAATGTATAGCCAAAATACAAGAAGCTAATGCTCCAAAGGTAACATAAATGAGATGTCAAATGACTTATGACATTGTCAATGTCAATTATTTATAATTGTTAATAAAAAAACAAAATGGATAATATAAAAGCAAAACGTATAGAGACCAAAACTGTCCTAACGATAAAGAATGTAGAAATATAAAGATTAATCAGTTTCAGTTTCAATGGGGTGCTAAAATTTTTTAAAATAATAGTTAAATTTCAAAAAATATTTATTAAAAAATCACAGGCGACCTAACAAAAATGATAGTGGACCTATACTGACCGAACGTAGACCTATCGATTCAGGCCATTTTGATTTCAAAAATCCTTTGATGGGGTGCTAAAATTGTGTCGGTCTGACAAGTAAAGTTTATTATTTCAGATTTCATCTATGACAGTAAACGTCAATGTCACAAGTTAAAAAGAACCGAAATGCTGAAAATACTGATGAACTAATATTATTATGAAAATCTGTTTTTCTTCAAGATAACAAAATGACGAAAGAAGAAGGAGGAATATTCTACAACTTAGAGAGTTTACTAAGACAGGACTATCGTGGAGTTAACGTAAGTTTAAAAAGGTCAAATATGTAACATAAACACGGACCGTCTTTATCATTAATTTGTTTTAATTTCAGATAGCAGTATATGCTCTGGCTACTGCAGGGCTTGCGGTGTCTATTTACAAAATCCGTCCGGTAAATGTACTTTCTTTATTATGAGCAAGATTACATAACAAATATTAATTTATACACTTTTATTAGGTAAGCAAATTCTCAAAAGCGAGTAAAGTTCCTGATCACTTCATTAAGAAACATGAACCTTTAAAAGGAGTTTATGTGGGTGTCCAGCATTCTCCAGTGCGTCTGTTAATAAACCATAAAGCACCTATTTATCTTCCACTGTGGCATTCCAGTAAACCACCTTTGCCAGTCAAGGTACTTGATGATGATACCTAATGATTTATATTGATCAAAAATAATACTCAAAGAGATTTAATTTTTTATTTCTAGCTATGGGGAGTGGATATAGTGAGTGGAAATGCTGTTAATTGGCTGGATTGTGTGGCTAAAGGGCAACAAGTCACATTTAAACCTATTACTAGAGAGAAAGAAGAACTTGTGTCTACAGTTTTATTGCATTTACCACAAAAGAAGGTAAACTCATTAATGATTAAGGATATTGAAACTTTATTTACTTAAGATATTTACAAAATTAATTACTCGTCCATCTTTAATATTGCAGACAAAAACAGTGGAGACATTAGATATTGGGAAAAAGTTGATAGAGCTTGGCTTTGCCGAAGCATCAGTACCAAGAGATATTAAGAAAAAGACAATAGAGTCACAATTAGCTCCTGTGTTGCTCAGTGCAGAGTCCCATGCTAAATCTTATCGTAATGGAATTTGGTCTGAAAAATTACCTCCTATTCCTTTATATGTAACTCTTTGGAGAAAAGGAGCACAGCTCACAACTGATTTAATAATTTTATCATTTAGAAAATTATTTCAACTATTAGTTGTAGTTTCCAAAGGTGCCTTGGTTGGAGTAAAGTACTTAATTCAGCGACCATTTAGAACTACAAAATCAGTTCAACCTACATAAAACAGTTTTTTATTACTTCTATTTTTTAATTTATATTTTAGCATAGTATCAAATGCATTACTAACTTTATTATTAGATGATTATATTTAGATACAACCGTTGTCAAAAATGTGTTTACTATGAACTTATCTGTTGGACAATAAACTATTTTTAAAAATTTGTTTTTTTTCTTGTCAATAAAATGAAAGTAGTTATGTAAAAAAGCACTGTTTATTCAAATTAAATATGTAGTATATATTACATTAAAATATATAACTTAATTAAAATAGCAAAAAAAAATACAGCTAATAAATCTATTTGAAATAATATCCATTAAACCATTTTGCTTAACAGCATAATACCAAGTAATTTCGCCCTAAGAAAACTAATGTCACATTGAAATACATAGTTTAAATTTACAAACGAAAAATTACAAGAGAAATAAATATTGTGAATTTTCCAAAAGCTGCTTCTAAAACATTCCAAATTAAAAACGAACCTCACATTAGATCGAGGACTTCATTCAAATCACTCCACTAATTTATGAGGCGACTGAATATCCGCAATGTGAACGAATGAATGAAACGATCGGATATAAAAATACAAAAAGCAAGTCTGATCTCTGTGGAGTTGCACCAGTTAAAAGTGTAGGTCGAAAAATATAGTGGTGGGTATTCCCCCGCGCCTCTACCCGGGCCTAGGCCGCAAGAGGGCGTCGTCAAAGCAGGGAGCAGCGCGACAGCCACGACGTAGGCTTGCGTTGTTGCTCGTTCGCTCGCAGCTGGTGCGCGCCGCCGCGGCCTCCGGGGGGGTTACTCGCCTCCTGTACAGTGCACTTTATCAGTACCTGTCACACTATTTCAAATTAAAGTAACGTAATTGAAAAAAATTGGTTAAATGGAATTAATTCCTAGAACGGCTGTTCTATGAACTAATCTCATATTGCCATAATTTTAAATTAGGTCACTTTAATTCTAAAGGTGCATGTACTTATATAAGTTAAACAAAATATATTATTTTTATTACTTGATAGAAAACTACTTCTGAATGATGGGATACATGTTTCATTTTGCTTTAATTCATTTATAGTAGAGATGGGTAACTATTTAACTAACTAGCTAAATAGCGGCTATTCTCAAAATAGCCACGGCTATGATATTCGTCAATACGATAACTAGCTATTTAGCTAAATAGCCAAAGAGTATAGATAATATACTGATAAATACAAATAGCTATAGCGGACAGCTGCCACAGATAACATATAAGCATTAAGCACTACGTTATGCAGCCGTTCCATGCAGGCATAGCTGACTAGCTAGTAGCATAGATAACATAATACTATACTAGTCTAGTAGTAGTAGCTAGTAGCTATAGCTAGCGAGTAGCCGGTAGGTAGCCGTAGCGTCTCTATAGCCAACGCGACGGACGTAGCTAATAGCTATTTAGCCTAGCGAGTAGGGCTCACTGAAGTTGACCCAACTTGTTTTGATTTTCGGATTTTTTTTATTTTTAATTGTCTGTTCGTCGTTTGTTCGTCAATGTTCGAATGTAAAAATTGTTAGTTCGTCTTTTATTTATTTATAATTAATTAAACAAATGTTCACCCTTAAGTTGGACACCCTTACTAGATATCTTTATTTTTATCGCTCAGATTAATTAATTTTGATCAATCATCGTTTGTTCGACGACTATTGGTGATTGTTCGATTATAAAAACAATTAAATTCCCAATTATTAATTATTTTTTTGTGTACCAAATACCAATGTAGTATGTACTCTGTGATGATATTCGAAATGGAGCACAGTTCACAGATTACTATTATATACTAGTCAAAAAGTGAGCTGCACAATTTTAGCACCCCATCGAAGGATTTTTGAAATCAAAATGACTTGAATCGATAGGTCTACGTTCGGTCTGTATAGGTCTCTTATCATTTTTGGTAGGTCACGTGTGGTTTTTTAATAAATAATTTTTTAAATTTACTATTACTTTAAAAAAAAATTAGCACCTCATTGAAACGGAAACTGATTAATCTTTATATTTATACATTCTTTATCGTTAGGTCAGTATCGGTCTCTATAGTTTTTGCTTTTATATTATCCATTTAATTTTTTTTATTAACAATTATAAATAATTGACGACAATGTCATAAGTCATTTGACATCTCATTTATGTTACCTTTTGAGCATTAGCTTCTTGTATTTTGGCTGTACATTTTTATGTCATATAATATGTATTGTATAGTCTATAGTTATTTAATATTATTATTATTTTTGATTTGTTTTTAATTTATTGTTTTGATTTTTGTGTTTTCTTTACTTATATGTATTATCATTATTTTTTATGCCTTCATACTTTCTATTTTTGGATTTCTTTTGTGCTTTGCTATTTTCTGACAAATATATAATAATATTACATTCTTTTCGTCTAAGATATTCTATAGAAACATGATTGAAATCAGCCTTATTTAATTATTATTATTGATTTGTTTTAATTTCATTGCGATATATGGAAATGAATTTTCCACCCTCAAATATTCTGCTGACCCTTTCTTTTATTATGACATTACCATTAATTTAATATAATAATAAATATATAAATATATTTATTTTTATTTATTGCCTTATTAGGCAAACGAATAAAAAAACATTGACACAAAGTATTTGTTTTTTTTACGAACAGCGCTCTCTAGTATTATACACAGATTCTAAAATTTTATTTATATAATTTATTTATATATTTTTTATTATTATATTAAAAATTAATAGCAATATTGTAATAAAAAAAAGGGTCAGTAGAATATTTGAGGGTGGAATAATTATTTTTTGCGTCATTAGAAATAAAAAAATGAAGTAGCGCGACATCTATGGTTAAACTTTTAGTTTACTTGTACTGGTGTGTGTTGTTTAGGTCTGACGTTACCCATATATAATATAGATGGCGGTGTAGATTAAAGATAGATTGATTTTAAATTGACAGTTTTTAATAAAATAATTTAATAATACGTATAATAGAAATTCATTTCTTTTCAAGGAAGTATAAAATAAAATAAAATAAAAAAAATAAAAAATGATAATAATATGTTCCGTAGCGGGATTCGAACGTTGTCGCGGCTGCGGAGCTAACGTACTATCAGTCGGTTAGTGAGTTACCCAAATAGCCAAATAGCTGAATAGCTGGTTATATAGCTAGTTATTTAACCACAAATAACCGGCTAGCTAAGTTATTGAGATTTTGGCTAGTTACCCATCACTAATTTATAGTGAGTCAAGTTTTCTTATTTTACTTACGATTCACAGGTCTTAAATATATAATAGTTGCAGAACAGATCCAAATACGCAAACGCTACCGAATTTTTCAATTCTGATTATATTTTAAGCAAGAAATCACACGGGCGAAGCCATAGGCACTAGCTTGTTATAAAAATTATTATGCGTTAACAGAGCTATAGATTGCGATAAGCATTATCGGAAAACACGTAACTAAAACAACCATTTTATTTTCCTGATATTATTATTCTCTAAGTTTATTTTTCTTTTATACTACATTTGATCAATTGATACATTTTTTAATCACAAAATGAAATATTCTACGTTTATTTGGCACTCTTTTTCTTGTTCTCGTATGTACATGTCACAGGAATAATAGACATAAAGTCAGTGTTTTTTAGTTGTTTGCTGACGTTGAGGGAAGTTATAAAATACCACACTTAGTAGAAATGACCAAGGGACAAAAAAATCTAAATAGAAGGCTAAGACCAGAACTATGGTTTAAATTGTTCCTGTGTTAGACATCTTACCTACCCAAATGAAAGATTTGTTGCTTTTATTGTAGCTATTAATTTTGAGTTGAGGTAACCATTACTTATAATAATTTATTTCAATCAATTATCAATAAAAGGCAGTGGTAGCCCAGCGGTAACGCGTCGCTCGTAGAACCGAGTGATGCGGGTTCAAATCCGGGTCTCGCACCTCTGATTTTTCATGTGCGAATCATTTATATCATGATTACCACTTGTCTTACGGTGAAGGAAAACATCGTGAGGAAACCTGCATGTCTGAGAAAACTTAGCAAGTTTTCGTAAGACATGTGAAGTCCGCCAACACGCACTGGGCCAGCGCGGTGGACTATGGCCTGATCCCCCTCGTACTGAGGGAGGCCCGTGCCCAGCAGTGGGACGTTAAAAAGGGCTGATGATGATGAATTATATGAATTTTATCTAAAGTATAATCCTAATTCAATAAAATCTTTCTACAAACATTCCTAACTAATTAACTAATAAAGGGATTTCCATATTTGCCACTGATAAAAATATTTCTATTGTATTATTGCATCCACCAAGTTATAATCAATAATGGAAAATGTTTCCGTTACTTTATCTATATTCAAGTGAGCAACAGTAGTGGCTATTAATTTACAGTTGGGAATTAATAAATAAGCATCATGTAAACAAAATAATATTAGTCATAGCTCATATGGACTGTTTTTATACTTTTCCATGTAAAATTCATGTCAACATCTATCATGTAATTCTCAATATTTGATACTTAATCATTCAGGTAGACTTTGTTTGTAAAAAATATTCAAATAAAATATAAAGTATAGCTTAAAATAATATAGAATATTTTATCAAAGGCTATTCAAATGATCGATGCCAAGTATTGTCCCTTTGTACTTGAGGATTTCACTAACCAGCATTGTTTTGAATAGGAACTTATTAATTAGGGCCAATACAAAACAAAGCCTTTCTGTATAAGTAGCATTACAGCGCAGCACAATAAGCACTAAATATATTTTTCATATTATTAGGTTTGATATAGGTTGAATTTATTAATATATAAAACATAGATGTTAATAAAAAAAACAATTAATTTTACACATATAAAGCATTTTTACCTTCTGTGATCAAAAGACAGTCATGGAACAAAAGAAATTACATAAATTTATAATTTAATTAGATGTGTAAATAAATTGTAGGTGATTTAATAATAAAAATAAATTAAAAAATAATCATATATAAAAATTGTTATAACAGGAATGTTTCTCTATAGTTGTCAGAGATCCATCAAATTAAGTAATCCTTTTTCAATTTCTTATCTTTCCATAATAATTCAAAATAATAAAATATTGTAAGAGTAAACATAATGTAGGAGGTAAACATACCTGTTTTTTCTCCATTTTTGCTTTAATATCCCTTGCTAATGTATAGAATGCATATTCCACATTTAATGAGTCCTTTGCAGAAGTTTCTACAAATTTAATTTGATATTCTATTGCTAATTGTTCACCTCTTTCTTTTGATACCTGCAATTTTAAGTCTTATTTTATATAAAAATAAATGTCTGCAAAAAAAGAATTAAATTAGAGGGAGGAAACAATAGACTATGTTTATTAAAAAATAAAGTACTTATAGCAAGAGAATTATAAACAAAATAGTATGTCCAATTTCTCTTGGTAGTTTGGTCATGTTTTTATTAGTTGCTTTTGTTACTTATGAAATGCGTGATAGGAGTAATATATGTATTATATATTTGAAAAATTGCTGTACTTTTTACCCACAGTTCAACCAACAATGCAATATAATCAATAATGCAATATAAACTATATTATTTAAATTATAAAGGTAAAATTCTAGTGAATACCTGTCTTTGTTCATCCAAATCACATTTATTACCAAGAATCATTTTTTCCACATCAGCACTGGCATTTTCTTCTATGTTTCTAATCCAATTTTTAATATTTTCAAAACTTTTTTCATTTGTAACATCATAAACGAGCATTATCCCCATGGAACCCCTGTAGTATGCCGTTGTGATCGTGCGAAATCTCTCTTGACCCGCCGTGTCCCTGAAATAAGGATATTCTTGTAATCACTGATTTCATGTAATCTTTCACTAAAATGTCAATATATACTCACCATATTTGTAATTTTACTTTTTTTCCATCAAGATCTATTGTCCGAATTTTAAAGTCAATACCTGAAATAGTTCGTTGTTTAAAGTGAAGTTAATTAATAAAAATTAGTGTGTATGATGTCATAAACAGTTTGCTCATTTAATTCGATAAGGGTTTCATTTATCGTGATGCCGCACCCTTTTTTCAAGTCGAGTTTACAAAAAAATTCTAACAACGAAACAAAAAATCTTGTTCGATGACAATTACGTATAAGAAATACAACTTTTTGACAATAACCTTTGATACAAAGAATGAAAGCACTCACCGATGGTTGATATAAATGATATATTGAATGCATCTTCAGAGAATCTAAACAATATAGACGTTTTTCCGACTCCAGAATCACCTATCAGAAGTAATTTAAATAAATGATCGTAAGTTTTTGCCATTTTTTATATCAACCTGATTACAGGATACACAGCCACTCATTTGGCATTTTTGAGTAATCGCTAGTGATGTGCATCGCATTCGCATAGTCCAAAATAATCTTTACTTTCCAAACACGTATGACATAAATAAATAATTGTCGATGATGTTTTTATTCCGGTATAAAAAGTACGTTTTGGAAACTTTCGGCTTATTTTAAATGTTTTTTTAATATTAATAATAAAAATAAAGTAAGAACTATTCAGAATAAAATATTTTGCCTTGTTTTTGTAGCCCAGCGTTTTTAAGATACTTGAACAACGAAAGAATTAATACATACATTCTCTTTGAATTAATATTTATTATCTGTGCGCGGATTATATGTGTTATTTATCTATGTTGTTAACGTCATTAATGTCAAATAATAAAGCGTCAAATCAAATTGAAACTGTCACTGAAGCGTTTTATAAAGAGCGGCAGTGACTCAAATATAAAAGTTTCTATTATTATTTTTATTTAGATGAAGAATAAGGATTTTAAAATGTGTTAATGAAATACAAAGACTTAAGGAGTTAATCGTATAATATAAATATACAATGTTTTATCATGTAAGTTTTATATTTTATGTAGTTTTATAAATATTTCAGTATCTGCTAACCCTAAACAAATTTTTCAGATATCATTAGAACATGAAATTTTGCTACATCCCCGATATTTTGGACCACAGTTACTTGATACGGTCAAACAGAAACTTTACACTGAAGTAGAAGGAACATGTACAGGAAAGTAAGTAAAATCCCATGACTACAAAAATTTCATCAACAAGTGTAAAAACTTTGTAAGTAACATTAGTTGTAGAAACTTTGATCGAATTGTGTTACAGATAATATTTATTTTTGTTTTATTGATACAAAATATCTGTATTTGTGAAATTCATGTTTCAGATATGGTTTTGTCATTGCAGTAACAACAATAGATAGTATAGGTGCAGGTTTAATTCAGCCTGGTCAAGGCTTTGTTGTATATCCTGTCAAGTACAAGGCAATTGTATTCCGACCTTTCAAAGGGGAGGTACTTGATGCAATAGTTACTCAAGTGAATAAGGTATGACACTTAACTTACACTATATACAATGAATAAGGTATGATAACACTTTATAGATTGAACGGTACTTACGTACTAATGATGACACACTTTTATTTTGCTTTTATTTTTAATGTGCTTATATCGTAAAAAACTATTTTCTTTGGGTTTTCATATAATAGGTTCATAAGGTTAATTTTATGACTCTTTCTTTCTAGGTTGGTTAGGTTAGGTTAGATATATGACCACAATATCGCACGAGCCGAGCGAGCGCAGCGAGCGTGCCGCGGCAGCGGCCGGCGAGTGCCATAGACATGTCATAAATATGGCGGCAATTTCTAAATGCCGCCAATTTGCATCTACATTCCTAACCTAACCAACCTAATAAGAAAGATTCTTAAAATTAACCTTATGAACCTTTTATTAATTTTTGACTATGGCACTCGCCGGCCGCTGCCGCGGCACGCTCGCTGCGCTCGCTCGGCTCGTGCGATATTGTGGTCATATATCTAACCTAACCTAACCAACCTAGAAAGAAACATTCTTAAAATTAACTTTATGAACCTATTATTAATTTTCGATTTAAGATTTTACGATATAAGCACATTCACACAAATCTATAGAAAAAATAAAAGTGTGTCATCATTAGTACGTAAGTACCATTGTGTGCTAAAGCTATTATTAACCTACAGGTTGGAATGTTTGCTCAAATCGGACCTCTCAGCTGTTTTATCTCTCATCATGTAAGTATAATACAATTAAATATATTATTTGGATGAGTTACTTTAGCACTTAAGTTTAAAATTTTGTATTTTAGTCAATTCCTGCTGATATGGAGTTCTGTCCAAATGTGAATCCTCCATGTTACAAAAGTAAACAGGAAGATAATGTCATACAGGAAGAGGATGTCATTCGGTTAAAGATTGTGGGCACTAGGGTTGATGCAACCGGTATTGTGAGTATAAATATAAATAAATATGTTAGGACATTATTACAACAGCACCATCTAGTTCCACAGTAAGCTACTTAACGTACTTGTGTTGCGGATACCAGATAGTTGATATACTACACATATAAATTTTAAATACATACATATTATAAATATAAACACCCATGACTGGAGTACAAACATTTGTGATTAGCAAATGAATGCCCCCAGCGGGACTCGAACCCGCGACCACTGGCGCAGAAAGTAGGGTCACTACCAACTGAGCCAAACGAGTCATCAGATGTTAAAATATAAAAAATCTAATGTTAAAATATAAAAATATTTATTTTAAGTTTAGGTTGGTTTTCATCTATTCTTAAAGTTCATTACCTTTCTATGTATTTATCAAATTTAGAGGAAGTTGTTTTGCTAAATGAAGCAATGAATGCTGTTTCTTGATTATATAGGTTCTGTTAATTGTTATAGTCATTTTTTGTATTTAAAATTATCACATATTTAACATATGATATTTTTCTTTTCAGTTTGCCATTGGGACACTGATGGATGACTATTTAGGCTTAGTTACACAGTAATTTACTTACTTTATAAGAATAATATAATTTTTATATAAATGAAACAATGTTGTATTATTTATATTTATTTGGCATTCAAATAATAGTGTAAAATTCATATGCAAGTAACAAAAAAAATCTGTCAAAAAGGGACAAAATATTTGGACACTTCAGTCTATTTAGGCAGTATGTGTGACTTGTCTGCTTGGTTGTGTACACTGTGGCTATTAGATATTATCTTATGTCTAAAATAAAGTAAACTTATGCTTACAATAATATAGCATGTATCAAATTCAAAATTCTCATTCACAAATCAAATTTTACAATATATTCGAGATATAGTTAGTTTACACAAATATTATTTCATTGAAGTTTCACTCTTTTGAAATGTTTAGTCGGTATGAATGCCAAAGATCATTTTAAAAATAATAAAACAATATGTTCAAATGAACTCTTTGTTCATCATTTATACCTAAGAAATTGTTTTTTTCCTTCAATTCCCTTTATGTATTAAGTATACATGATTCAAAGGCTAAAACCATCATTAATAAGTTATTCTTAACATTTCTATATCCTTCATGAATGAAATACTCTTGAAACCTTTTTTTTTCAGACTTATCCATTTTTAAACTATCAAGATATTTATGAAATGATAAGATATTAATGAATTTTCAAAATAATTAAATTAAAATATATACAAATACATTAAAATATTAAACCACGCCAAATAAGTCAATAATGAAAATATCCAAAGGGACAATTCAGTGTCTTTGGTTTGTCAATTATATACAAAATTGCCACAGAAAGCATTAAGGAAATAAATTATAAAGAACTTATTCAAATATTGCTTGTGCTTAACGAAATATGGCATCTAAATAAATAATACTCAATATGAGATCAGAAACAAAACTAAGCAGTGAGTAAATTGTTTACCTAAGCACCATATAGGCCTAAACTCATAGACACAGCTAGGACTTAAGATTTGGCAATACTTAAATGCGACTTAATAAGTTAGAAGTAATTGCAGAACTTATTTTAACTGTCAACTTTATGTATATAATTGAGGATATTACGTTTTAAATCAGGTGCCAATCAACCAATCTTTCCCGGCTGTGCCTATGTCCATACTTAAAAGTTATAGAATTAATATTACTCTAGCGAAACTGGAGCATAATATGCTTGTCTACAGTATACCTTACTAAATTATCTATATAATTTCTATAAAATATTGACACTTAACATTGTGCATAAACATAATATAATAATATGCATGATAGAAGATATATTTGGAACAGTCAGTAATTTTAGTCAAGACAATTCGTTCAATTGGCTCAATGAATACGCGCACGAATGCTGAAGAGCTGACCCCAAAAATTCTTATTAAAAAAATAGAGCGAGTGAGGAGAGAGTAGTAAAGATAGAAGATATTAAGATAAATGTTAATTAAAATATTTTAAGTTTCCCACCATGATTTCATATTATTGATTCATTCATAATATTTATTTTAAACAATGTGTATGTATTGGGGTAGCTTCATACAACCATCATTAAGCGTTTACAAGGCACAAAACAAGAGTTCAGGATAAAAATACGATTGCAAACATTTGAAACAACTATATACTCTGACGTACCAACAGTACAGGAAGATAAGCTGAGGAAAATTCTATAAGTAACAGATTAGGATTTTTTAAGGCTGATATGATATATCTTAATATTATAGGGATAGAGTCTATTTTACTATGACTTCTAACATTGTGTCTAGGATCTAGGAGAGTGGGAGGGATTAGTTCTAATTTATTTCCAACGACATTTGATTGCTTCACCTTATAAATAATTACCTGAAACATTGCTTATACTGTCAATTGACATATTATTGATATTTTTAAAGTAATTGTTCATATTAAAAAAAAATCAGATTTGTGTCAATAAAAAATTAATTTAATTTAGTTTAATCATGATATCACTGAAATGAGCAATAAAATGTTGTTGGAAGTGGACTCCTTAAAAGTTAACCATTGATAAGGGGAAAAAGATTGAAGTACAATTACTATCTATTCGAAACATCTTAACAATTTTAACATTTATTCTAAACCATTGAATTTCAAACCACTTATGATAATACTGACATATTTACTAAGGGCCTGTTGCAACTCTTGTTTAATTCTACAATTTCAATAAATATTTTTAATTGATCAAAATGATAAACATCAGGTAGATCTAATTGAACAATTTTCACGTACTAAATTTTTACAAACATTAACATGAGCATATATGTAAATTGATAATTTCTATAGCAAAAGTGGAACAGGCCCAGTTAAAGAGTGGAATATAGAGCTAACTATTGAATAAACTGTTGAGCTAGACCATCTATTGTATTAATATTGTTTTGTTTGCTTCCCCGTCTTCTGGCAACTGTAAATCGTCCATCCGTACACTCCTTTCCAACACCACTGATTCTATTGTATGAAGTAAATGCAGATTGATCGTTTATAGATGAGATTTCACTAGCTAATAAACGCCTTTAAGTTTCAAACGATATTAGATAGCATATGCGGTATATTTTATATTATATAATACAATAAATATATATAATATCATATCAACATTTACTTTCAAACCAATCACATTTCAAAACCCGAGCGATACTGGGTAATTTACAATAGCTTATATAATTTGCACATACAATAAAGCGGTTGTATCGCTCGGCCTCTCAATACCGACTGTAGTCTGAGAGACGACCGTAAAGGCTGATTTACACGTATTAAGTGAATAAGTAGTTAACTAAATTTTAACTTAATTTTAAGTGATTCTGTACGTGTAAACAGAAAATTTAGTAGCAAGTCGCAAGTTAAAATTTAGTTAATTACTTAAATACTAAATTAGAATGTTTTCTATTTTTTCGATTAAGTAGGTGGGCGGGGCTTATTTCTGGATCCGTTTGGAAAGATGCAATTTAGTAAAATGCATAAGTGTTGATGCGCCATTTTTTGAAGTGAAACTTCTTTAGAAGTAGAACGAAAAAGTAAGTCCATAGAGACACAAACACGAAAATCAAGTACCAGGCGCTCAGAGACGGGGAAGAGTAAGCGCCACCAACGACGGCTGCTCATGCTAGTAATCGTGAGGAATTGTTTTTGAAGTGAAATTACAATATCATTACTATTTATACAGTGTGTAAACAGTGAGTTAAATTTATAAATAAAGAAGTTTCACTTCTGACATGTGTACTTTGTACGCACGCACTTTTTTTTTTAATTGAACCCTATTTCAATTATTTCCGTAACGTCGTGAGCTTATAAATATTATTCATTATTGATGAATTATATTATGATGATGTATTATTGATTTGGCGCGAAGGAAGTCGAACAAATAATTAAAAGTATTCGTTCGACATACTCACAAGAGCCAAAAAAATAAAGATTTATTAAAAGCGGGCTCTGGCATCGATTATATTGAATTTTTAATTTTTTTATTATTTGAGTATGGTTATTTCTATAATTATTTCATCTTTTATTTCGTCCAAGACCTCACTAATAGCAAATTTAAGCACAGAATTTACGACTTTATTACGTTGTTGATTGTCCATCTTGAGTGAACTAAAGAACTTAACTACTTATCTACTTAAATACGTTTGGACAGCTACTTAAATATAAGTCACCAAAAATTAAGTTAAAATTTAGTTAACTACTTAATCACTTAATACGTGTAAATCAGCCTTAAGATGTGTGCGAGATAGTTAAATTTTAATTTTCAGTACGTGTGAAACTTTGGTTTAAAAAATATTATTATGAACTTACTACATTTTATTACTTTCTCTTTCTATACATTCCAATATCATCTTTTTCGAATTAGATTTATGTCATATTTATTATTTGCTTTATTTTAAAACCAAAGTTCAACAATTTATCTCGCACATCTTAAAAGTCTCTCAAATTATAAGGTATAAAGAAGTTAGAGGCATATTAGTCGTTCTAGGTAACCATCATGTCGATTTTTAAGTTGAGTACAATTGAAATTATGTATAACGTAGAAACGTTATATGCGTTATATTATTATATATTGTATATATTGTACAATATTGTTAAGATTTTTTTTTTTACAAAATTAAGCAATACAAGCCTAATTATTTTTTAAATTTACGAGAGTATTTGGTCTGTTTTATTCCTGAAGATTTGAACGCTTTACAGCAATCATGGGAGAGACAAAGGTTCTAGATGTCACAAAATCACTACAGACATCCTACTCAAAAAAAAAAACTAAATTGCCAAAATTGTAACCTTACATTATTTTCATTTTAAAATATACCTTCTACACTCTTTAACCTTCTGCGACATCTCATTTACTTTCCATGATATTAACACTTCTACGGGACCTAACGCGAATCGTCCCGTTCACCATAACATATTCTCTATACCATAAAAGATCGACAAGATGATGACCTAGATCCATCTAACACCTAACTTCTATACCAAACTACAGGTCACACCGTGCGGCAGCTAGCGCGCGACGTGGAAGCACTGGCACTAGGCGGGCGGGTGTCAGGAGGCGCGCGCGGCGTGCGGCACGGCGGGCAGCACCGGCCCGCGCACCGCCTCGATGTAGTCCTTGATTAGAGTCGCGATCTGGTATGCCTGTTGATTAGGATGTTCATGGTTTAATAGTTGTGACCGCGGATTTGATGTATGTATGAGTAATTTGTGTTGCGTCGCTGTGTTTGTAGAATAAAGCTACTATGTCTCAGACAACTTCCTCGTAAAAGAGAAAATTAAATCAAAATCTTTTAACTAGAGATCAAACGGATAGTGGTTTCGTCCGATACCGGATATCGGACATCCGGCAAGCTGCCAGGCCGGTGCGCCGGATATCCGGCCGATTATATCATAGAATTTCTTTGAAAACTGAATTGGAAAGTCATTTAAAATCCTTAGGAGAGAATCCAAACTACCTAATTGCTACCTTTTTAGATCCAAGGTTTCAAGTCAGATTATTTAAGAGTTCTTAAGACTGAAAATGTCCGACAGAAAATCATCACAGAGTATATAAAATAATCTTACGACGAATCTTCTTCTGACAGTAACAAGATTATCGCCGTCTTTAATTCCTGCTAAACGAATGAAAGAGATGAATCTGGAACCAACTTCACACGTGAAGCTCATGACACTTTTTGGTACTGTTTCAATGAAGTGGCAAAGGACAATAGTAGTGTTTGTCGCGACCAAGAAAAATAAAATCCTTATCCCGTCCTGAGATTGACTTTTTTAAAGGCATTTCGAATCGATCGCAATCACGACCCATATATTTGGTGGTCAATTACTTTAAATCAGTTGTCACTCAAATCAACCCGCACTTGTCAAAGTTAGCTAGAATTTAACTTACAGTACCTGGCAGTATTATTTACAGCGAAAGGTTATTTGCAGAAGCTGGTCTGGTATATGAAGCCAGGCGAAGACGCCTCTTACCAACAAATGCCGAAAATTTAGTATTCATTCATCACAATTTGCCACTTGTTAATTTTGAGTACTAAACTAATTAATAAAACAAACATTTTTGACGTGCGATTACAAAAATAAACGATGTCCGAAACCTATTGTAGTTATCCTTGTGTAAAATAACGCGTTTTTTTTTAATTTTACGATCCGGTATTCGGTCGGATAGTGAAAACAAGGCCGGATACCGGATAGTTGCCGGATATCCGTTTCATCTCTACTTTTAACACTAGTAAAGAAAAGCTCATGGTTATTTTTTTTTCATTCATTGTTTCGGGTGAAACACACCTAAATACATATCTAATAAAAAATGTTGCTTCCGGTCATATATCTTTATATTAAAAACCAAATTCCTCTAGTCGTTTCAGCGTTAAGGAGTAACAAGCATACACACGCATCCAAAATTTGCATTTAAGAACGTAAATGTGAGAAGCATTTTTCGGTAGTGTAAGCGACATCTGCTTGGTGGAGAACACGAACTTGGATGATACTTGGTAGTGTGTGTGTTAACAGAAATCACGTAACTTGATTGGTGGACAGTAAAGAGTATATGTATGACGCTTTCGCATTCTTCTCAAATCTGAGGCTTCTTCTTTCCGAACTGGTAGAAGACTCATGATGTTCAGTAAGAAATTGTAATAATTTAACGCTGAATATAATATTTTCATTTGAATTGTGACGTAACTATGTGAAGTGTGTGTGTATGAGAGAGAGAGAGAGAGAGTGTTACTTGGTCGGTGGAGAGCACGAGCTTGGCGTGCTTGCGGTCGGCGCGCGTGACGAGCAGCAGCGCGCGCGGCGCGGGCGACACGGCCAGCAGCTGCGCGTGGTCGTGCGACACCAGCGCCGCGCGCGCGCCGCGCCGCAGCAGCGTCAGCCCGCGCGCGTCCACCGCCAGCCACAGCGCGCGCGGCCAGTTCGACGTGAACGATTGCTGCGCACACACCGTTGTTATATAGTACACACTTAGTTTCATGTTAATTATTATTAAAAGACTATGAAGGTTTTAGAATCAGAATGCATTCCAAACAAAGTATTTTCACCAATTGTTAATAGATTTGCAAAATAAATATTACATATTACAAAGCGAACTACAAACTACGGAACCCTAAAAAAGATATAAATAAGTGACTATGTAAAAATAATATAAAGGATTTTATTTAAGAGAACAATACTACAAAGAATTTTTTATGACATGGACATTGTACTTTGTAAATATTTATTCTAATAGTTAAATATTTATTATATAACAACTATCAGCGATCAGCGAATCCAGACTATACATTACCTTATTTGACCTATAAGTTTTTAAATACTAACAATATAACAGTACATATTTCTTTTACCCACAAATGATAATTAACAGGTGATTAACAGGTGACTCACCATAACATCAAATATGGTAGCCTTGGTGAGCGGCCAGGAGGAAGCGAGCGTGAGCGCGCGCTGCATGGCGGCGTGCGGCTCGGTGCCGCGCAGCGCCAGGTGGTGCAGGCGCACGGCGGGCGCGGGCAGCGCGGGCGCCAGGCGCGCCGGCAGCACCGCGCCCGCCGCCGCCGAGCACTCCTCGCCGCCGCCCAGGCAGTCGCCCTTCACCACCTGCGCGTGCAGGGCTGCCAGCATCACCTGCCGTGTAGGCATTTATTAGTCACTAGCTTTGGAGTTCAGGCTTCGGTGGTAAAAGTAGTGCGCCTTATTTTCAGATGAAGATCTAGTAATAATTTATTGAACTGGAATTGGACACAGATTATTGACTTTATATTGGACACAGATGATTGATTAATTCTAGATTTGTAATTTGTTTTTAATTCAATAGAAACTCTAAAATTATAATGAGGATATTTGCATTATTTAAAAAAGAAAACATCTTTAAATGTTTAAAAACAACCACCAAAAATAAACATCAAACAATTCAGTCATGCGTGAAGCTAAGGAATACTCTGGGTGGTAGTTCGCTTTGGTAGGCAAGTGCGGGGGGCGGTTAGTGTGCCTTCTCTGTTAGCAGAGAGGCAGGGCTACCGTCGGATCTCTCCAGTGTGCGTTCACCTTGTTGTGGAGGAAGGGCTCATTTATAGCGTCCGGCAATCCAGCCGGGCGCGAAACTAAGGAACTTACTAGGTGGCAGCCCACCATCTGGTAGAATGCTCCTGGTACCGTATTAGCTTCTATAATAGCAGAGTGGACCGTTGAAGCAATCCCATGGTTTTGTGATCGGCTTTAGTAGAACTGTCGTCGGCAGGTGGTATGGTAAATGCATTTCATCATATAAAATTGTCTTCTTCCGCTCTTCCTTATCCTATAACTTGTATAAACATAATAATTATCCAGCACTCACAGCCTCATCCGTCTCTATGGGCAGGCGGTCATGGCGCACGGCGTGCAGCACCTGGTAGTACAGCAGCTCCATCTCCGCGACGCACGCCGTGTGCAGCGGACGCTCGCCGAGGAACAGACGCTTTTTGAACACCAATCTAGTGTTAGGGAAAATAAAATTAGATTACAATATTTGAGTAAATTGCTGGTTTCAATATAATTTGGTTTAATATAATTTGGAAAACAGCACACACCGATGAGACTATGTAAATTTAATTCTACTTAGTAACTACTGACTAAAAGAATTTATGAGTTAAAATAGTATTTATTGAATTTACCCCTACCTACAACCTTACAAACTGTGTGCATATATGTAGAATATATATACATGAGAGAAAGAAAATGTGTGGTTGCACCTCTCTTTCTTGCCCCTACACTAATATACGAAACGTAACTATTTCTATCTTCACTAACTTATATCTCCCTCTCAACTTCCGTTCGCCTCGCCCGATCACACTTTAACGCTCTCGCCACGCATTAACCAGTTCCCTAGTCAAGCGTGCGTAAGTAAGTTTAACTTCAATAAACATGTATGCATATCACCTGCAGGAGGCGGCGGTGGCGCCCGCCTTCTCCCAGCGCGCGAGCACGTCGCCGGCGCGCTCGGCGCCGCCCAGCGCGCGCTCGCCCGCGCCCGCCGGGCTCGAGTTCGCGCACACCTCGTACAACGCGTAGCCTGCGGACAACGTACACCTGGATAACTTCCATCTGTTGGTAACTGTCCCGGTGGTCTAGTTACTGGCGTGTACGGGTGAAAATCCGAAGGTTCAATCTCCGGTGATGATCCGGAAAGACAGTGGTAGCATGCTGGCTAGGGAATCCGTAGCGGGTCCAAAAGATTGTGAAGAAATCTGCGCGTCTCAGAGATCAGCTATTCAAAGACATGTAAAGTTCGTACACCCGTAATTGGCCAGTGTGACGACATATAGCTTAATCCCTCTTGTAGTACCCAGGCCCATGCAATTTTAAAAGGGTTGCATACAAACTATAATAAGAATCACAAAATAAAAACAATGCACCCACCAGTAGCAGCGTCCGTGAGGCCTATCTTGTCGCGCAGCATGGCGACGAGGTGGTCCGCGGTGGCGGCGGGCCCGAACACCAGGCCGTGCTGCTTGCCGTCCAGCAGCAGCACGCGCACGTGCAGCGGCCGCCGCGCCGCCGCGCACAGCAGCTCCTCCTTGGACGGCGCCGCCAGCCGCCGCGGCACTTGCGCTATGCTCAGGGCCACCTGACGATATGTTTGTCGTAAGAGCGAGTTCTCAACCTTAGCTAATCGGTTTTCGTATACAGTATCGAAAAAATATATATTTCTTTACAATATACATTGTTAATTTCGGTTTGGTTCGATCCGGTAGATGATATTCGCCATTCGGTTTATGATCGAGTTTGCGGATTACTGTGCAACACGAATGTCTACTTTGTGCATATATGTTTAATATCAATTAAAATATATAATTAATATTATTCTCTATAAGACTACTTTAACGTAAACTCATATGTTTTGGTGCGATTTTCAAGACAAGGACTAGTACTTGTAGTTTTGGAGAAATTCAATGACATGAAATGAAAATATAGTACCCGGCAATAAATATTGCACATCGACCTTTGGAAAGAAACCGTCGGCTAATTTCGGCTTCGTAGAGCGTTATTTTATTCGCACGAAAATTTGTCAGACCGGTATGTATTAGGAGTTGTAAAACATCTATAATTTTCTGTGTAATTGAATTTATTTAAATACATAATTTTTTTCAAGTCTGTCTTTAAGTTGTGGAAAAATAAAATAAAAAATCATGTTTATGTACTTTTTTCTTTAAAATTTGCGTATTTTGTAGAGGTATTCAATTCGTTCGAGACTTTTATCGTGCTTTTCCTTAAGAAGTTTTCGATTGTGTTCCATTTTAGTGAACCGAAATCCCAACTAATGAAGTATTTTTATCAACGTCTTTTCAGACCAATTGTAATTAATAGTCGGATTAGGTTCAGATAATTTAGTTTTTAATGATTTTACAGTCGCACACCATTCTTCAAGCATTATAATCAAAATCGTCCATAACTAAACGAAATTGCTTTTTTGGGTCTACCTTTTTTCGGAGAGCTAAACACAATTACAGTAGGTGTTTCAATATTAAATTCGTTTAATTTATTGTTTAAAGTTATTCTTGAAATTCCAGTGGCATTTGCAACTCGCTCTTGAACCTTCTTGAAATAATTACCTACATTTTCAATCTTACTTTTTTGTCAGCTTTTCTGTCAGCATCGGTTACAAAATATTTATAAACATTGAAGATAGTTTCGGGTGACGACGACCTTTACTTAACACGTAAAGGTTTACCTCTTTTTCCTAAAAATGCCATCGTACAACTTAAAATTATTAAAAGTTGGAGGTTTTAACAACTCTATATTATATATTTTGAACTGACTGAACGCGTCTGTACTCCACTGCAGTTAAAAAATGAGTGACAAAGTACAAACGTCACATAGATATTGTGAGACAGAGATAACGCTATACGAAACCGAAATAGGCCGATGGTTTCTTTCCAAGGATCGATGTGCAATATTTATTGTCAGGTATTATACCGGGTAGTATATTATAAATATACTTCAAAAATTAAATCATTATATGTGATATGTTTTGTTATCTCTAAATAATGATCATATGATAATATGTAACATCAATCCAAAAGAATCTAATAACATCATGTATACATAGATACGTGTCGGAACGATAACCTCGTTCTTTAAGTGGGTAAAATAGCGTAAGTCCTAACCTGCTCAGCCCGGCGGGCGAACTTGCCCTCCTCGTCGCTGTGCAGCGCGGCGGCGCGGTAGCGCAGGTGCGCCAGCAGCAGGCGGCGCAGCGGCTTGGCGGGCGGCAGCGCCGCGCCCACCGCCGCGCACAGCAGCGCCCAGTGCCGCGCCGACACGCACGAGTTGGGCTCCGGGTGCTCCGTCGTCTGCAGGTAACAAGCACACACTTATAATTATTGTCTCAGGGGTGTAGTGGCCACTATGTGCTACCACAAATTCTAGACATTCTTAGTAACAGTAAAATACCAATTTAAATAGTTTCGACGACAGAGCGTAAGATGCCGCATGGTGGCAGCAGGTAGTCTATATATTTTATTATTATTTTATTTTTTATTTTATATATGTCCCATGATGGTAGTCTATATATTTTGCAACCCTCTTTTATCATTTTAACCTTCTTTTATATATTGAATATTATATATAATTGCCCTTGTTATAATTATGACACAACAACTAAAGTATGGAATTGAACAGAATTTTTTGGTAAGATAAATTTACTGCCTATTATCCGTATCTACAAGTACAATCACGGAAGAGAAAATTTTTCTATTTCGTGAGTACAATAATTTTAGATAATAATAAATACCATATAAAAAATCTAAGAATTTATCTCCTATCTAACATAAGTCCTTGAATGATACCTGTTTGATGAGCTGCGCGTACAGCTCGCACAGCAGCGTGTCCTTCTGCAGGCAGCGCTGCAGCAGCGCCTGCGCCAGCGCCACGCGGTCGTCGCTGTCGGACTCGTGGCTGGCCGTGCTGTTGTTGTTGGCCAGGTTGTTCGTGCTACCCTCATTGCTCGTCAGCCCGGCGTGGCTCATTATGTCCTATATATTATACTTATGTATTACTATGTTCGCACGCGGTTTTACTCGCGACAGATATGTTGAGGGTTACGTGGTAAAAAATTGAAATAAGCACACCGCAAAGAAACGTCATACAGATATCTCATAAAAGTACTGCTCACATTAATTCATTATGAATAACTTAAAATATCCGTATATGTTTAAGCTCTAGATATATTTTTATTTTGTTCGTAAAAAGGTGGTTTCGTCCTCCATCGCAAAATATGATTGTTTATGTAAAAGTAAAAGCTACCTTAAATATTTGCATAGCGGCGACCTCCTCGGCCTCGTTGAGCTTGGTGAGGCTGTGCGGCAGGCTGCGCGCCCAGCACCAGTACGCGGCGGGGAAGCCCTTGTAGCACTCACCCTGCGTCTCCGACGAGATGTCCAGGCGCACGCGCTCCAGCCGGTGCTTGCTTAATCTGTGGTGGAAGGTTATGTTTAATCTGTGTACATTCTATATTTCTGTGATCCTTTATTTAAATATTTTGTATATTAATTGATATTGAACATAAAAATAATTTAAATATTTCAAGTTTGCAATTAAAAATTGTTTGGTAGTGGGTAATACAGCTGGTTATGTTCAGACTCACAAGTCAGAAACTCTAGTATTGGGCGATACTTAAACTTAATTGCAAGCTCACTTACAAAACATAACGTTCCCTGTCGTAGCTGGCTTACCGAGGTAGACTACAAGAAAGGAGCTGGTTCCTAGATTCATTTTGCTATAAAAATAGTAACAATATCTTCACGCTTTGATACTGCTGGACGCTGAGACACTAATAAGTCCCACACTGCAGATCTATAAAGGTGTAGAAAATGTACTACCTAGACAGCGTGTTCTTCAAGAAACCATCTGCAGTGGGATTTTACAGGTGTCGTAAGAGATCGAAGTCGACTTCACGCCTAGTAGTACACTAGTCAGTGTAGTAGTGTAACTTCACGCCTAGACTAGTAGAAGTTAACAAGTTCCTTTCGTAAATGTAAAAGCCATAAGGTCCATGTAGCACTGACCTCCTGAGCGTGTTGCGGAGGAAGCCGCCGGCGGAGAGGTCCTGCGGGCGGCGCAGCAGCGCGGAGTCGACGAGCGCGCGGCGCGCGGCGCGCAGCGCGGCGGCCAGGCGCGCGCGCTCGGCGGCGGGCGCGGCGCGGCGCGGCGGCTCGTCCGCCAGGCCGCCGCCCAGCGCCGGGCTGTACGCCGCCATCAGCCACGCCGCCTCCGCCTTCGCCGCGCACTCCAGCACGATGCACCTGTGCGACACACGACCGTTACTACGAGCGAAGCCGCCGGTTCCGCTAGGTAATCCATTGGTTAAAACAGCATGGAAATCGGTGCAGTAGTTAGTGCAACAGACAGACAGACAGAGGCGGCGGAGGATCTTGTTTTATTATATGTAGTGAATAACTAGTAATAAGCTTTTTTTTATTATTTGTAAGTTTTATTTTACAAATCACCAGTAACATCTAGATTCATGATAAATTACGAAGCTTGTGTTACGAATACCAGATAGTTGATAGGTACACTGCACATATAATTTAATGGAGTACTTGAAATACTTGTATTCATCACACAAATTAGTGCTCCCAAAGAGACTCGACCCGCGACATTTGACACGACTAGTAGGGTTACTACAAAGTAAACCAAAGGAGAAGTTCCCAACACCTTTTTTGAGGCTTACCCCTCAACAACCAAAACTTACACTATGGTAAAATGTCGTAGAGAGAGAAAATTAAGCGTCTCATTCAAACAAAGCATTAGTTCGACTTACCTCAAGCCATCGTGCTGTCCATGGTGCGTCAAACTAAGAGTCAAGCCATTGTCGACGGGATCCATTAATATGGCCGCAATATTCGTATATGGATACTCAGCCAGCACGACTTTATCAGCCGGTCGAACTAGCACAACTCCTTCTGCACCAACTCCGAGAAGCACATTTGGACCTACAAGAAAGAATTTTACATGGTTTAAAGGTAGAGAGGCATTGTAGCCCAATGGTAACGCGCTTGCTTGGGAAATCGAATGAAGCGGGTTCAAATCCCGGGTCTCGCACAAACCAATTACATGTCAGACTAGACACGTCAAAAATACTTTACGGATAAGTTTCGTTCGTTGTGCTCCTGTTTTTATCTTATTACACAGGTAAAAAAACCGTCCGTACAACACTCCAATTTTTGCAATGATGTTTAATAAAAAAGAATTCATACCATGAGCCCAATATCCCTTGTAAGTGACAGGGAACAGCGTGACGCCGTACAGGGGGTACTGCATCACGCAGGAGAGGTACAGCGCCTTGGCCGTGAGCTCCGCGCGGCCGGCGCCGTACTGGCGGTGCGCTTGCGCAAGTATTGTTGCCTGCGACAAACACATTAATTAGTGCATTTATGCCCGGTTCCTATAAACAAGAAACGATTCGTTTTGCATACGGATAGTAATATTTACTATGAGACGTATGTCAAAACCATTCCTATGGTGTTCCTATAAAGAAAAAGAAATGTCAACGAGCTGTTAAAGTTACGAATCGTTTACAATTTGTTTACCGCCCGATTTCGGTCGGTTATCTTAAATGAAGGGTAAAGGGGCAAAACAAAAAATGTCACATAAAATTAAAAAAGTTGAAAGTATTGGAACATTAAGATTTTGCCGCGTATTATAGATTACAATGTAAATTATAAAAAAATATTTTTTGTTTAAAATTTACTTATTTGATAAAGGATACTGGCTTGGATATAGGGAGTTATTGTTACTTTAACTTGCTTTACTGTAATTTATTAAAAGACACAAATTTATTAAAATAAACTTTATTTATCCAAACATAAAACAAAAATAAACTTTAATTATAGTTTTAAATAAAACTAAAACTTCCTTTAAAAAGAATATTTTGTATTTCTATCAACATATTAAGTACTAGCGACTCCCTAATTACCCCCTTTAGCATAATTTCTTCAACACCATAATTATAAGATAAACATAAAAGTTAAGTTTTCTGCATAAAAGTAAAAAAAGTGCGTGCGTTCTAAGTATACATGTCAGAAAACTTCTTTATTTATAAATTTAACTCACTGCTTACACACTGTATAAATACTAATAATATTGTAATTTCACTTCAAAAACAATTCTTCACGATTACCAGCATGAGCAGCCGTCATTGGTGGCGCTAACTCTTCCCCGTGTCTGAGCGCCTGGTACTTGATTTACGTGTTTGTGTCTCTATAGACTTACTTTTTCGTTTTATCGAGTTTTCACGATTCTAAAGAAGTTTCACTTCAAAAATTTGTTATATTATGTGCATTATGCATTTGGTGTTTAGGTTCATTTTAAATATGCTTGATTGTAATAACGAAACGCAAAGAGAGTCCAACATATTGCGACGGAGGGCTTCGGTAAGTGGGTAACCAACATCCGTTCGTCGCAGGTAGATGATGCAAAAACTTATAGGAACGCCTTTTACCATCCGTTACTCGTAACTCAAAAACGGATGGTATCTAAAGTACAATAACTAATCGTTAATTATAGGAACCGGGCATTAAACAATACTAAGTATGACTAGAGAAACAAAGTTTTCTAAAACAGTGCAAAAAAACGTGCAATGCGTACGTGTAGAGATCGGTGAGCTAATATACAAAGACCGCGTAGTATCTATCGTTGCGCCAGTTAATCATCAGGCATGATACAGCTGTTAGCCATTAATTTATATCAAACAACATGATTTTCTTTTAATCCAAACATACACATTCTTGGTCTTAACTCATCCAAAACCTATAAAAGTTTTTCACATAGCCTATATTTCGGTTTAAACTTTAAATTGAAGTTGTAAATTCTTTTAACAGGTCCAAAATTGACAAATTACCGAACTACTAAGCCAACTTACCCACTGATGCGCCGCGCGTTGCTTCGCAATCCGCGGCGGCAGGAACTGGTCGGGGTGCGAGTAGTAGGCGCGCGTGTGCGGCGGCGGCGGGCTGGGCGGGGGCTCCCCCAGCGACACCTGCGCTTGCAGCCCCGCCAGCTGGAGGGCCACCTTCTCTGACACTGGGAACTCGTCCATCTGTGGGGAAAAATGTTTGACAATCAATTTTTATACAGCAGACTTTGAATTGTAAGACCTACCTCTCCCCCATCTCCTCTATATGGTAGGGGTTAGGGAGAGGTACCTTAATTTGTGAGTGTTAAATATTACAACTAAGATAAAAAAATCTCGTGTCACAGTGTTTGTTATCGAACTTATCTGAATCGGCTTGACCGATTTTTATGAAATTTGTTGTATATATTTGTAATATTTGTCTGAGAATAGGTTAGAGGCTATTTTTAATTCCTCTAAGTGATTAGGATGAGGATGCCCTCACAAGACTAAATTTTTTTTTACTTTTTTTTTTTATGGGACAAAGGGGGCAAACGGGCAGGAGGCTCACCTGATGGTAAGTGATCACCTCCGCCCATGGACATCTGCAACAGGGTTTGCAGATGCGTTGCCGGCCTTTCAGGAAAGGGAGGGAGGGAGAAGGGAGAAGGACGGAAGTAGGGATGGGGAGTGGGCCTCCCGGACTCTCACTTACCGGACGAAACGCGACAGCATAGCTGCCACTTCACGCCGGTCTTCTGTGAGAGAGTGGCCGTGCCGGCCCATTCGGCTGCTACCCGAAGGTAACAAGCAAGGCACTACCACTTGTGAGTAACATATATATTTGTAGGTCTGAGAATAGGTTATAGGCTATTTTTTATTCCTCTAAGTGATTAGGATGAGAATGCCCTCACAAGACTAAATTTTTTTATGATTTAATCCTTCTACCACCAATCCCTATTTTTCAATAGTGATTAATTGGAATGCGGCAATTGCTTACCTTAACAACGCTATGTACAGCTTGAGCATACAGTAGTGCGACTTCCACAGGATCATGGGGCAGCTCGCGGCCGCCACGGAACAGTCTACGCTTGAACACAAAGCGGTTGTCTGCAGACCCACCGCCTGGACCTTGTTGCCTGTTGCAATATTTATAGTTTTAAAGGACTAAAAAATACGGGTATAACCTACTATAATGTATCCAACATCCTAATCGTACATTAACTAATAACTTGACAAGATACACAAGAATCTTGTGACAAAATTACACAAAAAGATATACAAGGACTGAAAATACCCACAAAAGCGTCCTAAAAAAGTGCATACTTCAAAATTTTATGTTGTTTTTTTTTTGTTTATTGGTTTTTTAAGACAACATGAAACATACATTATTTGGTTTGAGAAATTTAAATTTTCATAACATTTCATCGCCATTTTTAAAAGAGATGTTTGTAAGGATGTGTTGTACAACATTTTTATAACCAAAATAAGTAAAAATAATCGATTGCAACACATACATCTCCCACGCAGCAATGACGTCGTAGAGGTAGTGCGTGGCGCGCACGTGCTCCTCGCGGCCGGCGCGCTGCTGGTACACGGCCCAGCCGGCGCGCGCGGGCGGCGCCAGGCCCAGCTTGTCGGCCAGGCGCGCCGCCGCCGCCGCCGCCGTGTCCGCCGGGTGCACGTCGATGGCCTTCGTGCGCCCGTCCAGGAAGAAGAAGCGGCACACGATCGTGCCGAGGCGGCGCATCGCCTGTTGTTATGACAGACATTTTTTATATAATCTGTATTAATTCTGAATTAAGCATATTATGTTATTATTTTTCTATGTATATTGAAAAAACAATGATTGAGATATGCAAAAACAAATGTATACGCAACGCCAGGCCGAATCATTCGTCAAAGTCAACACTCAACAATAAGAGAGTGCTGTTGTTTTATATTTCTATACCAATTCACTGCATTCATAAAAATATTTTAACCCCTTTTATATTACTTCAAAACCTTCAATTGACAAATATAAGTACCTATATAGATACCTCAATACTACTCCGTATAAAGTTTCTACTTGCCATAGTTTGTAGCATTTTTACATTCTTAGATTTCATTTACTAGTGGTAGTGGCATGTATGAAGATAAGAATTTCGATCTTATGTAAAAAGTTTATACACCTTTATTAACAATAAATATAACAAAACCCAATTAAGATCCAATTACAAGCAACGCAACATACCGCAATCTCCACAGTACTAGGCGGCAGGAGCCTGGGCGCGGCGCCCCTACAGTTGTCGAGGCACCACTGCGCGCAGTGGGCGGCGCGAGCGCTGGCCGCCGAGGCCGTGGAGGCCACGGAAGCCACGGAGCCGGTAGAGGCGGGCGAGACCATGGCCGGGGAGGCCACGCGCGCGCGCGCCCGCAACCACGCACAGTAGTGGCGCGCCAGGCCACGGCTGGGCTGCCACGCCACCGCGCACAGGCACAGGATCAGCCACACGCGCTCTGCCCACTCTTCTACTGGGCATTCTGTTATCTGTTGGGTTAGTAATAAATATTGAATTGGATTTCATTCAACTTCTTTCGTCTTTTAATAATCTTCAAGATCAGCTAAGAATTGAGGAAGATATTGGGTGAAGTTGGAAGATACGTCAATAAAGTGAACTCACCTGTCTAACACATTGCACCAAAATCTCATCGCGCAACTCCTCACGTTCCAGGCCTTTACCAATTATTGACTGTATTACTTGAGTCTCCTTTTCAGCAGTAAGCTCTCCTCTCATATAACGGCACAGATCCTATAATAATAACAAAAACAACTCACTTTAAAAACTGCTTTGCAAAAAGGTACATACATACAGAAATATACATAATATAGATGGTAATTCTAACAAGAATTTTTCTACATGTTGTACATTTCAATTTAGTTTTTTGAACAAGTATTGGAATTGTTTATATTCAATTAGATCCTACTCACTCTGAAAATGTTAACAGCAGCGGTGACACTGTCGGGGTCGTGCAACTGAATGTGAGACGTGGGAATATTGTTGCCTTTATGGTACGTTATCATCTCCTCTTTAGTTAGTAACTCCATTGATTTGCTTTTTCGAGTAAGTGTTGCCATTATTGTACCTAAAAATAAAATTACTTTTATTTTATTTTTTTATGATAAAGACAGCTTACAGAACATATAATATTGTCCCCGTAACTTGTTTCAGTTAGCGCTTTATTTGTAAAATACACCTTAAAAAAGGGTTGTGACGTCTTTTATGCATGGCATTACGGCTTAAATAAAGCGACACTGTGACACACACAAAAATGACATTATTACACGAATCTCTATAGCTGATTACAGTTTTCAAAACTTGATATTTCTTTAAATCCCGGACATTCCTACTATTTTACTTACATCCTTAATAACATCAATAGAAATGATAATTATAGGTATTATTACAATAAACTTGCCTTCAGGAGACCTAGGATGATCGTTGAAATACAACTTAGCGAACTCGCTGAGGTCGCTAGGCGAGTCTGCGGGCGCGTCGCCGCTGGGCGCGCTCTCCAGCTGGTGCAGGCGTCGCTCCACACGCTCTTTGCGACGCGCGTTGCGGTCGGTGTTCTGTTACATTACATAAATATATTGTAAAAAATTTATATTATTACGTATATAAAAAATATATTATATGCTTTGTATTCAACCCTTTTTTTTAAACGTCCCACTACTGGGCACGGGCCTCCCTTTAATACGGGTGAGGCAAAGTCCATCACAAGGCCAAATGGCGAACTTCACATGTCTTTCGAAAACTTGCTAGATTATCTCAGACATGCAGGTTTCTTCACGATGTTTTCCTTCACCGTAAGACAAGTGATAATCAAGTTAGAAATAAATCGCACATGAAAATATCAGAGGTGCGAGACCCAGATTTGAACCTGCTTCATTCAGCTACCACTGCCTTGGTATATTTTTATTGGACTATTAAAGTAATGCAGATTTTTGTTATATAGTTAACAAGGCTGATTTTGTTAATCAAATGATTTGCTGTTAGTATTTTAACTGTGGATATTTTGTTAAATAATTATTTATAACGCAATATTAACATATAAAAATTGAATATTCATATAGGTTCTTGATAAATGATAATTTTTAGTAGATTTTTCATGACACGACCATGAAATTTTACTACAACACAACAACCAACAATACAGTATACACATTATATTTTTTTTAGAAGATTGCTAAAAATAACTCACATTGACTTCTCCATTGAGTGCAGGCGGCGGACTAATACAAGATTCGGAAGCAATAGTCGGAGAAGAAATGTCATTAATTTCCGGTGACGTCAGGTTACTGGGTAATGGGGGAAGTGGCACATCTTCCACTTCCGGTTCTTTGGATGCAAATCTGAAAAAAATAGATTTATAAGAAACTGTTTCCGCTGTAGGTTTGTAGTTAGAAAATAAAATAAAAGTGGAAGATGACTACGTTGTTTTGACTTAATTTCAAATATCTCTTAAGGAACTTACAACGTAATAAGTTATAAATATATAACTTTTAAGCAATGTTTCTGTTATTATTTAATTTTATCCTTCTTATTCTATCTGTAAAAGTTAAAAAAACTAATATTCTAGCTCATAAAACTCACCCATTATTTTCAGGTGGGTTAACCGGCGGTGGGGGAGGAGATGTGGGTAGAGCTTCTTGGTTTGGTCGAGGAATAACTGACTCGTATATTGGTTCCTTGTCTTTTATAACGGCTACTTTACCATTTGGTATTATACCGTTTGTGAGTTCTGGTGGGGTAACATCTGTAAAATGTTTTTTAAATAAAATTAGGGATACTAAAAATTATTTTTTCAACTCAATATAATAATTGCAGTATTATTAAGTAAAGAAGACCAAAATCAGTGTTTATAGAGTAAAAATGATTATTACAATAGAGTCAATGATTATTACCTTTGGTAGAAGGTGGCGGTGGTGGAGGTCCAGCAGGTTCCGGAAGTGAACAAATCGGCGGCGGAGGAAAAACTGGAGAACCCTCCATCGTTTCCTCCAACTCCGGTGGAGGAGGCATGATCAATGATGAGGACATGACATCACCATTCGTGAACGACGACGTCATATCACGAGGTGAAATGCCATTTGATATGATCCCGTTCGTCATTGAAGATGTCATAGATGAACTCATATTGGGTTGGTTTATAGAGTGCAATGCTAGGGAAGATGGCGGAGGAGGAGGGATAGCGTCAGAGGGTGCTCCATCTGGTTTTCTTTCAACGTCCGAGTGCATCGCCAATTCTTTCATCTCCTCGGCTAGTACGTTCTCAAGCTGTAAACATAAATGAAGTAAATATGTTTTAAACAAAATATTTTTAATATATGTTCATGAATGATTAAAGTATTACCATTTAGAGCCTGTAATTATCCATTGACAAGAAACTACCAATAACATCATATCCTCTTTGAATCTCATTCAAATTCAAAATATTTTTTTCAGCATTATATTGTTACAATTTTTTAACGTCATGATTCTACTATCAGTTCGGAAAGAAAAAGCCTCAGAACCGTAACAAGCACTACACTGCTCCCGAAATGGCCCAAAGTATAAAGAATACGAGAGTGTAGAGAGGCAATTTGGTTCGCTTCCTCGGTTCGTTGCGAGCAACTTCCTATCATTGTCGGCTTTTGCGCCTGATACAAAGGACCGAAACGTACATAAAGTGTTTCACTCCACTTTTCGCAGCGTATAGTCATTAGTCAAGTACTTCGGACTTCGGTCAATTTCGTACTTCATTGAAGCAACGTTGGCGAGTAGTGGAGGCTTGAGAATGACTGTTGAAAGATGCTCAGGGGACCTAACATATTATTTGTCGTAATAACACAACGTACCTCTTGATTTAGATCATCAGCCAACCTCTCCATGGAGTCTCCGATCTCGGCGATGGTGGGCTGGTGCGCGGGCTGGCCGTCGGGCGCGCCGCGCTGCGCCGGCACGTCCGCCAGGAAGTCGAACAGGTTGTCCAGGTTGATGGACTCTGCGCGCGCGCCGGCGCACGATATGCCGCGGAGTTGGTCCGCCATGCTTTCCAGTTCGGCCCGCTCTTGTTCTGCCTTTTCTGCGAGGCTGTTAGAAAAAAAGTTTTATTTCAAAAATAATAATATACTATTTATTTTTATGTTGGTTCTGTATAAATGTTCAAGTGTAAGCTTATACTATAAAAATCTACTTGTGAATTAATATTAGATCAACTGTTACTACATATGACTAAAGATTTATTTAAAAACATTGTATATCTATTTAATACAAACACAACCTGCAATATATATAAGCACACTTGTCAGTCTTTTCGTTACTTAACATTGAAAAAAAAGGTCAAAATTGCTTTATAATCATTCCCACAGATTGCTATTAAAAGTCATTAAAATGTAGTTAAAAAATGACAAAGAAGACTCCGCACACATGTCACGGTGAAAGCTCACCTGTTCCGCTCCTCGCGCAGCTTGATCTCCTGGTTGACGCGGCGCATCTCGCGCAGCGCGGCGGCCACCTCGCGCGCGAAGGCGCCGCGCAGGTGGCGCTGCAGCGTGAGCGCGGCGCGGCGCAGGCGCAGGAAGGCGGCGCGCTCGCACCAGCCGCGCCACGCCGCCTGCAGCACCACCGCCGCGCGCCGCCACTGCACGTACTGGCGGCGCCTGGTCGACCCCTTGTACCACTGCAATTGTTTTATTGCGTTAATATCTGTCTGTCTGCCGCCGCGTCTGTCTTTCTGTGTTCGCGATAAACTCAAAAAGTACAGCACGGACTTTCATGCTGTTTTCAACAATGGATAGAGTGGTTCTCGAGGAAGGTTTTAGTCTATAATTTTTTTTGTGTACATTAACTAGCGGTACCCGCGGCTTCGTTCGCGCTACATCTAGAAATGAACTCGATCAAAGCAAGGGTGAGTCGCTAGTATTCATTAAGCTTTGGTTAGGGTCTGATTGCGAGATTCATATTAAGAAGTTCGATCGCGACTCGCTCCATTGCAAATATTCACGACGTTTGGCTGCGTTCATTTTGCATGTATCACCGTAATTTTTTATTAAGTTAATATTTTTGTAAATCAGAAAATAAATTATACTTAAAAGATTAATTGTATTTTTACCGTTACATATTATGCTTTCGAATCTTACCTTCTGTAGAAGTAATGCTGAAGATTGCAGCAGAGCAGTTCTCCTGGCTTCTAATGGACCGTGTACTGAACTTCTCATAAATATCTTGGTGTTTCCGATTTGCCAGTCAGTTTCTGGTGCTTTTACTAAGCACATTATCGTCCTGTAAATTATTTTGTAATCAGCCCTTTTTAACGTCCCACTGCGGGCACAGGCCTCCCTTCAATGAGAGGGGGATCAGGCCATAGTCCAGCGCGCTGGCCAAGTGGGGGTTAGCGGACTTCACATGTCTTTCGAAAACTTGCAAAGTTCTCTCAGACATGCAGGTTTCCTTACGATGTTTCCCTTCATCATAAGACAAGTGGTGATCATGTTAGAAATATGATTCGCGCATGAAAATATAAGAGGTGCGAGATACGGATTTAAGCCGGCATCACTCGGCAGCATTTTTTTTGAATTGAATTTTAAATTGAAATAGATAGCAGGAGTTCTACCAATAATTTACTATTGATCATTATCACCCAACTATTTCAAACGAAAAATAACTACAATTAAAGTTGTTTAAGATTTTCAGTCTTAACGGCTTCATCGATTTCGATGATATTTAACACCTAAACAGACTATGATCTAAAGTAACATATAGACATAATTAGCTAGTACATATTATAGAAAAAAAAACAATAGAAAACTCACTCAATATCCGGATGGACAGGCCGGGGGTGTGGCAGCAAGCACCTGTAGCGCGCCTGGAACACCGGCGCGGGGAGGTGCACGGGGAAGCCGTCACGTCTTATACGGACGATCTCGTTCATGCCAAGGTACCTTAGCTGTTCCAGTACCAGCTGGTCGTTGTACTTCCCCGCCACTTTGTTCTCGTTGGGCTTTATGCAGCGGACGTACCTGAGGAAAAATTTAAATTATATATATTTACTTAAAATTATTATTAAAATTATAAATATTTTTTGTTGGCAGCGTTTAGTGTACAATAAAACTTGATATATTAGTGTACCGTCTAATATAATCTTGAGATAATGTAATATTGAACAAGAAAACATGTTGTATATTATAAAATACTTATATGATTTGGTCTTATTGTCCCAATCTCCGAACTTGTTAAAATATCGTCAAAAATATGTAGGTATTATTAACTACTGATTTTCATAGTACTAATTATTAATAATATGCACAGTTAAACTATAAAATTTTCTGCTTTACATGCTTTGTCATGGAGAGAACTTCCAGTCACACTATCACCTTTCCAATCCAGACTGTTAGAGAATTTGTTATCAATCTCAATATACGGCAAGCAATATAAGCGTTATGCCGACTCGTTTGTCAAACCCGGGACTTTTAGATTCTGACCATACTAACCACTAACCCACAGAGTCATTACAAGTCGTAGGTACATACCAGACATCAGTAGCCTGCAGCATATCAACAAGGGACTGCAGCTGAGCACGGAACGTGTCCACGACGGTGGGCCGCCCCTTCGACGTGCCTCGCTGGGTCGTGCTCGTTGACCCGGGACTGGATAGGGAAATATCCTGAAATTATATAACAAATGTTCTAATTAATATGATTTTGACGACCGTTGTCCTCTAGTTATGGCTATTTATATTTATAATATGTATATATTTAAAGTTATATATGTGTAGTGGTATCAACTAACTGGTACTCATAAGTCATAACCCAAGCCTTGTAGCTTACTTAATCTTAAAAATAGACATATTTATATTATAACATATACTAGTATTACCCTCCAAATCCGCTCGTGTTCTTTTTCGAGAACCCTTAATTAGACAGACTTTCAGTTGAATTCAAATACTACTACTGATTTTAATATCGCAAGAATAGTTTACTAATACAATAGTTACTACATATCAACTTACATGCCCCGGCGGTGCCAAATCCTGGACATAATCTGCCAATTCCCTCACAAATGGGTTGGCTGACCTACTCAAATGGTCTATGAAGGCGTCCTGTTGCGTGTCTCTATTCTTATCGACGAACCCCTGCACACTGTACGTGACGGTGCCAGCGTAGTGCTGAACTCCGAACTCCTCCTCCCACTTCCTTCTGGAACCCTTCACAAAGCTCTGGTGGTCGCCGAATTCTCCTTGGATGTTAGTGAGATAGGCGCCGTCGGAACCCTGAAATGTTCATATTTCCATTATATATTACAGGTAATTAGCATTTAAAAAATATTCAATTTTAAGAAATTAATGCCTTAGTATTGCTTTCTTAGTTGAAATTTTTTCTAGAGATATTTTAAAAATGTCGTAACATCACAACAAAACAAAAAACTTTTAAAACAATATCTACTAAAATATTTTAAGACATACTGATACTTGATATTGATTTAAAAAATTGTTACCTTTGGCATATGACATTGTTCACTGAGCAACTTCAATAGACTTCTTGGAGGCTTCTCCAATAACTCCAAGCATGCTGCGTTATCAGTGAACTGTATTTGGTTATATTTGATTCCTTCTTGCCGATACTGGAAATAAATAAATATACCTTTTACAAATGTTGTTTTTTTTTTTTTTGAGAATAATGTAGGTTTCAAACAAAGACGGCTTTACATTTTTATAGTTTTCGCATTATCTCAAGTATTGATAAACATTTATTATGTATGAACTTACTTAGCGCGAACGAAGCCGCGAGTTCCACTAGTGTAGATACTAAAACTTTCCTTTAGAACCACTCTATCCATTTGTGAAAATCGGTGCAGAAGTTTTTGCGTTCATCGCGAACAGACGAACAGAAAGATGCGGCGGAAGACTTTGTTCTATATTTTTTCTTAGATATACATTTCTTCATACATAATTTTCTCTATTTTTTTAATAATGATCAAGGGCGTACCGTGTTCACATAGGGTAAACATTCTTGGCTGCCTAAACTACAATTGTCGAACAAATGTCGTAATCGTAATTATTATTTTTCTATAAAATCTATTATTATAGATAGATGGGAAAAGAGAGAATTAAATAGCGTTATTTAATTCTTAATCGATCTTAGGGTTTTATTTCGGATAATTTTTAAGTTCCGAATTTTAATGCAGAATACTATTTTGTTAACGAGTTGCAACCCAAAAAGCTATATTAATGCATCGCAGCGGGCGAACAGTAGTATGTATATAATAAGCATTACACCTACTATCTAAATGCATTAATTACCCCACATCATTAAATGTACAATATATAAAATAATAAACAATTAATTCATAATTAACTTACAATTTCCTGCTCAAGCGCGAACACGTAATTATTGAAGAACATATGTAATTTCTCATTTGCATAATTAATGCATAGTTGTTCCAGAGAATTCGAGGCAAAGTTCTCGAAACCGAATATGTCTAAAACCCCCAAAGCTCTCTTGGCTTCTCTTCCCGGAGCTGAACAAGAGTTGACATGGCGGACCAGCCATGCAAATGTTCGTGAATAGAGCGCTCGAGCCATTGCGTGTCGGTTTTCCCGGGCCTGAAATCATATATTTTTGCAATACACCTTTATTTTCCCAGATTATATTGTGAACCAAAATAAATTACAATATTTTTTTACTATATTTACCAGATTTTGAAAGATTAAACAAACAAACAATTAAACTTGCTATTAACAAAATAAATTTAAACAAGAGAATTGAATTGAACAAAATAAATGGTATTAATATTTTTATTTTATTTTATTCGGAAGACAAACAGTTCATTAGTTTCTTAAAAAACAAAAACTAGAAAATCTATACATATACCAATTAAGTCTTCACAATTGTTGTGCCACTGTATTAGCTTATTAAATACTGAATTAGCTTAGGAAATGCTGTTAATTGATTGGATTGGAAATGATTTTAAGACGTTCGAAATGAACATAATTATATTGTTATTGGGAAAAAATTTGGAAAATTTACAAGAAATTACGGGAAATTTGGGGAAAAGAAAGTGTTTTACCTACCTCGTGTAACCGTAGCGGTATGTCGGTAACATTCCCCCGCACGTTGATCTGCCTCTCGAGCAGCACGCGCTGCGCGGTGGGCGGCGCCAGCCCCAGCAGGGCGGCCACCGCGTCCACCGCCTCCGCGTCTTCTGGCGCTAGGGTGGTTCTTTCGCCATCTACATCCTAAAAGAATAATGTTATATAACATGTGAAAATGATTATAATAATAAATAATAATATATAAAATCTTGTACATCCTTAACGTGCCGATGATCTGGATCAAGTGTTGTATTTAGATAAAGTGCTGTTTTTTAAGGTTATTTTATAGTATCTTTTCTTAAGACACAACTTATGTATCTTTTCCGAAAGGTACTACTTTATAATCTGACTAGTGTTATTGATACGGAAATTTCTATATGTGTATATGAGTGTTTTTGTTCCTATATGACGCTGCAACTACTGGACGGATTTTATTGTTTTAAGCACAGTTTAACTATATGATTTTGACAGTGTTTATTTATTTTTTAGGACTTTACCTTAATAAAAGTTAGGTATGAATGAAATTGCGAGTGATCAAATACAATAAATTATTTTTTTATATTTTTAATCAGTTAAAACTTGAATCGGTAAAAAATATTTCTTATATCAATTAATTAAACTAATACTAACCTGGAATTGTATATTCCCTAGCCACAGTACTGCAGCCAGGACCTTGAAAAGACCCTCGCACATGTGCAAAGGAACTTGTAATACGGTAAGCGCGAGCTGCAACGCTTCCAGCTTGCCCTGCTCTCCTCCACGGCCTTTCCTGGCTTCATCATCCTCTGGTCTTAGATACTTAAACTGAACATCTCGCAATCGTAGTGTGTTACGAAGTTCTGCGTTATGCTAGAAATAGAAACACGTATAATTTTAGTCCTTTATTGTATCTTTAATTTCAAAAATCAAGAAGATTCGAGTGGTTTTTACTTTTATATTGTTATGAACAGCTTGTTACCTAATAAATTAAATAAAAAAATATCGAATTGAGATGTCTACATAAATTAATTTTAATTTTCCTTTATAAGTAGGAGTAAATATGTTTACAACAACATTACATATCATACATGACACGTAATATTACCTTAGCCCCTTCAACCAATTGGTAGAAGACGTGATAGTTGGTCTCCCTCGGCGCTGGTCCGGTTATCCTAGCACGTTCTAGGAGGAAATCCCTTAACACGGCTCCTCTAATCCCGCCCCGATGGTCGAGCCTCACCTCCACGAACTTACCGAAACGAGACGAATTATCGTTTCGTACGGTTTTGGCATTACCTGTAATATTACATATACATTATAATTTATATATCAAGAAGTATTTTTTTTCATACATCTACCTATTCATATAACAATACTAAACACTCGTATATATATACTCGTATAATAAAATTATATGTAATATAGCTGTAGCTCTACAAAAGCCCTCTTGCCAGCCAAAAAATGGCTAACCTTTAAAGTACTTTCGCTTTCGACATTTATCAACATTTTGTTAAATTAATTGTCGTATCATTTGAAATCAGTTATTATCATAAAATGTATATTTATAAAGTATGCAATATAAACAGAAATAGTTGCGTGCTAGGTAGAAATAATGTACCTACATGAAAGAAAGAAACCGCAGGCAAAATAATTTCTTTAAAATCTTAGCATCAAAGCGCCTACATTCACACAAATAAAGATAAATAAATCAAAAAGTATGTCATCTTAATTAAAACTGGAACAATCGCAAAGTACCCAACTATGAAGCGCAAAAACCTAACAAGGAATCCTCTGGGAAAATGGCACATTTTAAGTCACGATGCGACGATAGTGAGAACGGCCGTGAATATAATTAAATTACTCCACTTTAATTGCTCAGTGGTAAGTGGTAACGATATAATTACGCTTAGGAATTTTGATGAAAATTAGGTACTTAACAGAGGCTTAGACAAGATGTCATTCTACAAACGGTAAAGAGTGTTTAATATCATTCTTTCAAAAAACAAAACAAAAATTAGTTTTTTTTATTAAGGTTGATTTATTAAACTATTTTTTGTTTTATTTTCGCAGATTTCTTTTGATTTTTGGTTCCCTCTAAGTTTAGAAATCAAAATTAAATACATCCGCGAAAAAATCCGAGAAAAAATGACAAATATTCGCGTAAATCTAAGAAAATATTATTATTATTATTACAATAATTACTGTAAGGATCTCAGAATTATTATGATGATTAGATTTCTCATTTCCTTAAGACCATAAGACTATTAGACTTAGAACCATTGACTTAAGAATCATATTTTGTTTAAGCTCCCAGAATGCGTAAAAGTTTCTCAAGATTAATCTATAAAAGTTTAAAACTTCTGTACAGTTGTTGAAAATTTATCTAGTTAATAAAAAGTAAGGGCCACACCACGTACATTATACAAAGTAAGAATAATAATTTAACTTCAAACATTTGATAATAAAATTTACATATATTTTAAATAAAACGTTTTAGCGAAAATAGTAAATTCTAATTATGTAATCATTACAATTTTGTGTAATCACTTAGCACGTAATAAAAAATAAATTACAACACCTTCCTCTAAAACTAGTAGGAACTAGGTTGGTCTTGAATTCAATTTCATCTTGATACTATTAATCTTTTATGTTATCGATGATGAAGTCGATTGAAGATTATTATTCATTCGATATATCGATATTTTATGTTTTTTAATATAACTTCAGATTTTGAGGAATAAATACGCAGTTTATACATTCATTTATACTATAATTAACTTTATCTTACCAAACGCTTCCAACACAGTATTAGCTTCAAGGATCTGCTGCTCAGCCCAAGAGGCTTGTCCACCGGCGGCGCACAGATATTGCAATATTAATTTGGTAGTTTCAGTTTTCCCCGCTCCACTTTCACCTGATATTACGACCGACTGATTTTTCTCACCGTTCTGTTGAAATTATATAATTTAGTATATAAATTATTTTAATTAATTATTATATTATTTTAGAAATTAAAATAGAATAATGCATTTATATAATAATTTATATAAAAAGCGAAATACCTGCATATATAATTTATAATGATAATTACTTAAATATTAAAAATATGCTAATTTCCATGCTTAAGATTTATTCACCTGTAGGGAGCTATAAGCGGATTCTGCTAAGGCGAACACGTGGGGCGATAGACTCCCAAAGGCCTTGCCTCGGTAGTTTTGCATATCCTCCTGCAAATGAGCATGTTCATGGTGTAATTGAAAAAAATATATATAATTTCATGAACTAGAAATAAAAAATATATTATTTTTACAATTTATAACGTTTATTAATTATTACCTACCTATATAATATATAAGTAGGTAACGTTTGTTAGTGAACGTATTATAGGATGTATCGTATTACCATGTATTCTATCCTTAGGATATACTTATCCTAAAAAGAGCTTTCAAGAATGCCGGGCAGGATAAAATATTTTATGTATTTTATCCATGTATTATATATTTTACGCATCTCCTAAAATAACCATTACAAATTAGTAACTAATATTTTAGCTCAATTACTAAAAAAACTTTTAAGGTTCAAAGTTAGTATATTTATTAAAAAAAAACCTAAGATCACCTACTGAATAGATTACCTTCGCTTCTATTGCAAATATCCTTTCAATCTGTTATAGAGTACTTCGCCATTTGAAAACTATCAAACACCCTTGAAATAAAAGGATTTAAAACAACGCATAATACTTTTAATTAAGGGTGTAATTGCAATACGTTGACGTAAATATCTTTTATTCGCTCTTTCTGTTTGCCCTTTGAGCTCTTTGCTCCGCATTTACACCTACGCACACCGTTTTACACGAGGGATGAAGTTCTGTAGGGGCTGTGATATAGGGATATTAAAAAAGGGTGAAATTAATGAACGTACGATAATATTGCCTCAAGCTCATAAAGGCGAGCTATTAAGTGCTGGCTTGTCAATGGATAAATCTGTTCTATTTTGATATACCTTGTTATTAACCATTTATAATAAAGAAAAATTATTGTTTTTATTTAACAAATTAAATTTAGCAGAGAACAATGATGGGGGTCTCTTCATTGTGGACTTTTCGATAAACTTCTATCTATCAGTGTATAGTCGGTGATTTTAACATAAGCTAGCAACTCATCCTCGCTTCGCTCAGGTTCGTCCCTAGCTTAGTTAATTACGTTTTCTTTTGAGCGGAACCCTAATTCTTGTTCTAAAATAAAAGTACCCCGAGTTATTCTTTATAGCAATAGATAGCTATCTATCTGCCAGTGTAAGCCCCAACAAAATCTGTGCAGTCGTTTCAGACATAAGCGGCAACAAACAGACCGACAGACAAAGATGTTATTTTTTTTTATAAGTAAATACCCAATATATTATGTACATAATATGCATTTAGTAAAAAATCTATTATGTTGATGTTACAAACAGACAATTTTATTTAACTGTATGGATGTATAGATTAACAATAATTATTGTATATAAAAAATAGTCGAGTGTATCGCTCAGTTTTTTGCTTGTTCATTTGTTCTTTCTATGCTGCATAATAATAAAATTACTTTCAATTTTTTTCCTCAGTCGACTGAACACAGAACAACACAGCGGGTGAAAAATAAGAACTTTGTCGTAATAACTATAAAGACTTCCGAGGTCAAATAAAAATATAAAATTTCTCTTGCACTTTTACTTGGTGGTTTAATTTTGTTTTATATTTATTTGGTAAAGAGACAGTCGGAAGTTGCAATAGAGCCTACGAGAACTAAGAGTCTTATATTTTTTATATAACAGTACTTTGTCTAATTATCTTCCTACACGAATAATTAGTATCTAACATACATTGTTTCTAGACATGTTTTTACTTTAGATAAATGGTCTCCCATGGAACAATGACAGAAGAAAATTATTAATTTTCAGATGAAAGTGATTTAAAGTTTAAAGGAAACGATGGTGGTAAATTGTAATTTAATATAAATCTCTGTTTCGACTTTCTAGTATTAATTTCTATTTTGACAATGGAGGCGATAACTTAGTCTACAAATTATAACAAATCTTTAAAAATAAAGCTTTAAAAATATTTTTAGTGATACACAAAAAAAATAGACACGAAAAATAGATATTATTAACACCTAGGAGAAAACTTTTAAAATGATTTTGGAATCGGTACCTACCTTTAAAGTTAAAAATATTTTTCTTTTTTTTATTTATCGAAGGACTCTTTTAACACATTCCGATCGAAAGACCAGTTTTTACATAATACATTCATTCATCATTAACACTTAAATATTTACGAATAATAAATACTTACCATATTGTAACATCCTAATTCTTTGTAGGGGTTCACTGCGACTAGAATTGAGCCTGTATAAGTCTGATTATTTTATAGGATAATTATGCCATTATTTTGATTGCGCAAGCCATGTTATTTTCTTTTTCGGGAATTTTTCAGATATTTTAATAGCTGTAGTATATAAAGGTGCAAAAGGACTATGTATTTGTAGTAAAAAGCCGTTCATTAATTTATAATTTCAATTAAGATTATAAAGTTGAATTTGAATCAGTTTCATGAGAATATTCATGAAGAAAATTATGCTAACTATTATTGCTATGGCAACGATAACCAACGCTATAACTATAGAAAAATAACGATTTATGATATGATAACATTAACAGCTTGTAATATCCATGTATCTAATAAAATGTTTAGGAGTGTTTATGCGCTATAAAAGAGTGAATGATAAATGAGAGCCGGAAACGATTATACAGCAATTATCTCAATTGATAGTCTCGACAGGCACAAGACTTAATTAAATTGGTAAATTCATGTATAATTAGTTGTTTATGGCAACGCTACACTCTTGATGTATGTACATACATGATACGATGTGTGGATGTAATAAAAAGTTATAGAGGGAAATAGAGAAATTTGACGTCTATCAAAATTACATGAAGCTCTAATTAGTAAAATAATATATTTATACCCTAGCTTTAATTTTTACCGCGATATAGAAGCGCAATTTTTAAGAATATTTTCTAGCATTTACGAGAGTAATTGATAAATAATACCTAACTATTAAATTAATACATCAAAACCACGGAATACAAGAAAAGCAAGATATTGTGATATTTAATAATGTGTGATCAAATAAATGACTTGTGACCAATCAATAAAATATTGCAAGCAAACTGTTCACACTAATTAATTACCCATGCATTTTTTAAATATTATAAATTATGTACATACTTACTATTTTGTTTAAAATTAAATAGTATTAAAATTATTTAAAAAAAAGAACTCTTTATTTTTAATCTGTTCTAGACCGTTTCTTTGATTTATTTTAACAAGACCGCTTATAAAAGGATACATATATGAGGTCGTGGATGTATCGCCTTTTGAGATTGTCGTTGATAGCCTGCTCCGTGATCTGCGGCATCATGGTCATGTCGGGCACGCCGGGGCTCTCGTCTTTGTCTCGTTCCTCCATCTTGTCTGCAATAAAAAAAATATTTACCTTCAGTGTAACTATTTCTTACTACTAGTAGCACAAGATAATATTTAAAATCACCTACCACTTAAGTTCTAAAGATTAGACTTTTAGCAAAATCACTTTGCTTTTAATAAAATATTAAATAAAATTTATTAAAAAACAAATAGTATGTAATATGTCATAAATCATTGAAACACCTCATTCAACGCTTCAAATAGGTATTTTTATTATTAGTTAATAGTATTTATAGGTATCTATTAGCCGAAATCAATTAATTAATTAATTATACTAATCATTATTAAAAATATAAGGAAAACTCGTAATAGACCATATAAAAACAGCTTAATATGTTTCCAAATACTTGTTGCTAACACTAAAGCTCGCCCATAGCTAAAAGAAAATGAGATGATAATCAGAAGAGGATTAAATATTTAGCAGTTTAATTTTACGCGAACATGATTTACAAGTAGGTTAATCTAAAACAAACAATTGATATCATTAACTATTATGTATTTGTTATCCTTATATCCTTTGGAAGCCGTTAAACTTAGGCCGGGGTTAACCAGCTGAAAAGTTTATTTTGTATATTGAACACGTGTAATTGTGTATTTAGAACTGGAAGTCCTGTCCACGAGTAGAACCACAGTTAAAGCTAATAAAGCACGGGTAAATAAAATAATTTACTATTATCAAACGCTTAAATATATAAAGACAATATTTTTAAGGCATACTCTTGTTGATATAAAAATATTATCCATCAACATGTACCCGAGTATATCATAGATTATCCGCATTAAAGTTTATGAACCATGTCGAAAATGAAGTTACATGTAGTATATTGTTAGTAACTAGTTTTACTTGTCTACTTCTATTGGATCAGATGCCACGATTAAGCAATAAGCTACATAAATTGGCAAAGTTTCAGACCTTGTAAGGTATTACATTCTTGGCTTATATGTGATTTATACAAGCGAGTGAAGTTGTCTAGAAAATGTATTTTAATATGCTAATTTTATTGTACTTTGTTGCATGCTTCTTCTATTCATATATTCTTGGGTTTTTTGATTTTTAATTACATCGAAGATCATGACATAAAATTCCTAAAATTATAACACGACCTTCTTCATTTTCCAGTCATCGTTCGCGTTAGTTTCAATATACGTACGTACTTATCTACCTACTTCATTTACGGTGCATCCCAAATACCCATCAATTTGTGGTTTTTCTTACAAGCGATAGAAGTGTAACATAAATATAATTATTAATTAGTATAAATATACACATTCGATCCACTTAAAATAGGAAACAGTATTTTAATTAGCACTGCACTTGTTTATTCGTAAATCGATTAACATAATCATTTTAAGTAGTTAATCTCTCAGTTGTGAGACATGTTTATATTAGTACATAAAACTTTAAACGCAAAGTACCTACTGTTGATACCATATCGTAATGCTCAAATATAAATAGCATTTATCTAGGACAACATAACTTAGTTAAGGACTTACGGTTGAATACAACGTAATTCTGATATGGACTACTAAGCCTTCATGGCGCAGCAGGTAGCGTAGTATGCCTATTACTTGTGTGCTGAACTTAATAAATTCGATTCTCGATCTGATTCTTTAATTTTAATGAGAAATATTTTTTTCTTACAATTGTATATAGTATTGGAGGGGAAAATCAGAATATTTTGAGAATGAGCAAGTACTAATAAAAATATCTAATACCTTATGATATAATATTTTTTTACAATATACAAGTATGTATTATTAAACATTTCCCTAGACTTTCTAGTAACAACAAAGTGTAAAACATTTTGATCGTCATAGGATAATAGGAAAATCTCTCTAAGCTTACTTACGGTCCCCTTCCATCAGTGTTCCCACATCCGATAAATCTCCCTAAAGGTGTTATTCTTGTCGCATATCATATTTGCTTGTTTGACTATTTTTTATATTATATCAGATATAATGATTACTCTGACAATGTCCAATACATTCAATTGAGCTAGAATTTAACAATTACTTATTTTATTATGAAAAGATTTAATTAAGTTTCAAAATAATACCTAACGAAATACTTAATTAAAGTTTAGAGCAAGCGTGAAAGCATTTAGGGTCAAAATACGCGTTAACTTTATTATTAACTAGCAACTCTAGCTTCGATCGTTCTTTCCTAAATAGATTTTTTTTAACGTAATCCTAATTACTTTCGTAAAATAAAAATAAAATCAAGTATGTGTAATAAACGATTTTTAGATGCTTGTGTGTATTCAATATTCATAAAATCATAGATAAAAAAGCGAGTGGTTTGGGAATAGTTAAAAACTTACAGGCGGGGGATTGAGGGCGTCGATTTACATTTATCTTGATTTCTCGCCTCGAGGGTTCCTTACGAACGTAACTTTATCGCTCCGATCGTCTGCTCAAAAGTTCTAATACTTGAATATTGTACTTATATGTAAACTTTAAGTTAGATGTTATTTATATTAATAGCAGATTGATTGGTCAGCTGCATGTATTATAATGTTTAGCTAAATCCGATATTATTTTTTCTTGAGAGCCATATTGACGTACCTACAAACCTATAATATACGTTAAACACAATCTTCCGCTAAACAGTGGCACATTCCATTCGTATTAATAGTAAGCTATCAGTAGACATGAGGAAAACAACAATCAAGTGCAACTACTAGTAACAAGTGTAGGTCATTCCACCCAATATCGATTAAATACTTAAATAGCATCGTAACATCTGGACGAGTGGGAGACAAACGCTGGTGTCGCGAAGTACCTAATAGCCCTTGAGGCAGGACGAGCCAGTTATCGGACGGAAATGTCAGTTGCGGATAAATACGTCACTTTCATTCGCGCCCTCGACCTCGCTTAGCTATCGATATTGTGTTTACTTTCTCGAGCCCTCAGTCCTCACTAATATAAACAGATAACATATAATATTTTTTATTTTAGTATTTAATTGTCAATTGACAGTGATATTGAATTATTCACTTTATTCAGAATATCATTGACTTTATTATAATATTTAATGCATTTTTTTGCATAATCAAAACATATTACTTATTAGTTAATTTATAATAATGAATAATAAAATTTTATATGCGAAATAATTACATATTAAATGTAAATATATAGTATATTAGTTTAAAATAATGTCAATGATTTTAGTCACAATATAATGTGATAAAATAATAAGTAATAATTTAAGTTTAATGCTCACAGAAGTTAACAATACACGCACTTGGCGCTTTGTAGACATTTAGTCGCAGTTAGACATAGGGATCGTGTGCACATTTCGGCTCTTTCTCGTTGGCTGCATTAGAATATATTCTCAAAGTAAAATAAGTAATCTTTATCAATTTCATGAAAAATATGTATTATTATTTATAATCGATGTTGATCGTGAAATGTATCTACTCGTACTAGAGGAAATATGTATTTGATTTATTTTATTGTATCCTGTTAGAACGTATGATAAGGTCATTAACAGTTTAGATACCAATAAGCACTGAAGTAATTTTACAGGAACATTTCTAGAGTATGATATAAATTATGTATTACACTATAATATAGGTCATTTTGTAACTACTAATTTATCTTAGATACATATAAATAAAATTAAAATGTCTGTTTTTTATTTCAAATTAACAGCTTTTAACTAAATGCATATGAAAGTATTTACGATACTAACAACAAAAAAACTATTTTTAATATTTTGTCTGTCTGTCTGTCTGTCTGTTTGTTCCGGATAATCTCTGAAAAGGCTGGACCGATTTTGTACGGGACTTTAACTCGCAGATAGCTAATGTTATAAGGAGTAACTAATCCTTCAAATAAAACAGCTGGATGAATTTCAATGAATGTACTTTACTGATAGTCTAAACCGAAAGAAATAATGTAGCGCTGCATTTAATTGTGCGACAGACACAATAGCCACCACAGAGCACTTTTATATTTTCTGTCACATTCATACCTACCCCGGTGGGACAAATTTTAAGGTTAACAAGGTTTAAGGCGCAGGACCAACCCAGGATTCGAACCCAAGACCTCCTCCGGATCTGCGGCATCCAGGCGTTGAGTATATAATATATCGTTACTAAATCATACATTTTAAGCACATATATAAAAAAAGACATAAACCACTATTATCAGTACACAATTCTAAGCAAACACTTCGATTTTCTTTTCACATTGATTTATGGGTTAACAAGTGCATTTGGATTTAATACCGCAATAAAAGTCGCTCGTTTCTCATCGCTCATCTTATTAGATCTTAGCTTTGTCTACACAATGCTCGCCATTAAATTATGACTGTAAAAACGCCCTCCCTTTTGAACATCAATAATGGCGAAGAAATTTCAACGACGTTTATAAGTCCGTATCATTTTATAATTGAGTAGGTACTACCTAACATACATTTTGTAGTGTTATTTACTATTTTCTATGTAACTAGTAGATTCAAGTCAAATTAACAGCTTTTCACTAAATGCATTAAAAGTATATACGGTACTATCATCAAAAATTCAATTTTTTTTGTCTGTCTGTCTGCCTGTATGTTCCAGCAAATCTCTGAAACGGCTGAACCGACTTTGACGGAACTTTCACTCGTAGATAGCTAATGTTATAAGGAGTAACTTAGGCTACTTTTATTATAGAAATTTTAATTAGCGGCATCCGCGTCTGCACCTGCGTTTAAAATATATTAAATATAAAGCTAGCTAGTTTTAAAGTAATAAAACACGGAACTTATGTAGAGAAAAATACGGAAGGGTGTATTGTAGCGTGCGTATCTCTCATTCAATTGTTTGTGTACCTTAATCGATAAGCGCGGCGCCGCGTTAGATTGGTCATTGGGTTCGATGAGGCTCATTCAGCGGAGCTACACGTAATTGAATTATGCCGTTATTATTAGCTGTTACATTGAAAGGATTTATGATTTATATCTATTGGATTGCATCCAATTCTAATAAAGTTAATTTTTTTTAAAAACATTATTGATATTATACTAGAATTAACAAAATGTTGTTAATTCTTCAATCAAGTTATTAAAAAGCTTTTTAAATGATAGTTTTAGTTAATCGTTATATGCAGCAACAGTATGTAACATGTATTCATGATTCATTTACATGCCTACTTTAATTTTGAAGTGCCCACGCCATGTCGTACCTGTGTTATAAAATTATAAATCTCTATAGAACTATAGAGTGTCAACGAATTATAAATTATAATACATATATGCATTTGTTAATCAAGCTTTGTAACATTTATATTACATACTAAATAAACGCCGTTTACGTCTTAACGCTTTTTCTCTCGAGGTAATGTAATAACTCCTCATTACATTTTCTGCTTTCCTTCAACGCCGAGTGTTATAAATGATGTTATCAAATGCCGCCCTTTTCTCATTACTTTTCTTAGGCATATAAATATCTACATGTATACAAAAACACATCTATTGCACTTATACTATATGAAAATAATGGCCATAGATATTTATTTTTTTTAGAAATAATATAGGCCGATAAAAAATCAAAAATTTACGGATTTGGCCTTTATATCGATAATAATAAAATATTTAATGTATGGATTCGACTGAGTTAGAATTTTATTATACGTATCAGCGCTATTATTTAAACATTTACCGGAATATTATTCTATATTCCTAGTAAGTCTTCATATCAGTGGGTGGACAGCGACAGTGTAGTCAGAAGGAATTTCTTGAACCTGTCTCAAACACCAGGCGTGGGTTTTAAAGAGTAATTTTAGAAGGGAACAATTTATTTTTGTCAACTTGCTTTATTTTATAAGTGCCTTGTTAAGATAAAGTGGAGCGGGTGCGGCTTTTTACCCTTTTCTAGATGATTTGTTAGCTAGATTCTAGCCTCGACCAACTCACCTTGTTAGTGCTGAATAAAGGCAACGTAGACATTCTTTATAACTTACATTGCTTATTTTTTTCATTCATCTTCACAAAGTCCTATTAATGATTTACTTTACCATGTATACATTAAAATGAGATTAAAACGCATAAATTATACATATGTACATAATGATTAATGTTGTTAATACATGGACATACGTATAAAATATATGCATAGACAATTCTGAAGCATACCAAGTTTGACGCTTGGATACGCTCAGTGCGGCTCGTGGGAACTCAGTAGCTACTAAATCCTTTCTTCCCATGGCATGACGGTAATAGTTCATTGTTTTACGTTCCTGGGGGACCCTAGTATTACAAATACACAATTTCTTTTTGACTCTTTCTAAGGAAGGTACACAAATTATAGAGTTGAGTGTGTCTAAATAAATCCTTCAGCATTTATTATTTTCACGGTGTTTAAACAATGATTACAGCGACGTACTTCATAGGCATTATAAACTTTATTACGTCGCGTACTAGCGAATCGTTCCTAGATACATTTATGTTGAATCGGATACCAAGCTATCGTCATAATCGAACCCAATAATATTATCAAAACCTGCCCATAAGTTTTCTTTTGATGCCTTTAGACAAAGAAGCAGACAGGAAATAACACTTTATCTAAATATGATAATTATGTTAATCACTTACAGAATTCACGCCCTTCGTTTCTACAAAAATTTAACGTAAATTTATATAATTTTTTTAGCATTTTTATTGAGTTGAATTAACTAAAAAATAGTGTAGCGTATGTGTACTTTATGGGTGTTAGTTCTTTTTTTTTATTTCTGATTTCGAAAATTTTCTGGGGGATTCTTTCTTTCCCTGGACAAATATAATATCAAATGAATTAAATTTATATATTTTACGGCTTGTGGTCTTCAATATTAAAAAAGCTGAATATAAATATCCACTTATATTTTATAACTATTAGAATTAAAATAAATGCTGTTCATTTAATTGGGATTTTAAATAGAATATAAAATGAAAAAGTTAATTAGTACGCATATATTCTCAAGTTTTACAAAATACCCAGTTCACTTAACGTTGTGAAAGTTCTATTAAACGTTTTCTGTCTAGACGCTTAAATAATTTTCATCCTCTAACATTGTATGGATTCATGTAAAAGAGCTGCCCAAACAAAACATAAACGTCGACTTCAAGACATTAATTGACTTTCCGTATCACTGATATTTGCTTCGTAACATTATGATGTGCTAATTACTAATTAGGTAGCTTTATTGTTTCGAGTAAATGTAATGTAAAACCACCACAGAACAAAAACGATTTAAAGTATTACAAAAAATCTTATATCTTATTAATCTTAATCTTATATCTTTTTCGAAATTTGCCATAGGTACCATATTTACTAAACTATACCATATACCTACTAGACAAATTTTTTAGTACTTCAGAAATGATAAAAATTATGATTTTTTCATTAAAACTCAAAGCTTCGTCCTTTTTTGTAGCATTTATGATTATTATTGATTTTGTGATTATTGAGTGGTAATCTATATACCGAAAAGGGTGAAGGGACGAACCCGAGCGAAGCGAGGGTGAGTCGCTAGTATTTTATAAAAACTAATATACAAAAACTTAAAAATATATACATATTATGTGGAACATATAACCTTCTCCTTTTGTGAAGTTCGTTACAAAGGTCTTATTTTTTGACGACACGTTTGGCTCTATTTAACGTGTTTCACTTGCTGTGCCAGCGGTCACGTTTTAGAGTCCCGCTGGGAATTCATTTGTGTCATGAGCACTGCATGTTTTTACTCCAGTCATGGGTGTATAAGTATATATGTATTTATAATATATGCATTTAAAGTTATATCTGTGTAGTTTATCATCAACTATCCGGTATCCATAAAAATGCGTTTTAGTTTATGGAACTAGATGGTGTTGTGTTAATGTCTCAACATAATAAACAAATAAATTACTATAATGTTGTAATAAATTATTTACGAGTATGTTACATCATTTCCATGTTATAGGTATCTATGTATATAAAACAACTAAAGCCCAAGATGAGAACAAGGACCGGGAGACATTCCTTTACCTAATGTGGAAAACAATGCTGGTCGGAGGATATGAAAGTTATTTCGGGAGCTTCATTTAGTCGATGTTTTCTTCGAAATAATCATTTTAGATTCGCCGCAAACGAAATGCAATTTTTGTGGTGAGTCTGTCTGTGCATTTGGGATCAGCAGAAATCGATATTGAACAATGAAAGTGAACTAAAGTTTATTATTTACACAACATTACTTTCTTAATAATATTAAAACAAAAAATGAAGTTTAAAATCATTTCTAGTATTATTGACCGTTTGAATACTGTTATTTTTAATAGGTGTGCAGTATCTGTAATGAAATAGAGCGCGACAGCATCAGACGTCTAATTGAATTAAAATTTTATGAATACCTTTCTTTGTCGGTATGAAATAGACAATATTAGTTATCTTAACTCTCATCTCTATCATCTCATTACTGGCCTATAAAGTCAGAAGACCTTTTTTTTAAGACATTTACCTAGATCATGTTAAAACATAATCCGTTCAACCTAAATGAGCAGTGACACCAACTTACCGCGATATAAGTATTATCTCCTTTAAAACGGATTAGTGCTGGTTGTATATAGGCGTAAATTGACTTTCAGCTAAGCCCGCTTTATTAGCGCTAATGCTATTTACGTTAGCGTCTTCGTTGGAATCCTTGGAAGAAAAGACAGTCTTACACCTAATAATAAAGTGAAGCAAATTGTTTTAGATTGGAACATTATAGACTAGTCAAATACGGTGAAAAAATAACCTTGAATATCTTGACTGGCGTTGACAAGAAACTTTGTAATCGTCATTAGAAACAATATATTAAAATGTTTTTACATTGATCATACATTTAAAGCTTTCGTATTTATATCATTTCGTATTTATTACAGATCCGTTGTTAGTTTTTTATTGTATAGTTTACATAAATGTAAAAATGTTGATTATTATAATCTACTATATAAAAATAAGTCGGGTTTTCCTTCCTGACGCTATAACTCCAGAACGCACGAACCGATTTCCACGGTTTTGCATTCGTTGGAAAGGCCTCGGGCTCCGTGAGGTTTATAGCAAAGAAAACTCAGGAAAAATTTCAACAGAAAAGCGGGAAAATCTTTTAAACTATACTAAAGAGGTTACACCTGGGGACGAACCCGAGCGAAGCGAGGGTGAGTCGCTAGTTATGTAGGTATTTAACTGTTTATGCCATATCAAGTATTTTTCATCGACACGTGTTCTTGGCAGAGAGTAAAAAATCATGGTGACAATAATAATTTAGCACATAAAAATGTTTGGTGCAAGGATTGAGATTTGAATCCGTTTTACTCCAATTTTACATTTTACTACGGTAAATATAACATATTATACGTTTAGCATTTTTAACATACCTACTGTCGTACCTATCGTAATCAAAATATAAGGTACCCTTTTTTTTCACGTATCTTTATTCTTTACTCTCATTCCAATAGTCTATCCTGTTTTCAATATAATGTTCGGATTGCGTGAATCTTGATATATACTCAGGTTCAATAGGCGAAACTCATTACCGCCCATTATTCAATCAAGTAGTGACTCGTGTACGATTTCATTCAAGACTAGAAGCTTACGTAATTGTCTTTCGCTCTATTATAGTGAGTTATTTTATTTAGCTAGTTCATTAGTTTTCTACAAGCCAAAGCAATTATAGGCATTTTTAGGGTTATGTAGACAAGGAACCTTTATAGTTTCGCCATACCAGTAGGTCCGTAATACGTAATTAATGCTTGGTAAATGCCGATGTGTTTTTATCAATAACTAGCTGACCCGACAGACTTCGTACTGCCTCGATAAATAAAATAAAAGACCTAAACTTTTTTTTCATATTTATTCACCTTTTAAACATTCTCTGGACTTCCACAAATAATTCAAGACCAAAATTAGCCAAATCGGTCCAGCCGTTCAGTTCTCGAGTTTTAACGAGACTAACGAACAGCAATTCATTTTTATATAGGTATAAGATTTTTATGATTTAATAGTTAAGAAACATATGTTTTTAATATGTGTGCATGTATAATGTATATAGATAGCGCTAGGTAGGTTTATTGATAATCGCATTAGGTTTCACCTGTAACGATTGTTGTCCTTTCTTGGTTTGAATAAATAAATAAATAAAGAATAAGTAAATAAATATTAGTAATTTCTTACTAAATATGATAATTTTTAAAAAAAGTGTTGGTTTGTTCATATTTCACAGGGACGCAAGAATCCAATTTATTCTGCATAGATGAAATTTATGGAGCAGCACATACCAGATCTAAGTGCTTTTTACATTGGTTTGTTAAGTGGTCTTCTGGTGGTGGTGGTAGGAAGTAGGAGTAGAGTGGAGACCCACTCAGAAAAGTCACTTGGGACGTTAAATTTTACTACATTAAATATATAACTTAATTTTATTGTGACAATAATCAATTCTATCGTAAACAAATTTGGATTTCATTTGATCAAACTTCAGAAAAATTCTTAAATTTCAGCAATTCGTTCCAACAACGTTAAAAGCAGATAACACTTTATTTAACACACAAATCAAATACATTTACTGAATTTTCAATCACAAGCGTAAACGAGTATCGAACCATCGAGGCTACCTATCACCCTTTAGTAAAAAGAGGCTGTCCCAATTTTTCAGCACTTCAACGGACGTGGCGTAAAATGAACGTTATTTCCATGTCATCAGCCTGTGTTCTAGTTACACAAGAAATATTTTTAGATATTTTTAAATACCTATATTAGGTATTAAATATTATCTTAAGCTATTAAAGAGCTGTAAACTCTATCTATTTGTATAAAGGGATGTACTGGAACTCCTGACACGAATATAAAAATCTGAGTTTACGATCCAAAAATATTTTCCGGTTTCCTATTTCACAATTTAAAAGGAAACATAAGCTGACAAAAATAAATTACGGTTGCATTCTAATAGGATCAAGATATAAAAAGAAAAGTTTGTCTAGTGTGGATCGCACTTAACTATTTTTAGCACGAACCTTAGAAGGCAAAAATTCCTCATAGAATCACTGCGTCAATCATCCGTCTGTCATACCCTATTTCCTGCTAATCTAAAATTCGTTTAAATGGATTGTTGTATGTGGAATGGATGGTTTAATTTGGTAGATTTATAAAGAGACCTACATACATAAAGTATGTGACAGTAAATGTACATCATTGAGTTACACTAAATGGAGCGTTCACATTGATTAAACTCGGGGGCGAAACCACGATATTAGATTCTGATTGCATTATTTACCAATATCATTTCAAATCTCACTTGCCTGGAGATTGTTACTGGAACTGGAATAATGAAATAGTAGATACCTTTATCTGTAAGTTGTAACCATTAAGTTGGATACTTTTAATTTCAGGTTTATTAAAGAAATTAATATAGTACTTTTTTTTAGAAATAAACACACGAAATAGAAAAAATAGGCAAAACATCACTTATTTATACCTATTTTTGATAGCCAAAATTAGTAACTAAATATATCCAATAAAATAATAAAAATGTATTATGTAAATCAGAAATACTTTTTTCTTACACAACACAATAGCTATGTGCCAGTGAAAGCTACCAGGAACAAACAGACAGACAGACAAAAATGTTAAAAATTGTTTTTTTGTTGTTAGTATGGTATATTATAGTTTCATATGCATTTAGTTAAAAGCTGTTAATTTGAAATTAAAAACAGACACTTCATTTTTATTTATATGTATAGATATGAAGTTAATTTCGTAGGATATTTTATTTTATAGTGTACGTTTATTAATTGGAGGGGCTTGAAATAGAAATGGTCGCATTATTTAAAACTTTAATATTAATTTACCACAGTATGTAGATGCGCGTGCGCTCGTAAATCTTCCTACATTTAATAGCAGTATTAGTCTGACGCGTGCCGCAGCGGAAATAGACCCCATACAGACGTGTGTTTTGAAATATTATATGTATATCCGTATATTTTATGTGATTACAAGATATAAATTATTTTTAATGTTATTTAGTAGTTTGACTATAATCTGTAGGGTATTTTGAATTTTCTTAACATAATAGTAATTATTAATTGTTGCTTATAGAAGATTTTTTTCAGTTACACAGATGCAGCATTTAAAATAATAAATTACGCATTTCACTACAAAATCTATAAAAAGAAAGATATTTCGCACTTACGAGTTACGAGTATGTACAGAGGTCTTTACAGGAAATAGCAGTACATTTAATTTTACCTTTATGCCAAGCGTGAGCTGTCACTAGAATCTTTAATTACATATTAGGTACTAATATGTATAGCACACAATAAAAGGGTTTAATTTTATTACAGGCATATTTATATTAATAGTAAGTATTTTAGTGATAAATGTATGAAAATATTACCATTAAAAAAGAAAGAGGCGTGAAAAAGGAACAACTATGACTTATGTTGGAATTTGCTGATTGTCAATTGAATTAAGTGTTTAACCAGTCTTGGATGTGCGATCGTGATTTACTCTTTAGTCTTTTATAATATTATTTAATTGCTTTAAAATGAACACAATTTAATGCAAAAGCAGATAAAAAATATGCATATTATAGATTTTGGCCAGTAAAAATAGTATTTAACGGAAAGTTTTACAAAAAGTTTATAGGGCACTAAAGATGCGAAATTTACTTTCTACAATAATGGTCTCAATGACTGTTGCCCTAAAGTGCCAAAATTTCCGAGATATCGCCCAAAAATATTTTTTTAAGATGGCGGTTGAAGCTTCACCTTAATCTTTCAGCATTTTGTGATTTTATACTCATTAAGTGATTTTTATATCCATAATATTACAAAATACAACCAATAGGCTAACTTTAGATTCTAATATACAAATTATAACAATTGCCACTGCACTTGATTTAATGTTATTATTCATATAGTTAAAACTAAAAAGTAGTACAAAAAAATATTAAACATACCTCACAGTTATTATCTTTGCACAGTAAACAGGCGTTGAAGTTTACGTTGCGATATGAGACATTACGATGTCTAGACCAGTGTTCCGCAAACTTTTTGTGTTCAAGGTACATCTAGGAAAACGAAAATTTTTGGAGGTACACGACAAATTAAAAATTAGTTTTTAAGTAATATTAACCAACATTTATTATAAATCCAAACGAATATTGGGCCGTGCCAAATGAAACCACACAATTAGATGAACGAAATAAAAACGCTTCGCTCGTGAGGTCCCTTAATTTACATAAAAGTATTATTGATTGATTTACATATTAGTATGTGTAATATTTTTTACCCTTACTTACTTACTAGAAATAAGTTTATAAGATAACCCTATTTTTCCGAGGCACACCAATTAATAACCACGGTACACCAGTGTGCCGCGGTACACACTTTGCGGAACACTGGTCTAGACTCTGAACGTCCGTAGGATAAGAAAAGGATCGCAAAGCATGAATAGATCGCGATTGTAGGACAAAGGGCTGTCGGTGACAGGATATTACATAGCGGGATAAAGGATGAGCAGATGAAGTTTAATCAACGTAAATTAAAGCAATGTAGGCTCAAGCTAAATAATTTGGGCCAACGGGGTAATACCAATTTTATTAGAACTCCAAATAAACATCTTATTTAGAAGGTCTGTACATGGATTAATCTATAAATATATCTGTACACTCAGACCAAATATTTATTTGGTCTGAGTCTGTAAATTGAATATTTTTAGGACATCTTTATATCGAAATAGTCATTATTATCGATAAAGAGGCCGAACATATATCTAATTTATATACGTCTGTCTGTCTGTCTGTGACCGCATCACGAGAAAACTATTGAACAGATTTTGATGAAATTTGGCATAATGGTAGCCGGATATCCGAGTCAGACTATGAGGTACTTATTACTGCCTAAAAATATAATTTCTAGGAAATCACAATTAACAATTACAAACAGGCTATAAAAGTTCACACGGGATGTGACACTACGACACTAAGAATTTGGTTTCCGGTCTTTAGAACGCGGGCGGAACCGCGGGTAATGCTAGTGGATTATAAAATTATTGATAGTAGTGGATGTCTCGACTATGAAAATGATTTATTATATTATATTATCAACAAAAAATTTAATATTTCAATTTTATAAAAGCTCCGTAATGGATAAGTAATCGGTAATCGTAAACAATGTACGAGTACCACTTGTGGTAGTAGCATTGTGTTAGCAATTCACTTTTAATCAAAGTTTTTAACTATATTAACAGTAGCTTTAACTAAACCTATAAAAGTTACAGTTTAATCCCAAGTTTCATGCAAAGTAGTCAAGTTTATTTGAAGCAGTAAAAGAGGTTGGCGGGCGTCCTCAGTACTTTATTGCGATGATGAAGAAAATTCTGTCTGAAGAGTATTTTGTTACAAATATCATTACAACCCTCGGCGTCACGTGTAATCGGCCTTAAATCTTGTATTGTTGCATGTCTTCATAGTATAAAACGAAGTAGTTTACCGCCGTCTGTACGCTGCTTTTAGATCTTTAAAACTACGCAACGGATTTTGATTTTTCATGAATAGACATGAGTGAGTGACATGAATGAGTTAAACCATATCTATTGAGGAACCCGAGAAGATAGAGAGTGAGTAGTTAGTTTATTTTAGTGACACTAAAGTACACATGCAGTATAATATAGCTGCGAGTATGTATGTTTTATGAGCTGACATAACTATGTCCTGGAGAAGAATAACGAGGTGACAAGAAAAAACATGTGCTTTTATGATGTAATAAAAGAAGATGGGCAATTTGCCGCCATAATCATGTCGTGTCTACCTTGATTGAGTGGAGCCCCCATCAGTTTTTGAAGCAAAAAGCTTACTCGACAAAGTTCAAGCTTGAAACTCATTATACAAAGTCAGCAGAGTCGCAATATCGAATATCGGATCAATGGACTGATTGGGCGATAAGTTAGTGATTATAATGTTTTAAAATTTTTTTCAGTAAATGAAATTACTGCGTTAAGTTTTCTTGTAATATTCAATGAGTAAGAAACTACAAGGTATAAAAACTTGTAAAAATATAGTAGGTTGTTAATGTCCTGGTAATACCAGGTTAAAAAAATCTAGTATTTTCTGGAATAAAGACGCTGAACTTACAGCTGCTAGTTATTCGGTTCTGTTAGGTGCAGGTTCAATGCCCATATAACGCATAGTTTTAAAATCAAAATACATCCGGAACAGTGGTCTATGTTTACTCGGCTAGGATATACAATGTAATATAGAGTAATTAAAACGTATATGATACGGATTTATTGGTGCTTAAGAATCCAAAATATCCATGATTTAAATCTTTATGGGCAATATTATTTTTATAGACACTTTACATCTGTCAGCTCTCAGGCACTTATCTTGTCAACACACTGCTACCGGTTTCCAAATTGCCTCACATGCTATAACGCTGCGTTCCGTACCTTCTACAGATTTCTATTTTATGTAAAAATATGGTATCATTTTAAAAGATAACGTCTAACCATTTCCAAGTTTACTTCTAAGTGTTAAAAGAATTGTACCGCATGCAAGACCTGCATGAATTTATAAAAGCTTTTATAATAGCCAAGTAGGTTTCGCAGCGAAATGGGTCGCAGCTGAGCTGCAGTCTGCGACCCACTTATTTGACCTCTGACCTATCATTCCAATGTGAGGAATTTATATAATATTGTTGATATTCGATGTTTCATTGGTCCTCTACGTGTCTCTTGAATGTACTACAATATATAAAATGGGTTCAAGCCCACAAAAACTGTATTATTATTACAAATGATGAAAAAGCCATAAAGTCACAATTCATTAGTTTTTGTCATAAATCGACACAAAGAATAGCAAGTTAATAAAACGTCAAGCAACTTTTTTTAGCAGAAACCACTTGTTACAGTGTTATGAGAGGCATTTGTAACTCAATCCTTTTGTTGTTGTTCTCAGACAATGGAGGGTTTATTAAGGGCTGACAAAATTATGCCCTTGGATAGAAAATACATTTTTATTTTCTGTTTTTATTAACAGAATTATGAAAGAAAGTGGAATTCTTAGCTATACTAGAAAATTTATGACATATCTGTACCCCATATCATACCTCATTTTTGCTTGAATTCACTCACTGACTTGAACCAATTGCTTTTTACATTATTGGTCTGGTAGTAATCACCTTTCTTTGTGTAAGCATCATTTTTTGTTAGTATCGGTCACAGTGGGCGACAGTGGAAGTAATCTAAATAAATAGGTATAAATCTTTTATATTTTTGTTGTAGCTCTTAAAAATCTTAGATAGTTTTACTAACTGATAGTCAATTCGTTGCCTGGCTGTGTCTAAAACGTGCATAACAGTTTTTGTGTCTGGGGCTGAACTTGAACAAGAGTTTATATAAGAAAGGAGAGTCTATATCGATCCTCTAAAGCTAAAGGTTATTCAGGGGAGGAAAATTTGTGTGTAAGGGATATACTAGCTGAACTAACTCCTACCGGCAGAGTGGACCGTTAGTGCAAACGCTGAGTGCGTGCCTAAGTGATCCTGAAACGCACCATTAAAATAGGGCCGAGTTCGATTGGGTTATAATAGTTCTGGCTTTGGTGGAGAGTCTCACATAAATACCTGTATGCATGGTATAGGGTATATATGAATAAATAAGTATGTATAAATGCATTCCTTACTTTTATTTTTTTAATTAGTAGTTCGTAGGTATTATTAAGATGCTATATTTTTAAACTTTGGGACAGTCTTTTATGTTAAAATAATCGAATATTTAATATTTTGGTTCTATAGGTACAAAACATTATTACATATTTATAGAAAACTATTATTTATAATCATAATACCAACATTTCTCGTTTCACATTTATTGTACTTTAAATACGTTTTTTATTACCTACCAACAAAATTTTAACTACATTTAGGGTTAGGCTACATTAGCATTTACTTACGCAATAGAAAGCATACTTCAACAAAGTACCTACCTACCTTTTGAATTTAAATTCTCGAGTAGTCCTTAGTAAGCCTTGTTATTTTCATATAAAAATTAAAATATGAATATAAATTGGCTTGATATTTTATGTATGAGGGACTAGGAAATAAGAAAAAGAATCTTTGTTATTTACAATTATCATACAAACTAGCGACTCACCCTTGCTTCGCTCGGCTTCGTCCCTATGTGCTCCCTGCCAAATTTAAATTTTGTAGCACAATAAATGAATGACTTTCATACAAACTTGTGAGAGCCCTTAGACCTCCTTAATCCGGCCTTGTTGCAAAATCCGTTGTTAGCGGATGTCTATAGAAAATACCTCCCTGTTAAATTTCATCTTTATACGTCAAGCGGTTTTCGATATTATGTGATGAGTAAGTGAGTGAACTTTCGCTTTTATATCTTTAGATTAATTGACGACGCATTTGGCTCAGTTTGTAGTGACCCTACTTTCTGCGTCAGCGGTCGCGGGATCGAGTCCCGCTGGGGGCATTCATTTGTTGAGTACGAATGTTAGTACTCCAGTCAGTACTATCTGGTATCTGAACCACAAGCCTCGTAGCTTACCACGGAACTAGATGTCGCTGTGTGTAATAATGTCCAAACAATATATTAATCCCCACTTTGTAATTTATAAGAATTGCTGTAGGTGTAAAATTATGTTAATGATTTATTTTCATTTACTTAACCAGGGCGTAAACTTTTATACTTGGAACTACTTTGAAAAAGTACAAATTTAGGTTAAATGAACTCAGTAGCTCGGCAAAAACATTTAGGGCTTCATTAAAATTAATTACGTCGGTTAGTTTGAAAAGAAGGAATGGTTAAATTACATATAGCTTTTTCATAAAGTACTTATAATCATTTAGGTAATTTATTAATTAAAGCGAAGCGATATACTGGTAATGATAGTATTTTCGTTTTAAAATTAAAATAAAAAACATTATAATTTTACTTATTTGTAAATCTATGTACCTAATATTGTGTAAAATAAAGTTATGAGTTGAATCTGTACATTTAATAATTTTTGAAAAATCTTATTGCTTAATATAAATAGCTTAGTTTCGAGAATAAAGATTTTATTAATCTTAGCCTCACCCTTACCCTTTGAACTTAGGACCTCTGGATGTGCTGTGTGCAGCCGTACATGCTAGCCACTACACACCACCTAGGCAGATATATATATCCATTATATGAGTCAGTATAAATATGGCTAAGTCATACATTTTACTTTATTACTAAAACAAAAGTATAATACAAAAAACTGGAATCCCACATGTTTAGTATTATTAATCGGTGTCGGCATTAACGCCTTTAAACGGATGCCGCAACCACGATAAGTGACACTAGAATCGAATTTCAAAGGTTCGGACCTACTGCTGTGTGGTATTGAATTTTGATGATAGGCATAAACATTTTAATTATTATAAATCTTATAATCAAATATACATATATATTTTTTAAAATCGTTCAAAATATTGGCGTATTCAAGAATCAAGAGAAACTCTCATAGCTTTTCTTATTCGGGTAATGGCTAAGGGTTTCTGCGACATGAAAGAAAAACGGTTTAACCCATTTTACCAATCGTTAATATTTATTGTAGAGAGAAAGATGGATTTTATTGTGATTGTGATAAAATTATAATAATTATATTTTTCGAAATTCATAACAATATGAAATATTTATCGCTTCATATAATATAGTACAATGAAAAAACTGCTAACTAAGGAATTGAATAACTTGTACATGACATTAGTATTTAGTAAGGAAGAAAGCTTAAACAAAATAAGAGCAAATCATTAATTTTTAAATTCAATTCCGATTATTATTAACTTAAAATAAGAAGTACAGAAATGATATTCGAGGAGGTTAAAATCCATTTCAATGATAATAGCTCCTTTGTGAAAAAACGATGAAGCTGTGACGTGACGTCACAATCAGGACACCCGCACTGTCTGCAATATGCATAGCCCTCAGGGAGCGTGCTTGTCGCCGCGTACATTACAGGTTTATGAGAAACAAGTATTCTAGACAGAGCGTGTGGTATCTATTGTTTAACATATCTAAAGACTTTATTATTAAATTAGAAAAAGAATAATACTGTACCAAAATGAAACTTCATATTTGTTTCAATCTAAAAGTTTCCATTATCTATGCCTATTACCTACATATAATAAAAGTTTTTTGATTTTACGTCTGTCCATCTGAGTTTATACGAATTTTGATGCAGTATAATGATAACTGGTCCGAGCCAACAAATAGGATTTATTTCGAATAAATATCGCATCTCTGAGAAATCGATATTAACTCCTAGAGAACGAACCCGAGCGAAAGACGGAGGAGTCACTACACACTAGCAGTTAATAAAATCTTAAAATGAGTTTAATGTTACTTATCGCTACATTTATAATATAGGTAAGCCATTCAATTAATAATCCTTATTGGTACACAAGCTATGACAGCGCGGGAATTAGGTCGGAAGCATTCAAGTGCAGTAGCAGTGATAGGCTTACATCAGGTACTATAGAGCTACTTTTATTTATTTACTAGGAAAATGAATATCCAATAATAATATTTCAACATTAAATCAAATGAAAAAAAGAAAAAAATCAGTATAATTTTAATTAGGTACTTTTAAGGATAGCTCTCGTTTCTCATTAAAATATATTTCAGCGGGAACAAAAATTAAAAATGAAAACATAGTGGGCCAGAGGCTCGCGGCAGGATTTGAAATTCAAACTACGGAAAGCGTCTCGCAACTTCGCTGAAACAAACTGGGACACACTCGAGATGCAATGTTACGGGTCCCTTTTTACCCCGCGCAGTAATTTCAGGGTTACTGAACTCGTACAACAAAGATGACTATAAAGAGTGCTTTCAGAGATTACAGTGCTTAACTTGTTCAGTGCTTCCGATTAACCGTTTTATTGTGGGGGAGCAAACTTTAAAAAGTACAAATCGCATAATCCATACTAATAAGTAATATTATAAAGAGGAAAGATTTGATTGTTTGTTTGTTTGCATTGTATACGCTCCGAAACTACTGAACTGATTTTAAAAATTCTATCACTATTGGGAAGCTACACTGGATAGTGTCGACCGACTGACATAGGCTATATTAAATTTTCAAAAAAATTAGGGATCCTTACTAAAACTCCAATAACGTAACCCAATGTGTAAAAAGTTTCCTACTCTTTGTATTTACATCGCGTGCGCTGCGAAAACTGTAGATGATAGAATAAAATAATGTACTACGACTTTGCAGAACACATCATTATTAACAACTAGCAGAACCCGCGGCTTCTCTCGCGCTAAGTGCAGGCCGCAGGGACGAACCCGAGCGAAGCGACTCACGGTTTTAATAACTTGACTATCGTCATCGCTACATCATATTGTATTTGAAATTTAAGATTGGGACATTTAAAATGTATTGGTTGGGCGGTTTGAATGATACATTAACATCAACTGGAGCAGCGTACATAATAGTTATAGTTTATAGTTATAAAGCTAACGACGCACCCGAGTGAAGCAAGGGTGATTAATCAGTCTATTTAGCAATTTTCAGTCACAAGAAAATAAATTTACTTACTAAAGACAAAAATATATACTTTGAAAATAAATAAATAAACGGATGTCCTTTTGTGCGATAAATGACAAAAAAATTGATTTTATTGAATGATAAAATGTGTCATGACTGACAGTTTTATACTTAAGTGGAACCTCAAAAGTTGATCGCGAGGAGTAGTTGATGTCTCCTTTGATCTACGTTTCCTTTCACCGCTTGAAGTATATTTTCATTCATCTTTTAAAAATTAGTATACGCTTAATATTGTTTGACATTATACTACTAAAATTTATTTAATGCTTAATATATACCATATTAAGATAGACAGGAAACCCAAGTCAAGCGGATTCAAATCCTCATCTCTATGAATATTGAAAACATAATTAAGAAAAACCTGGGTATTTTAAGAACTTAACTAGTTAACATGCACTTAGCCAGCGTGGTGGACAGTGGCCTGATCCCTTTCTTATGGAAGGTAGGCACATGCCTAACAGTGGAACTTTAAATAGGGCTGAATAAATACATTTAATATTATGCTATACATACGTTATATATATAATTAGATATTTAATAAATATTAATCTTTGTACAGAATTCTTATAAGTAAGCTCTCGAATAATCTTAGGACACAAGAACGTTTTATAATATGTTAAATAAAGTAATTTTAGACATAGATATATTTGACGATTCTTTATCTAAATTTAAAAAAGAAATAAATATACACTTTTACTTAAACCATAAATCTAATCATTTAATTTTTATTGTTTTAAATCATTCTTAATATATTTTTATTAAAATCAATCAATTATTTTATCTTATTTAGTTTAGCTTATTAGTATTATTATTAAATAAACATTATTTTGTTTATTTTTTCTTCTGTTTTATTTTACTAACAATGTTGTGTTTATCTGTTATTGGTATACTTTGGACGATCCTCCATTATAATAATGATTATTTTTTATTAAAATACTTTTGTATTGCTATAATCTATTATATAAATATAAATAAATAAATGTATTGTTAAATAATCATATTTTTTATAATGGTTTAATAAGTAATTAGTAATAAAAGTAGAGCTGTTAACTTCTGCTCTACTTAATGTAATTGAAAGCATTATTCAAGGAATAAATCCTTTTAACCTCTAAGCTTATCAATTCTACAATCACAATGTTCATATCAGTAAATACGTCATAATATGTAACGGATATGGTTCCTTCCAGTAGTGTGCCAATTGTTGGCCGTAAGGTCCTATATGGCACAAACCACGTAAACATATCCGCCGGCTAACAGAATGACAATCAGCCTATTGTATATTGTCATAGGCTTCTTCGGACAAGAACGAAGATACTAACTGTGGTTATACCTACTTACCTAAAATACATTTTAAATTGCTTAAACCTTACACGATATTATGTATCAAATAATAAATTAAATAATAGTAAATTGCCTATGTATTTCAAAATTCAAAGACTTTCATCTTGTATAATAGAAGACGTACCTGTTATTGGTGGCTCTTTAAAAATGAATTTCTCAATCACGGCCGCTTCATCTTACGTAATATCTGAAAGACAAAATTATTACATTAATTTTATTTCGTTTAATTAAACATTGCTCTTTAGACGATTGTAAATAATAAATGTATTTAATTAATTTAAACCAGTTATGAATATAATTTCCTGATATAGATGTTACACTGTAAAGTCTAAATGTATAGGTGCCAAATTATTGTCCAAGAAAGTAAAAACACATTACGAAAACTAAAAAGTAATTATAATATTAATTACATTTCATTTTTTCCCACACTAAGTTGATAGTTGAATTATCAAGCACAGTTACAAACGCTGTTGAATATTCCAGAATATACAATTTCGAGCCTACACAAATCAAGCCGGCGCGGTTGAATTTTATCGTAATTTCCTTTGTACTGATCCTATGTGGATACCGTTTTCATATACACGCTTTTCAAAAAAGCTAACACCCCACAACACGACATGATCCTTAATCAAAGAAATTTGGTATTAAAATTATTTTAACAATGTTCCCCGATATATACTAATTATATTATGATGAAGCAAACTAACTATGGGTAAAATTATATAAATACTTGTATAGTCCGCCAACCCGCAATTGACCAGCATGGTGGACTATGGCCTGATCCTCTCATACTTAAGGAAGACCAGTGTCCAGCAGAGGAACGTTAAATAATTTTAAATGAATAAAGGCAATAAGAAAACTATCCTTGTCCCACGGTAATTCAAAAGAGCGAAACGTCAGCAATGCACGCGAGCGTATCAACTAGCTCATTAAATATGCGTTACACAGATATTAAGCCAAAATATTATAATTTAGACGGCGACAGTTCCTTTTGGGTGGGCGAGGTGCCGCACCGGAAAATAGCAGTACTGTACGTACTGATATCATACTTATTTTTGTTACTCGATGTTTCTAAACTTTAATGCATTTACAATTTTAATAATTACTTTTTCAGCAACAAATTACGAGTACATAGTCTTTATATTATTTTAACATTATTTCTACGGCTCTAATTGTCTGAATAGTTCCTTATAGACTGGTCATAAGATACTTTACACTGTACATAGACGTAATTCTAGCTCTGGTAAGAATGCAGCCACGGGTACTTCAAATCAAATCAAAATAGTAGTAATTTTTTCTTACATGTATCGCCAATTTATAGTTGTTTATTGTTAATATGAAAAACTAATCTACTGACTGACTGAAAAAACTAAACTACTAATGAAAAACTAATTTATTAATATGAAGAAATAAAGGAAGTTTGATTTATTTCATAAATCGAGGAAATCGTATGGCAATTAAAGACACGGTCCGTTATTTTATGTTGGCATTACGTTTACTTTTTAATTGCTTAAATCACAAATTTTAATTTTAAATACATACTAAATTAATTCAAGCACTTATAAGGAACATGGTTTGCTAAAGCAAGTTGTTATTGTTAAATAAGTTCTAGAATTTTATGAATTTCTTTATATTCTATGAAATAAGTTTCTTTAAAATTTATTCTCCTTAAAGAAAAACATAAACGAAATTGAATTTTGAACCAAAACTCTTTACGCGATGAAAAGAATTTTGTTCAAACAAATTTCTTGTTCAGAAGTTTCAGTGTACGAATTTACAAATTGAATTGATCCTTCGGAACAGCTGGCAAATGTAATAGATCAAAATAAATATAAGAGTCCCTGAATTATTTAGTAGGTATTTATAGCTAAGCGTATTATAATTATATACACAAATTATTAAAACTGAACTATGAGTATCTGTTTGCAAAGTCAAAATGTCTTCAGTCCCTTTTAACGTCCCACGCTGACCCAGTGCGTGTCGGCGGACTTCACATGTCTTTTGAAGGCGTGCTAGGTTTTTGGAAAGTCAAAATAACAGCTTTTTAATAAATACATATTAATTTTTTTAGGTACCTACTTATAAGAAAAAAAGAAATACTTTTTTGCTATCCGTCGCGTCTGCCTGTTTATTCAGGCTTATTTTCGGCCTATGGCTAAACTGATTTTGATGGTACTTTAACTTGAAGTTAGCTGATCAAAATCAAAATATAAGACATTTACAAGCACTTTTGAGTCGTCACATTCTACATTATGAGTAAGTCTTTTAGGAAGCTACTACCGGTGATGTTATAAGGGAGCTGGGAGTCTTATAAAAAAGAAGGAAAGGGTTCTACACAAAAAAGTTTAGTATATAATACATAAACACATGTATATCCTATTAACATTTCAAATTATTTTTCAAGCAAACCAAATCATAAGCTCTAAATATTTCATTATACTTATTATGGCTTTGAGCCAAAACAGAACAAAGTTTTAGGGTTTACGAGGGTGATATTATTGCGCATAGATATGTGATTTCATAATGTATTTAATATCAAAATCCGGTCTGACTGAGTCATTAAGCTCTCATTGGGAAGCAAGTATTCATTAAAAAGTGTGCAATGAGCAATTTCCGCTGATTACCGTGCGTAAGCTCGGTGCGTGCGTTAGCACTAGCTTTTGTGTATCTATATCCCATGTACATTGTGTATCATACTAACTTAAACTTACTAATTTAAATGTGAAAGTTGACTAAGAATGCTTATGTATATAAATGTTTGTACGTTTGTTAATTTTTCACGTAAAAATTACTGTCAAAGTATTTTTATATCATTTTATAGCTTCATCAGAGTGCTATTCATAGGCTATAATTATTTATAAAGTGTAGTACCTAATACGGAAAGGAAATGTGAAAAAAAATCTTTCGAAATCTGAAACTGCCCTTTAAAACATATCGTACCTGGCGTATAACAGTTACAATAGAGTCTATGCATAGGAAAATGAAAAAAAAATAGTTTTTTTTAATTGTGTACAAAACCATCCGAGTCGCATCTATAAATCACTATTTATTTAAATATGTATAAGTATATTATTAGTATATATAAGTATGTAGATGTACTTCCTTAACGATATAGACAATATCAAAGTACCTATATATTATATCGTTCCATCTTGTTCAGGACAAGATGGATGGACGGAACACTATTACAGTCGTCTTCACTGTTATAAGAATATTTCAGTCTGAGCACCGTATTTTTGTCTTTATTAAAGATCGAATCCTCGGGCACTGGCATAGAGCCAACTCCATGCAAGGTATGTTCCGAGAGAATTGGCTTACTAGGATTTGGAGTACGATTCAGAATCGGTCAAATGAATAACAATTTTTCTTTTCTACAACCTTTATTTAACTTGCTTAGTTTCATGTATGTTTGTTTTCCGCTTCAACATTTGTAATGCTTTCACACTTGGTGTATTCAATATCCACCATATTTTTGTAACTGCGATAGCAATCTTAGATCATTACGTAGATATTTTTTTTGGAAAATCTTATTGAAATAGTCATTATTACTGATACATAGGCCGAATTAAGTTTAGAATTTTGGTTTGTTTGTCTTTGACCGCATCACGAGAAAACAACTGGACATACTTTGATGAAATTTAGTATGATGATAGCCGGTTATCCGGGTCAGAATATAGGATACTTTTTACTGCTGGAAAATATCTCATTTCTGAGAAATCACAATTTACCGTTAAAAACTGCCCGTAAAGATCACACGCTATGTGAAATGTAAGAATTTAGTTTCTTTAAAACGCGAGCGGAGCCGCGGTAAATGCTAGTATAAATATAATATGGAGAAAATAGACATTGAGCCCAATTGTTGATGGAGCTGGTATGTGATTTTATGAACTACACTACCCAACGGGTTTGTAAAGAAAAGCTTGTAAACTTTTTATATCTATACCCCTTATGGGCGACCTCCTGTTGTATTACTCACGGTATCCGTCTGCCTGTAATGAAATCAAAAAATATATTTACTACATATATAAGCATAGACTATAGTAGTATGTACTTCTTTTTTTAGGTCCCTGGAACATTTATAATTGCTCCTACATTGCTCCTGTTATGATTTGCTAAATTCAACGTTATAATACAAAATATAAAAATATGAGTCTAGGGTCAAATAATTATCATTTTTAATGTTTAATTTTTATCGTTTTCGCTGACGCGGACGGTTGCTCAGTTTTACGGTCAACGTGCTCGTCGACTGCACTAATTTATAATTAATTTAGCGTAATTTGCTCAACTTCACTTTTCTTTATTTTTCTTGTCTACGGACGAGTAAAATCGGTATATAATATATATATATATATATATATATATATATATATATATATATATATATATATATATATATATATATATATATATATATATATATATATATATATATATATATATATATATATATATATATATATATATATATATATATATATATGTTTTAGACATTACAATCTCAACCGTATTCCGAACCGAATCTCAATTTCGTATTTTAAGAAATATCTGACAAGTGCCATTAGTAATAAACTGTTTTTATATTATGTTAATTATAAATAAATATTCCAAAATAATTTCATTAGTAAATATACTTTCAAACTGCCAGCTTAATTCACATGTCTATAGTTATAATAGGATATTAGCAGTAATAATCCACGTAAAAACTAAAAAGGACTACCCTTAGCTGTAGAACCTTATTAATTCCTTAATAGGTCTTCAACCCTACAAGTGGGGATGTCAATATAAGCAATAAGAGATCCTTTATTTGTACTGTTCTGTCACCTATTTGCTTGAATCCAATCTAGTTTATGTGAACATCACGCACCACTGCAACATAGAGTAAAATAAACAGAGACGATAGGTGCATCGGACGTTTTATTCTCTATATATATCGGCGGCGGCAGCTGCTGGTTATTTAAGTTCTGTCTGCAAAATGTATATCGCCTTGCAAGGTGTTGCTATAATGACAATTTTGCGAAGGTTTATTTTAAGAAGGATCTACTTTGCGAGTTTATGATCTTTGAAACACCTTAATATAATCTGTATTACTTTAAACAGTACAATTAAGGCTTTAATTTTCATAGTTTAAGTTTGATAATAATCCTTTTTTAAGAACTCATCACTTTGGATTTGAAGCTGCAGCCTGATATTGACATTTTGTAGATGTAATTTAATTTTTCCTTTACATTTCAATTTATTGATGAGGAAATTAATTATTTATATAGTATATTTAGTATATTTGACTTCCAATCAAAAAGTTATAAGAGTGGTACTATAAACCGATCAATAACTGATAAAAATGATAATAATGAATAATGATACTCAATGCTGTAATTAGTCAGGTAAACCCCACTACGATAGAAGAAAAAAGCTATGTTCCTACAAACCTTATATTATTATATGTGTTGAATTTTCTATTCCTCTATATTGAATAGAACATACGAGTATACCGTCTTTACATCGTACTGTGATAGTTGTACGCATTTGCATAGGTAGCGTGTCGAGTCCGAATCGTCACGCGAGCGGCTGACTTCCTATTAGATAGCATTACTATTTATCGGTCACACCTAACTGACCAACCTAATGTACCCTGTTATTATGTTATTCTTCGACAGTCATAACTGTCATTTTGTATGCGGGGATCGCGATATGTGCAACTGATCATAGAAAAACTACTTGTTCTTCCTGAGTGATTATACCGTCGCTTTAAATATACTAAGTAATTTTAATATTTTACATATTAATGACCTCAAAGGTACAACTACAAAACCACTAGTATGTATACAAATTGGATATGTATATACGTACTACCTAGTATATAATGTTTACATATTATACATATAAGTTTCTACGGTGCTTTTGCGTTACGCTTAGCACAAAGCTGTGTGAGAATCGTTTAATTCGAACACAATATTTAACTAATAAAAAACTATTATTACTATAAAAATCGATTATTTCAAAAGATTTCCCATTTCAGAAGATTCAATTCAGTTTATGTATATTATATAGAGATAAATAATTACCTACATACAATAAAGAACCTTAATAGTTGTTCTATTGTATGAGATATTTAATTATCTCGAGTGAAAAGCTGTTCATAGTAACAAAAAGTTTATTATTTTAAAGCTAATCAAGAGATTGATCATTCAACCCATTGAATTAAAAGTATTGAAAATGTTATTCTAAACACGCAATAGAATTTGCTGCTTTGAGCTAAACCACGTATTTATAAACATTCCTTTATTGTAAAAAGAAAAAATGCAATGCTTATTGGTTACGGTACTTCTTTATTCTTATTCAGATGTTTGACACTAAAATTTTGATAGTTCATTTAAATTGAAGTGATCAGCGTTAGGTTAATAAAAACTTATTTCATAGGTTCGTTTTAAATGTATATAATATATAAAAAATGATATCGATTGTGACAATATCGTAAACAAACACCAAAGTCAAAAGCATCCATCGAATGATTTAATACTTTCTCGAATTTATTTAAATCGGTTTACATTACTAGCTATTTTCTTTTGTTGCTCCATGTCGTATAATTATACTTAAGTATTAGTATCCCGCTTCATTAAACACTTACTCTACCTCTCCTACCCTACTTTGATTTATTATTTTTAGCTTAAATATTTTACCTTTTACAGCAGCAATTCGTTTGACAAACAATTTTCATACAAAATCCAACTTCTTCACTTTTATTATTATACTTAGACTTTAAAACTTTTAATATAAAGCTCAAAGTTTGAACATACCGGTTTTATTATTCCTGGTGAATATTAATGGTGGAAAGGATACACTGCACTACGACCAGCCTTGGAATGATACTCATTAAATTATTTTTATCATATTATATGCATAGTGCTACTTCCTTCCTTCTGCTACAATATGCAAAATAATTTTATTACAACGGTTATAGAGAAAACAACACTTAGGTAGCTCTGATTTCTGTGACATTTGCACTTTTTGACGAAAACAATTCATATAATAACAATAATATACTAATTTTTAAAAAATACTTTTAAGTTTGTACTTAGAATTGAACGTTTTTTGATGTCATTTATATAATCTCAAAGTATTTAAATGAAACTAAAAAGTAACTTTTCAGAAAAAGTAGGAGAAGTAAGATAAATATTTTATAAGTTTATGTTACATGCGTCGTAAGGTAGTAAGCGAGTTGAAATCTGCAGCCAAAACGAGAGCGTTTCAAATGTTTCCAACCATAAAAACGGATGCTGTAAGTATCGCTCGAGCCCTGCACCGTGCCTTTTGTTGCAACGTCGTTTAGAAAAACTTTATTCTTCTGAAAACATTTTCATATCAGTTTGTTTGTTGTTGTTTTATTTAACCGTTTGAAAAATTTTCTTTAATACTGTAAAATTTGATTAAACTGGGAGATTTTGAAAAGATTTGGTATCTATGTAATTAATTAACTAAAATATTCACTCATCAGCAAAATATGTTAAAGTTACCAAAATGAAACAAATTCCTTTAACGAAACTTTTATCATGAAATCATCCTTACTAATATTATAAATGCGAAAGTAACTCTGTCTGTCTGTCTGTTTGTCGCGCTTTCACGCCAAAACTACTGTACCGATGTAAATGAAATTTGGTACTCAGATAGTCTAGAGCCTGAAAGAAGAACTAGAAAGAACATAGGCTACTACATAGGCGAAAAAAGGGTTACGCCATTTTTAAAGCTAGAAGATTGAAACTTATTTTTTAGGCTTTTGATTAAACATACTTAAATAAGTAAGACATGACAAGACAAAGCTTGTAAAAATTTTATCCAAAAGGGGGTACCTAGGAACGAACCCGAGCGAACCAAGGGTGAGTCGCTAGTAATTCTATATTTATTATGTATATTATTAATGTAACATCATATACGGTAAAACAAAATCTGACCAACTAACAAGACTCGTATTGGGGTCAGTTAAAGTCACTCAGTAATAGGATTACTTAAAACGAACTTGACGGCTCCGAGAGACCACAAAGTTCGAGTGACTAATTAAGACCTCAACGGAGCAATCTATCAACATTAATGTTGCGGCTTTGCGTAATTCATGCGTAAAGACCACAAGAAATATCTAGTTTAATCTTTGGATTTCATTTTCGTTCATTTTCTTTATTAAATAATATAATTATATAGACAGAGTATTAGAAGTTGTTAATAAAATAAAAATAATCTATTTATGGGCCTTTCTCTACTAACTGGAAACTTGTCTATTGACAGTTGTCCCAATCCTATTTTTCTACAAAATTCAAAATATAAAAGTTAAGTCGATAGATAGTTATAATATAAATACACATAAACAAGAAACCATTGTAATTTTCCCTTATTTTTCGAATTATAGGCAATTTTGTAAAAAAATGCGGCAGAGGACTGTTTTGCCACCCAGAGGACTGTTTTTCCCACCCAGAGAACAGTTTATGTCAATGTTTATATGAAGAAAAACACAATATTAATTATTAATTAATGTAATCAAATAAATTCTTTTCTTTATTGAATACTGTAATCACATACAGAATTTAAATACTTATATTTATCAGGAACAAATTGTGAGCTTAGCTCTCTAAGTAATGAATTAAAATAATCATAATCAAAATTAAGCTAAGGTACTAAGAATCAGCCTTGTTTACTTATCAATGCAGATTTATTTCTCAAAAACAGGTACAGGTATATTAAAATAATAAAAAAATCGTTTCCCTTTTAGGGCAATAGCTGGGTTTGGCAACTTCTTTAATACTTGGTCAAAGGACACATCAGAAACATTATTTTCATCAACTCTGTATGTTTTGTCTGTGTGTTTTGTCCGTGTCTATCTTATTGATTACTACAGCATAGCTATATTCAGTGTTTCTTACCAGAAATTTAGCCAAGACGTAATCACCGATGGTGTAATTCTGTTGGTTGATTGAACTAGGTCGCTGGGCCAGTGCAGCGTCGTCGTCGGTCTCCATTGTGGAATCCTGTGAGTTTCAAAAAATCTGGACACGACTTTTCCGAATATTTGTTTTTCTTTGCTGGACAGCTGGACATTCAACACTTCACTGAATAGCGCCTTGACTACTTCTCTGCGAGCTTCTGGCGAATCACACATTTTAGTGAAAGAATTAGTGTTAGGTGTGTCTACATTTTCTTTTGTCTTAGCTTTTTCCAAGCATTTTAATCTCTTCCAATACTTCTCAAAATTTTTTATGTAACACTCGACCTTTTTGTCTTTATCCTTTATAATTTTGTCACGTTTCTTTCTAGCATTACGCTTTCTCGTATTACTTGCATCACTTCGTGGAGTGGTCATAGGTAGTATTGATGGAGAGACAGAACTTTAAGGAGAAGGTGAACCCTCTGATTCGGGTGTTTTTTGTCGTACAAAATTGTTTGTAATTTCTTTCAAAGCTTTTTTCGTGCGATAGGCAGCACAGTGCTTTTTCCATTCTTTAGTCACAGCTTTGTGTTCACGTTCATATCTTTACTGGCTTTCTTGTACCTTTTTCTGTCTTTAGTAGTTTTAGTAGTTTCGTCGTTCTTTTTACTTCAATTGCTCTCTTTTTACATCGTCATTTTTTTAGCCGTTGATATCTTAATCTTTCTGCAATTCGTTTCTGCTCCTTTATTTCTTCTTTAGTTTTAGGTTTCTTCTTTGGTGGCATTGCGATAATACTAAAAAAATAAAACATACTTTCAATATTTAAAAAAAAACGTAAGGGTATAAAAACGGGTAGTTACTAGGTACGTATTATTTTATATTCCAAAATCCATAATAATAGAAAACAAAAGACCTGAAAGCGTGACAGGCCAATGTAAGAAAGAGGCTATCGGCAAGCTGAGGGTTAGTGCAGAATATTAATAAAATACACGGACGTCAAATAAAACAGTCCTCTGTCACATTGAATAGTCCTCTGTGTTATAAATTTCCAGAGGACTGTTGCACAGAGGACTGTTATTTGTACGTAAAAAATGTCATACTACGTATCAGTTTAAATATTACTCCATAACACAGAAACAGCTATAAAGTAACTCACTGAGCAATTTTTTTGTTAAATAAATATAATTTTAACACATAAAACACCATAAAATAGACTTACCAGAGGAATGTTCACTCAACACTACAGAGACGTGGCTCCCACACAGACGCGGAGTTGTCACTTAGCAAAACGGCGGCGACTTGTTTAGCATGGCGACCGAGCAAACTTCACACTGTTAACGTTCCGTTTCACGCGAAATGTAACCACAATAGTGTTTAATATTTTTGTGGCGCGATATTCAAATTGTGACAGAGGACTGTTCAAAAATGTATGGGACAAAATTCGAACACTAGTTTTTAGTACTAAAAAACTCTCTAAAATTATAACAGTTTTTTGTTCACATGCATCCAATATTCCTTATGTTTATAGAGTTATAAGATTTACCATTTTGAAATACAACTAATAAAAACCGAACCGAACCATACTCGATCCGGAATTAGGACATAACAGAGGACTGTTTTTAGTGGCTTTTAGACCGAATTTATGAAATGATTACGATTCTAAATATTGATTAAAGCTTGGCTCCTTAAATAACAGGTTATGTATTATGTATTTACATAAATAAAACTATGCATTAATATAGCCAAAGTAAAAAAAAAATGCTTGGACCATGATTTTCCTGTTAGTAGAGAATGGCCCTTATTTATTAAAATTAAATTTATATTAAAGTATAAAGTTTATATATTTATTTCTAAATCATTCGACAAATTACGAGATTATTATTATATTATTTAACTCTGATCAATTAACGTTTATTTTAATTTGATATATACATATTATGTAAATAAGACTGAAAATACTTTTTAAGTACTTCCGATGTAAGAATAAAGTGTTATATTGTTTTAAAGTAAATATTTTCATAGGCATAATAAAATAAAAGCCTCCTATAGTTACGCCATAATATTATTGCTCGTTCAGCTGCATTATATCCGCCGAGCTGTTGAAAGTAACGCATTATACGGTATACCTACCATTGTCGAGTCCCATCATGGCAGAACAATGAGTAGTCGAAAGAAGTACTCCATGATAATGTCAACCATAGCTAATACACAGGCTTTTCATATCCATGCATATCAATGTCGTATATAATAATTATACATACCTATTTAATATGTAGGTACAAAGCGTACATAGCATACCTTTGATATAAATTTACCTAATATTAATATAATTATTAGTATTTTCACAGCAGACAATAGCTTTGCATGGAATGTTATTACATATTTCGTACTTGAAATGTGTAGGCAAATTTTTTCATGCAAGACTTAATCATGTAAAATTTACATTATGTTACTATCATTGTCGGAGAGGGCGATAGAAAAAGATATAGGTCAAAGCGAAGGGCATGAATTTACATGCTACTCTAAGTACAACTCCCACCAATTTCAAAATTCTGAACTTGACATAGAGTAACTTGCCAAAGAGCTTGTTGCTGTGCTTTTTGCGAACCCTGGGACTCGAAATTGACGAACTGTAGTCTAAGACGTTAATTACTTGATAACCAGAGATAGAAATAGTATACTATATTACTAATAATAATTAATTATAGCAATTATTAGCAAAATATCGAGTATCTACTGTAGAATTTTATAAACTCTAAACAGTTACCGTGAAGTAACGGGGCTCCTTTGTTTTGTGTACGCTATGGTACGCATATACAAGGACTATTTTGGAAAGAGCTCGAAGGGGGTCTGCTCCGCGTGTTCATTCACCTTGTGACCCATTTAATATGCTTACATTCAGATTCACCTGATACAACTTCTTTGGTTTGTCTTTTCATTGCAAACTATTGAAATATTTTTTTAATACTTATCAAGAATTTAAAAAATAATGGTATAAGGTATGAATAGGGAAAATGTAAAATGACATTCCGGTATTTGCTTTCTTTCGCATAAAGGTTTGATTGTTATTGGCTCGTACATACAACTCCTAACTATTTATTATTCTGAAAAAATGTCGGAGAAGATTTCTATTTATTCTGCAACTTAATTTATAAATTGTATTTATAAAGCACAAAAAGAAGAAAGCATTATTGATCAAATAATAGCTGGAAATATTTTATAAACCTAGTTATCTAATAAAATAAATTAGTTTCCTTTCTCTTTTCAAAGTCGGTCAAAAATAAATGAATCCCTCATTTAATAAATTTTATACAAAATTTTTACTGAAACAGGCTCATTTTTTAAGGAAAGACGATTTTAAAACGGCTGGAAAAGCGCTTCATGCATTTCATTCACCTTAAGACCTTTTTTTTTTTTTTTTTTTTTGGTATCGCTGGAGGAAACTCATCATGAGGTCCCACCGGTCCGTCAACCGGTGGGGACTGACGTGAGACTCCTACTCACTAAAACCTCCAGCGGAACACGTCGCCGCAGTGCAATGGGACGTTACGGGATCGCTTTCGCATTCGACCGTAACATCCCTGCGGACGGCCCGAACCACGCGGGCCACCTCGCCTAAATCAGGATACCCTCTGTTCACAGGTCATCCCGACCGTCCCAATGACGCGCAGGGGGGTCAGGTGAGCGACCCCCCCGCCGTAGCTCCTCTAGGGTGGCGGGAGAAGGTGCGCATAGCGGCGCCTCCTCTCCCCTAGCCGACGGCGACGAAGAGGGTGCAAAGCGTTAGCCTCGCGTACCCTCTCCGCCGTCTCCTTCAGTGACATGACGGTCTCACTGAAGGAGACCATCGCCGACCAGGACCTCTCGTCACGCAGCATGGCCCTCACCACACTGCCCAACGAAAGGTCTCCACCCACTACCGTCATCAGGACATGGCGCTGGGGTGCCCAGGCGGCGCATACCGCGAGGGTGTGATGCGAGGTGTCCTCGGACGCACCACACTCGTGGCATACGGGCAACGGTTCCCGACGCGCAACCTGACACAGATACCTACCGAAGCAACCATGCCCGGTAAGTAACTGCGTCAGTCTGTACGTCAGGACACCGTGTGGCCTCCTGACCCAGCGAGACAGGTGCGGACGAATCGCACCCACCGTCGCCAGGCCAGCCGTCGGCTCCCCCAGTTCCTCCTCCCATCGCCGGATCAGAGCCTCGTCACAAAGGCGCCTGATCCCAGCGATTCCCTCCCTCGCTGGACGTTCCCCTTGCGCCCGCTCACTTGCCCGAAACCAATAAACCTCGGCGAGCAGCTCCGCCTGGAGATGCCAGGGCGGATCGCCCGCCAGAAGTGTGGCCGCCTCGTAGGACACCGTACGGTATCCCCTTATCGCCCTCACCGCCAGGACCCGCTGCGCTCTGCGCAATTGGGCCCTGTTAGGTGCGGAGAGGGCATCGAACCAAACGGGGGCACCGTACAGTGCCATGGATCTCACAATGCCGGCATAGAGCCGCCGACAAGGAGATCCAGGGCCCCCGACATTCGGCAGAAGCCTACCGAGGGCCGAGGCGGCGCTGATCAGTCTCGGAGTGAGCTGGGCGAAGTGGACACGGAACGTCCAGCGACTGTCCAGGGTCAGGCCCAGATATTTCATCTGGGCCCGAACCTCCACCATCCTACCCTGGACACGCAGACAGGCGTTGCGTGGGGCACCCTTCCGTGGGCCATGAAAAAGGAGAGCCTCCGTTTTGGAGACGGAGAGACCCTCAAGCCCAACATCCCTATCCGGTCGACGACAAGGTTAGTGCCGACTGTGGCCAAGCGTGCCGCCTCGTCGTAGGAACGACCCCGGGCTGTGACGAGGGTGTCATCAGCGTAGGCAATGACACCCAACCCGGGAAGAAGCGGGCACCGCAGGAGCCAGTCGAAACCAAGGTTCCACAGGACCGGACCCAAAACGGCCCCCTGTGGAACCCCGCAGTCGACACGTCGCCGACCGACCACCCCATTTGCCCCTATCCACGCAACCTGCCTGTCACGGAGGTACGCGTCCAACACCCGCCGGAGATAGAGAGGCACCTCATGATACCGAAGTGCCTCTCGTAACGTCTCGAACGGCAGGGTGTTGAAGGCGTTGGCCACATCCAACGAGACGGCTAGGAGCACGCCTCCCTCCTCCACTGCGGCCAAGGACCGTTCCTTCAGGGCGTTCAGGGCGTCAACGGTCGAGCGACCCGCCCTGAACCCGAACTGAGCCTCTGAAAGGCTCGGTCCCACCTCCTCGAGATGCCGAGTGATACGGGCAGCAAGGATACGCTCGAAGAGCTTGCCCATCTCACTCAGCATCACTATTGGCCTGTAAGCCGAAGTAGAGTCCAGAGGACGACCCCTCTTGGGCAACAGGCACAATACCCCCTCCTTCCAGATCCTCGGGAACTGCCCAACGCGAAGACATGCATTGAACAGGTCCCGAAGATCCCCTCCCAGGTATTCCAGGGCGATGTACAGAACTCGCCCTGGAATACCGTCCGGTCCCGGAGCCGTCCTCCTGGCTCGCAATTTCTCACGAGCCATGTTAAATTCCTCCTCAGTAATGGGAGGGATTTCCTCCACACCCTCGGCGAAAGAGGGAGGAGCCATCACTGGGGGGATGAACTCGGAGGCTTCCGGGAACAGCCCGCCCACCAGTCGCAGGAGGACGTCAGGCGGCGTGGTCTCCGTAACCGGGGCACCATGCGCGCGGAGCTTGTTCCGCGCGCACATGTACGGGCGCCCCCACGGATCCCGGTCGAGGCTCGCCAAGAACTCCTGGCGAGCCGCCGCCTTGGCCTGGCTGATAGCGAGCTGCAGGGTCTTTTTGGCAGACCGGTAGGCCTCCCGCAGCTCACTTTCCAAGTTGGGGTCCAGGCCGTGCCTCCTGCGACACCTCACAAAGGCCCTTCTTGCCCTACTAGCGGCCGCCCGAAGCTGTGCAATTTCAGGCGACCACCAGTATACCGACCTCCGTCGGGCGTTCCGCCGCCGTCTAATCCGCGGCATCGCCGCATCGCATACCCTCGTAAGGGCATCGCGCATGCGGCCAGCCAACTCCTCAACATCAGAGCTGGCGCCCACCACACTCCCCTGGGAGCACCATACCTCCACAGTGGCCGCCTCTCGGACCAGCTCAGGATCGAGCTGACCAAGGGCCCATCTCGGGAACGCATGAGAGGGCCCACTAGGGCTGGCCACCGGCACCGGACGGGTGGAGATCTCGAACCGGACATAGTTGTGGTCCGATAAGGTCTCCACCTCCACCTCTACTCTCCAGTTTATCACGTTGCGCGCGATGCAGGGGGTGGCGAACGATAGGTCCACCACGGACCCCCCCTGCTGCCGCACGCACGTGAACGCTGTCCCCACATTCAGCAGGGACAGGCCGGAGAGTAGAGCCCACACCTGGACGGCTCGACCTCGAGCGTTCGAGGTGGGGTTCCCCCAAGCCTGGGACTTCGCGTTGAAGTCGCCGAGGACCATAATCTTCCTCGACGACTGCCGGCCTACCGCAGCCCTGACGGAGTCGAGAAAATCCTCGAACTCCGCCAGAGTGCGGTTGGGGGAGAAGTACACACCGATAATGGTGTACTCCCCCCACCTTGCCACAGCGAGTCCCGGGCCTCTCTCGATAGCCGAGAGGCGGGGGCCGGTGCTGCTTCCAGTCACTATGGCCACGGAGCCCTCTAGGTCCCCCACCCAGTGCGGTTGAGGGGGAACGTAGTAGGGCTCACAGGCCACCGCCAGACCAATATCCCACTCGGCCATGGACTGCAGCATAAGATCCTGCGCTCCGGCCGAGTGGTTCAAATTCGCTTGTAGGAAGCGGGTGTATCCGTCCATTAGGATGACATCTCCGCTGCCTCAGCCTGGCGGCTCCCAGAACTGACGACGGCCCCGGTCCGTTGAGCCGTCTTTCCCTTCGTGACGGGCGGCCGACAGTCACGGCCACCCATCAAGTGCCCAGAGGGGCGCCCTGCATCAGCGCAAACAGCGCAGCGAAGTTTCTTCACTGCGCACTCCGCGGCACGGTGCCCCTCGCCACCACATCGGTGACAGAGGCGCCCCCTCTCAACCCTGGAGGGGCAGAGGGGCACAGTATGGCCCAGACCCATACATCTGAAGCAGCGCAAGGGGCGCTGCTCCAAGACCTTAACCCTGGCCACCGACCACCCCACCAGGATCTTTTTGGCGTCAGCCACCACCTTAGCCGCCGCGACTGGGCACTTCACGACGGCCGAACCCAAACCTCCTCTCCCAGTATGGATCTCGCTGACCCGGACTGAAGACACAGGGCAGTTGCCCGCACGCGCAACCGCCTCAACCACCATCTCCTTGGTGGTCGAGTCGTCCAGGTCCGAGATCCCCAGGTCAGCCTTCTTCTCCGGCCTGGCCACAGTTGCCAGACCGTCCAGGACCTGACGGAGCCTTTCCGCCAGCCTGTCCGCCACCTCAGGTGCGGTGGACGCGGGGAGCTCTAAAACCCTCGCCCCCGTCGCCGCCACCCTGTTGGTGAGACCCCCACTAACGCCAACCTGCGTCAGGTCCACGTTAAGCCGGGCCTTCTCTAGCAACTGTCCGTAGGTAACCCCCTTCGCAGCCGCCTCTCGCGATATTGTAATAATTACCGCAGCAGTGCGCGGCGGAGGGGCGACCTTCGGTTTCGTCTGCGCCGGAGCGACTTTTGAGACCTGCGCCACTGGGGCCTTAGGAGCCTGGGGAGAAGAGACTGCCTCCTTCCCCTTTCCTTTGCCCCTCCTGGTCACCGTTGCCCAAGTCTCCTCCTGCGGAGCGGCAGCGTGACTGGGCCCCGCCACCGGTGCAGGCGGGGCTTGGGCCATTGGTGTCACCGCAGCAGAAGCTGCCTTCTTTTTGTTCGGCGCTTTGCGCCGCAAAGGCTCTTTCACTATGCCCTCCTTTGCGCCAGCTGGTGCAGGAGCCACTGATGGCGAAGCAAGAGCTGAGGCTTGGGTTAAGACTACAGCCTCCCTACGCCTATCCGCCGCCAAAGGTGGGCGAACCGGCGCTTCGGGAGGAAGCCTAGCCTCAATGCTGGAGAGCCTGGAATCCAGCTTCGCGTCTAGCATGTTGCCCATGGTGGCAACAAGAGAGGCCTGAAGTTCCACTAACCAGTCACCACCACGGGCAACCGCAGAAGGGCCAGACTTGGCTGCAGCAATCTCCGCCTTCATAGAGGAAAACTCTTGGCGATGGGCCTTGAGTTCCCCCTTCAGTCCCTCGTTCTCTCGGCGCAGACGAGAGATCTCCCTCTCCAAGCGGCTATTCTCATCCATAGCCGTACGTTCAGAGTAGGCCTCCACTACCTTCTGCAGTGCTGCAGCAGAATCTCTAAGTTGCTTCACCATTGTGCCTTTCAAATTGTTCGAAATTCGGGCCACCTCATATATTGCTGCCACACTTGCATAGGCAAGCGCCCTTAGTTCGGCCGCCGTATAATTCGACGGCTCTTTAGTGGGGGCCGGAGAGTCTACGCTAGAGAGATCCGGGCAAGAGGCTAAGACTGCCTTACCGCAGTCCTTCCTAAAAGCCCGCGCCTCCAGCGCCTTGGCGAACTCCTGCTCCCGAGCTTCGCCCTCCATCTGGCGCAACTGCGCGCGCGCACGAGTGAGACCCGTGCCACCCTTACCACCAGAGCGCCCACGACGCGCCTTCTGGTCTCTCGCACTAACGCGCTGCTCCGTCTCCGTTTCAGAGCCAGAACTCTGCAACGGAGGCGCCGCAGCCGTCCTCTTGCGCCCAACTGAACAGTCAGTTTCCGCACCGGCGTCGGAGTCCATAATGACTCCTCAGCCAACACGGTATACACTCAAAACACACAAGAAAACGTTACAAAACAAGAAACATACAACAAAAAGCCAAATCACAAAGAAAAATCAAAAATCCAGTAAAACAAAGCAAAAGTCAAAAAATGTGAGCAAGCAACCAAATCAAGTAATTAAAGTCTATCTTATCTAAAAATCAGAATATCTCTACTAACTCTTTATATCCTTTACTTAATAAAGATATTATTTTTAATCATTTGTTCACCTTAAGACCTATTTAGCGAATGTTCAACTTCATCTAACTTTGAGCTTTTAGTTTGTTATTGCATGTCTGTTGATTGGTTAACGTTTTGTTTAATTTCTTTGAGTAATTCACCTATTAGCAATTAAATTAGTCTATCATTTTTAAAGCTAACAAAATTTTAATTCTAATGACATTCGCGTAACTCTATTCATTACCGACATTAATTAATTTATCAACTAACTATCAACAAAAACATTACAATTTACGACAAATAACAAAGAGGCTTTAAAATTATTATCTGTACAATCTTAAGTCAAGTGTTCATACCGCGTTAGGAATCCTAATTATGAAAATAACTCGAAAAATAAAGCACAAAAGAGAATGAAAGCGAGTGTTCTCGACATACATTCAAATGATATAGTACGTCACACTAACGAACTTTACACAATTTCATAACTAGGGCTTACATGATTCCGTCACCTACTCACTACTGTTTTCATACACATTTATTATTAAAGTGAGCTTAATTAAAATAAACCTGAGTTAAATCGTATTAAATTAAAAAAAAAGTACAGCCGATTTTGACAACATTTTTACGCTTTGAGAATTATATATAGCTAATTTAATTTGGCAACTACTGACTAATTTAGGATCTTAAACAAGCATTTATCTCAATTTAAAAGTAATACTACCTTCTTAGGAATGGGTACTACCTAGTATCCACGTACCCTACCCTATAGAGGTATCAATAAAAATAAGGTTTTTTTTTTCACCCTTCAGTTGCGTGTATAACACCGTCCAGTGCCACCCCTATTAATTAATTTACCCTAATTGTCTACTGTTAGACATAAGACATCGACATATTTATCGTGAGCCCCAAAATAGACATGACTATGGACTAGGGTTCTGTTTTTGCCTTTAAAGCTTTAAAATGGTTAGGCGCACCTCGGCCTCGCGTGAGAGGATTATAAGTTTAATTTGTTAGGTAGATTTTCCTGTAATCTAAGTAGTTATTTTTAGGGTTTTAGGTCTTTCTGTTAAGTAAAGCCTTATACATATTTTCAATATTTTTAATCATAGTCGTTTAATTTTCGTAAATTTTCTTTGATAATTATATCTTTGATAATAAAATTTGTAAACTTCATAACAACATTTTTTTTAGTATGCCTCTGAAACAAGAATACTACTTATTTAATTATTTACACATAGTTTTAACGTTATCCGTTTCGTAAATTCTAAAAAAATATAGGGCGATAGATTAAAATATCTTTTGGTTTCAACCTCATGTGGACTCAATTTCTTTTATAACTGACTTCGACTTCAATAAAATCAATGTTAAAACGTTTGTCAATATACTGATACAAACAAACAAGTCATCCACCTGTCAACGAAGGCGAACAAAAGCGCAGCACACTCGACACAGTTTGCGCGGGCACGGGATTCTCATCAAGCTAACGAGCTCTCCAGCATCCCGTTGCTATAACATAACCCCATAGAATACATTGCATCGGCAACTTGAGAGCACATGAACCTCTGTATTTTGAATATTTTTCATAATTTTCCCCATACTCAACATGATTTGAAGTGTCTTTAACCTACTTTCGACTGCAACATGAGGCCTGTTAATTAAAATGAAGTAATACCATAAGCTGAGTATTTTTTATGGGAAAAGATGAGTGCATTATTAATACCTGCTATAACTGTTGCAATATTTAATAAACCATTAATAAAACTTAAAAATCTTGTAGATCTAATATTTTACTCATCAAGGATGATTTCGGTCAATTTCATTTGCAACATTATTTACACTGAACGATTAATTTTAATCGAAACAGCCATCAAATGTTATATTTCACCGTAAATCTTTTTTATATCGAGTATCTAAGAATAATTTAAAACGCCGCTTAGTTAAATCAAGTCACATTTCATGTAAACTATTACAGTTCCCATGGTTACTTTAACTGTAATACAAAATAATATGTAATGCAGTTATAACATAGTTTGTCTCGTGAAGCCAAGTATGGCTAGAAATGTCCACGTACAGCGTAGTCGCGTCCATATAAATCTTATAGCACGTGACGTTCGTGCAAATGAGGACCATTGATGTGACAGAGGAAATGTGGTGACATTTAAGTAATAAAAAATATTAAAAAATCGCTAACGGGAAATTGTCCTCGCTAGAGTGGAGTACGTCAGACACATTTTAAAGTTAGTTTTTTAGATAAAATCCTTTTTTAATTCACGCACTTAATGTCAGTTTTATAAGAAAATATGTAAACAATTTTATCAAGAGACAGATTTCATGATGGCTTAAATGTCTTTCTGTGATTTCAATTTGCCTATATTACAATATCTCAAAAAGATATTTTTCGTAATAGCTTATTTGGGCTTTTAAATAGCCGTTCTAAAATGGCGTGCCAATCAATGAACAAAATTTTAATTTTATTTTATTCTAATAAGTTCATATCTCAAATAACAAAAACTAAATAAATTATTAATTTCTAATACCCAACCAACAACACAATAAATATTAGCCCAATTCATTCACATATTATACAGTATCCACCAATAGCATTATATTCACACATTAGAGTTACTCTATCTTATTATTCAAATTAAATTTAAATTAAAAAATGAGATCAAACAAACATGTGGCGCGGTAGTCAGGGATGCCAAAGGTCAATAGCCTCGACGCGTTTAATTTTTACTACTCATAATTAGGAGCTCGAAATTATCTTAGCCTGTGCCTGTGTGTGTTAGCTGCAAAGTGCCAAAATTTAAAGTGCTTTGTTACACTTTTTATACTTTGTCTATTTTTTATATATGTATTTCAAATATACTAGCGACTCGCCCCGTTCCGCTCAAGTTCGTACCTACGTACGTCAGTATTTTTCTTAGAGATGAGTTTTTTACCAAATTTCGTCAAATCTTATCCATTAGTTTTCTTTTAATGTGGTCACAGACAGACAAAAATTCTAAAAACTAAAATTACGGCCTCTATTTCAATCTTTTTTTTTTTTTTTTATGGGACAAAGGGGGCAAACGGGCAGGAGGCTCACCTGATGGTAAGTGATCACCTCCGCCCATGGACATCTGCAACACCACAGGGCTTGCAGATGCGTTGCCGGCCTTTTAGGAAAGGGAGGAGGGAGAAGGACGGGAGGAGGGATGGGAAGTGGGCCTCCCGAACTCTCACTTACCGGACGAAACGCGACAGCATAGCTGCCACTTCACGCCGGTCTTCTGTGAGAGAGTGGTACTATACGGGGCGTGCCGGCCCATTCGGCTGCTACCCGAAGGTAACAAGCATGGCACTACCACTTTAATGTACTTTCCTAACAATTATTTCAATAACATTTAAAAAATAGTTTTTAACAGATTCGACACAGAATGTTATTATAAAGATCATTTATATATTTATATTATAAGGATTAAGCAATCAAAATTTTATATTTCGAGTAAATTAAAGTAATTGCTGCTTGGTTTTACTTTCGCGTTAATGTAACAGTAGTGCTTCTAAAGTTTACGATTGCAGTTTCATAATCGTTCCAATTTATGCTACGACTTTTCATATTTATTAAGTTTGTATTTTACATTACTTTGTTTACACGTAGACATTTTTACTTTATAACAATAAATGTATACACATTTTTAATAGTTTTACTTCTTTTTCTTTAAATTCTTCTTCTATTCTTGTATAGTTGTAATTACACTGTCTTAAGATTTGATATAGAAAAAAACTATTTTTAATATTCCTAATAATTTAAATATTGTTAATCGTTAGTTAGTTAGTCGTTTTGGGAATTGGGAGCTTTAAATGAGTTTTATTTGACAAATTGTTCATAATATTGTCCTCTAAATGGTCCTAATGTCCGTGTATTCTCCTCATTCTGGTTATCTAGTTGGATATCCTTTCTTTTTTAGGCGTTTTTAGGTAGTAATGTACTTTCCTGTCATCTATACTCGTATAAACAACTTACGTTTCGTTTCAACTGCACTTTGTTATGATAAATTTAACAAACACTTAAAATATCGGTTCAAATTTCAGGAAACAAAATTTATACAAGCAATTAGCACAACTGATTGAAAATATAAATGTAACCTCATTTAAAAAGAACAGCATACAGGAAGGAAAATATTATAATTGATTATGTACTCTTATGTTAGACTAGTCTTTCCCGAACCAAATTATTGCAGCGCACGCAACGGAAATAGTTCTCAAAAGGAATATTTTTTTTTCCATTTTTGAAACATTTTTTATTGATGCTCCGCTCCTATTGGTTGTAGCATGATGTAATATAGCCTATAAACTTCATCGGTGAACGGACTATCGAACCCAAAAAGAATTTTACAATTCGAAACCAGTAGTTCCTGAGATTAGCGCGTTCAACTAAACAAACTCTTAAGCTTTATAATATTAGTATAGATTGGGTTTACTCGCGCCCACTTGTTTCCCTTTAACTGCACATTGTTATGATAATTTAATAAATACCTACTTTAAAACATCGGTTCAGATTTCAGGAAAGGACATGATAACAAAACATAACTTTAAACTCATTTTGAGATCAGCAGATACAGGAAAAATATTACAATTAGAATTAGGTACAGCTCATATAAATATTAAATATACTCGTAAATACATATGTTGGACTTTTAACACACATCACCATCTACTTCCATGGCAAACTACAAGCCTTGTGTTTATAGATACTAGATAGTTAAACAATACATTACACATATAAAATGTTAAATAAATACATATTATAAATATAAACACCCACGACTAGCGTACAAATATTCGTGCTTATCATACAAATTAATGCTCCCCGCGGGACTCGAACCCGCAACCGCTAGCACAGCAAGAACCGTCACTACGAACTGAGCCATACGTAGTATGTTTGATTGTGTTTTCTCGCGCCCACTAACTAAACTTCACACAGCACCGTTACAATGAATACGGACGTGTTTTGTTTACAAGAGACATCTGGGTGTTGCGCGGTGACCACACGGTATGCAAGTATTATATGAATGAATTGTGTGAAACCAAGGTTAGCAATTTGTGCCTCTTGGGGATAGATGAGGCTCGTGCGTCTTTTAAATAATTGAATATTTAATCATCTTAATGCATATTAGTTCAAACTAATAATATTTTTTGTGCTTTAGAGTGGAGTTTACGTCTAGTAACTAGTTTATAAACAAACCTTTATTTCTAAGTTTTAAATTACATTTTTTCGGTTTATTAAACTAAAAAGTATGTTATTAAACCAGATTTAAAGGGTAAAAAATAATTCTAATTTGACATTTGGATAAATTAGCTGTGAGATGGCAGTTTAGCAACATCGAAACATAAAAAGATAATAACACTGTTTTTGTAAAACTGTGCAATTATTATGCATTTATTATTAATGTCTAGTTTTATTTCAAAATCACTACATAACCTATCTATTGGCAAGAGGCTTGCTTATTACTCATTTTATAAAGCTGCCAAGTCAACACTTTGTACTTCGAGTTTTACTTCTAACTAATATAGGTATATTACAAGTTTTATGAACAGATATTAATTACAATTTGAAATTTCACTGGCATATTGGTCGCCCTACAAGCGCCTTTGCTCGAACATTATTACCCTTAAAAGCGATTAAGTCTTATACGGTTACGTCAATAAATTCTCACATTGTTCCTTTTCCCAAGAACCCTGTATCGAGATACGAAGCAGGTGAACTTTTTGACAGCTGATCCTTGTTCCTAACTTGATTTACTCAGTAAATAATCGACATTGTATCCTATATAAGGTAGACAATGTAAATCTGGGTGGTAAAACTACTGTTTTGGACCTGTTTTGGCTTGTGGTTAGTAAAGGTGCACAGAACTGCACTTTAATATTTAAATTCATGAACGAATTTATTCATCACTACATATTATAAAACAAAGTCGTTTCTGCTATCTGTCTGTCCCTATGTATGCTTGGATCTTTAAAACTACGCAACTGATTTTGATGCGGCTTTTTTAATAGATAGAGTGATTCAAGAGGAAGGTTTATATGTATAACTAGCGGTAACAGCGGCTTTGCTCGCGTTAAATCTAGGGAAGAACCTGAGCGAAGCGAGGTGAATCGCTAATATTATATATCTTGAATATTGTTAAACCAAAACTATTAGGATATTAAATGTGAAATATAATTTTTTATTAACTATTGAATATTTATAACAGTATTATAACATATAAATTAAATATAATAATCTATACTTTCGACATTTTCGCATTGTGATTATGGTTACCGACGTTTTGAATGCTTTGTAGCAATTTTGTTCAGAGGAGAATTCGAACCTCGGGAACCAAAAATCAAAATAAATCTTCAAAAAACCGAAAAGAAAGGTTTTTTAAATTCATTCGCATCAATCTATGAACGAATACTAAATATTATTCAATTTTAAAATGAAAAATGAATCAAATGCTACTACATCGTTATATCTAAATTATTTATAACGTCGTCAAGAGCTCCTAGCGAAAGCTACTTGTTTGACAAATGTCCGTAACCTTTATCGCAAAAAGCAGAATAGCAGAACTATAATGATACACATTTCAAGTTTTATGATTGATGCCGAAGCTATTACGGCTTATCGACGCAGGTTCTTATGTACGTGAAGATATATTCTACGAACTCAAGACGGCTATTACACATTATTGATATTGGCAATTTATTCATGGTATAATGGTATGGAAGTGATCGGTTCCATCACAAATATAGATAAGACGTCTTTAAACTAGCACCTGCTTGTCTGACAGGTGGTACGCTACTAATCATTCAATGTCGTCGATGACTGACTTATTATTATCTTAATTATAGTACCTAATACCTATATTTGTTTTAAGTTATGTGGTGTTTTTTAATTAAAGTTATAGTTTTGAATATCACTGTAGTTCTTCTTTGTGTTGTTTGTTTTCGGTGCAGTAACGTAAGGTTATATTTAATTCTAACTCAATAGACTATAACTAGAAAGATTTAAACATATTATAACGTAATTCATTGTAAAATACTATTTTATCAAATAACCATTGCTAAAATTTTATGAGTCACAATGTTTTAAGTGTAGGTACTGTTAACTTCAACAGACATCAGAAAAACTAAAATTAATAGTCTCCCAAATATTTTGAGAGTAGTACTCCACAAATGGCCTTATTTTAGCAAAAAAAACTAATATAATATAAGAGCAGCATTCGCATACTTTTGCCACAGCAGGTAGCTGGTAGTCACATTAAAAGGTCGATTCGTTGCAAATTGCAAATCGATGTCTGCAGTATTCGTGCAAAAAATACAAAATCTGTCCCAGCTGCCGCGAAATGTGGCCCGGTTTGTGGAGCATCGATAAATGCACATACAATGTAATTAATCGATTAATTGATCAGATAAGAAAAATATTCTTTATCCTTGAAAAGGCGTGTACTTGCCAAGACGTATCTATGCATATTTCATTTTTAACGAGCAAGAATACTCTTAATAGCTTTTAATATCATGTTTACAACTCTTCATATAATATGTAATATTAGTTTCAATATAATTTATAATATACCTACATAATTTTAGTAATTTAACACCACTTTAGAAGCGCTCAATTAATCACAAACGCCTTGCAATTAAAACCAAGTATGATGGATTGTCGAATGAAGTAGAAAGTACTTAGAAAGTTCTATATTTTTTTACTATTTTTTTTTGTTTAATGACCTTTCAATACGTAGTTTTATAAATCTTAATTTGGTTTCAATCATAATTTTTTTCATAGTTTTTATTTCTAGAGAGTGCGACCACGATCAAGGTGTATTCAACAAAAAAAAAACTATGAAAAAAGAGGCGCGTGCACACCTGCTACATAAAAAGTCAACAAACATCTGTCTTTATCCGTTTACGATAAAGAAAAATCTGGTTATACCTTTAAGTCCATTGCATCTTGTAAAGATAATATGAAATGAGAGATTTTTGGTAATTATTGTATCATTTATAAGCATTCGGATAAAATTTAAATTACTTAGTTTTTTGACAGTGTTATTTAAATTCTTACTGTAAAGCCACTGTTATCACTACATACGAGTAATATTATAAAACAAAGTTCTCCGCCGCGTCTGTCTGTTCGCGATAAACTCAGAAGCTACTGCGTCGATTCATGTATTCACCAATAGATAGAGTGGTTCTCGAGGAAGGTTTTAGTATATAACAAGCGGAGCCCGCGGATCCGACCCGAGTGAAGCGAGGTTAAGTCGCTAGTTATTATTATTAAAGTTAAGTGTATACAATAACTATACATATTCTAAGAAGATTTAATTATTAATATTTGCACAGACCAAAAATCGTATTTGTGACCTGAAACGTTGTAGAAATACTTAACAAAAATATAGAGGTATTTTTTTGTATTCAAGTATTACAGAGTAAACATATCTTTATGTAGCTCCTTAAAAAGGCTCGTTAGGTTTATTTTAGATAAAGCTTCTGAGGCTGTCAATTTTTATGGTGATAAATTGGCGATGTGAACAAGATAACAAGGCCCAGTATTGTGAAAATAAAAGATTTTGATATAAGACTAGTTTTTTAGCATCTCATCGTCTAATTGGACTGTAAAGTATGTAAGTTCTTCTCTGCTTTTTAAATAAGGACAGCATTATACACTTTTCCGCATTTTGTGTGTAAAGGCGGAAGTTCATTAGTCCTTTGTAGTGAAGTCAGAAAGAGTACCTGTTTTAAAACTTAGTGTAAACATGACGAGGACTCTTTTACAGTCACTAGGAGTAGTATTCCAATCATCAGACAAAAGCTATTCATTATATTCTTCTGAGTGAATACAGAAGTGAAACAATTAAAATATTTTATTAATGTAAATATATTTTTTATATTTTGTAGTTGTTTATGTAATGTATGTTTGTTTTGTAGTTGTAATGTAATGTAACATACCTACATTGTTGTTAATTTCTTGTAATGTAATTTTATGACCGAAATATTAGTCACTCAGCAGCTAATATTTATTTGCCTAATATTTTATTTTCAATTTTTGAATAACTTTATTCTTATAAATCGATATCTTAGATCGTAAAACAGCTAACTCCATCTCAGTGAATTTCTCAAAAGCTAACAAAGTTATTATATTATGAATTTGGTACTTTTTGACTAAAATTTTAATTGAGATGCAGTTAGAATTAAGGTATCGAACAGTTAAAGTTCTCACTAAGGCTTTACACAAGTATTTTAAAATATGAACCAATTAAAGTTATTCAGTTTCTAGTTCTAAAAGCATCATCGGTACGATGATTCGCAATGATGATAAAATCTGATTCATTAATAATTATTTAGAGAACAATAATGTAGGTATAATGACACTTTATAGTCACATAATATCTTGTATGACTAAAACATCTTTTAGAGAGAGATCTTAGAGATTGTCATGGCTTGATTATACGGTCTTTAATCTCCATTGTTTTTGTGCACATATCCGTTAACAGAAAATATCTATTACTTTAAGGCAAGTCACCATAACGTCCAATTCCCATGCTTTCTATGGGCATGAAAATGTACCGTCTCGCACAACGTTGCTTTGCGGATGTTCATTAGTCCTTAGTTGTACGAAGAGGCATTGTATAGTAGAGTAATGACGCCACTAATACTGCAGTGCTTTTAGAGATTTTACTTGATTTTTAACAAAAATATGCACTTTTCTACATACAGATACATATTATTATTGATGCGAACAATTAAATGTCAAATAAACTCTTAATTTGAAGTTTAATTTAACTGATCGATTAATTTCACCCTCTATTTGAAATTCTATTATTGAAATAATAATTAATAATCTAAGTTTCGAAGTAAGGATCGTCTTCACCAATGTGAATAATATTATTTTTTATTTACTTTTTAATTCCAATAATTTTTATTCTTTCATGTCATAATATCATTTTTGCAAAATTTAAATGGAGTATTGGTTGCGTTTTCAGGATCTACTCACTTCTTATACTTACACCTTTCTAATTTTAAAAATGCAGTTTAACGTCGCAAAATACTTGGAACTGCTTATCACTTCGTGTAAGTTCTATGTACATTATACAAGCACACAGGAAACATTGCAATGTCTTTCAAGATATCAACTCACATGCCTTTACGAACAGTTAAAAGCAACGGTATTGTTAAAATTACTAAGAAAAAGCTATGAACGAGGTCAGGGTTATGTCCATTCATGCGATACTTACTTTCGCAGTAAGTCCTGAATAAGCTGTTATACAACGGCACATTAGTCAGATCCTTCTCGGAAAAGGTGGAACGGATCTCCGAAACGTTGTCTGACGTATGGATTATAAAAGTAAAGCGACGTTATATTGATTATTTTGCAATATTAATATTAAAAAGATATATAATAATTGTGTTTGTGTACCTTCCTTTAAAATGACTGTAATTATTATACAGTATGTATGCTGTATTTTCGACATGTATTTATTATACAGTATGTATGCGTAAATACAAATATAATAATGGTTAAAACGGATAGGGGTGGTAGAGAATTGGGTATTTAATAAGCAAAAAAGGATTTACTAGTACAATAACGACACGTTTGGCTCTGTAGTCTGTTTGTAGTGATCCTACTGGCTGTATTAGCGGTCGCGGGTTCGAGTCTCCATTCATTTGTATGACGAGCATACACAGCAAATCTGTGTATCCATAACACGAAGCTTGTTCATTACCATGCAACTAGATGGTGCTGCGTGTTAATTTCCCGCCATATTAATTACCTAATTCATTCAATAAAACGTGACCTTACATTCCATACCGGTTTCATGGCGTGATTTATTTTGTGTACAAAAATATTTGCCATGTAAGGCTTTTACGAATGTTTTGACTATAAATCAGGTTTGTAATTACGTTTTAAGCTTGCTCCAAATATATTGCGTAGTTTATTTTTAATTAGTAATGGCGATTACTTTATCGAAGGCTAATATTTCTGTTTTAACTGTTTCTTGGTTAAATATTAGTGTTTTTTTATTATTATAGATATGAGAAGTAGGTAGTTATTTATGGTAACAATAAGCTAAAACGTTATTGAACTTAAATAGGTGCGTTTTAAGTCGGGTAGTACGAAAAAGTTATATACATTGTGAGATACGATTTGATTACTCATACAAACTTACGTGCCCCTTTCGCTTCCTTAAGGTTTGGCTTCTGGGACAAAAACTATCCTTTGTCCTTTAAAGGGTCTCAACTCTCAATCTACCTCCATTAAAAATTTCATCTAAATCGGTTCACCGGACTTTGTTTACCCATTACAAACATACAAAAACATTTTTTATAGAATTTCCAAATTATCTACGAAATTTCCAAATAGAGAATAAATCGAGAATATAATATTAACATTAAGTACCTGATCGTTTTAGTACCAGTGTAATGTATTCTATCAATTAAAATAAGATTAGCGCACAGCTACCCAGTTTAATTTTAGTTGATAATAATCTTGATAGTTTATGAGATAAGAGAGGGATTCCTCGGGTCAGTGTCAGTGAGTCATTAACTTGCACCTACCTTGTCCAACATTCCGAGTGACTCACGCGCATTTTAATATTTCTTGTAGTGAAAGGGATTATGTGATAAATGACGGTTTCACGTTTTCTATGGGTATGATAAAACTAATGGGGACTTAGTTGCTCATTTAATTTATGTTTGATCCGAGATAAAGATGGAGTAAAGTAAACGAAATTTCTTTTTTATTTAGAATTTGTATATCTGTTAAAAATAATAAATAAAAGGCTTAAAATAACTTACAATTCGTTTTAATTTAAAGTTACAATTCAAGTTTTTACTTTATATATTATAACTTATAAAATTGCTATTATATTATTTAGGTATGTAGATTAGATTGTAGGTGCAATGTTTGATGGCTGCATACTAGCAAGCACCCACGCAACCGGAGTTAAGTAAATGGTAAATGTGTATTCAACCCTTTATACATCCCACTGCTGGGTACGCGCCTACCTTCAATACTGGGAAGATTAGGCTATAATCCATCACACTGGTCATGTGCGGGTTGCCAAACTAGGTACGTATGCCTATCAAAAACTTGCTAGGTTTTCTCAGACATACAGGTTTCCTCACGATGGGAACCAACTTAACTCAGTTTGCCAAGCGAGCTCGTTGCCACTGGGCTTGACACTATCTAATATAATGTACCTATATACATATATTATATAGTTTGTTTTCTTACTTAAAAATGACATTTTCGTAATAAAATACTCTGTTTCCATTAGCTTGCATCATTAAATTCAAATTGACTACCAAATTATGGTGTTTTTGAATAAATAAAAAGATTGTTAAGATTTATGAGTCGACTGTATTTGTAATAGCACGCAATGTACAGTTTTGTACGAAATGTGATTATACACCCTTCTCAGATAGGTACGATTAGGACGTTGTTATAATATGCGTGAAGGAAATTAAGCTTTATTTAATTTCTAGACAGAATTCCTTATATTATAAGTATATTTACTTATAAAATATCTTTCGTTAAGACCTATTTTAGAATACCTATTTATAGTATTTTTACCCGATTGCAGCGAAGCCTAAAGGAGGGTTATGTGTTTGATGTTTTTACGTCATTAAAAATGAACCTCATCGTGTCATAAATACTAGGTAAGAAGATATTGGAGAGACAATTTAAGTAATACTCACTATTTGGTCTTTATTAAAAGATTTTTAGAATTAGATCACTAGTTCCCACGACTTTCCCTCTTAGTTTACAGTTCCAATATTAGCTTTAGCACTTGTGCATCGATGCAGTATTGTGACGTCATCCGTGCATCGGTTAAACGAATCGCCTCCCTATCAATGCACTAGATATCCTGCCGCATTATACTATTACATTTATCGTTTACAGTGAGTCCTATGACAATAATAAAGTATGTAACAAGAAAATAAGCAGTTAGTGTATATTTTTTTATTAACTCTCTTTCTAAAACTTCATTTTAGTTTAGAAATTTCAGACTATCAAAGTAATAATTATGAAAACCAAACTAAGATAATGAGTCGTAACTCGTAACAGTTCAAATCTTAGTAACTATTTAATGTAAATATATGATCTAGGTACCTAATACAATTTATAAATGATAAAACTTTTCGCCGCATGTGACGCCTTGAGCCAAAAATCCGCGAAAATTACAAATATTCGCGTTTATATTTGTTTTTAATTATATATTTTTTTATTTAATAGTGTTACTACGCAAGATACATGATGTTCGATACCTACCTACAGGTACATAGCAATTGTTGTATGGAACTCATAGATGATGGATAGCGTCACTTGTTCATGTAGAAAGCGAAGATCGAAGGGACGATTTATAACACACTCTATCCTACTAAAAATGTACGTAAAGATAAAAAAATAATAAAGGTATTTTTTTTGAAATGCCAACCAAAATGTTCAAAGATGACAACATAATTCTTTGTTGTATTGGTAATTAAAACAGATTGTTTAAAAGGATTGTAAACAAACGCAACATGAAAAGCATGTTTTTATCGAAAATCAATACGTATTCCATAGTGGCCGTGTAACGTTGTGGAGAGACAATTCACATGTGCATGGCGTTTACTTGCACTTGATTGAAAATAGAAAAGCGCATTGAAATATCGTTTGAAGTGGCTGTTACATGTGATAGATAAGGGTGGAACGCTATACACATAACTGCCGTTTTGTACACAAAAATAATTATTTTATGAATAAAATATTATATTGCTCAACCTTTACAAGTGGTCTCTTAGATCTAGTAAATGTCAACTTTGTTGTGGATTTTTTAATAGATAAACAGGGTTTTCAAAAGGATTTTCATTATACATTCATTTGTTTAATATACATCTTCCCCTTAATTAAGTCGATAAAACGCTCGATTTTCAAAATATTAAAATTAAATTATATATTCCCGATGCTTTAGCCCAGGTATGAACTCTATTTACAGCTGATTGTCAAATTTTTATTCAAACAAAATAAATGAATTAGGTACTTTAGCGTAAACGGATATCGCGTTTACAATATACAAATACAATTCATTAGGGTCACACCCGTTAGCATAAACCCCCGAAATATGGCTTCATGGTAATAAAAGTTGCCTAGTTGCGAGACTGCGCCCGAGGCTCGACCCTCGCAATGTTTTCGCCAGCAACCCGGGAAGGGCGGCTGGTATTGCACTAACTGCGGGGTTACAGAAACCCAGTCATGACATTTGTTCAATACCAAATTAATTTTATAAATCAATACTTAACTACTAATTCAAAATAATTGCTAATTTCATTCATACTTACCCTCATTAATGAAAGAAACAATAATGTTAATTATTATTGTTGTATTGATCACATGTGTGTAAATACAAATAAAAAAAATCTTTTAATAGAATTAAGCACCAATGAATCTTAATAAATTGAAAATAAAATAATTCTTAAACACAAAACGTTATACACAAAATTTAAATTATCACAAATCATTAGTTCATAACAACTCAATTTTTTTAACAGTCACAGCAACACACCACACGCGTCTAAACGTTTCGAAAGACTGATTGATTGACCGAATGAATTTAGTTTACTGCGTATTGAATGAGTCGGGAGCACAGTGGAGTGATTGAAAGGATTTGCAGACGGCAGTGTGACAGTAGCGCCATCTGTTATTCTGTGTCGTTATGATTGGACTTCTATATTATTCTATAACTAAAATATGTGTAACATATATGTTACGTAACGCCATTGACAATTAATATTAATTAAAGTTAAAAACATAAAGGCACTGACCTCTATAATACCACTGGACAGGCTGTTCCAAGCGTTTGACAGCAAATGTTTTGTGTCCATTTGAAGCGCCAGTAGCGAGAGTCCCGAGAACTAATTTTGACGTATATTGCAAATGACATCGAGAAGTGTTTGTTTACTGTAAAGTAATTTTGCATTTTCGTTGTTAATATAGGGGAATTTAATTGTTTTTATGATCGAACAATCACCAATAGTCGTCGAACAAATGATGATTGGTCAAAATTAATTAATCTGAGCGATAAAAATAAAGATATCTAGTGAGGGTGTCCAACTTAAGGCTGAACAATTGTTTAATAAATTTTAAATAAATAAAAGACGAACTAACAATTTTTACATTCGAACATTGACGAACAAACGACGAACAGACAATTAAAAATAAAAAAAACCGAAAATCAAAACAAGTTGGGTTAACTTCAGTGAGCCGTTATTATAACATAAGTAGTAATTATGATGATTATTGATTAATAAAAATAAAAAAATAAAAATCTGTATTTGAAACAGTTTTATTGATTGTAAAAACTTATTATTAAAAGTTATTGATATTTGGTCGCTGATATCGACATCATTAGTTTTAGTACCACAAACTCTCGCTACGTCCGACAGCGGCGGACAGCGCCAAAATGGCGAATATCAAGCAGCCACAAAAGCACGTTGACAACAGCAGAGACATGATACTTGAAATAACATGTCTCTGGACAACAGCCAGTCCCATGGAGGTTAGGGTCTCTAATCTCCATGGCCAGTCCAGTGGTATTATAGAGGTCAGTGCATAAAGGAAAACTTTAAACAAATATTTTATGTATGGCAACTACGATAGCCCATATGTCAGTATTTCAAGAAATATTTAACCAGTCTGTGGCAAGTATGTGTGTCTAGCTCACGTCATTATTGTTTACTGTCTTCAGCTTTAGCTTTTACTTTTTTGTCATTTTACAATTCTCATCTACCTATGTCATTTTGTTTTACGTCAAATATGGAGGAGGATCGTCTTTTTGATGAGCGAGTGTCGATACGAGAATCTGCTCGACCACTTAAGAAATATGGGAGCACATGCAATCACATGAAGAGGAATGAAGAATACATTAAACATGTAATGGCCAAAGGTGACACTTTACAAGGAATTGCTTTGAAATATGGTGTCACAGTAAGTGTGTGATCATAATAATTGTGTTGATATGACTTTATTTTGTTATTTGTTAAAAAAGTGAATATATTTAATTATAGATGGAGAAGATTAGGCGGGCCAACCGTTTATTTGCGTCAGATAGTTTATTTTTGAGGGAATATTTGTTGATTCCTGTGACTAAAGAGTCTCCTTTTTATGAGAACGGTGAAAGAGTGACGGAACCTGCACCTCCAAGCCATCGTGCTTCAATAGCAGGAATGCCGACGAGAGATTTCTCGCCTGGAAGTCCAGATGAAAAAGAGTCCTTTGATAACTTTCTAAACAGATTAGACTCTTCCATTGCTAACATAAAAAAACATGTCGAGAAGACCAAGGAGAATAGCGAGTAAGTATTAATTTTAATATATTCTTTATATCACTATAATTCATTTATTACTTTCACATATTATGTCATTTTAGTTTGAAAGTAGTGGGTTCCTACAAAACAATTTGTTATCTTTCATAAAAATAATATCTGAGATAGTATTGTGTGTGTTGATCATTTATGTATATATTTACATGTTTTTATATATCCATTTTACATTTTTCGCTACAAATGCATTTGAAATTGAAAATGCAACAAACATTTGAAAATCATAGTAATTGTGTATATGCAATATTACATAATATTCTAATTGAAAGTAAAACAGGATGTAGAAAAAATACTCAATGCTCATTAATAACACTGTATAATATATAGCTAATATTAAATAATATATGATATATATGATATCTTCATTCCATAAAATTATCAAAACGTTCTACTTTGAGGGCAGTGAACTAAATGTAGATGTTATTAACATAACAATTTTACACAATTCATTGTTAAATAATGCTTAAATATTTAAGTTAGATCTTCTATATAAGATTTCTTGCAAACCTTACCTAGTCTTCTTTAAAATACGACATATTGAATGGTATAAACAAAAATTTTTGTAAAATTCTATTAAAACACAAATAGGTGCTTAGCTGATAAATTACTTCTAACTTAAGTACAAGATTACTGGAATACTTTAATAATTTTTTACTTGTCGCTAAGGGAATGTTTTATTAAATTTAAATTTGCATCTTATATTTAAAAATTAATCAAGTTTATTATTAAATATTAGAAATCAAAAAATCATATTGATTATTTTTTAACTTTCCTATTTATATGTTTAAAAACGAATTGCTGTTCATTAGTCTCTCTAAAACTCGAGAATGGCTGGGCCGATTTGGCTAATTTTGGTCTTGAATTATTTGTGGAAGTCCAGTGAAGGTTTAAAAGGTGAAGTACCTAGGGGCGACCCCGAGCAAAGCGTCGGGAGAGTCGCTAGTCTATAATATTAGTGTGATATATGTTTTCAGAAACTAGAACATGGACATTTTCTGTAAGGTTTTAAATTTATTGCTTAGGTAAGGTTTAGCACTAGTTATTGGTGTCATGATATGCCAATTTTGGCCTTTATGTATCAGGACTTTATTTCAAACATTTTTTTGTTGGAAATGTCAACTCTTTGAAAATAGTTTCACAAATATATCCAAATTGTAAATCGTTTTTAATTTTATTTGAAATGAATTGAAATATGATTTTCATAAATTTTTCATAGTTTTTAAAATGCATAATATTCAAGTATAAAAAAGTGCAGATGACGTTTTATATGCTCTCACCGATCACATGACAGGTAGTGAATGGCGCTCCTTACGATCATTTCTTGTGTATGCATTATTCAAACAAAAAGTTATTTTCCACACTAGCCAACGCACATTTTACGATTGTGTTATATGACTAATGCTTTATATTTTTTATTAATCAAGGATTGTTTTTAGTGCTATTGATTTACATAATGTGTTCAGGCGTAACACTTTTTCGTCATAATATCTACGCATCCTTGTATATTTTTTTTTGAAATTTGGACTAACTATTAATAATCGCGGAAAAGAATATATTATGTAATAAAAGAAGAGGAGAGCATTTAAACAAAATTGAAACGCTCTATCCTAAGCAAAAAATCACTATATTACTTCAATCGAAAATGTTACGTAGTTTTATCAGATTATTAAAACTGGCTTTTAATTTCTACCCCAAGCACTACTATATAATATATCTTCTGAAGCTGCCTTTTTGAATGTGAGCTAGTATATTTACGTCGGGTTTTTATATGACATGTCAATTTGTATGTTTTTAAAATGTTATTGCTTAATGATGATTCAGTTGTTTTCTTGAATACCGGGAGACAAAAAGACAGTCACTTAGCTTTTACTTTTATTTCAATCATAGTGTAAATGTTAGTTCAGAGGTTAGTTAGATTTATGACGTACTATGAAAAAAATAAGAATGTTATCTCAGTAATCTAATATTTATTTAACGTAAGCAACAGTGTATAATTAGAATATAAATGATAAGAAAACTGGTTGTTATTCTCACGATCTATACTATTTCGGAATAATTACTTAATTAGTTTAAAATATATTAATTACTATTGACAAGCCTTTACTCTGCTCCTTTGCTCTATTAGTGAATTATACATAAAATATTAACTATCTCACTAATCTGTAAGCCATAAGCTATAAAATATATCTATGGGAAAAATTACGCAGTTGCTACGTGAATGATGATTGATGAGTAATGAACATCGTTCTAAAGTCTAGACAATATTTAATAATTCATATTTACATAAATCTATCTACGCAGTTAGGTACTTTTGTTTTAAATTGTTGCTTTGTCCTATTATCCTATTTATGGTTTATGTGAACGAATATAAATTACTGTCGGTACCCCACCCTATGTCTGTTTGATTTAACCCACAACCATATGACATTAGTCATTACACATTAGTCTAGAGTCTAGACTTTAGAGGAAATTGTTTTATACGGGATTGCATAGAACAGACAGCTCAATCTACATCGGTAATGTTATAAATTGTTATAAATCGAACTCGGTCTTTAATTTAGCAACTTAATAAAACCTGAAGTCCGCCCAGCTCAATTATATCGAATATAACAATTACTATCTTACCGGATTATGTTTGCTTATTAACTTCGAGTTTTTGTTCGCCACGAGTTTTAGCAAAAATGGTCGAGTCTCATTTTTAACAATATGTCAATGTCATATATATTTTTTCTTTTTTCATTTTTTACATTTTATTCCATACCCATCCTGTATACTATGGAGGTTAGAGACCAATCTCCATGCTGTATACATTGTATATTGTACTATATAAAATAGATGGCATCACAATCTTTTAAGACATAACCCCTCATAGGTTATTTTTAATATCATGCCATTTTTGGTCTTCATCGCGTTACAGCCACCTTTGACCTCTAATACTTAACCGATCGATTATACTTCGATGACCTATGAAGACAGCCCCTTTCCTCGGTGACCTCCCTGTTCTTTGAACCAAGAGCTATTGATGTATGCAATATTAGACTTGTGGGTAGTATAGATCTTTACACATATTTTTAGCCATTAATAACAAGTGAACTATTAAAGAGAATTTATTATTAGATATGTGATTTAAAATGTCATCTTATTTCTCGCCGAAAGCTTAGTTTCTAGACAAAAATATATGAATTAAGTAATATTTGACTTTCAACTTCTATCAAGGAATTCAGTGAGTATTAAGTACTAGCTTTTCTAGCTGATGAGTCCCACTTAACCACGTAACCTACAGGGTACATGCGTCATCTACGCAACATTAAAAAAATTGTTTCCCAACATTAAAAAAAAGGTCGTCCGGTAGATGTTCCTTGTATGATGTAATTTCTTAAAATACCGCCTCTTAGGTAATTTTCAGTAGAGTCTTTCGCTTTGTAACAGTTACAAAGCCAAAGACTCTATGTATTACATGCCTAAAAATGCCGCTGGTATTTGGTGCCGCCTTCGTTCATTCGACTGTAGCGTCGGTCGATTCGTATCCTTCTATGATACCACCGTACGAGTCTTCTCCTGACCGATATTAGCCATGTGCGTGGAATATTGTGTAGTGCGCAAATATGCGCAATGTCGAGTACTTTTACTTCTTCTGTAACTCATACATTACAGTTCTCATACGAAGACGATCAGGTCAACAGATCACTTCCTATTAAAATTAGGCATAGAAACGACGGCTTTACGTGCTTTCTCTACGTGTGAAACACTACCAAATTCCTAAATCCAACATGGCTGCTGAGCTAGTAAGTAGTAACTAGGCCAATGGTAAAATAAAAGATTTGATTTTTAGTACTAAAGCATGATAGCATGCTACGTAATATTTAAAAAGGTAATAATGAAATTTAAAAGACAGCATTTCAACTAATTTGACTGTATCACGCAAAACGAATTCTAGGCCATGACGACATGACACTATGTTGTAATATACATAATACAACATATGAAAATAGCCACGCATTTTCTTCTATGTTTACGGAGTTTATAATTATCGTCTGTCTGTGACATGCAGTCACGAGAAATCAATTGTCAAAACATAATATCTAGGGTGTACTCGAGCGGAGCGACGCGATATAAAATAATCTATAATATAGGAAACTTTCTTCAATAAGGTAAGTACTAAGTAAGTAAGTAGTAGGATCACATAATACTCAGTCTCTCCCGTGACCATGATTGCTGTAAAGCATTCGAAACGTCGGGAACTAAAAATCTAAATAAATCCGCGACAAAATCCGAAAAGGTAGTTTCATTTATTATGTTCATTTATAAGTAGTAGGTACTAACACTAAGTAAACATAATGTCATATTTGCTGGCTGAAAGTAGAAAGTAGTCTTCTTTGTATATGTCTGTAATTTCTAAGTTTTGTTTGAATTTCGTATTGGTGAGTGGTTCATGAAATTTGATACAAATATACGTAACTTTTTTAAATAAACTTTGTAATGAATCGTGGTGAAACGTCTGAATATTTTCATAACAGCGTTCATACTTTTGGCGGTTTTATGACGTCAGTTATAAACACTTAAATATTTTATAAACTGAGCGTGTCATATTATTCTCTACTCCAATGAGATAAGGTCTAAAAGAAGTGGAAAAGGAAGTCGTGAGTGGTCAATTGACGGTGTGAACCTAATTCCGTTTTGCGCTCTATGAATAATGTTATTCTCCTGCTGTTATTTGCGAGTTGCTTATACAATATAGATTAACCAGCACTTGTCTGATGCATTATTTTGAAATCACTATCATGTTAGAATAAGGTTAAGGTTTCGGAGAGTACTGTCTCTACCAGTGTCAAAATAAATCCACGAAAAAATCCGAAAGGTACTTTTGTTTAAGTTTGAAATATAAGCGTTTTGAGAAAGTATTAAAAAGGTATTATTAACGTTAAGAATTATTTACGACCAAAGTTTAAATGACTTTTTTATAAATACCGCTCAAATTTTTGACACAATTTGAATATTTCATTATGATACGTTGACCGATATTGATACGTAAAGTAGCGATAGAGAGATAGTCTTTCATTGATAATTAATTAGGCTGGCAAGTAAACAACGTTGAAATTACTTTCTACGTCGTGTTAACGAAGTACTTTGTTTACCGTGGCTTGAAAATACGATATTAAATTTTATTTTTTCCCTTTTATTATAGAGTTAGTTAATTGTTGAAACTGAATTTAAATGTTCTTATTGATGATTCACTTATCACTTATCATAACCCATAAATGCAAACGTGACGTCATTAGGGACTTATTACATAGGTTATTCTATTTTATTATTTTTTAGTGACCACTTCCTTAACTACATATTTGCTTGCTGTTTTCCCGTATATCTATTTGGGATTTTTGTATTATGGGAGGGCAAATTACAAATTACGCATTTTCGTTCTACACTACGTATCGTTCCCTTAAAAATCTACATGTAAAAGTTATAATAAAAATTCAATTTAAAACGAAAATTCCAGGTTTGTGAAAGATCTGGAAGACGGTTTCGTCAGGCACCGGCCAACTGCTCGACTCAGGCAGTCGGCTTCGATGGGCGCGTCTACGTCGTACAACGAGGTTATCCCGCCGCCCTTGCCGCCGCCGCCCTCCGCCCTCACTCAGAGCCGCCGGGTTGATAGCTCCCTCAAGCGTTTGGAGAGAGCACATGATGACTTGTTTCAATTGTAGCGGCCGAGACAGCGCAGGTGACGATGACTTAGTTATTCATTTATGGATACTTTATTGTACCACAAGAAATACTTAGAAAAGATGCTTAGAGGTGGTTTTGCTAGAATCGAACTTTTCCATGTTACCTTAGGCCCTTAGGGAAACGAAAACACAATGTTTAATATACCTACATATACATTTTTTATATACGTTAATACAGTTAAATCCGTCCAGGTGTTTAAGCCGTTCAGTTAAACATTACATACTTTATATAATAATTAGTGTTATTTTGTACGGATGAAATAGATGGAATGGTCAAACCTTTAAGTTTAACATATTATTATCATATAAATGAGTAGAATGCTAAATTTTATTTCCTTAGAAAAATCACGAACATAATGTTTAGTTTGATAAGATGATTCTAGCAATGATATCATTACGTAGGCGTTTCCTTTTATTCTTCTAGAATATACCATCTAGTTTTACATTGTACTTGAAATATTTGTAAGGTTATTAATATTTCACACAAGTTTAGGTTTATCATTGAATAAACACACCTAGTAGTGTCTGACTTAGTTTCAGTTCTGCATCACGATGTAGAAAATATAATCATCACTTTGCACTTAACAAATTATTTTAGTACGTCATGTTGGCGGATGTGGATAGTTACTGTCTCGTAAAATTCATCTTAAGACTCAAAAATGTTTGCCTTTGCTTGTTATTTCAAGTTATTATTTTTTTATAAGATGGGGTTAAAAAAAACAATGCTTAAAACATTTTTCTGACAAGTGATTAAGTAAATTGCAACGGATGGGAATCAATCTGTTTCGTATAGGAATGCGTAATACATAAACTGCCTTAAATATTTTATTTTTATTTTTAAATTATCGTATAACAAACGCAATATTAAAAACTACAACGTATACGCAATATGTTGTTGATAATCCAATAAGCCTGTCTATACCTACATGTTTCGTTTGGCTAAGTATTCATTGTTTTTCTCGAGTTGTCCCTATTTATTTTATGTATATACAGAAAGCTACACCTGTTGCAGTATCAGTAGCCAGTGTAAGTCAGTCTATCTGCGTAATAAATGTCATAATCGTCCAGACATTATCATAACAGAGTAATAAAAATACACGCTGTATATAAACATTCATATTTATAATATCAATCCCATTAAATCGATTTAAAATGAATACACTACTAGCGACTCTCCCTTGCTCTCCTTCGATTCTAGTTTTAATGTTTTGTATAGATTTCTTAAAGAAGGGATATTTTCCCGTAATATAAGGTATCCTATATTATAAATGAAATCATTTTTTTCGGATTTTGTCGCGGATTTATTTTGATTTTTGGTTTCCGACGTTTCGAATGCTTTACAGCAATCATGGCACGGGTGAGACCATAAATCAAAATAAATCCGCTACAAAATCCGAAAAGATAGTTCCATTTATAATGACAAATATTCGCGTAAACCTAAGAAAATATTAGGTATCCTATATATTGACCGTAATTTATTTAATTCTAAAAACTAGAGATTCGAACGAGATAATAATGACAGCTTCAATAAAATTATTCAAAAAATATTATAATGAAAATTTATATAATATACAAAGTTTTCTTTTCGTTTTTTCTAATTTTCCGCACAACTTTCTTAATTTTTTCTTTCATAAGAACCTTCTCCTGACAATAACAAACACAACAAAAAAAGAATTAGCGAAATCGGTCCAGCTGTTCACGCGTGATGTCGTGACCAAGGAAAATAGGGATTCATTTTTATATGTACATATATAGATTGATTCTATCCGAAAGGAGAAGTGGTACTGTTTGACTTAACTTCCGTTTCTAGCAGTCAGTAACTTTTAATCAAAATAATATCGTAAGTAATTATCGCGCGACGCAAGATAATGTTGAGGTCGCGGCACATTATAATTTTGACGGCTTTATGAATTTTGGCTAATGTGAAATAAACAATGAGCTATAGATCTAATGTTTTACCAAATATCATTTTGAATTGAGTTTGTACTCCTTCTGTGGTAATCAAATTGCTATTAATATTCTAAATTGAATTAAGTAAAAATGTGTGTAAGTATATAACATTAGTAAATAATGTTATGTAAAACTAGATTTGGCTCCTGGCTTCGTTCGAATTTCATTAAAATCTGGAGCATTGAGGAGTAAGTAGTAGAATGTTTGATTCTAGAAGAGCGTGTCCAAAAATTAAAAATCCTAATATGTTTTGTTGTTTTTTTCTTATTTTTTTTTCATTAACTTTTTTCAAATATCAGTATGTAAGTTTTTAGGGATTAGGGAAGTTACTACACGCTTAAAAGGTAGTTCTTTTGAATTAGACATAACAGTTGAATTAATATTATTTTTTATGTATTATTGAATAATAACTTAAATATTGATTAATAGAAATTGTCAACAGAATAACACTAAACATTGATAACTTGTATCATGTATGATAAACATAAAATACGTAAATGATTTTTCTCAATTGTCCATGTGATAAGGTTTGATTCATTGGTTTCCAGATATGCGCGATTAGAGTGAGATACTTCGTTCCACCAAGGCAACGAATGTATTCGCGGAGTTTTATACGAACTGCTTGGTGTCACCCTTACGAGGTCACGGCGAGTGATATTAGATGATAAACTGTAAACTATGATCTGTTGCTTAGGTTGTCTCATGTTGGTCCTTAGAAGCCCATTGAGAAGTTATTTTTGCCGTTGATAGGGTGGCATGTCCGACATTACATTCCAAATTGTTTTGCTTTAGACCAAAAAATTAGTTAAAATCACATTTAAAATTATGTTAGGACTAGATAGAGTATGTAGTTATTGGATGTAACGATGTTAATGTTAAACTAGCCATCCTATCATTTGTGTTTTAGTAAAATGTGGAAATGTTGCTTTCAAAATTAGTTTTGATATTTTACAAATCTGTGTCTACATAGAGATGCAATGGCTTCCTCATAAGCAATAGTGTTAAATATTATCTACTATAATGTAGATAAAATAATAAAATAGTCAATTGAAGTATTGCCATAATGCAAAACTACAAATAAAAACCCAATATAACCTAATATATAACCGGATATCCGTTGCATCTTTATTATAATTGTTATTAAACGGCCTTATCTAATCGCCGGCTGGTTATTTTTTAACATATTAATCGCTTATCTGTTCTCGTATTTTATATAACCTCATAATATAAATGTAATCTATGTACAGTTTGTATTTTACATGTATTTGACTTACTGTGGAGTTCCACTCGTCCATAATGTTGATAAAAATATTTATATGTAGATAGCGTTTTGTATCTCACTTGCGACTCGAGCTAAAGAAGGTCGTTATAATTTACAGCTGCGGAGAATAACATTGCAACTTAGTATTGAGGCAATTTTATAATTAAATTTTTTAATAGTTTGTTAGTTAGATTTACAGGGATGTTTGACATTCTAAGTATAACTTACTTATCGATTTTTTACCGATCACGGTCACAGATAAGATAAGATTTTGGAGGTGTAGGAGTTAGACAGTACCTAACCGCTTCATTATGAAATTAGTTACAAAAATGACTGATGGTATGTGCTTATAGTCGAGAACCATAAATTAAAATAAATCTGAGAAAAAAGATGGTTTTTATTGAAATTATTTTGTCTACAATACTGAGTTGTAATGCTTTACTTTGCGTTGCCTTTATCAATGTTAAAAAGACATCGGGTTATTAACTTCAGTAGAAAAATAAACTTAATCATTTTTGATGTGATGACATGTATTGGAAAAAACATTGTATATTAATGTAGTATGGCGGGCTCAAAACTAAATATCGTTACAAAATCTAGCTTATTGTTGTTCTTTTATGTAATTTTAAACACTGTTGTTTAAATTAGTACATATCGATATTATCTAATATATATGTATATAACCCGATGCCTAATTAACTTAGTTGACCCTATGAATGTAAATAAGTAGATAAAAGAAATTTACCAAAAGTTATCTGTTCACTGATATATCGTCTTCTATCGTTTGGTAAAATGTAAATAAAAAGATGTCTGACATTGAGTTTTGCATATTATGTGTAATATACTAGAGTAGGCAAGCTTTTTCAAGTGCTTATAAAGAAAGGAGCTTTTTGACATACTTTTGGCTCTAAGAACAATTTAGTTTTATATTTTATATACATATGTATATATGTATATATTTTCACATAAATATATTAAGATGTGTTATTTACCTCCTTATAGATAATTCTCCATAGTGGCTTTTACTTCCTACGCCATATTGACGAAATAGATCAATAAATTGTGTCTAACTAGCATAGCTTATTCGAGAAAAGATATATTTTTATCATTTTCAATAATATTTTTTTAATAATCATAACCGGACATATTTTTATTTGGTTCAATTGTCACTGTCCTTAGTGACCATATGTGTTAATATTATGGAGTATTTGAACAAAGCAGAGTATGCGATACTACTAGCAGCTATGATGTCCTTCTCAAACCCTTTCTATATAAGATAGTTAATAATATTTTTGCTACATTGTTCTGAAATTGATTTACAGATAATGAAGGAGAATTTAACTTACTATTTAAAAGTATGCTGAAATGTCCATTGTATAAGCAATATTAGACAAGGCTCTTTCATTCTTCCTATAGCTTGTCTACTCAGTGCATATGATCATGTTATATGGTATCTTGATAACTTTGATGTGATACGTTAATAATATAGAGTATATAACGTATTTTATCTGTATACAAACATCTTTCATTCTTCCTATAGCTTGTCTACTCAGTGCATATGATCATGTTATATGGTATCTTGATAACTTCGATGTGATACGTTAATAATATAGAGTATATAACGTATTTTATCTGTATACAAACATATGTTATTCAACATTCAGAGACAAAAATTCCAAATTTTTTGTTATTTATATTGTATACGACATTTTATAACTCTATTAAATCTCAGAACAATAAGTAAAGCATAGAAGGCGTTTACGACATAATTTGAAGTGTTTAGTATTTGAGAGTATTTTGCGGGATGAATGTGATTTACATCCCACTATAATGTAAAACATTATTTATCTCTAAGCTTTGCAATTTACACTTAACACTGATAATTTTGTACTATTTTTATAAAAACCAGATAGGAACACGTAAAATCACCGAAGCACTTCAACTTGCATGGGCCCATAGCATTATACGACAGAGATAAACTTAGTCATAGACAACCTGAGACGTTAGGCAGCTTTTAAACATAAAGATCATGGAGATTAGAGACCAGCGGGCTTACTCTTGAATTTAATTCCGATCGATCGACATTGGAATTGTGACGTTTCGTACTCTTGAGTTGGACGCTAGCGCCACATTGTTTTTAAATTGCGTGTCCATTTTGGGGAACTAAGTGAAATCGGGATCGGGCTTGGCGCACCGGAAACGCTACTCTTGAGTGAGAGTACTTTTTTTGAAAGGATAAAGCATTTTAAAGCCATATTACTGGTTTATCGTAATAAGAAGAACGACACTATTGCGGCCCGTAACATAGCTAACTTCACTCTTAACAAAATAATCGCGGGGCAATCCCAATTTCAATCCAATGTTGACAATATTGTTTTCAAGAGTACCGAATCACGTGACTTCAAAATTGACATTGGAATCGTATTGGCATTAGATTAGAATTGAAATTAGTTTGAAGAGTAAGCACACAGGAGGACCATTGCCCTAGAATGTAGTGTCTCAGAAATATTGTCAAACTAAGGAAGCGCTGCGATCGCTATGTTGTCTCAATGCCTAACTTCACTTTGTCACAATAGTAACAATACTCATAAACAGCTAACTTCACAAATACTACTTACCGACGACAGCGCGTTATAAATTCTACAAATTTTCAGAGGCAGGCGGGTAATGCTTTAGTTTGAAGCGATGGTTCTCCTGGTCTCTAGCCTCCATGATAAAGATAGTCAAGGTAACCAAGTTGACGTTTGCTTTGTGACGATTTGCATTTGATAGAGAAACCTACATCTGTCTCTTTCTAATGCTGTTATGAGTTTATAAGGAAATAGAGACGACTATGTTAATTAAATTTAGCTTCCTTCTATGCTTAGTTCTGAGATCAATTACAAATACATACATATGTCCTACATATTTTGTCAATATCATTAAACTAAAAAGTGTTTTTATTTTTTCTATTAAAATTAAGTGTGAATGGATATTTTTATTTCTGAATGTTGGCAATAGTGATTTGGCACTAATTATATTAAACCTATAAAATCTAATGAATGTTGAGCTTGATAGTATATGAATAACCACATGTTAGATATAAGGAACTTTCAATCGAGTCAGTGTTATTCTTTAATAAAGATTTTATTTGGAATTGTTATTATTTGTACACAACTTTCTTTTATTTAGTTTCTTTTTGTTATATGTTTTTTATTGAAAATATGTCAGATGTATAATCGAATGTTTTGTGAAATTTAAAGGCAAATAAATACACCAAAAGCTTTTAGCTTTTTCATTTCTGAACTTAAAAAAATTGCTTTTGGTCTTTTGTTAAATTTGCACTTTGCAATAAACCCGTTTTGATCATCTTTATAATATTACTGTAAGACGAAACTTGCTGCTGTGTTTCGAGATAGATCAAATTTATACGCAGAGGTGCAGAAAGCTAAAAAAACAGTAAAATCGGTCAAGCCATTTTAGTCTTAAAGTATTTTTTTATATAACACTTGCTTTGGGTTCGAAAAACTTAGTCTACAAAGTTTTGAATAAAACAATTGAAGTAAATAGTAAAAAATTTTATTGTAAATAAAAAATATATCGTACTCGATTTAACGTAAAATGTATACATAATTCGTTTAGAATTTTTTCTAACGTATTTACACATTTTATTTACAGTTTACCATAGATTATAAACATTTGCTTGGACAAAAACGCTATTATTAGAGGATTTAAAAAGGCTCGAATCTAAATTAAATCGTATACAGAAAGGTTAAAATAATTAAATAGTCATTATTTTAAGCAAATATTAATACAGCGTTGGTAACTTTTCTATAATACTCTACTAGTTAACACACAAATATAGGACAATGTTAGCCCAGTGGGAACGGGCTGACCTGGGGGACCTAGTGAAGCGGGTTCAAGTCCGAGTCTCTCATTTATGACACTTTCATGTGGGAAACGTTTCCAATATGACTAAAATAATTGTTAGAAAAAACATCGTGAGGGAAACTAGTACGTATTCTAAAAACACGTAAAGTCCGTCAACCAGCAATTGGCGTGGTGGATTATGGCCTGATCTCCTTCGTATAGAAGAAAAGCCCGTGCCCATAAGTGCGACGTTAGAAAAAGGGCCGAATACGAATAACACAAATATACATATTATAACATAAAAAAAAACCTTATTAAAACTAAATGGAAATGAATATCTTGCAACGAATATTATAGCAAATGTACAGCATTGCTATAATTAAACATTAATCGAAAATAAGGTACATAATATAGCTTAAATAAAATACTGATTCAAATAGAAAGTAGCCTTACATTTTTTATAATAATAAATGATTAAAGAATTTTAATTAGAGAGCTGCAATTTGCTTTTCATAACGAATATAATGTTCATTACAAGCATTACGCATACATATCTAATACGTTAATTGATAGCGCTCTTCCTTATAAGTAGAGCTGAATGAGTGTTTTTTTCTTCCTGGTATTTTACAAAAAAAAACTCAAAGTATGTAGTAAAATGGTAAAATAAACAAAATGGTTACCGTATTTTTTTTCTATTACATAAAAGGTATTAGATATGTATACGTTTCATTGTTTCAAATATATTTTTAATACTATATTAACTTGTTTCTTAATAAAAACGTAAATATAAATAAATTAATTTGTACTCTAATACTGTTTACATTGTAATTAGTTAATACCGTTAGTAATCGTTATTTTAAATATTATTGAGAAAATATATCACAATGTTTTGACAGGTGTAATAAAAATATTTTTAATCTACTTATATTTTGTATCTGTAATTTTACTTAAGTTTAACTAAAATTAATTACATTTGGATATTCGAGAAACTTATTGCATGTAAATAAAATTGACTAGCATATTATGAAAATAATATAAAATGTTTATTAACATCCTTAATATAAGCATTTTGGATAAAAGTGAAAAATATAGATTATAAAATAAAAAGTGAAGCTAAAGTAGACTCAAGAAAATAAAGGAAGAGAATACTGTGAAACTTCACCGCGCGAATTTTATTTTTCGCGATCAGGAATAGTTTTTTTACGCACTGCGAATAAAATTTCGCGCGATTTCACTCAGTTCGATGCAGGTCCCGACTGAGACGAACGTTTAAAATGAATAACAGAAAAAAAATAATTTACCTGATACTGTTTACGAGTACTTTACGTTCAATTTGCATCAAATACAGATTAGTTTTCGCGCGAATTTTTTACCGCCAGTGCGGATACTTCTATAAGATTCTATGTATTACAGAATTACGGAAAACAAAACCACGCGGTGAAATATCGAAGTGCGGACAGGGCGTTATAGTCACTATTATTATTATTTACAAAAGTATTATTAAGTATTAATTATTATTAAATTAAGGTTTTTTCAAAGTTAAAAACATTTACACCAATGTATTTGACTCAAATAATATTTTAAGGTTTTATACAAGAGCTTCATTCATGTTTTCGGTCTCAATTCGCTCTCGACAAAAATAAATATGTATCAGTTAAAAATTATTTTATACTATATTTACACAGTTTTTGAGCGCATTAAGACCACATTTAGCTTGATTTTAATATTTAATATCCATGGTTAAAATTAAATAGTAAAACAAAAAATGAGATGATTATTTCTCACAGTAATGAAAATAATAATACAATAATACTTAAACTGAATCTGCAAATTGGTATTTACCGATGTCGCAGATTTTAAAACGTTTCTATCTACTCTTTAAAGATTAAGTTTAATCACACCGCAAAAGTAATTCATTAAAAACATTAACATTTTTTTTACTTACTATTATTTTAAATTTAGTTATTTTAATACCTAAATACTTTGTGAGTTTTGTTACAGTTTTTATATTACAAAGATAAACTCAATCTGTTTGAGCAAAAGTGAAATGTAACTATACATTTTACTTTCACGATTATAATTCTGTAGACTGTAACCTCTATTTACATGTTGTAAAACTTAACACTGCACACGATACAAAATTATGTACACATGATACACCCTTGTTTCCATTTTGAATTACACTAAATTCACTATATTTCCTAAGTCGGTGCTTCTTCGATTTGGTTATGTTTCGTACTTTTATCTTGAGTCCGGTTTAAGAGAAAATCCAAGTCGTCTGATATTTTGTTGAGCATCCGGTCCGTCTCAGGCGAATCGTACGCTCTATTCCATTCTCTATTCACTTGATCTATGTCTGATTTACACTTGTCGTTCATATCCATGGACGGGAGGGAGATACTCGATGAAAAGTCTTTTTTGGTCTTTTTTAAACAACTTTTTATAGGTGGGGATGTTAGTTTGGACACGTCTGGGGTAGACTGTACACATAAAGTGCAAGCTTCTTTGGATGTGTCTATTCTTTTATCGTAGGGTTCAAAGTCTACTGAGCAGGTGAGTAAAGGGGTTTCTATTGGTGGGGTCTTTAAGACCCCAAGTTCTAGACACACTCGGGCCATGTATTCGGGTTGAGCGATGTGCGATGTGAGTGGAGAGTGAGGGTTATGGGGAGTGTGGGGGATAAGGTCGCAGACCGCGTGTGTGGTGGTCACGTGGTGGCCGTCGTATCGTAATGGACTCACCAATGAATCTTTATATTCGACGCAGCGGACAATGTCTGCTCTACTGTCTGGCGTTGATTGCCTCCTGTAAGATTTTAATTCTGAAGTCAGTAATTAAACAATAATTTAAAATAAATTACTTAATCATTCCATATATTAAGTGACGTTTTCGCTACAAAAGTGAGAAACATAATATTTAGCAATTTTTCTAGGAGAGTTCTAGCATAATAACAAGCTCAAGAAATAGCCTTTTAAGAATCATTTTAATATTGAGGCATCATAGTATCTTCCAAGAACCAAATGTCCTATACATTTGGTTTTGGTTCAACTTTACCGGTGCATCCTCGCCGGGCTCCCGAGGCCGGGCGCGCGCCAGTAGGACGCGAGCGGGGACACTGGCGACGAGCTGGACTCTATGACGCCGGCGCCGCCACGGCTCTCCACCTCGCCGCCTTGCTTTATATACACTGTGAATAATTTTTGTACATTGACATCTGTTTTGAAACTGCAACTCGCATTCGCTTCCTTCGGGGTCGTCCCAAGATACGTTTTAACAGTTAGTGTACATTTCTCAGAAATTAGATATTTTTCCACAATAAAAAGCATTCTAATTTCTACATGTTGACTTGAATGACAAACTATCACCACCAAATCAAATTTCATCAAAATCTATCCAGTGGGTTACTTTAGATGCGGTCATTTAAATATAATAATGACCGAATTAAAGATACCAATACAGTTATTTACTAAATAGAAACGCTAATAGCAAATCGTATGAAGGATATATTCGGCCAACGGACGTGACAGGACAGCCCAAGCTGCCATACACTCGCTTGGGAATGTATGTGTTTATAGTGTATGGCAGCTTGGGCTGTCACGTCCTTTGGCCGACTACATGTTTCATAAGCTTTGGAAATGCCATTGACATAAGAAATGTAAACTTGGAGTAGTATTTTCCACTAACAGCTAAGTGAAGTGTCTCCTGCAGGAGATTCTTGCCAGTCCCGGTTCGTTGGCAAGGAGAGGAGACGTCTCGCGGATTGTAAGCATTGCTCGTCTCTGATCACGTAGCAAACAAACATTGTTATTCCCTGGAAATAATGACTATAATTTATAACATGAATCGGCAAAAGAGTGGACTTCACCATAAACATTTGTATTGTGTAGTGATTCTATATGTATGTACTGGAACATATATTAGATAATTTATGAGAAGACAATATTTCATTTTGTAGAAGTTAGTAACTTGTAAAACTTGAAAGTAAAAATTTCAGAAGCTCATTAAAAGAGTAATAAGCGTAATTAAACTGATACATAGTGTACGTGTCTCACATTGGCGAGCGCGGCGGCGGAGAGCGCGAGCACGTGCGGCAGCGTGCGCGGGCCCGGCTGCGCCCACCACACGCCCGCCGCCTGCGCCGCGCTGCACGTGCCCAGCACCGCCAGCGTGTGCCGCACCACGCGCGACCTGCCACACACCATGCGGGAATTATTATTGGAACGAAGTCTTATCGCTCGTTGCGATAGGGGGCTAGATGGAAAAAATTAAGACCAAAAGTTGTACGACACTTCTTGCTTTAGTTGTAAGCCGTGCGGCGTGCGCGTGTATCTCTGTCTATCTCTCTCTCTCTCTCTGATAGAAAGCAAGCCAGTTATTAGGCTCTTACTTATTTAAACGAAACAACGTGCGTTTTAATTTTGACGTTCAAAAAGCAAAAACAAAAGTGATTGAAAAATATATTTAGTTTCGTGCACAATACGTTGTGCACTTTTTGTAAGGACACTTAAGACGCTAATAGCGTACGTTTTTAGGTAACAATGGCACAAACGCACCTGTCTCGTAGGTAAGTCCGCCGCTCCGCGGGCACCTTGTGCGTGATGGTGCGCAGGCGCAGCGCGGCGCACAGCGCGAGCGCCAGGCACAGCAGCGCCAGCGCGGCGCAGCTCACGGCGCACACCGCCTGCGCCGCCGCGCCCAGCTGCAGCGGCGCGCCACCCCACAGCCGCGCGGTCAGCCACGCCAGTGTGCACACGCCTGGAGAGTTCAATTATTGTTATTATTTAAATGATATTTTTTTATCCACGGCTTCACGAGTATTTAAAACTTTAGACTAATCAAAAATTTACTGAAAATTACATCAAAATCGTTCCACCCGTTTTAGAGTCCATTGGGAACATACACACGTCGAGTTTTATTCGACTTACGAACTTTATACTAGTATCTATTCTATAGTATTATTTGATCTATGATACTAGTAACAGACATACCGGCAAGTAGCGCTACTGAGGGCAGCCGCTGGTGGCCGGCCAGCTCGGCCTGCAGCAGCAGCGGCTGCGCGCACAGCGCGGCGCAGCCCGCGCACCAGCACGCCGCGCACACCCAGCCCAGCGCGCCCGGGCACGCCTCCTCCTTGCCATACACAAAAGTGAGAACTTTTTTGAACAGCCTTAAATATATTTGCGATAAAATTAAAAAGAAAAAATGGTTATAATAAGATTTGTATAGCAAATTTGCATCTACTATACATACAATCTTCTATGCAATTATTTCATAAGTCAACGTTAATTCCAGATAATGTGTGATGATGATGATGATGATGAAGATGATCAGAATGCTTTAGCCAGTAGCGTAACAAATATGGTGCAAATTCTATAATAGGAATTACGATTTTTTTACGCAAAATGAAAGTTAATTACTTAGAATCTAAATTCTCCATTAATTAATGACATAGATCAAAAGAAAAAATGTTTAATTATACTTAATATCACATCTATCTACCCCGGCCTATATTTATAGACGGCCGGTATACCTACGGCCCTATATAACAAATGGTTGTAACTCAATACATACCTGTCTAGTATCACATTCTAATAAGGTAAGTACCGCAGCGGAGTGGGTACCAGCGGTGGCTGCTTTGAGAAGCACTGGGAGACGTGTCACACCCCCTGGCACCAGGCTCAGGAGCTGAAGCGCGGCAGCAGCCAAGCACATCGCACCACCCACACCCACTGTAATCTTGACTACTCCACGCAAATCCTTCTCTGCGTCTGTCTGAAAGGGGTAAATAGTTATTGTTGAGTTTCGATTTCTAGTTTTTCAGATAGACGGTAAATTTATTTAGCGTTAGTTGTACTATAATTTTTCACATTATCACATTAATTATAATAAAATAGGAAATTTCGGCATTGATTGTCTTGCTTTCTGAGTCAGGGATCAAGTATATATTAATATAAAGTAAAATATTTTATTTATTATTAACAATAGGTTTTAGGAACAAAATACAATACTAAGTGGAATCACAGTAATTTTGATTTCGACATAATTTGCATAGACATTTTCCCTATTTATAATGACCGAGATTTCCGTGGGAAATTAATTTGTTGATATTATCTTATCAAAGTACATTTGAAGCAACGCAGGGCCATATTTTCATATTAAATCCAAATATAAACAATATTTATATAAGGAAAAATATTACTAAAACCACTCACAAGTGTAGACCGGGCAATAGTGAACAGCGCGTATGTGCCAAGTCCTCTGCAGCGACACGCGACGTGTGTCGGCTCTGGGATCCGCACTTCACATGCTTTCGTTATCCATGTCCTGGGTTCAGAGGGCGTTCGCAATCCACAGGCCAGCTTCGAGGCTTGAAGAGTAAAAATATATTAGACATACAGTTTTCTAATATCCTGAATTTAATTAAAAACTGAAATCTAATTAAGGCCAACGATTCGATTAAACACAGGACGATCGGAGGGAGATTGGACTGGGTGGCAATTGTTTACATTTTGTCATCACTTAAATGTAAAAGAATTATTATTGAATCTCGAGATTTGAAATTTTTAATTTAATTATATTAATTATGAAAAAAAAAATTCTTTATAAAATACAAGGGGTAATGTGTCTGTGTCAAACGAATACAGGTTTAAACAATATAAAAAGAACGAAACGAAAATCGTTTTTTGCATTAATAAATATTGTATACATGCTCTTCCAAATCCATTGCTTTTCCATTCCAAAAGTTTTAAATAAAACGGGTTTTTCGGATATTATCCCGGAATTACTATGATTTTTGGTTACCGGCTTTCGTAACGCCAGGAATCAAAAAGCAAAATAAATCAGCGGAAAAATACGAAAACAGAGTTTTATTTAAAACGTGAAATAATCACATAAATCTAAGAAAACAACATTACAAAAGTTTTGGAAGGGCGTCTCAGTATTATATTAACAGAGAATATAACTGGTATACATACATACCTATAGCAGAATAATTACGAGAATGTACAAAAAGCAGCGTGACGGTGTGCGCGTCGCTGCGGCTCGCTGATATTTGCACTTGGGCAGACGCCAGCTGATACTCCATTTCGCGCCCGTTCCTAGAATTTGTCGTGCTGTACGTCGAGGGTAGGAGGGAAAGGAAATAAAAATTAAGCGAAAATAAAAAAAAAGTTCAAATGAAAAAACAAAAGCAAAAAAATTATGCGTTAATTAAAAACAATGAAAAATATAACAGTGAAGAAGAAGATGAAAAAAAGAATACTCAGACACATTGAGTTATAGTAATAATAACTCAATGCTCAGACATTTTTAAAACATTATGAAAATAATATTCTACTAGGAAAGAATTTATTACTTGAAATTTGTACAAGTAAGAAAAATATGTCAATCATGAAAAAACAATCAACTAGTAGTACCTTTTTTATGAACTTGCTCAAGTAATTATGTAACGAAACTTACTTAAATTCTATAGATCTTCTCAACGAGGGTAATCGCGCCGCTAAATCATGATACTGTACAGCGACTACTGAAGCGTTCCCACTTTTGGCAACAAGTTCCACTCCAGCTGAAGTGAGAAGCCATTCGTCTGCACTTGGGTATGGCGCAAATGTGAAATGGGCAGCGCTGTCTTCTCTTACTTGCTTGGTCTTCACTGTAAACTCTTGGTACTGGTGGTCGAGATTGTCCTTCATAGCAGCCGTGTCTACCACCGCATTTTGGAGATTGTATATTTTCTGAATAAAATTCAATAATAAAAATGAAAGTCTATAAGAACTTAACAGTAAATAATATAAACTATAACTATTTTTACGGCATTTGTCCTTATAATAGTACAAACTGATTCACAAATGCGAAAGCGCTAGTAAAAATAAAATCATAAAAACTTAACGACTCCTTTCCGTCCTTCGAATTTGCTAGTTTAGTCGTATTTGTAAAGATACGACGTCCGTATACAGTTTGAATCATTGCCAGTAAAACGCCATTATATACAAGTCCATGTAAAGTTTACTTTTATTGAAATAACAATGTATTAATGTAGACCCACATTATTGTTTTTTATTAGTATTTTTGTAGAGTGAAGCCTCCTTATTTTAACCTTTTCTCTTAACCAGAAGTAGAAATCGGGATATTATGATCCCTTATGACCAAACATGCCTATGATTACAGTGTGATGTTTCAGCCAGATTTGCATAGACCCTCTGCCAACATAAGATTAATTTCTGCAATCTCATCAATTTGAAGTGATTTTGATACCTACCACCATAACTTTAGTTAATGTTATATTATGCTAGTATTATGACTAATGACATAAATACCCTTTGTCGTTTACAGTAGCCTCGTAAAATAAATGTAAAATCGATACTAAAAATTTCGACTGAAATAGTATGTAAGTACATCTCTGTCAGATGCAAACAATATCAGACCAAATACCATATAAAAAGGGAAAGACGAAACATTTCATTCACTTTATCCTCTCTTTTTCTTATTATATTATGGATTTGTTTTTAGTTTTAGTGTTAGCAAAAAAAAAAAACAATTTTTTATAGATAGGTATAGCTCGATTCTGATAATATATGTATATTTTTTCTCAAATCCTGAATAACGATTATACTAGAACTTACACAACAGGGCGTACATTAGTTTAGTACGCCACGACAATAAACAAAACAACCGAAACATAACCCAACTCTTAACCAGTAACTTAATTTATCAAAGGTACACTTAAGCGTGCATGTAGATTGTAGATCGTTGATGTGTTGTCACATGCGGTATGAGAGCATTCTCAGAGGGAATATTAAGCTGCCGGTTATCTGCAAACATTTGTACATCGACACGGGATCTGTATAACGTATCCTAATGAAGCCCTTATTAGATTTGGGGTGCTAATATAATATATTCCATATGTTTATTTATGTAAAGATTTTTCGGTCGTTTAACTTTGTCACCTTCGCTTTGATTTAATTTACTGCACAAAACTTAAATGTAGTAGAATGTTTCAGAAACTATTGATTTCATTAAGACAGCGAGCAAGTGAGTGTGCGTGCGTGCGTGCGTCCGTGCATGCGTGCGTGCGTGCGTGTGTGTGGTTTTGTATGCGAGTGTATTTTTTGTACTTATAACTTATAACTATCGTATTGTAACTTCCCAAGTTATAACGTCACAAAGGTTCAATACAAGTTTCAGCGAATCTGCGAGTAAAATTCTAAAAAACCAACATAAAATCATTTCTAGTAGTAGAAGAGCTCAGTGGTAACGCGCTCTCTCAGGTAACCGAGTGTAGCGGGTTTAAATCCGGGTCCCACGGCCACACCTCTCATAGTTTATGTGCAAATCATTTGAAGGGTACAGGGGCAAAACAAGGAATGTCACATAAAATTAAAAAAAGTTGAAAAGTATGGGAACATTAAGATTTTGCCACGTATTATAGATTGCAATGTTAATTTAAAAAATAATAATTTTGTGACATTCCTTGTTTTGCCCCTGTACCCTTCATTTGTAATAGATAATCACTTGTCTTATGGCGACGGAAAACATCGTGAGGAAACCTGCATGTCAGAGAGAACTTAGCAAGTTTTCGAAAGTCTGCCAACCCGCACTAGGCCAGCGTGGTGGGCTAAGCTTGACCCCCCTCGTAGTATAGCACACTCTGTTGTATTTATAAAGATACAAATATAAGTCAAAAATATTTTAATTTACAATATCATTGAAATGGAAGGTCGACCTGTAATTAACGTAAAAACGTATCCCTGTTAGGGGCGTTCTAATTAATATATTGGTAGCTTAAAGTAGGGTGCAAGGTTCTTTTTAAAGTTATTATGTCATTTTGTACCGGATAGTGGAGTAATTATACGGTGGATTTGCCTTTGATATCTAGATTATACACGTATTGGCTTGTTGTTAATGAAGATAACAATGAGCTACTCAGTTTACTTTTGCTGATGTTGATTGATTATTATTATTATTTGTGTTTGTCTTTGTGTGCGTAACTATAATATATAATAACAAATATTATTCGAGGACTCTGTTTATAGAAATAACTCTTAAATTGCTTAGCGCAAGGTTATTTGTAATAGAAATAAATAAATACCTTTTAGTACTTACCTAACGTATAATATACTATTACCAAAGCCTATGAAACATATAGTTGGCCAACTGACGTGACAACCAGCCCAAGCTGCCATACACTCGCTTGGGACATTATTGTATGGCAGCTTGGGCTCCGCCGTCCGTTGGCCGACTGTAATATATAGATTTTCATCCCCACGTCAAGTCAATATTGGTATTACATACTTTATTTTAGAGTTTGCTCTTTAATCATACATGCATAAAATTTATATTGTATGCATTTACCAATTTTATCAAAGAGCTCATTCTAATACATACAAAAATAACTATCCCTTATTATCCAAATTTCTCTTTATCGTGACTTAACATCATTACTATAATCTATTGCTGATATAATAAAAAAACATACTAACGAATGTAGTACGTAAAAGAGCCTAGAAACGAAAGATTAGATTGGCTTAGAACTCATCAAAATTTCAAATATGTAAAAAATCTTCAAATCAGCGAATCCATAACAATATAGCAAGTAAAAAATAACATCGATGTTATGAAATATATAATTTTTAAATGTACTGGTTTTAAATCGGAAAGTAATTTAATCAAAAGTTAATCGATGTAAGAGGGCGCTAACAACATTAGCCCTAATCCGTTAACACTTTAATTGATGTAATTTGTGAGAGCTAATAAACGTAACAACGCTTTCAGTTAATCAAAACATTATTAATCATAGCAAATGACTCAAAGAGTGCTTAGGACTTGTATTTGCATTGTTGAAGAGGTTTAAAGCAATCTGTATTTCGAGATTGACCTACTGGTAAAATCTACCAAATTAGAATTTCGATCTTCACTATTTATTTTTATGGGTCAGGCTATTAAGAAATTAGCTAATCTTTTTTACCGCATTTTATATTTGATTGCAATAAACGTTTTCTGTGAGCAACAGCAAAAATTTCGTACAGTGCTGCGATTTTCTGATAAGACAATATTATCGGATGAAAGGATTTGGATGAAATATACAAAAACTTACCTATTGTTAAAGGGGCTTTCTTTATTTAAAATGATTTGAAAGTATCCCGTCATGTGATAATAGATTACACTACTTAGTATTTAATTAAATCACGCTATCGTTTGGTTCTCTTAAATTGCATATAAGGAATTCATACATTTGTTAATTCAAAATTAAATTGTCCGTCTGGAAGCTTATGGTTTTATTGTGAACTAGCGGCAGAAGTGAGTCATCGAGAAATAGAAGGTGTGTAAATTTATAGACTCATCAAACAAAGCGAAGATAAATCACTAATATAATATAATGAAAAAATATTTTTAAACTAACCTCTTCATCTAAAAACGCGTCAGGATGCTTCAGTAAAGTATCATATATGATAAGAAGATGTGGCACGCTTTCTTGCTTGTCTTGGAATTTGCCGGCCGCAGAACGCAGATAATTCAGCATTTCCCTAGAATGTTTCAATGGGAGAGTTCCTTCTCCTGGATGAGCTGGTAGAAACCGCAGAACTGCTCCATATTGATGGGCAACATGAGAAACGTTGTCCCAGGAATAACCGTAGGATATGCGTGTAAACTGGAAATTGCATTGTTACGTTTTATTCAACATATTGAAATAAAGTATTATTTCAATATATTAAGTAAACATTTGGTGAATATGAGCATATTTAGTTAGGTTCGAGAAATCACCAATGTGATGTTATTTTTCCATTAATTTTTCCACATTTTTCAGTTTATAATATTATATTATTAGAACCAAGATATATAAACACAACATCTCTTTAAAATAAAGAATAATTAATACCTGTTCATTAATATCTTTTAAAGAGTCCGCAACACATCCAGAAAAGTCCGGCGACGTCCATTTGACTCCATGCTGAGTTGTCTTCGGTTCACAGAATCTAGATCAAAAATGACTTGCTCGAATTCTTATGTTTCCGCAAATTATTTAATCTTATCAAAGTTATTGAATTGCTGACCAAGTTATCCAACAAATAATTCAGTTCAGACTTTCGTAGTAAAGTTTATTAGCAGTTTAAAAGCAATTTAAAGACTTAAACGGGGTCACTAATGGCGGATAGAACTCATTAAGTCATTTGGTTTCAAGAATTATTATAGAGTGAATTTAACAGTTTTATATCTTTCAAGTATCTGTGTGTTTTTGATATTATATGTATATTGAAGAGTTATGCAATAAGTTAGTGATTAAAATAATTGAGTTTCACTATTCAAGACCTGTTTTATAGTTTATAACACTTTAATAAACTGGTTTTAGAATTACCTGGTAGATTCCCCGCTATGACCTGGTGGACAGGTGGCGGATGCATGAGCTCCGGGAGCAGTTTTAGGCCATCTCAGACCATGGGAGGCCTCAGATTCGCAAGCCTCGTCCTTCGCTCCAAGTGCCCACATTGTTACTCCCTTAGCATTGGTGCCAGCCACTGAAGATACTTGACATCGAAATTCGCCGGATTTCTAAAATATTTAGTTTGTTTATTTAGGTAATATTATTACATAATCTAGATGTTAAAAAAAATGAAATCTATTACAAGTCCTGAGCGGAGCGAGAGAGATTCGTAAGTTTGGTATCTTTATATACTCGTATTAATGTTATTTTTCATTCGAATTTTTTGCTAGATAAAATGAAACCTAACAAGAGAAAAATTTTTTTTGTATTGTTGTATTACTATTTTATGTAATATTATTTTTAAAAAAAAAATTAAACCGACTTCAAAAAATCTGCACTAAAAAGAGAAAAATAAAAAGTAGAAAATATTACTTTAAAGAACTATGTTAATTTTGGAGTAGGTGCCAGCCAGGTATTTTGATTATGTTTACAAATTGATAGATTAATCGAATAAGTATACAGTTATTATTCTTTGGCTGGCACCGACTCCAAAATTAACATAGTTCTTTAAAGTAATATTTTCTACTTTTTATTTTTCTCTTTTTAGTGCAGATTTTTTGAAGTCGGTTTAATTTTTTTTTTAAAAATAACTTATTTTTACATTTTTAGTGTGCCTTTTATTTAGCTGATTTAATTATAGTGACTTACTATATGTCACTAATTTAAAATCTGTTTAAGCTTTATATTAAACAACGAGCATACCCATTAACGACGAAAATAGTAATTATCGGGTCTGCCGAAAGGGGGGGGGGGGGGGGGGGGTGTTGGTGTCCAAAGAGTACTCGATCTACAACTACTGTAGCTGTAACTAAACTACGAGCTCATCTTTATGTTTACATTCCCCATACGAAATAGTTTAAATAAACCACGTCCATTATTCCACCTAACTCCTAGAGGTTAATGAGATTTACCTTCTATTATCATATTAACGTAATAGCCTGGAAGAACACAACTATCAATCTATATGTATGTATAATTTTAAAGGAATTTCCTTTCAACTCCTAGCCGTTGAGGAGTTGTACCTTCCATCATCAGCTTATCCACATGAGATGCTAATTATCAAATGCAAATCCTTAAAAAACTTTAGAAAATATATGAAAAATGTACTAAGTGCCTATAAAATTTAAGAGGTGCCATCGATTTCCCTAGGATCCCATTATCAGATCCTAACTTGGTGACAATGGGAATATCTTGGAAGTATACCCTACCAAACAAAAAATAAATTTTTGAAATCGGCCCACAATTGACGCATAAATCGGTGAACACAGATAAAAAATAACATTTGAAGAATTCTACCTTCCATCATCAACTCATCACATGAGATGACGATTTTCAGACGCAAATGCTTGAACAGCTTAAGAAAATATATAAAAAACATAATAGGTGCCTATAAATTTTGAAAGTTGCCCCGGATTTCCCTGAGATCCCATCATCAGATCCTGATTTTGTGATAATGGGACCCCCTCAGAACTATACCCTACCGAACAAAAGAAAAATTTTTGAAATCGGCCCACAGTTGACGGAGAAATCGGTTAACATACATAAAAAAAAAAAAAAATACATACATCGAAACATATAACCTCCTCCTTTTTGGAAGTCGGTTAATTAAAAATGCTTGATATTTTCATTTAAAGTTATAAGTAGTATTCGGAATCAATATACCGCGATATTTAATTTTGTGGCAAGGCTTAGTGGAACAAGTTAATGAATAACGAAAATTTTAGAAATAAAATAAAATTTAATATGACCAAATATTTTGATTAAATTTGGTTATTTCAACATAATTCCTCATTCCAGATTTCTGATCCCAGGGAAATCTTAGGAATAGAATCTTATTTATGTGAAAGGTAGTAGACCTAGGTCTGGTTGTCATTAAATATCTATAAATAGACAAAATTGTCAACAAAAGTTAGTTAAAATAATAAAATACAAGATACCATTTAAAATACGCCCTCGTTCTTCTCGCAACTAAAAACAATGATTTACAAGAAACAATACCCTTCGTATACGTAGTTCACTACAGGCGGGTAATTAGCGGTGTCGAACAATAGAGCGCGATTCGTTAAAACATTAACTTAGTTAGGTCTTATGCTTAATTATCTAGATGTCTAGGATTTTCATCATAAAACTAGTAAGGCTTTGATTATAATCTTGAAGCACGAAACTTGAATAATAAACTGAAAAGAACAATAAAAGAAACGGCTTTACGATTCAATGGCGTATGCAAATAGCTCTCTCGCCACCATTTTATGCGAACATGACTTATAAGTACAATGATGTTAATAACACAATTATTCTGTGTAAAGGTAGGCCAATGGTTTTTTTAGTTTTATTAAGTCGTTCTTTAGTATGGAGATTCTCGACATAATGGTTCATTAAGTGACTCTGAGTTCGGCGGTATGTGTTAAATTCGAAATACAAACCTGAATATTATAAAGTTTTAGCACGCTTCCAGCAGGATATAAGTCTTCCCAAACTTCTCTTCCCGGCGCCAGTGGTAAGAGAGACCGTTCTCTGGCCCAGCTAAAACCCAACGCGCCATGCACTCGACCGGCATCCGCCAAGCAAGTTATACTCACGTTATCGCCCTGAGAAATTGTAAAATCTTGTATAATCCATACATGCATATTGCACAATGCAAAGGTGAAGAGACGAAAATTGTCCAAAAAAATCTTACCATTGTAATTCTAGGTAATACATTTTTTTGCATTTTAGAACTAAGTGAAGGCTTGACGATGACATAAAACGATAGAACTTTTTAATTCTATTAATTATGTATTTTAATTACAATTAGGTAAAACTTAAAAAGAAAGGAATAGGTTTTCATTGATTCCGTAGAACGTTAAGAACTAAAAGTGTAAATAAATCCGCGAAAATAACCGAAAAATTATTCTTGTGAGTTAATACGAAGTTACAAGTCAGGGGTGAATTTTTAAGAGGTACGTTGACAAAATGTCGTCAAACCAAAGAGGCTAATTTATCCAAGTGTATGATCCAAATCTAAGAAACGTTTATCAAACATTACGCTCAAATAGTATTACGTTTTACAAAATTTGCGCTTGTTTAATTGAAGTTAAAATTTAAGTAACTATGTAGCTTTAATGCATTAAAAAGCATTCGTGCTTCTTGAAAAATAACTGTAATTATCTCGAAGAGCTCTGTCGGATTATATTCCACATTTCGTGCTACAATAAGAGAATTACATTACGTAAGATCAAGATTCACAAAGCTACAGTACAGTAGTGCACAAGACATTGTTATTTATTGCATAATGATAATTAGAAATGGCTTTTAAATTAAAAAAAAATCGTAGAGTTTAACATTTTATTTATTATATTTATTGACATTAATTTTACACAAATTTCATTTATTATTATAATAATCATATTCATTTTATGTTTAGGAGAAATGTTTACATTTTCGTAGTATAAATGTTACGAAATTCAATTTTAGGATAAACTAGTTGTCGGTTTGTCGGGGTCTACCTACTACTTCTATACAAGTGCAAAAAGGAAGATATTAAGATTTATATATTAGGAAGGGTAGATATTAAGATTTATATATTATTAAGATTTTTTAATATCAACATTTATGTTCGTAATCAGATAGTTCGTATATAATTTCAGTTGTTCGTAAAGTATGACTTGGAATAAAAGACTACTCGTATAAGATACTCGTGTATTGACTGACAATGAATAACGAATAATAAAAATGAATATTAAAAAACGAATGAAAACGTTACAAATTTTGAGGTTTTTATACAGAAAAATGAATATTGAAGCTAGGCGCGGTTCCCCCGCCCGTCTTCCTCTCATTGGCCGATGAGCGGCAACTTCATGGTATTAGAAGCGCCACTGCTCAATAGATGTCGCTCGAACATGGCCCCCGCCTTGGAAGTACTGACTTCCAACAAAAAACAGGGACTCAGCATGATGTAGCCTCTTTGGTTGTGCCTTCGTCTACCGGCTGCAGCGGCAGCGGGCAGATTTTTGAGAAAGCTCGTTGAACGATGCCCGTTGATGTGCGGATATCTGCAACACGAGCCACACCATCCTTGCCTGGAAAGGTGCGCAAAATTCTCCCCAATCTCCACTTCAGAGGCGGGAGATTATCCTCCTTGATAAGCACCAGGGTGTCAATAGAGATGTCCTCTGCCTTGTGCTTCCACTGGGTTCTAAGCTGGAGCTCCGACACAAATTCTTTTGCCCATCGCTTCCAGAAGTGTTCCCGCATTTGCTCCACCCTTTCGTAGCGGTTGAGATAGCTGGTGTTCCGAGCAGTGAGATTGCTGGCAGGCGCGATCAGCGGTCGTCCAATTAGGAAATGAGCTGGGGTGAGAGGAGAGAAATCATTAGGATCAGAGGACATAGGAGTTAGGGGACGGGAATTCAGGACAGCCTCGATTTGTGTTAATACAGTACTAAGTTCCTCGTATGTTAAATTCGCGTTACCGATTACACGTTTTAAATGAAACTTACATGATTTTATCCCTGCCTCCCATAAACCACCAAAATGAGGAGCGTAAGGTGGGATAAACCTGAAGCTTATGCCAATATCAGCTGCAAAATCAAATATTTTATTAACGTTTTTATTAAGTTCATGTAAAAACTCCTTTTCAGCACCAACGAAATTTTTTCCGTTGTCAGAGAATATCTCCGCCGGTTTACCACGACGAGAAATAAAACGTTTAAGTGCTAGAATATAATCTTGTGTGGAGAGGCCACTGACTAATTCTAAATGTATAGCTCGAGTAATAAAACATACAAATAAACAAATATAACCTTTAACAATCCTTGCTCCTCTCCCTTTACGATTTAACACATGAACTGGTCCAGCGTAGTCCACGCCGCAACGTATAAAAGGAAACCCGACTTCTAAACGTTCAGAGGGCAGATTGCCCATGATGGGATTCAAAGTCTTCCCTTTCATTCGCGTACACGTAACACAGTTGTGAACTGACTTTCTAGCTAAGTTCCTAGCACCAAGTGTCCACCACCTTTCCCGTAAAGAAGACAGTAGCAGCTGAGGGCCACCATGTAATAAACGTTTATGTTCACTTTCAAATAACAACACTGTGAGTCGATGTTTACTACACAGTAAAATCGGATGTTTCTTATCGAAACTAAAACTAGTCGAATTAGAAAGCCTACCACCAACACGTATTAATTTATTATTGTCCATAAATACATTTAAACTCGCGATTTTATTAAATTGCTTTTTGTCTATAACTTGTTTTAGCGGCAGATCATTAAATAAACAGCGATACACGTCCGGAAACGATTGCAACTGAGCTATACGCGCTAACGCTAACTCCGATGTTTTTAATTCCTGCACAGACAAATGTAAACAACCGTTATGCGGCTCACTACTACTACGACGTCTACGCGTGTTATTAATGAAACGCAATACATACGCACCGACGCGCTTCAACTTATTATAGGAGGAGAATCTATTGAAATCTATAAAACTATTATTACAAGGCTCTGTACATGTTAATACAATAGGTTTCGATCGTAATTCCGGTAAATTATCGCAAGCTTGTAATAAATTTTCAGGTTTAAACTTAAAATTATGTTCTCGTAAGCAACTAGGTCCGTGCCACCAAAGGTTTGACCTTGTGAGCAGTTCGAAGTTAAGACCCCTAGACACTAGATCAGCTGGGTTATCTTTACTCTGGATATGTAGCCATCGCGAGTCACCGGTTAATTCATTTAATTCTGTAACTCTGTTTTGTACAAATGTTTTTAACAAGTGCGGAGACATCCGTATCCAACCCATCACTACAGTGGAATCTGTCCAAAAATAAACGTTATCGAATTTCAAGCGCAATGAATCAATTATCTTCTTATAAAGTTTCGCACCTAATAATGCCCCACATAATTCCAATCGTGGGATGCTAATCGTTTTTAACGGAGCGACCTTACTTTTAGCACATAACAAATTTACCTCCACGTCAGAGTCGCAATCATCGTACGTACATACATATGCACAGGCACCGTAAGCATCCTCAGACGCATCCGTAAATATGTGAAGTTCGGTGTGTTGAGTGTGCATGCTCCTTACGAATCGAGGAATGCGTAACTCACTCAAACTGTGCAATGTTTTGATATAACGATTCCAAGCTACTGTGACGTCATCAGGTACCGCGTCATCCCATCCGATTTTATTTAACCAAAGACGTTGCAACAAAATTTTTGAAATAATGACCGCGGGTGCTAAAAGTCCTAATGGATCGTATATTTGTGAAATTATAGACAGCATTACACGTTTAGTTACTGAAATAGAATTAATTAACTCATTTTTAAAATTGAAATATAGTTCGTCGCTGTTCACCTTGCCGATCCTTATTTTAATACTCCGTCTAAAATCGATATTTTGATAGGCTATTTACTTAGGATACTTTGATGCGATTATTCGCATACCACAAAACGAACATGGCGGGGGCCATGTTCGTTTTGTGGTATGCGAATAAGGTCCATATTAATATTTTGTGTCGGCATATTCGAGGTAATAAACGGTAAAACCAAACATTTGATACTCGTATAATAATCGCATGTTTTTGAACGTATATTTAAATCGCATATATTACTCGACTGAACAACCGATTGACCTATACCCGATATTTGTAAAGTGGACTGTATTAAATTAACGTTTAATCGTTTACATAATTGTTCTGTAACGAAACAATGTTGACTTCCATTATCTAAAAGCGCTCGCGCAGTATGAAATATGTTCCTACTGTCGGCTACTTCTATTAAGGCAGTGGAAAGCAAAACGGAATGAGACAGCATGCGCGACTCGTCAGCTGTGCTATCAATATTTATATCAGTGTGTGTAGAATGCAGCGCGGTCGATGTAGTGGCCGTACTATCTCGATCAGCTGATTCCTTATTCGTACTATAAGTAGGAGATAATAAAACGTTATTAATACCTCCTAAATGCAATAACGTGTTGTGTTTAGTCTGACAATGCTTACAGGGCCCGAATAAACAATTTTCTATCGCATGACCCGAACGTAGACAATTGCGACAAACTTTATTATCATCTACTAATTTTATTCTATCTTTAACTGTTAAGTTTAGAAAAATAGGACAAGTGTACAGAGCATGATTACTACTACATGCGACGCAGTTATAAGAACGTTTACTACTACCCGACTTATTCAAAGAGTCTTTACGCGTCGAAACAAAACTATGTAATTTTGTTTGCGATGTCGGTTTTTTTATGTCACTATGAGCTCGACTATCGTGCGATTTTTGCGAGTTACCGCCTGTATGATTAGCAATTATCATTTCTAATGTATCAGCTCGATTGCGTAGGAATGTTAACAAATCTTCTAACTTTAATTTAGGACTAGAATTCCTTTGTGTAGCGTACGTAATAGATCCTTTGTAATTTTCCCACTCTTTTTCAGTACAAACGTCTAGTTTAGATGCTATTAAATAAATTATTAAAGTATCCCAATGATCTGTGGGTTCGTTTAACGTTTTAAGAGCGCGTAAGTTACGTAAAACAGTATCTATTAACGTTCTGATTTGTTTAGGCGATTCTTTATTCATACTAGGTACAGTAAACAACGCTTTGATATGATTATGCACTAAAAGCCGTTCATTATTAAATCTGTTCTCAAGTAAAGCCCAAGCGTGCGAATAGTTGAGAGCTGTAAATTCTAAGGCGCTTATTACTTGATATGCACTACCAGAAAGTGATGATCGCAAATAGTGAAACTTTTGAATCGCATCGAGATCTGAACGCATATGTATCATACTAACATATGAATTTTTAAATTCTAACCATTGATCATAAGAACCGTTAAAGGAGGGTAGCTTTATTTGAGGTAATTTTATACTAGAAGTTAGCGAGCTATTACAGTTAGAACCGTCATTCATATTTGATTCAATTAAAGACTGTGCTGATGCCATACAAGAAAAATAGGTGTCTTCAAAATTTTCTCTGTACTCTGTATGCTCTTTTATATCATCAGACAATAACTCGATTTTACATTGAACTTTGTTAAATGCCTCATAACTTTCTTGGGCACTTTGCATTCTTAACTTTAATTCTGCTTTTTTCATAGAATCAATAGCAATTTGTTCAACATTTAAATTACACAAATATTTTTTGAATGAAGTTAACCGCAGTTTTATACTACCCCGCGAACGTTTTAAATCAACTAACGAATCCTGCTCTGAATCTGATTTGCATGGAGATTTCGGCAATTTCAAGCTATCACCCTTACTACTCATCGTGATGGTTTAAAGAAAGAAAAGATACTCACAATTTTAAATGAATTGACTGCAAACGAAGACGCTGAACGAAGTTACGCTTAATTTTGAGAGGGTGAGGATGAATGGATGAATAGAGGAATGAAATGATGGATGGATGAACGCCTGGAGATCTGGAGATGATGAGAATTGATGGATGGATGATGTCCACTCTGCTCCAATTCTGCTCAAATCTTGATCCGTCTCGAAGTACCAAAATGTTCGTAATCAGATAGTTCGTATATAATTTCAGTTGTTCGTAAAGTATGACTTGGAATAAAAGACTACTCGTATAAGATACTCGTGTATTGACTGACAATGAATAACGAATAATAAAAATGAATATTAAAAAACGAATGAAAACGTTACAAATTTTGAGGTTTTTATACAGAAAAATGAATATTGAAGCTAGGCGCGGTTCCCCCGCCCGTCTTCCTCTCATTGGCCGATGAGCGGCAACTTCATGGTATTAGAAGCGCCACTGCTCAATAGATGTCGCTCGAACAATTTATAATGTTTATATTTAATTTTATTCATTTAACCTAATCATTAATTTAAAACTCTTTTAAGTATGTTTTATTAGTTTAGTTTGTATAAACGGACAAAATATTGAACATGCTGTGTTTGCTTTCAAAGGGTTATGCATCATTGTATTTTTTTAAAGCTTTAATTTAAAATACGTATTTAATGTATATATTTAATGTATTATATTATATCGTATTTAATAAAATACGATATAATATAACAATATATATTATCAAGTTTCATCAAGTTTATCCTTTAACCCTAAAATATACTGGGGACAACTACTAGTCTCTTCTAAACTAGTTTGACCTTATATAGCTTAGGAGTTAGGATGTACTTTAGTCTAGCGAAGTCTGTTCGTTATGAAACATTTACTTATAAAAAACACTGAAAAAACTAAACAGGACTAGGCAAAGCATGTCGACAATTGGGTATGGGCTGTAGCATATTATAACTAGCAACTCCCGCGGATCCGCCCGCCTTTAATCACAATTAATAAGTTATTTTTAAAAAAAAAATTAAACCGACTTCAAAAAATCTGCACTAAAAAGAGAAAAATAAAAAGTAGAAAATATTACTTTAAAGAACTATGTTAATTTTGGAGTAGGTGCCAGCCAGGTATTTTGATTATGTTTACAAATTGATAGATTAATCGAATAAGTATACAGTTATTATTCTTTGGCTGGCACCGACTCCAAAATTAACATAGTTCTTTAAAGTAATATTTTCTACTTTTTATTTTTCTCTTTTTAGTGCAGATTTTTTGAAGTCGGTTTAATTTTTTTTTTAAAAATAACTTATTTTTACATTTTTAGTGTGCCTTTTATTTAGCTGATTTAATTATAGTGACTTACTATATGTCACTAATTTAAAATCTGTTTAAGCTTTATATTAAACAACGAGCATACCCATTAACGACGAAAATAGTAATTATCGGGTCTGCCGAAAGGGGGGGGGGGGTGTTGGTGTCCAAAGAGTACTCGATCTACAACTACTGTAGCTGTAACTAAACTACGAGCTCATCTTTATGTTTACATTCCCCATACGAAATAGTTTAAATAAACCACGTCCATTATTCCACCTAACTCCTAGAGGTTAATGAGATTTACCTTCTATTATCATATTAACGTAATAGCCTGGAAGAACACAACTATCAATCTATATGTATGTATAATTTTAAAGGAATTTCCTTTCAACTCCTAGCCGTTGAGGAGTTGTACCTTCCATCATCAGCTTATCCACATGAGATGCTAATTATCAAATGCAAATCCTTAAAAAACTTTAGAAAATATATGAAAAATGTACTAAGTGCCTATAAAATTTAAGAGGTGCCATCGATTTCCCTAGGATCCCATTATCAGATCCTAACTTGGTGACAATGGGAATATCTTGGAAGTATACCCTACCAAACAAAAAATAAATTTTTGAAATCGGCCCACAATTGACGCATAAATCGGTGAACACAGATAAAAAATAACATTTGAAGAATTCTACCTTCCATCATCAACTCATCACATGAGATGACGATTTTCAGACGCAAATGCTTGAACAGCTTAAGAAAATATATAAAAAACATAATAGGTGCCTATAAATTTTGAAAGTTGCCCCGGATTTCCCTGAGATCCCATCATCAGATCCTGATTTTGTGATAATGGGACCCCCTCAGAACTATACCCTACCGAACAAAAGAAAAATTTTTGAAATCGGCCCACAGTTGACGGAGAAATCGGTGAACATACATAAAAAAAAAAAAAAATACATACATCGAAACATATAACCTCCTCCTTTTTGGAAGTTTACATTTTCGTAGTATAAATGTTACGAAATTCAATTTTAGGATAAACTAGTTGTCGGTTTGTCGGGGTCTACCTACTACTTCTATACAAGTGCAAAAAGGAAGATATTAAGATTTATATATTAGGAAGGGTAGATATTAAGATTTATATATTATTAAGATTTTTTAATATCAACATTTATGTTCGTAATCAGATAGTTCGTATATAATTTCAGTTGTTCGTAAAGTATGACTTGGAATAAAAGACTACTCGTATAAGATACTCGTGTATTGACTGACAATGAATAACGAATAATAAAAATGAATATTAAAAAACGAATGAAAACGTTACAAATTTTGAGGTTTTTATACAGAAAAATGAATATTGAAGCTAGGCGCGGTTCCCCCGCCCGTCTTCCTCTCATTGGCCGATGAGCGGCAACTTCATGGTATTAGAAGCGCCACTGCTCAATAGATGTCGCTCGAACATGGCCCCCGCCTTGGAAGTACTGACTTCCAACAAAAAACAGGGACTCAGCATGATGTAGCCTCTTTGGTTGTGCCTTCGTCTACCGGCTGCAGCGGCAGCGGGCAGATTTTTGAGAAAGCTCGTTGAACGATGCCCGTTGATGTGCGGATATCTGCAACACGAGCCACACCATCCTTGCCTGGAAAGGTGCGCAAAATTCTCCCCAATCTCCACTTCAGAGGCGGGAGATTATCCTCCTTGATAAGCACCAGGGTGTCAATAGAGATGTCCTCTGCCTTGTGCTTCCACTGGGTTCTAAGCTGGAGCTCCGACACAAATTCTTTTGCCCATCGCTTCCAGAAGTGTTCCCGCATTTGCTCCACCCTTTCGTAGCGGTTGAGATAGCTGGTGTTCCGAGCAGTGAGATTGCTGGCAGGCGCGATCAGCGGTCGTCCAATTAGGAAATGAGCTGGGGTGAGAGGAGAGAAATCATTAGGATCAGAGGACATAGGAGTTAGGGGACGGGAATTCAGGACAGCCTCGATTTGTGTTAATACAGTACTAAGTTCCTCGTATGTTAAATTCGCGTTACCGATTACACGTTTTAAATGAAACTTACATGATTTTATCCCTGCCTCCCATAAACCACCAAAATGAGGAGCGTAAGGTGGGATAAACCTGAAGCTTATGCCAATATCAGCTGCAAAATCAAATATTTTATTAACGTTTTTATTAAGTTCATGTAAAAACTCCTTTTCAGCACCAACGAAATTTTTTCCGTTGTCAGAGAATATCTCCGCCGGTTTACCACGACGAGAAATAAAACGTTTAAGTGCTAGAATATAATCTTGTGTGGAGAGGCCACTGACTAATTCTAAATGTATAGCTCGAGTAATAAAACATACAAATAAACAAATATAACCTTTAACAATCCTTGCTCCTCTCCCTTTACGATTTAACACATGAACTGGTCCAGCGTAGTCCACGCCGCAACGTATAAAAGGAAACCCGACTTCTAAACGTTCAGAGGGCAGATTGCCCATGATGGGATTCAAAGTCTTCCCTTTCATTCGCGTACACGTAACACAGTTGTGAACTGACTTTCTAGCTAAGTTCCTAGCACCAAGTGTCCACCACCTTTCCCGTAAAGAAGACAGTAGCAGCTGAGGGCCACCATGTAATAAACGTTTATGTTCACTTTCAAATAACAACACTGTGAGTCGATGTTTACTACACAGTAAAATCGGATGTTTCTTATCGAAACTAAAACTAGTCGAATTAGAAAGCCTACCACCAACACGTATTAATTTATTATTGTCCATAAATACATTTAAACTCGCGATTTTATTAAATTGCTTTTTGTCTATAACTTGTTTTAGCGGCAGATCATTAAATAAACAGCGATACACGTCCGGAAACGATTGCAACTGAGCTATACGCGCTAACGCTAACTCCGATGTTTTTAATTCCTGCACAGACAAATGTAAACAACCGTTATGCGGCTCACTACTACTACGACGTCTACGCGTGTTATTAATGAAACGCAATACATACGCACCGACGCGCTTCAACTTATTATAGGAGGAGAATCTATTGAAATCTATAAAACTATTATTACAAGGCTCTGTACATGTTAATACAATAGGTTTCGATCGTAATTCCGGTAAATTATCGCAAGCTTGTAATAAATTTTCAGGTTTAAACTTAAAATTATGTTCTCGTAAGCAACTAGGTCCGTGCCACCAAAGGTTTGACCTTGTGAGCAGTTCGAAGTTAAGACCCCTAGACACTAGATCAGCTGGGTTATCTTTACTCTGGATATGTAGCCATCGCGAGTCACCGGTTAATTCATTTAATTCTGTAACTCTGTTTTGTACAAATGTTTTTAACAAGTGCGGAGACATCCGTATCCAACCCATCACTACAGTGGAATCTGTCCAAAAATAAACGTTATCGAATTTCAAGCGCAATGAATCAATTATCTTCTTATAAAGTTTCGCACCTAATAATGCCCCACATAATTCCAATCGTGGGATGCTAATCGTTTTTAACGGAGCGACCTTACTTTTAGCACATAACAAATTTACCTCCACGTCAGAGTCGCAATCATCGTACGTACATACATATGCACAGGCACCGTAAGCATCCTCAGACGCATCCGTAAATATGTGAAGTTCGGTGTGTTGAGTGTGCATGCTCCTTACGAATCGAGGAATGCGTAACTCACTCAAACTGTGCAATGTTTTGATATAACGATTCCAAGCTACTGTGACGTCATCAGGTACCGCGTCATCCCATCCGATTTTATTTAACCAAAGACGTTGCAACAAAATTTTTGAAATAATGACCGCGGGTGCTAAAAGTCCTAATGGATCGTATATTTGTGAAATTATAGACAGCATTACACGTTTAGTTACTGAAATAGAATTAATTAACTCATTTTTAAAATTGAAATATAGTTCGTCGCTGTTCACCTTGCCGATCCTTATTTTAATACTCCGTCTAAAATCGATATTTTGATAGGCTATTTACTTAGGATACTTTGATGCGATTATTCGCATACCACAAAACGAACATGGCGGGGGCCATGTTCGTTTTGTGGTATGCGAATAAGGTCCATATTAATATTTTGTGTCGGCATATTCGAGGTAATAAACGGTAAAACCAAACATTTGATACTCGTATAATAATCGCATGTTTTTGAACGTATATTTAAATCGCATATATTACTCGACTGAACAACCGATTGACCTATACCCGATATTTGTAAAGTGGACTGTATTAAATTAACGTTTAATCGTTTACATAATTGTTCTGTAACGAAACAATGTTGACTTCCATTATCTAAAAGCGCTCGCGCAGTATGAAATATGTTCCTACTGTCGGCTACTTCTATTAAGGCAGTGGAAAGCAAAACGGAATGAGACAGCATGCGCGACTCGTCAGCTGTGCTATCAATATTTATATCAGTGTGTGTAGAATGCAGCGCGGTCGATGTAGTGGCCGTACTATCTCGATCAGCTGATTCCTTATTCGTACTATAAGTAGGAGATAATAAAACGTTATTAATACCTCCTAAATGCAATAACGTGTTGTGTTTAGTCTGACAATGCTTACAGGGCCCGAATAAACAATTTTCTATCGCATGACCCGAACGTAGACAATTGCGACAAACTTTATTATCATCTACTAATTTTATTCTATCTTTAACTGTTAAGTTTAGAAAAATAGGACAAGTGTACAGAGCATGATTACTACTACATGCGACGCAGTTATAAGAACGTTTACTACTACCCGACTTATTCAAAGAGTCTTTACGCGTCGAAACAAAACTATGTAATTTTGTTTGCGATGTCGGTTTTTTTATGTCACTATGAGCTCGACTATCGTGCGATTTTTGCGAGTTACCGCCTGTATGATTAGCAATTATCATTTCTAATGTATCAGCTCGATTGCGTAGGAATGTTAACAAATCTTCTAACTTTAATTTAGGACTAGAATTCCTTTGTGTAGCGTACGTAATAGATCCTTTGTAATTTTCCCACTCTTTTTCAGTACAAACGTCTAGTTTAGATGCTATTAAATAAATTATTAAAGTATCCCAATGATCTGTGGGTTCGTTTAACGTTTTAAGAGCGCGTAAGTTACGTAAAACAGTATCTATTAACGTTCTGATTTGTTTAGGCGATTCTTTATTCATACTAGGTACAGTAAACAACGCTTTGATATGATTATGCACTAAAAGCCGTTCATTATTAAATCTGTTCTCAAGTAAAGCCCAAGCGTGCGAATAGTTGAGAGCTGTAAATTCTAAGGCGCTTATTACTTGATATGCACTACCAGAAAGTGATGATCGCAAATAGTGAAACTTTTGAATCGCATCGAGATCTGAACGCATATGTATCATACTAACATATGAATTTTTAAATTCTAACCATTGATCATAAGAACCGTTAAAGGAGGGTAGCTTTATTTGAGGTAATTTTATACTAGAAGTTAGCGAGCTATTACAGTTAGAACCGTCATTCATATTTGATTCAATTAAAGACTGTGCTGATGCCATACAAGAAAAATAGGTGTCTTCAAAATTTTCTCTGTACTCTGTATGCTCTTTTATATCATCAGACAATAACTCGATTTTACATTGAACTTTGTTAAATGCCTCATAACTTTCTTGGGCACTTTGCATTCTTAACTTTAATTCTGCTTTTTTCATAGAATCAATAGCAATTTGTTCAACATTTAAATTACACAAATATTTTTTGAATGAAGTTAACCGCAGTTTTATACTACCCCGCGAACGTTTTAAATCAACTAACGAATCCTGCTCTGAATCTGATTTGCATGGAGATTTCGGCAATTTCAAGCTATCACCCTTACTACTCATCGTGATGGTTTAAAGAAAGAAAAGATACTCACAATTTTAAATGAATTGACTGCAAACGAAGACGCTGAACGAAGTTACGCTTAATTTTGAGAGGGTGAGGATGAATGGATGAATAGAGGAATGAAATGATGGATGGATGAACGCCTGGAGATCTGGAGATGATGAGAATTGATGGATGGATGATGTCCACTCTGCTCCAATTCTGCTCAAATCTTGATCCGTCTCGAAGTACCAAAATGTTCGTAATCAGATAGTTCGTATATAATTTCAGTTGTTCGTAAAGTATGACTTGGAATAAAAGACTACTCGTATAAGATACTCGTGTATTGACTGACAATGAATAACGAATAATAAAAATGAATATTAAAAAACGAATGAAAACGTTACAAATTTTGAGGTTTTTATACAGAAAAATGAATATTGAAGCTAGGCGCGGTTCCCCCGCCCGTCTTCCTCTCATTGGCCGATGAGCGGCAACTTCATGGTATTAGAAGCGCCACTGCTCAATAGATGTCGCTCGAACAATTTATAATGTTTATATTTAATTTTATTCATTTAACCTAATCATTAATTTAAAACTCTTTTAAGTATGTTTTATTAGTTTAGTTTGTATAAACGGACAAAATATTGAACATGCTGTGTTTGCTTTCAAAGGGTTATGCATCATTGTATTTTTTTAAAGCTTTAATTTAAAATACGTATTTAATGTATATATTTAATGTATTATATTATATCGTATTTAATAAAATACGATATAATATAACAATATATATTATCAAGTTTCATCAAGTTTATCCTTTAACCCTAAAATATACTGGGGACAACTACTAGTCTCTTCTAAACTAGTTTGACCTTATATAGCTTAGGAGTTAGGATGTACTTTAGTCTAGCGAAGTCTGTTCGTTATGAAACATTTACTTATAAAAAACACTGAAAAAACTAAACAGGACTAGGCAAAGCATGTCGACAATTGGGTATGGGCTGTAGCATATTATAACTAGCAACTCCCGCGGATCCGCCCGCCTTTAATCACAATTAATAAGTTATTTTTAAAAAAAAAATTAAACCGACTTCAAAAAATCTGCACTAAAAAGAGAAAAATAAAAAGTAGAAAATATTACTTTAAAGAACTATGTTAATTTTGGAGTAGGTGCCAGCCAGGTATTTTGATTATGTTTACAAATTGATAGATTAATCGAATAAGTATACAGTTATTATTCTTTGGCTGGCACCGACTCCAAAATTAACATAGTTCTTTAAAGTAATATTTTCTACTTTTTATTTTTCTCTTTTTAGTGCAGATTTTTTGAAGTCGGTTTAATTTTTTTTTTAAAAATAACTTATTTTTACATTTTTAGTGTGCCTTTTATTTAGCTGATTTAATTATAGTGACTTACTATATGTCACTAATTTAAAATCTGTTTAAGCTTTATATTAAACAACGAGCATACCCATTAACGACGAAAATAGTAATTATCGGGTCTGCCGAAAGGGGGGGGGGGGTGTTGGTGTCCAAAGAGTACTCGATCTACAACTACTGTAGCTGTAACTAAACTACGAGCTCATCTTTATGTTTACATTCCCCATACGAAATAGTTTAAATAAACCACGTCCATTATTCCACCTAACTCCTAGAGGTTAATGAGATTTACCTTCTATTATCATATTAACGTAATAGCCTGGAAGAACACAACTATCAATCTATATGTATGTATAATTTTAAAGGAATTTCCTTTCAACTCCTAGCCGTTGAGGAGTTGTACCTTCCATCATCAGCTTATCCACATGAGATGCTAATTATCAAATGCAAATCCTTAAAAAACTTTAGAAAATATATGAAAAATGTACTAAGTGCCTATAAAATTTAAGAGGTGCCATCGATTTCCCTAGGATCCCATTATCAGATCCTAACTTGGTGACAATGGGAATATCTTGGAAGTATACCCTACCAAACAAAAAATAAATTTTTGAAATCGGCCCACAATTGACGCATAAATCGGTGAACACAGATAAAAAATAACATTTGAAGAATTCTACCTTCCATCATCAACTCATCACATGAGATGACGATTTTCAGACGCAAATGCTTGAACAGCTTAAGAAAATATATAAAAAACATAATAGGTGCCTATAAATTTTGAAAGTTGCCCCGGATTTCCCTGAGATCCCATCATCAGATCCTGATTTTGTGATAATGGGACCCCCTCAGAACTATACCCTACCGAACAAAAGAAAAATTTTTGAAATCGGCCCACAGTTGACGGAGAAATCGGTGAACATACATAAAAAAAAAAAAAAATACATACATCGAAACATATAACCTCCTCCTTTTTGGAAGTCGGTTAAAAATAGGGATTTACGGTAGAAGGATGAAAATATATCATGTATTATTTTTATGCCAAATCATAACAAAATAAAAATAAACATTCGGCCTAAAACAAAAAATAGAAAATCTGGAGAGGGCCAATCTTATCACCTAGAGGAATAAAAAATAGCCAACGACCTATTCTCAAACCTAGCAAATATACACAAAAAAATCATAAAAATCGGTCAAGCCGTGTCGGGGGAGTTCGATAACAAACACTGTGACACGAGATTTTTATATATAAGAAAATATATACATATGTATTTACTTTACAAACTTTATATTTATAAGCGGTATTCATCAAAATGTATATTTAGTGTATAAATTATACAATTCCCATCTGAAATTTTGTGCAGTGTTACCACAATTTACAGAATTCTCCCGCAATTAGTCTTGTTTCGTAATGGGTTGGAATAAACACTTTTAAGCCTTTAAAACTTTTATTTTATCGTATGTAAAATGCTAAATTATTTTTACATCCATTCATTCATTAATTTCTTTTCATTCATTATGTGAACTCAATATGAGAATGGTTGTGGTCGTGTGGTAGAAACGATAATTATTTTTTAACAAAATTAAAAAAAAACCGACTTCAAAACGTTACCAACCGACTAAAAAGAAAAAAAAATAATTTTAATTAATTAGTTACTGTTAGAGTCGGTGCCAGCTAAGTAGGATAGTTTTATCCTGCCTTTGCAATGCACTTTCGAATGGGTCTTTTGATAATATTTACTGATTGATATATTAATCAAATAGGTATCTATTAAGATTATTTTGCTTTGGCTCATCCCATCATCAGATCCTGACTTAGTGACAATGGGACCCCCTCGGAAGTATAACCTACCGAACAAAAGAAAAGTTTTTGAAATTGGCCTATAGTTGGCGGAGAAATCGGTGAACATACATAAAAAGGATATATAAAAAGGAACATAATATAACCTCCTCCTTTTTTGAAGTCAGCTAAAAAACGTTTCGCATGATGTCTATATATAAAACGTATGTCATTTTAATGTTATTTGCAGCTTATTACTCGAATCTAATTGCTTAGAGATGTTAGCACGGCTGGAGGCTAATATGTGAACCAAAAAACTACAGATTCACGGGACGGACAAGCGGACTAATTTCATATCTATAAGCGTATAGGAGATACAGTTCGACGAAACCTTCCTGGGCACCATTACTTAAATTTTATCTAACAATTCTATCAAATTGTTGAATAACTCTCAATATTAATTAATATTTAATATTGAAAACTGAAATTAAAATAAAAGTATAAAGAAGAAAGACCCTATCAAATATGCATTGAAGAGAAATTCTTAAATTCGTACTCCTTTATTTTTATACTTCATGTTCTTTTTACTTTAAAATGGCCATTAAGAAGGATATAATGTAAAAATTTACTAACTTTTTCCACAAAGGGTACCGTTATGGACTTTTAACTTTAAACTTAAATACTTTATTTTTCATCCTTCTTAAACAAGTCGAAAAAAGTTAATAATATCATGTAAATAATGTAGCTGATGAAAAAAGTAAAAAGTAATCAAATATTTTCATGATTAAGTGAGCTAGGCAAAGTTTAGATTTATTTATTTACAACATAATTTTATCTGAGGGGTTAGACCACTTTTTTGGTGGTCAAACCGAAAAAACTGAGAAAAGAGAACCAAATCTTGACGCACACCTGTGATGTTTTTACGAGAATCATTTCTAATATTATTACCACTTTTATTACGGTTAAGGAAACCTGTATGCCTTAGCATGATTTTGAAATCTGTCAACTCTTGCTTGATCAGTGCGATGGACTATGGTCTCCTCACATTGGGAGGCCCATGCTGACTTCTGGAAGATATTAGGTAATATTCAGAGACGAATGCTGGCAATTATATCAAAATGTATAACTTAAAGGCTCCTCGCCTTTACATGTTGAACCTGAGTAAACCTTATAAGAAACCGAGCTTCTATCAATCGAATAGCTAAATTGGAAAAGGTAAAACAAAATGATAAATTATAAATAAATAAAATTAATTACCTTATTAACAGTAAGTGTCGACGGTACAAGACGTATGTCGGGTGGACGTAGTATCGTCAGGCGGAGAGCGCTGCACCGCCGTCTGCCCGCGTCATCTGCGGAGCAGGACCAGCGCCCGCTATCCGGCTTCTTAGCTTCCGAAATACCGAGTACTGACATCCGTCGTCCTAATGCGTCTTCTGCTACGGTTCTAGTCCATATGTCTCTATAGAAAATTTCGGAAATAATCGATATAAGTAAATAAAAGGGCACATAAACATTTTTACCGATGTGGCAGTACAGTTACCTAATAACAAAAGTTTGGTCATATTTTGTTTGGACAAATTTATAATCAGAAGGCTTTATTTCTATAATTACAACATACTTTTACCAAAGCCTATATTATGCTTGTACTTTATATCGTCGTTTACGCGAGTCGAGCGGAACCACTGTTACACGGGTAAAATAAGTATTTAATTTAACTTATCGCACCCTCTGTAACAGACAAACTGATTGATACAACTGGATAAATTGAATGTAATAAGTTTTCAATTTATTCAATAAGACTTTTATGAGAAGAATCGTGAACTTGATTTAAAGTTGCTTAAGTTTAGACAACGTTTCTGGCTTCGTTATTGCATGAAGGAGGAAAAGTAGATTTTAAATGGAAACTTTTATATAATATGTTAGATAAACACTCTGAAGCGGCTCGACGGATTTTAAAGAAATTTAGTACACAGATTCTTATCATAAACTGGTCACGTAGGACTCGGGTAGAGAGAGGGTAAGTCATTAATAATAAATAATATTAAAATATGCGATACTGACACAATGTTCATTCGAATCAACTAAAGGAAAAAATACTTTGTTAATGTTTTGGGTAGGTTTATTGTAACGTCGACTTGACGATGTAAACAAAAAAATATACTCCACAATACTTTCTTAGATTTATTTTATTAAAATGTAAATTATAATTATATAAACATATGTACTCGTAACTAAAAGTAATTTTCACAGAAATAATGTATCTTATATAGGTTTTTTCAGACAATGTCATACAAATTAAATGGTTTAAGTAGATATTAAAACAGAACATTAACTTACCTTGTAGTACCATTGAAGTTCACTTTAACCCCATCCTTATACCAGGTGAACGCAATTTCCGGGGATCCATACGCCATGCAACTTAGTATAAACTCGGAGCCTTCCCATACTTCAGGGCGTTGGTTAACGATCAAAGTCTGTAATAAAACGGAAAATTTACATGAAGTACGTCCTCAAGAAATGTTTCAGGCTAGAGAAACATTTTTACTGCGTAATGAAATTTTTATACCCCAATCCAAGCATGGCACGACGATATTTTTATGAGTTTCTTATTACTGTCAGTTGGATTCTTTCGCAAAGTTTAGTTCGGAAAATTGGGATTACGGGATGCGCTGCAGTACTGAACTTCAAGACATTTTCCGAACACGAAGTTATTCTGATTAACTTAAATTGATTAACGTTGTTATGAAAAGCAATTGTGCTTTTCATATTGATTTAGCTTTTTTTTGGGGCACGCTAATTCTCAAAAGTAGTAAGTTCATATTTTGTGTACACACTCCCCCACCCCTTGCCTTTTAAGTTTTAGGGGCACTGCGTGCCACCCACAAAAAAGCCTAGACTATTTATAATAAACATTTCACCCCGAGGTATTTATTTACTGTTAACTATATTACTTAGGTATATTAATAAATAATACTTTTAATACTTGAAAGGCATGAAATTAAATAATAATAAAAAAATAATAATTAAATAAACAAAAACAGCTGTAAAAGTTCAGAACTATTTATTTTTATGGGAATTACTATTCGTATATGTGAGGTTAATAAACGCATGTCTAAATTTATTACTGCTTCACAGTTACTGCTTCAAAATCATGTATATGGCGAGAATTTTGCCATAAACAGAAATGAGTGTCATCTTTAAATAGTTTAAATAGTTTGTATATTTCAAAATAATTACACTTTCAAAGCAACATCGGTCGGTGTTAGCGAATTTCACAGCTCAGTTGAGACAGATCTTTCTCCTTTTAATGTAACCCAAACTTCGTGTTTCGGTTTTAAAATTTTTTCGTATTTAGTCTTAATTAATGATACACGAGTGAATATACGCTGTGTGAATTAAGCAGTGATTAATTATGCAACAAAGGGGTTTTCAGCGTAGAAATACATCAAAATACAGACAAAACACGAATAGTAATGTACAATGTAGTCGCTGGCAGCGCTTCGCTTGCAATTTACAATGGAACGAGATGGTGAGACTTGTGCACAGTTATTTAAAAAAGTATTTTTAATTTGCTAACTGTACTATTTGCCACAAATGCCAAAAAGCCTTCATATGCCTTTTATTTCTAGCCTCTTATTTCAACATTTTGTTTTTATATATTGTGACAAAGTATATGGCTTTCAAAATTATAAATACAATGTTTTATGAAGAATAGCAAAGAAAAGAAGGAATTAATTCATTATTTTTATTATTTTATTTTTCTTGTAGAATGTATATTAAAGATTATAAAGTAATATGTAAATTTAATTGGACTAAGTTTAAGAATTAATATAGTTTTGTAAAATCAAAAGTATGAAGTCATTTATATTACCCAAATATGTAAAACTTAAGTGATGGGACATAAAAAGGCTTTATTATTACTATTGTAGAATAAAAAAGATCTTTTCATAAAACACAAGTAAATTTTTATAGAGTTTATCGCAAACCAATTCTGTAGATGTAGTGTATTAAAGTGCACTGCGGGCGCAGGTGCTCGCGGTGTACATGCGGCGATAAATACTGAATTTAACTTTGTAACTTTTTACTTATTTTTCTTACTGCTAGTTTATACGGCGAATAACGTCTGAAATAGAAATTACTAGTATTTGTGCTTGTATTTCTTGTATGTTAACCGAGTTTTATATTTAGCTTACTGTACATAATATTATGTGCTAGGAAAATGTTGTGTGCTGTATTATTTTGTAACAATGTATGACTTTACATAATATGTTTTTGCCGGAATCGGTCTAGAGGACATTATTATTATTAATAACTAGCAAAACCTGGCCAGCTTCGCTAAACGATTTTTATATTTTTAATAAAATAAAAGTAGCCTAAGTTACACCCGTTTCAGAGATTCGCCGAAACAAACAGACAGACACAAAAAAAATTTAAAAATTGATTTTTATGTAAGTACCATATATACTTCACTAAATGTATATGCATTTAGTGAAAAGCTGTTAATTTGAAATAAAAAACAGATTCTTCAATTTTATTTTTAAGTCTAGATGAAAAGTATTCGAAACATCAGGAATTTAAAGCTTAAAATAAATAGCAAATAAATGCGAAAACATTTCACTTACGTGTAAACTTAACGCAGGTTGCATATCAAAGTGTAGAGTTGCGGGCAAAACCCGCAACCTGTCGGAGCGGCTTCGCGTCGCGGCGAGGCGGGCGAGCGCCGTGCGTAGCGCGCCGGCTTCTCTCCGCGCACCCCACACTCGAAGCCATACTGTCCGGGCCCCTGATACTTCTGGGTTACTAAAAGAGATGTTCTTAATATTTGTCTTCAGCCCTATTAACGTCCCACTGCTGGGCACGGGCCTCCCTCAGTACGAGGGGGATCAGGCCATAGTCCACCTCGCTGGCCTAGTGCGTGTTGGCGGACTTCACATGTCTTTCGAAAACTTTCTAGGTTTTTTCAGACATGCAGGTTTCCTCACGATGTATTCCTCCACCGTAAGACAAGTGGTAATCATGTTCGAAATGATTCGTACATGAAAATATCAGAGGTGCGAGACCCGGATTTGAACCCGCATCACTCGATTATTCAACCGAGTGCCTTTCCGCTGGGCTACCACTGCCTTATTCTTAATATTTACATATAGGATATATAATTAGAGACTCAGTTTCGCGTCGCGGGATTCGTCCCTGGGTGCGTGTTGACGTTTAAAATGGATTAGATAGACTATAATATAAATGTAGTTACGATGATACATAACCTATAGCGTCCTTCAATATACATAATATTCTTACTTGGTTCCTAATGGAAAAATGTTTTTTCAAATCCGATTAGTAGCTTCTGAGATGAACACATTCAAAAAAACAAACGATTTTTTATTAATAAAAATATTAAAAAAGCATAGAAGAAACTGTTAATTTAAACAAGAAAGTTTGAATGTGTCTATTTTACACTATAAGACAGCTTGACGGATTAGGATGCATAATACACAGACAGAGAGAGGTATTACTAATTACCTGGACTAATACTAATGCTACTGTTATTCGTAGTGTAAATTGAACTGAAGCCATCTTGCTAGATTTTACATGCAGCTCATTTAAACGCTATTCTACTGCTCTTATATTGTTAATATTAACATACCTTATATTGTTAATATTAACATACCTTATATTTAATATTTGGATGTCATCATGTAGCGTTATATTTGACGCTCTCAAATAGTCCGTTATCTGAAAAACGAAGTGCTTACTTTAAGTACACATTGTCTTTATAAGCCGAAAAATAATTAATAAGATTTAGAATATTTTTGGCATACCTGTTTAATAACTTCTTCAGATATGTCGATGTTACTTTGGTCCATTATTTGCAGGCGTGTATCAAAGCGGGCGGATGCTGAAATGAATATCATAATTCATAAAGGAACTTTTGATCTCAAAAGTATTTAATAAAACAAGGTTTTATTTATAAGATACGGATAATTTCCATCTTTGCCTACATCATAAGACTGGCAACATATTTTTATTTAAGGCATTGTATTGAAGTAGGCGCGGAGCATTGATGCGAATATGCAGCCGTATTAAACGGCAGAAAACAGAGGCCATTTAGCCATCCATTACATAATACTAACGTTGTACTTAGTGCTTTTAACTACAGAACTCCTATCGTAGAATTACCTTATGGGCGGCATTTCTATACGTAGAAAATGTACCGCACGACCCTGTATTGAAGTAGAATTACCGTAGCTATGCAGAGTTAAATATTAACTTATTTAAAAAAATGGATACTAACAATATAAAATGTTTATATATTATAATACAAAATATTATTAAATGTATGCCATTTCTATTCAACTTACAAACATCTGTGTCTTTGGGATTGCAGTCGCATGTGCTTCCTTCTTTACAGCCTTCTGAGCATTCCTCGATTCCGCACTCTGTGAGATAAAAACAACGAAATGGTTAAAATTATATTATTACTTCTCGCAATAACACAAACTCTTGTAATATTACATACTAACAACTCTCCCTAGCTCCGCTCGAGTTCGTCACTACCCTGGGTACATTTTAACGCTTAGTATCGATTTCTCGGAAATTAGATATTTTCCGGCAGTAAAGAATACATCATCATACCAAATTTATTTCCAGTGGTTTTCTCGTGATGCGGTCACAGACAGACAGACAGACAAAAAATTCGGCCTCCAAAAATATTTTATGTACCCACAGATTCGACAGAGTTTGCATTTTATTATAAATTGATTACGTATTGAACAACACTCTTAATTAAATTTAGATGAAGATAAAGTAAAACATATAGCTTCAACCTTTCAGACGTTCACTTCTTATATTTCTTTTATACACTAAAAAAATGTTAAGCTGATGTTTACCGCCATCATTTCGCCCAAACGTCCATTAGCTGACAGCAAATGAGTATTACACAGCGGCTGAAAGTGAGGAAATGGCTAGGAAAATGATGATGCTATCTTACTTGCCCATTAAAGTGAGAGGTTATAGGCGAAATGTGGTTATCAGACCATTGTTTTAGGGATGGTTTACACTACTTTGTTTTTTCTTTGAAGGGTTATATATAAATATTTTTACTTCAAACATATTTATATATAACTATATATATGCAGGTATACATTATTCCTACAACATTTTAATCTTAGAATAGGATATATTTTTATCTTAGATAGGAGTGTTTTTTAAGGGAAAGGTTTAGTACACCATAATATATTTAAGAAACTGCAAACTCCGACGTCAAACATTGAATCTCACGTGAACAGTATTAGTGCAATTTATAAAGAAAAATGTTATTATAATACAGTTTTCCGTAAGTTTAATAGTGCAATAAATAAAATTCTGCTTACTGCTTATTTATATTTTAAATGAGAATGTTTGTTACTCAAACACGCACGGTTAAACAGTTCTGTATAGAACTTTGACCCAGAGATAGATAATAGTCTGGAATAGCGTAACCCAGAGATAGTTCATAGTCTGGAATAGCGTAAACGCTACTTTTATTCCATAATAATTTACGGTTTCCATAAGTTTATTTTTTAGAGAAGAACCCTAGTGAAGTTAGGGTGAGCTTTTCAGGCTATTGTTTATAGCTGACAGATTTGATTAATTTTACTATTTTATTATACGTATAGATAATAATTGTTTACTTAAAAGATAAGAGTTTTATACTCTTGCCATTTTCAGTCTAAGCAAAATGTTCAGCAATAACTGCTTATATAATAATTTTGCTCCCTAGACAAATTATGTCGAATTAAATATGTCGAGCCACTGCGGTAGAGACGGCCTGTGGAGGCGAATACGGAACATCTCAAGCGGAAATGTAGCGGTCTTGGTTAAGGTTATATTGGCTTGGAGACTTTGGGACCGTGAGTATCCTGAGAAATAGGCCTTTTAGAAAAGAATTGAATATGCGTCTAACAGAGGTGATTCAGACTCAAGAATTGTCAATATGTTTTCTTATATTTCTTGAAATCATTTGTTAACTCAGTTTATTCCTATCGTTTTTTTTCTGTATTAGTCTTAAAGTGCAAATAAGTATATTATATTAAACTAGCATTTACCGCGGCTCCGCCCGCGTTCTAATCACTATAAAAAATAGAGATTGGTGGTAGAATGATGGAAATTTAGGGTTTTAGGTATTCTTTGGTATATTTAAAATAAAAGCTGAAGAGAGCTCTTATCACCTAGCGGAATAAAAAGTAGCCTACGACCTATTCTCAGACCTACCAAATGTACAGAAAAAAAATCATAAAAATAGGTCAAGCCGTTTCGGAGGAGTTCGATAACAAACACTGTGACACGACATTTTTATATATTAGACAAGCGATTCAACCACACCCCACTCGGGTTCGCCCTTAACGGTTAGTATAGATTTTTCAGTAATAAGATATTTTCCCGAAGTAAAAAGTATCACCAGCAATCATCATACCAAAAGTCATCAAAATCTACAGTAATTTCTATCATTATTTTGTCACAGACTTACAGACAGATAGACGAAAATAATGGTTTTCTAAAAAATATTTATTAGATTCGATTCAGCTAAAATTCTATTATAATATTTATAGCTAAAAATAACATATTGTATTTGACATTATAAGTACAGAATTAAATAACCCTATTTTTTTATCGGCGTATTTCGTTTAAAAGTAACTTGGATATGCGAATAAGCTTAATTATATTGGAATGTGCTGTGAATAGCTTTCAGGGTGATTACGAGTAAACTTTTGCAATCGCCATGTTCAAATTGAATAGGGTCTGCCCAGCTTTTTGTTTTGGGCGTTGCTTTGTTTTTTGTAAAGTAATAACAATAATGTTAAATGGAATCCTCTAAATGATAATATTTGCTTCATCTAAACATTCGTAAAACACAGCCGTAAAAAGTGAAATTAAAATAAGAGAATGGTTATATTTAAAATGATTCTAACATACAAATTGATTTTTCCGAAGTATCAAAATATATAATGTATTGAGCCCTTTTTAACGTTCCATTGCTGGGCACGGGCCTTCCTTCAGTAAGTACGTAGGGGATGAGGTCAAAATATACCACGCTGGCTAAGTGCGCGTTTAGTCCATTGAAAAGTTACATTTAAGGTTGCGTTTTTCAGAGGCAGCAATTTTATTTTTTTGATGTGTAGGGAGGTCAGTATAAGCTTAAGTTTAAGTTTGTGTGGTCGCCGCCCTTGTCCCCAACTGCCATTTTGGAAAAACGGGCTCAAAGGGTTTTCGCGCTATATTCTGTAAACTAGCAACACTACAAAAAAAATAATAGAACTTTATTTGTACCCATTTTAACGTTCCATTGCTGGGCACGGGCCTTTCTTCAGTAAGTACGTAGGGGATGAGGTCAAAATCCCCTACGTAATCATCAAAAAATTAAATTGCTGCCTATGAAGAACGCACGCTAAGGCCTAAAAATGTAACATTTCAATGGACTAGTTGGCTGACTTACATTTCTTTCGAAAACTTTCTAGGTTCTCTCAGACATAAAGGTTTTTTCACTTAAAATAAGTAGTAATAACATTGAAAATGATTTTCATATGAAAATGTCACTGCGAGACTTAAACCTACTTCGCTAGTTTTCTAACTGAAAGCGTTCTTACTAAAGTCTCACTGCCTACTGAACATTTAAACATTAAAAGAATTCATATTAGAATAGATGACGAATTAATTCCCTTATGCTCAATTATAAAAGAAAGTTTTGTGAATCTTTACAAAAGTTTAGAAAATCGAGTAAATTATCACTTTTTTTAACAGAGAAATGGGTTTCAATGAACTTTTTAAACGATCATAACAACTGGTTATAAATAATATTACGCCATAGTCAAATTATTAAAATAAAGTTATAGACATTCCTAGAAATTGTTCAGATGAAGCAGTTTTAATAAACGTAACTGGATTACTGGAAGCCAACTAAATGGAATTACATTATGATTAAACTCATGTTCAAACGAAAATAACTTTTCAAATAATAAATTCAAGATAAGAAAGAAATATAATTTATAAGGAATATAATAATTAAGAAGCCTCATGCTTCATAAAATAATAATTCTTGAGGGTAATTGCAGTAGGCCAAGGTAGCCTAGTTGTAAAGCGTTCGATTGAGTAACCGAGTGATGCGGGTTCTAATCTCGAGTCTCGCAGCTCTGTTATTTACATGTGTGAATCATTTCTAACAAGATTACCACTTGTCTTACTGTAAAGGACAACCTGAGGGAACCTGCATGTCTAAGAGAACCTAGCAAGTTTTCAAAAGATATGTGGAGTCCGCCAACCCGCACTTGACCGGCGAGGTGAACTATGGCCTGATCCCCCTCGTATTAAAGAGAGGCTCGTACCCAGTGGGACGTTAAAAAGTTTAAAAAGGGCTGAATACAAGCTAATCTCACTATAGTGGTGTGAATAAACTTAGGTTTGCATCACGTTTCATTTGAACGGGTGCCAACTTAGACCAGCTTGGCAACTGGCTTCCCTCAAGGAGACGGATTCCACTATAATATAATATAATGAATGGGCTAGCTCAGTGGCAACATACTTGCTGGTAATACCAATTGAAGCACATTCAAATCCTAGTTACGTTAAAAGCGCTGGAAACCGCGCTATAATGCGTACCGTAGCAAGTGACTTAATACATTTCGCGAACTTCTTCATGACTTGTATTAGATTCTATTTTTTCTGTGGTTTATATTTAAGCGACTTAAACTGATTATAACATAGACCATTATTTTGCAAAAAGTAAAGGCTTTCCGCAAGTATGTAAAAAAAATGAAAATGGACTATACTCTTACGTAAATACAAATTTAAATCGTCATGTAGATATTAGAAAGCCACAATATTAAATACTTTTTGAATTGCACTGCATTAGAAAAGTATAAAGAAATTCTGGATATAAATTCTTACTCCACACTGTTATTTAGAACGGACAGAGCTATTACAACAGTCTAATATCGAGTCCTGCAACTGTGCCTTCACAGAGCAGAATTCCAATATCTCAAACGAACTACTTCAACGCCAGTAGATGTCTTTTATATATCATATTTTATACAACTTGCTAGAGCTAGTGGACTTAAATTTTGTGCTTCGAATTGAAAGCATAATTTAAATATTAGTAAAATTATATACCTAATAATTAATTGTTTTCTAGGAGCTTATAAGCTCCTAAGACCTCCTAATGCTTAGTAAAAAATACAATATGTGTGTTACTCTAATCGTTTTGATCTAATCTAAGCGATATTAGGTTAAAGTAAAAATATATTAATAATAATCATATTACTGATTATGAAAAATATATTATTTCTTGAAAATTAGATATTAGTTAACTAATTGATTTGTGAACAATAATTGTGGTCATCGCACTGAAATGTCCAACCAAAGTAAACTTTATATAAATTAAGTTCAATATAATTACATTACGACATACACAAGTTTCACTGCTTCACGTAAACTTTAAACTTTAAGCAAAAACTCTCTAACTTTGAATATATAGTGGTTCGCTTATTAATATAGAATTAATATTAAAGAAGTCAGTAATGGAAGAGGCATCTAAGCACAACAAATTCTAGATTTTTCTAGACTTGAAGTACATTATATTCCTTTAACGGAAGTCAGTTAAAATGATCATAATTGATTATGATTGCTAATTGCAATACTTACCCGGCGCTGCAATCTGAGACTCGCAAAGATCTCCGGTGTACCCCGGCGCGCAGATACAGCTCACTGCCGCTGGACCCATTTGCCTACAAACATTAAAAAAAATTATAAATTGGAACTACTATTATTAATACAATGTACGTGAATGTTTATATTTCTTCACGCTGTAATGGCTGAACTGATTTAAATGTAATTGTAACATTTATATTATGTAGAGTTGCAAATGTTACTCCACTTTGCTTCGCTTAGCTACGCAACACCCGAGTGAAACGAGGGTACGTCGTTAGTTACAAATTACAAATCACAAATAGAAAAAATTAAGCTATTGAACTTACAATATTATAGTGACCAGATTACTATAAGTGATATTTATATATTATATCAGAAGCAACCAATTAACAGTCTAAAGCACGATTATTATCTATTTTTCAGGACTTTCTCCCTTTTTTAACATAGGTCACTTACTGTTTATATTATAACGTACAAATTAACCCACATATTCCTAAGCTTTATAACACGAGTAGATCCAATCTGACCTCCATTAAACTACCTAATGTATCTAGCTGCCGTAAACAAAATTTATGTAAATTGCCAAACGAGTATCGGACTATCCGAAACTACTTACTCCGTAACTAGTTCATTAAACAAAATGAATGTATTGTAACAAATCTGATGATTTATATTATTATCGCCAAGTGATCAAGATTTAACTAAAATGATTATTGAATTTGAGAGAAAATCTTTTACGTGTAAAATTAAAAAAAATAATCTACTTTAAAATTATGTAATAATCGATAACACTAAAACTCGTCGGAAGCTCCAAAGGAAAAAGAAGGTATTGATTTTTTTGAATTTGTCTATTAATAACGATGGTTTGGTATTAATATTATATTTATATTATTTGGTAGTACTATTTAGTGAATTAATTTTTTATTACATACTTTGTGAAATCGATTTTTTCCAAATAATATAAATATAAATATAGAAATACTCGATACGTTGTATCGAAAAGCTTTGACAGTAGCTTTTAAACAATAAAACTAAATTAATATCGATTTCTCCGTTTGGGCGCTACGATGACACAGATAGACAAACATTCACATTAAACGTTTAACTCCCTTGTTTTTGCGACAGTTAATAAAGCACAGAATATTAGGTTTTCAAATAAAAAAAATAATTTTAATGTCTTTCATCTTTATATATATAATTCTTCTGTGAGTGTGTATGTCACTGAACTTCTCTCAAACGACTGGACCGATTTTGATGAAATTTTTTGTGTGTGTTCAAGGGGATCTGGGAATGGTTTAGATTCACAATTTTGTCCGCTGGACAATGTTTTTTTAATTAATTTTTAATTTATTAGTAGTTGTTGATTTTGGAATGTTTTACATTGGATCCGACAGACGGCGCTACCATCGCAGTGTCAAATTTTAAATAATACTAGCGACTCACTCTCGCTTCGCTCGGGTTCGTCCCTAGATACAGCGCGAGCGAAGCCGCGGGTTCCGCTAGTCTGTACATAATTAAGCTGTTATTTTTTCAAGAAGAGCAATTTTAAACTTTTAAAAATTCAACAATTTTATACAAAATCTGCTATAATGTATTTTTTCTGGCTCTTCTAGAATACATCTAAACGTTTTAGCTATATTATATTTTTAGCGAAGAATTGTAATGCTTTCAAACGTAATAGTTGTTCGTCCACATTTATTACGGATCTTAGCAGTTGAATTTTGTGTATTGCATGAGTGCGTTTTCGTTTGAAGAGTAAATGATTTTAGTGATTTGTATTAGGGCTTCGTTTTGACAACAGTTTTTCTATATTTATGCGAAAAGTTTTCATTTTAAATAAAAGTAACGGACAAGGAAACGGGAAAGAAATCCTTATTTTACATATAAATGCGAAAGTAACTCTGCCTTTCTGTCTGTCGCGCGTTCACGCAAAAGTATATACTGAACCGATTGAAATTAAGTAATTTTAAGCTAGGCGCTTGAAACTTATTTTTTAGGCTTTTGATTAGATATAAATAAGTAAGACATTCAATGTTTGTAAAAATGTTATACCTAGGAAAGAACCCAGCGAAGCGAAGGTGAGTCGCTAATGTTTTTATAAAATAACTTTGTTCTTTTCTATTTTATCAATGTAACTCAACTAAAGATATACAACCTTACATGTTTTTTTTACGTTATTTTTCAAATTAAAATTATTAATCAAAGTATATACCTAGGCGACCGAGTTCGCTAGGATTTTAAAGACTCATTTAATATTATAATAAAACATTAGTGAAACATTAAAATTTAATACTTTCTTAGATTTACACGAATATTCGACATTATAAATGAAACTACCTTTTCGGATTTTGTCGCGGATTTATTTTGATTTTTAGTTCCCGACGTTTCGAATGCTTTACAGCAATCATGACGGACCTCTCCCGTGACTATGAATTTCTTAATATTTTGTCAAATCGTTATAAAAATGAACAATTGGTTTACACAAATATAAATTGAAATGGGTTCAATCTGTTTTTGCGTGACGTGCGCGCTAATTGCGTGAAAGAACAGTGACAGTAGCTTTTAGCGTTCAGCTAACTCGTCTCGTATATCCCTTACGTAATACTTCTAAATGTATTAACCGACATCGAGTGGGTGTCACTGTTTAGATATAATGAGATGGTGTCATATGCTATATAACGAGGCAAACGTGATCTACGATTTTTTAGCATACAGAACGGAATACGCCATAATTTAAGATTCATTATGATTTATGATAAGATTTTTAAGACGACTTTTAAAATAAAGGCAGTGGTAGCGCACTGGTGACGCCCTGCCTGGAGAAAACGAGTTGGGAAACCGAAGCTTCAGATCCTATAGGTCCCGCACCTTTGATGTTTCCATTTTCATATGCGAATCAATAAGAGAGTAATCAACCAGAAAATATGAAAAAAATCGAGAATAGTAGCATAATCAGAAAATCACGCTTCTATTTTTCGTTTAAACAATATTTTGCTGTATTTACGTCTAATTAATTCTAGAATCTGAGTATTTACTATCTCTTAGACACAACATCGAATGTAAAAATATTTTTTTTAGTATTTTAAGTGCAACTTTAACTAACTAACTCTAAATTTCTTTATTAACATAGCAGACATAATTAACAAGTAATGAATAGTCATGTACAAGAGACAAATGATATGATCGTCTCTCAAGCGCACCAACAACCCTGTACCCTCAAGTGAACATTTATCAGCCGTGCACACGTATTTAGCACATAATTCATGGGCCACGAGATTGTATGGAAATTGATGCTATTATCGCAGTGCTGAGAGCACTTCACGCAGCAAATGCATTACGTCAGGCAAACAGTTTGAAAGCGTTTATTATGCGACCTACTCGGTGAGTGTCGATGTGCATCAACGTATTTTATTTGAGAGTGACCGTTATTATTTTAAACTACTTGGTACAAAATTTATAAACTACTAATAATTCCCGCGGCTCCGCCCGCGTTCTAATCACCATTAAAAATAGGGATTGGTGGTAGAAGAAGGAAAAATTGGGGTTTTAAGTATTTTTTGATGCCAAATCTTAAGAAATAATAATTTTTTTTTTTACAAATAAAAAAAATTAATAAACCTGGAGAAGACCACCCTTTTCACCTAGGGAAATAAAAAAAATAGCCTGCGAGCTATTTTCAGAACTACTAAATGCATACAAAAAAAATCGTAATAATTGGTCAAGCTGTTTTGGAGAAGTTCGATAACAAACACTGTGACACGAGATTTTTATATAGTATTAGAAGATGATGACGACAGTAACTAAAAATATATTGACTTTTAAACTTTTATTCAGATTTTGCGTTAGATGTTTTTTTTTAAATTTAAGGACATTCTATAGTGAATATCTAAACTTTTAAATGACAAATTAATACTTTATTCATACAAGATTTAATAAAACGCTATGTAAGACGAATATTTGAACAAAATTTTGTTAGAACCGATAAATAAACATAGTTAACTAACTTTTTTATATTTTTATACGATCTTTCTAATATTTCTTTAAGTTAGGAACTTAGTAACTTTAAAGTACCCAACTTCCCTTTCCAATTCCCCTTCGCAAATAAAGTTAAAAATTCAGCGCGGATTTAAAGCTTGTTATTATGAGAAGTGGTGTGTGGTCTCTTTGGTTTGGTTTGTGAAAACTATATAAACTTAAAATATTACATATTCAATTATTATAATTCTCCGCGATTTATACTACTCGTATATTGTTCATAGTTTTATTAAGTATGGTATTTTTACTTTAATTTTCTTCTGTTTTACAGATTCTGATCATTAACTTATATGACTGCAAATCATAGTGTCCTGGGTTCACATCCTGGGTTTGTTTAAAGCATAAGGATCAGGAAATTGCCAAGTATGTCTAAGTTACGAATGATGCTAGTGTGACTTTATGCACTAAGTATAATGCATTAACACATGGATTTTTTTCATTTCATGGGGGTTTTTTATCAAGAAACCCTCTGGACTTGGGAGTATGGTTTGTATTTTAATTCGTATGCCGGTCACATATATTCGTCAATTCTAAGTTTTTTTAAGTTTTATCTTTGGTATATGAAGTTCAGACAATAAGGAATGTGTCAGTGCCATTCATTCATGTAGACTTGCGTATTAAAATATCGGTCATCTGCCTTTCACTGAAATTCAGTTCCTTCATTTCTCACTACAATCGTGCAATGTTGATTTCTTAAGCTTTTTATATTTTAAATAATGTCATTTTATGGGAAAACCACCACATTTTTACTCCATTTTATTATTTTTTTAATATAAAAATTAAATGTAATATGTCTATCAATTTCAAACTAACCGTTAAAACGCACCCAGGGACGAGCCCGAATAAAGCGCGGCTGAGTCGCTAGTGAATTATATATTCATTTGATATTTCTCTACAAACTTCGGTGAATTACAGTTTTACTTAAAATATGATTTACTTGAAAAGCCAGGAGAAAAATAAATATTCATTACATAAATATTGTAGTGTCAACAGAAACTTTCCCGCACTAAATATCGAGGGAGATCCATCGTTGGCGACGTTGAACTCGTTATCACAAGGAAATTGCGAGGACTTAGAATGTGAGTTGTGACCTCTTTTGGATGGATTGCGCAAACTGTTTTAATTGTATGAAAGAAAAGACTTATAATACTTTGTATTTTTTTTCTGAAATATGAAACATTATTTTTTTTCTGAAATATTTGATGAAGGACAAGTGTTTACATTTTAGATCAATTTAGAATGTCCGCCATAAAAAGTCCGATCACACACGTCAAAAATTACAAAATAGAATGATTGAATGAATGAATCAATTAAAGTGAATGAATTATTGTGAAATATAATTCAATTGTCTGTAATTGTATGTACTTTGCTCAATTATACTTGTACAAGTCTATTTGAATGAATCTATTTTAAGACAGTCAACCAAGAATGAACGTATTTTAATGTTATAATTAAATAACATTTTACCCTAGCTGATTTATCAATGCCTGGAATTATCAGTGAGAAATTTTTTATACTTTTATAATGAGAACAGCTTTAGAAGATTTTTGAAGATTGACATTTAAACGACGAATAATGGCTACCTGGCTACGGTTTTATTTATTAACTTATGACATATATTTTTAAAGTATATTATATTAGAAGTACCAGCGGCTTCGCCCGCGTTCATTTGTCCGCGCGAGCGAAGCCGCGGGTTCCGCTAGTAAAAAAAAAGGAAAGTATCCTATGTTACTTCTAATACCTCCAATAATATGTGTTTCAAAAGTTTCATAATCATCGGTTAAGTCGTTTTCGCGTGAAAGCGTAACAAAAAAACTTACATTCAAATTTATAATTAATAGTACAGATATATGCGAAAACTTTAACTATTAATTGGTTTCCAGCCACTACTAAATTAAATGCCAAAACAGAACTAAAGATATAAATTATGTTAAGATACAGAGCGAGCAATTCAGATTTAATTTATCAAAACACCTGTCTTACTGGAAAGGTTTGACATGGGTCCTGCTTACCGGCATGTTCCACCGTTTTTGCACATGTTGGGTGTCCTCGGGCATAAAGGACCGACGCCGCAGTCAGCGCCGGAGTAGCCTTCGAAACACGCACAGTAAAACTCCCTGTGAAGAAAAAGTTATGTCACTAACAAAATTGCTTGAGTAAACTTTGCGTGAAACATTTAATTTATTAGTTAGATTATTTTAATTTGATTAGCATTATTATTAGCATATTAAGTAATTGGAAATAATAAACAAGATGAGTAATTTGTAACTTTTACACAATAAGTTATTAATAATAAATATTATGTTGGGACATTATTACAACAGCGCCATTTAGTTCCGTGGTAACCTACGAAGCTTGTGTTACGGATATCAGATAGTTGATATACTACACATATCAATTTTAAATAAACACTCATGATTGGAGTACAAACATTCGTGCTCAACAAATGAATGTCCCCAGCGGGACTCGAACCCGCGACCGCTGGCGCAAAAAGTAGGGTCACTACCTACTGAGCCAAACGTGTCGTCTAAATTTAATTTGTTTTGTCAATTGTCTTGTAAGATGATCTACAAGAGATAATTGAAGTTAAGTACAGTTTAAGTAGCAAATTTGTCTCCGAAATTAGAAACATCTTTAAAGCATGGTAGTTAATTTAGCTTGACTATAGCAATGTGGCGAGTAAATGAGTTCTAACGAGCGAGTGCGCCAACTTCTACTTGAAAATACATTAATTACACGTCTTCTGGATCCACATAAATACGTGGTATGTACTGTTGCTTACATCCACTTTAAATTCCACTATGATAGTGGCAACACAGGGAAATTACTATCCAAAATGTGTCAACCGCCAAATTATGAAAACGTAAATTCATCAAAGTAAATTTAAATTAAATAATAGTTTAAATATTTAAATTCGAATGTGGTTTGTATAAAAAGTTCGGTTAATTTAAAGCATAATTACTCAGCCATGCGCTACCGGTACAAATTGTCGATATTTTATATCGCATTACTAGTCAGAACCGGTTATTTATCCTCACTTCATACGGGAGCATCCCTGGTTATATTTTTGCTTATTATATTTTTGGTTATATCGTTGCTAACAGTGTGTATCCCATGTCTGTTATTAAATGTGCTCTAAATTAATCTGGCCGTTTTAGTGTTCGAAAAATGAAAAAGTCATAAGCTCTCTTTCCTTCTCTCTCTATCTCTTTCTCTCTCTCTCACACACACATACAACACAAACAAACAAACTTCTGAATTGTATTAGTGGTTCTATTATACAGCAAGCTGTTATTGCTCTTGAATATGTTTTCTACAATATGTCGAAAAACATTCACACAGTGAAAATGTGTGAATTTGGACTGCTCGTAATTTAATCGTTAAGCGTTAATTCCTTATAATACTAATTGTATCCGTTCATTTGCTTTATGATTTACGCTGAAATCTGAAATTGGATTTCGCTTTAGATTGAAAGAATCGTGAATATATTAAGGTTAATCTTCCATTGAAAATGGCGGTGGCCTCATGAAGTCAATTTTGGTTTGGAAATTATTCGAGTGTCGGACTTAAGATATTTATGATACGTTTTTAACATACATTACTTATTTTTATAGCATCAAAATTTTTCAATGTATATATTAGACATTCAGCTCGTAGGTCTTTGTATGTACCCGCATACTTTTTTTCACTGATTTTTGACTTTCATTATAACTTTATTTAATTTAAAAAAATGTTTATTATAATCAACATTGGCTACTTCATTTTATCGATCTCTAACTGAATAACAGGACAATTTTATTTAATTACTCAAATAATACTTACTTATAGTCATATTTGGCATAACAATGCCCGAGCAGTCGGCACTCTATCGCGCTGCAAGAGATCGGCTCCGGTGATGTCGTGGGCGCCTTCACTACGTACGTCATGTTGAATCCAAACACTGACAGTAAGCCGAGTGCTCTTAGCTGCGTGCCTTCTAGCCTGTTGAGAGTCAGCTCTACGACTAACACGGGACTTTGGACCTGGAAAGAAAATATTATGATAAAATACAACTTACTTAAAACGCTCTTGGTTCTATAGTAAAGCCTTCAAAAATTTTAAGTTTTAGCGAGACATCTTTTTCTTCATATTATCTTCACAGAACAGTATTCTTCGTGTATTCGTATTCTTTAAACTCAAAATGTCCAAAAATTACATAAAATATGTCCTGCGAAACATTTTACAATGCAACACCATTTGAAATTTTCCTATAATTCAGTTTAAGATATTATGGCTTCAAATTGTGTGTTATGATACTAGTTTTGATAAAGTTAAAGTACTATATTGTCCTGCCGAATGATTCCGGTCAGGGCGATTTCATTAACACTAGCCTCTGCGCAGGAGATATAGTGTACAAGTGTACGCGTAGACACAAGTGCAGTCTCTATTCTTGTTACTCTCATACCTCGATGGGACGACTACACGACACGACAAGTGAGAGTTAAAGTGTAGGACATCCGCTTAACGTGCTCTTCGAGGCACGGGGGCTGCACATCGGCAACTTCCCGGACTCGGACTGTTACTGAGGCTTTTTAGACTCTATAACTAAATTTGGCCCCACGGGATTCGAACCCAAGGCCTCCGGATCTGCAGCCGTACATGCTAGCCACTATACTACCGAGACAGTTACAAGAAACTCAACTTTATAACATATTGAAAGCACAGGCTGGAAAGAGTTAAAATTAATATTAATTATAGTCAAACATAAACGGATACATGTTCCTAAAATCTCAAGGATCTGCGCTTCGTATAAGTGCTTAAAGAGAGCAGTACCTTTAATATGTTAATTCCGCCTAAGTACTAACATCTGCTTTACAGTAAATTATGTAGATTCTCGTAACATCTAATGCTAATACATTTTGAAAACGTTTCCTGGATCTTATTTGTGCTTTTAAAAGATAAAGTTACTTAAGGAAGATTAAAAAGAATCTTGTATGTAGCTTATGTTAAAATAATTATTTAAAAAGCTCAGGTGTTTGCCCGAAGCTTCTTAATTTAAATGTTTTTAAATGAAATTAAGCAATTGGTGTAAGTAGCCGCTAGGATTTCGATTGATTTTCTTTGTGCAGACGTTAACGTTGTGAATTTCGATTTGACGGCCAACATCAGAAGTAGTCATAGTAGTGGGCGTGATCATTAATGTCTTTTGAGAAAACAGTACATTTAGTCAATTTAACTTAGCACAGTCATAACTAAATACAATGTAAAAACAATAAAACATTACATTATCAATAATGGTTTACAAATTCGGATATAAGTAATTCGTCGATGATACGTGGTGCACCAGCGGTCCAAATCTGACATGCCCTTTTTCTCAAAAAATCATGCAACATGCCCTTTGTCTTTCAAATAGTTCGCTTTATTCTCTAATTTAATTTCTTTTTAAAACATGATTTTACACTCTTACCCGATAAGCTTACCCAAAAGCTCCAGATGGCGCACTGAGTGCGCCGTCTTATATTTGTTGTGTATAAATATTTCTATAGAGTATGTGTATATAAAAATTTGAAATGTTTAGCACTAGATTTTGCCTGCAGCTCTGATCACGATGTAGGAACAGTGATAGAAATCTCTTCATATTGAAATGCCACGTAAATTCTTTAAGCTAAAAACTAATGAAACTAATATTACCCGTTATTTTAGGAGACGGTTAGAAATATATACGTACATAGTAACACTATTTGCTCAGGTACATTGTACAGGCTCATGTGTAACTTAATCACAACGGTTAATTAATTATCTAGTCCTGTTCTATTAAATGATAAAACGGGGTTGTTTGATAAAGCATTATAATATAGTTTTAGGATTTAACACAGTCGTAACATTTGAAGTTGCTCAGTTATATAACATAAAATGTTTTAAAATAATAAGTATACTAGATATTTTACTTTTTAGTAGTCGGTCAAATTAAGAACATTGGACACTGATTGTTACAAAAGTGCCATCTAGTTCCGTGGTAGCCTACGAGGCTTGTGTTACGGATACCAGATAGTTGATATACTACACATATAAATTTTAAACACATATTATTATAAATATTAACACCCATGACTGGTGTACAAACATTCGTGCTCAACAATGAATGCCTCCAGCGGGACACGAACCCGCGACCGCTGGCGCAGAAAGTAGGATCACTACCAACTGAGCAAAACGTGTCGTCGTCGTGTCGTGTTTATGATTTTCGTTACTGTAGTTTTTTTATTAGAAACAAATTTTATATTTGTACAAAAAATGTAATTTAAAATCAATTACGATCCATCCTTACTAATAATATAAGAGCTGAACACGTATTAAAGGTGGGTCTTATTATGTTCAATTTCAGTTGTTTATTTTAGTAGAGTAGTAGTATAATTTTTTCTCACCTTTGGTAATTTAATCAGTAATAAACCATACAAAATCAGTCGAATTTAGAAAATATGATAAGCGTGAAATGTAAGTTATTTTTAAGGAATCATAAATTATGCAGTGTTTTGAATAAAAGTATTTTCTAGAAAATATGATAGGGTTATAAAGATGTAGAGAGATTTTCACATAATAATTATTATTAATTATGTGAAAATCTGTCGAGAACGTTATCAATTTAAGCTTACTATGTAATGCCATACAAAAATATATACATTCACTATATATGGAAGATGGCTATTTAACAAATTCTTATTTTTACCTAGAAACATATTAAGTAATGCTCTCCTTAATATTCATAAACTCGTTTTCTCAAGATTTGTACTCGAACTTTATTAAAACACTCTACCTTATAAAAAATATACGTTGAATCACATTTTCAACCGACTTCCAAAAGGAGGAGGTTATCAATTCGTCTGTATTTTTTTTTTTTTTTTTTTTTATGTTTGTTAGCTCATAACTTTGAACTGGGTGAACCGATTTTGATAATTATTTTTTTATTTGAAAGGTAGTGCTCCCCATGGGGTCCCATTTTAATATTTTCCAGTTCTGACAATGGTATCCATGAGAAAACCATAAAAGTCTTAAATTTGCATTAAGTATTTGCGCGACAAATGGACGAATAACTCAATATCACGCTAACCGATTTCGATGATTCTTTTTTTAATGGAAAGGATATACTTTAAGGGTAGTTTGATGAGAGTTTGGTAAGGTTCTGATGATGGGATCCATGACAAAGTATCGGAACTCTTCAATTCTTAGGAGCAAATTAACGATGCTCGGCCGAATCTTTTATAGGCTATATGGATATTTGAGTCACGTACCGTTACTGATGATGGAAGGTACAACTCCTCAACGGTTAGCAGTTTAAAGAAAATTCTTTCAATATAATACGCAATTATGGACCGATAGTTGAATACTTTCAGGCTATTAGGTTTACCTCATAATAGAAGGTAAATTTTTATAGTCATTAACACTACTTTCTTTACTTACTACGTACTTTCCGCAAAAAATTTAAAAATAAATTATTTTTAACAAAAAAACAAAAACCGACTTCCAAACTTAATAAATCTAAACTAAAAAGTAGGAAATAATACTTTTAAGGACTTTGTTAATTTTGAAGTCGGTGCCAGCCAAAGCAAAATAACCCTAAATAGATACATATTTGATAAATCTATCAATTAGTAAACATAATCAAAATACCTGGCTGGCACCGAAGCCAAAATTAACAAAGTCCTTAAAAGTATTATTTCCTACTTTTTAGTTTAGATTTATTAAGTTTGGAAGTCGGTTTTTGTTTTTTTGTTAAAAATAATTACCTAAAATTTTCTACAACTTTGTTTATGACGTTTTTTCCTTGATTATGGAAGAGGAAGATTTTCAACAAACCATAAATTTTTTGGCCAAACCCCATAACACATTTGACATAAAAACCCACCCATGCATACAATCAGTCTTTTTTAGTTACCACAGCCACGGTTCCATTTCATTTTTACAGTGATCTTTCATTTTCGGTGCTATATATGCAAAGGGGCGTCGCAATCCCGGCAGAATGGTTTCGGCTATTATCGCGCTTCCTTTGCCGAATGTAATTCGTTTGCGACATAATTACTACGGAGTGTCAGCAATGTGGTTTTTAGGGAATTTAGGCCTTTCATGCTGCTAAGTATCTATTTTTTTTTGAAAAATAAAATTGACATTGTAAAGGTTAAGTTGAAAATATTATTTAGACAAGTTTCATGGGTTTATGTAGAGAATGTTCTTATGTAAAGAAAGATTAAGCTTACTACTTACTTAATATGTATAGGGATTATTTTTATATTCATAGCTTAAAATAGCTATAAAGAAATTGAAATAAAGCTTAGCTTAGGGCTTAATAATATGATCTAAGTGCTATTATAAGAAATTAATCAAATTGCTTTTTTTAATGATCTCCCGTGGCCATGAATGCTGTATAGTATTACAGAGACTAAGGAGCTTTTTGACATCTCAGATGTTTATATACTTGTTACAGACAGTGCCTATCCACAATTTACTAAATAAAGTACTCGCACCTTATAAAGTTATTTATTTTAATTCCAACTATTTTAATTTTAAACAAAATTGTAAATAAAATATGGCAACATTATTAACTTAATTTTACCTTTACAAGTGGTAGTGCCATGCTTGATACCTTCGGGTAGCAGCCGAATGGGCCGGCACGCCCCGTATAGTACCACTCTCTCACAGAAGACCGGCGTGAAGTGGCAGGTATGCTGTCGCGTTTCGTCCGGTAAGTGAGAGTCCGGGAGGCCCACTCCCCATCCCTACTCCCGTCCTTCTCCCTTCTCCCTCCCTCCCTTTCCTGAAAGGCCGGCAACGCATCTGCAAGCCCTGTTGCAGATGTCCATGGGCGGAGGTGATCACTTACCATCAGGTGAGCCTCCTGCCCGTTTGCCCCCTTTGTCCCATAAAAAAAAAAAAAAAAAAACCTCGTACTTTTATAAATATATATTCTTATAATATTTGTTATTTAATAATATAATGGAATTATCTAAATTTTTATTTGTATAATTTAAAATAAATTTATCATGATTAAAATTATATCTAAGTTAAATATATGCTTCTATCACATTATGTTCCTTAAAAAAGACAATTTTTTGGGTCTCTTTGAATTTTCATGATGTACCATTGTCAAGTTTTCAGAAAATTAAAAATTTTAAGTCTAATGGATAAAAATTTATTCAATGCGAAATCACAAAAATCTTATGAATGCATGTTTTTGAAAGAGCAAATGAATAGAAAATTCAAATAACTCTTAAAGTTACTCTTGTAAAAGTAAACTGGCATTTGTGAGTTATAAACGTACCGTCTGCACGCTAACTGTAGTTAATTATGAAACTCGGAGTCGTTTCCAAACTTCTAACATTATATTGTCATAAGTTATTTAACACACATTTTCTTGAAATAACTTCTACTTGGGTTATTGTATAGTAGTAAAATATAGATTTTGTACGAGGAGAAGAAGATTATATTATTATTATTTTCGATAATATCAACGAGGTTTCAATTTCTGCGCACGCACATACTATTTTATTTATTACTTTGGATATGCGGCTGTTGTCACTTTTTACTGATTTCGAAAATGAGGTACTCAGTTCGAGTGTTTTTTTGAAGTTTATAGGTACATTAGGTGTCGACTGTAAATTCTTCTGCCGAGGCTGAGTGCCGTCGCTCCCGCGCCGTATCTCTTGTAAGGATAGTTTTAAGTTTATAATAAAAAATATAATATATGTATCTTTTTCAATAATAACCCTATATACCCAAAAAAAAATGAAAAATTAAATAAAGCATCAAAAATGTAGATATTAATCGACTAAAATGAAACAAATCCAGTAATATATAAGAACTGTGAAGTAATTAATCATTTGATTCTATGATTTGAGGATCGTTAAAACTAAATAAAAGCTCTCTATAAGTTTTACATATATACATTTTTTATTCTTTTTTGAAAGGCCGGCAACGCATTTGCAAGCCCTGTGGTGTTGCAGATGTCCATGGGCGGCGGTGATCACTTACCATCAGGTGAGCCTCCTGCCCGTTTGCCCCCTTTGTCCCATAAAAAAAAAAAAAAAAAATGAAGTACTGCTTAACGTACATACCTACATCATCGGGTGATATTCTTGTGCATTTCATTTATCCCTATGCATACAAGTAATTAGTAAAAAAGCGATACTTTACAAAAGCATAGAAGATTTTTACACGCTTTTTATTAGCTTCACCTGTATGTTTGTATGTTTGTATGTTTGTATGTTTATAACCGACTTCTTTGGGCGCGATTTTGACCCACTTTAAACGGTCAGATTTCGTTCAAACTTTGTAGATTTATCGAGGACCGATGACAATATACTAATTTCATAAAATTAATCCATTTTTCAATTTGCAAAATATGATTTTTGCTAAAAACAAATAATAGTTTTGAAAAACTAAAAAATCACGCTTTTATAAATAAACCAAAGTAAAAAGTAAAAAATAAATAATAATTAAAAAAAACTAAAAACACGCTTTTTATAGAAAACCAAACTAAAAAACAGAAAATAAATTTTAATGAATTTAAATTAATTATTTTATTTTAGTCATATTTTGCAATTGTACTTAACAGTACTTAATTTGCCGAAGCCACAAAAAGTTGTTGTATATAAAAAGTAATTTTCACCTCGATGGTATAAAATAATTTGGTAAATATTTATTTGGTTAGTAGTTATTTAGACAGAGCGCAGTTGCCAGGGGCTCAGCTTCCCAATAAACCCGAAAGATATATTTGTATTATCAACGCCTACTTTCACGCTCAATATAATTACCCGTCCGCTAATTAAAAGCCGTATAATATTTTTAATTAAGTGTTATCACACTTGGCCAGCGCGGTGGACTATGGCCTGATCCTCCTCGTTTTGAAGGGCGGCCCGTGCCCAGCAGTGGGACTTTAAAAAAAGGCCTGAATACATATTATAATTTATTGTTAAAATATTTACAAAACTGTTTATCGTCTTTAAAAAGGAGGAGGTCTTTAAAAATTGAATTGAGCATTCAATTTTTATATCTATAAACGTATAAGAACGTAAACATAAATGTAAACATTTTTTTTTGTTGTTGTTAGAACTCAAGTTTTTTATACTTTTTCAACAAAACTTTACCCATTACCTTCCCTAGCCTTAAACGTTAATTAAAGTACTATGTATTTATACCTTGACTCTTAGTCTATATTTTACTACATGTTATACTTTTATGTTACACATAAAAATATACAAAATGTTAAAACTTTCTTTTTGAAATCAGAATAACGTGTTTTACCAACATACAAACAGAAATAGAATTATAGCGGTATTGGTACAAGAACATATATAATCTATTTGATAAATTAGGCTGTTAACTGAAAGGGATTGCTACGGTTTAGGGAAAAGGAAGATGAGGATGTGTCTAATGCATGAAAGTTATGGGGAACTATTATGAGATATGTTTAAGATGACATAACATCGAGAGCGGATCTGGTCAAAGATGTAAGAATTCATTTATTAAATTAACTAGCGATTTACCCTTACTTCACTCGGTGTCGTCCTTAGTATAGAACAGAGACTATGGAGTATAGTTATGTAACTATATATTAATATCGCTTACTTGAGAGATGATTGATTCCCCGTACGAACTTTCATTCCCCGTTTCACCCCCTTAAGGGATGATTTTCGGACGTTTTAAACTATCTGCACACCAAAATTCATCTAAATAAGTTCAGCAGATTTTTAGTTTATCAATTACAAACATACATTTTTTTCTCTTTCTAATAACATTATAGATTAGAAGCTCAAATGAAATTAAATCAAGAAGGTCTTTTATGAATAGTATTTTTAAAGCTAAGAAAAACTATTTCCTTCGTATTAAATAGTGTGTTTAAAATGCATTAGATATTATAAACTTCGTATACTGTTAAAAATAGCAGAAATTTTTTCAACTTGTATTTTTGCGTTGAAAATTGCTCGAGGGCTTTAATAAATGGAGAGACAAGATCTCGCCACTAGCTACTCAGAAAATATATTTGCTGCAAAGTTTTAACATTTTGTTTTCGCCATGCGACTTATAAATATAATTTTTGTGTTCAATTATATTTGTATCATAACCTGTCATTAAGTATTTTATTAAAATCATAACAAGAAAATATTCTTTAACTATCATTACTTTACTGAGTTCAAAGAAGAAGGCTATAAATTAGGAAGGTACATAGGTAATGGGGTTTCTTTTCTGCATGTTACGTGATATACGACGATATATTAGGTTTGTAGTGAGCCTACTACGTTGTGCCATCGGTCGCGGGTTCGAGTCCAACTGGGGACATAGAATTGTGTAATAAGCACGAGTATTTGTACTCCAGTCATGGATGTTTATCAACCGACTTCCAAAAGGAGGAGGTTATCAATTCGTCTGTATTTTTTTTTAATGTTGCTTAGCTCATAACTTTGAACTGGGTGAACAGATTTTGATGATTCTTTTTTTATTTGAAAGGTAGTGCTTCCCATGTGGTCCCATTTTAATATTTTCCAGATCTGATAATGGCATCCATGAGAAAACCATAAAAGTAATACTTTCTTAGATTTACGCGAATATTCGACATTATAAATGAAACTACTTTTTCGGATTTTGTAGCGGATTTATTTTGATTTTTAGTTCCCGACGTTTCGAATGCTTTACAGCAATCATGGTCACGGGAGAGACTACTCTAGTCTATAGAGTATAGATAGTTGTATACTTTCAGGCTATTAGGTTTACCTCATAATAGAAGGTAATTTTTTATAGTCATTAACATAATACGTATCTACTTTCCGCAAAAAATTTAAAAATAAATTATTTTTAACAAAAAAACAAAAACCGACTTCCAAACTTAATAAATCTAAACTAAAAAGTAGAAAATAATACTTTTAAGGACTTTGTTAATTTTGAAGTCGGTGCCAGCCAAAGCAAAATAACCCTAAATAGATACATATTTGATTAATCTATCAATTTGTAAACATAATCTGGCTGGCACCGACTCCAAAATTAACAAAGTCCTTAAAAGTATTATACTCAATATGTATGTATTCAAAGTAATATTATGTGTTGTGTGAAAACTATCTAGTATGCTTGACACAAGCCTCGTAGCTTACCATGAAACCAGATGGATAGATTCAGCGCAAACATATTGTTTATTTATTTGCTATACCTTTGCCTGTAAAGGAAAATCCATAATACAGGTATTAAAAAAAATAAAAAAGAAAAACAATATATATAAGTACGAAAGAAATGAATTTATTGAAATTGATTATGTTGTAATACCTTCATTTGATTCACTCAATATATCTTTTCGGTGCTATAAATGCAAAGGCGCGTCGCAATCCCGTCAGAACGGCGAAACCATTACCTCTGCTGAGAGATTCAGCGGTTCATTTGTTGAACACAATTTGTGACATAAATACTGAGAATTACTTCTGCATGATTTATTGATGGTTTTTCCAATTAAGTTTAGTTTAATTTGCATTATTTATAATACGTGCTCTCTTTCAAATTTAGCTTGTTTTTTTGTAGATTAAAAATGTAGGAATTTTATATAAACTTGGGAGAGCCCTTAGACCACCTTAATTCAGCCCTGTCGCAAAATTCTTAGCTAACGTCTACTTACTATAAACTATCTCCCTGCTAAATTTCATCTATATACGTCAAGCGTTTTTCGATATTTCGTGATGAGTGAATTCGCTTTTATATATTTAACGTAATTTAATATTAATATATAGACGTGTATCTACTAAGTACTAACTCATCTTTGCTTGGTTTCCTCGGCGAAGTGGTGGAGTCTTTAATGCATAAAGGGATATTCTTTTTAAAGTTGAGAAAATAATTTACGTGTACTACATTTGCTTATGTATTATACTTATCGGTATGTGGTAGCTCATAACGTAAAAGAAGCTATACGTAATAGGACGACTTGAAGGATGGCTTACAAAGTTAAAGTCGGCTGTCCCCGAGTCCCGACCATACATCCTTTTGTCTCACCCTCACTTGAGATTAAGGGTAATTTTTTTAAGAGGATGCCTTCCATACCGTCTACCACAACCAAGGGGTTGATCTCGCGGATACTATGAGGCTACAAAATCCAAAGAATTAAACAACCAAGAATTATAGCAATCATTTTCCGATTTGTACGAATAAAAAAAATAATACTAGTACTTCCTATCAATAAAGTTATATTATGTCGAAATAATGTTTTGTGTAGGTTATGCACGTGCGTTCCTTCATGTTTAGATATAAGGCCCTCTGAACGTTACGTGCAAGTTTGGTTTAGAATCTTCGCAGGCGGAACATTATACTAACATATTAATAATAACAAAAACAGGCTAAATCTTTAACTAACTGTAACGATAATAATTATTATTGCTTACCGGAAATCGAACAGTAATTAAAAAGGACGTCAGTTGTATAAAATCAATATTTCTTTTTTAAACATCTGTCATTATCGGTTTGGGCTGAGCGTTGATGAGTCAGTGATTCGAGACATTGGATTTTATTTCTTAAAGCAAAAAGTATTCTAATTTTAAAAGACCCAATAGAAAGTTCTATTTATATTAAAAATATTCGGATTTATTCGGTGGTAGAGAGATGAAAATATAGGGTTATAAGTATTTTTTGTTGCGGAATCATAAAAAATTAAAAAATATATACTTGGTCTAAAAATAAAATATAAAAAATCTGGAGAGGGCCACCCTTATCACCTAGGGGATAAAAAATAGCCTACGACCTATTCTCAGATCTACCTGTGTAAAATATATAATTAACGTAGTTTCATAATTTTGCAAGAGATGGCGTTAGTTGCGTTAGTTGTCTTTTCTGAATCGCGCTGGTAAAAGTTCGTAGCCGTTCTATATAGGGCAAAAATCAGTTTGTGTCATTAGAGTTAAAAATCGAGTTAAATATACGAGTGTTATCTACTAGTAGTGTTTCATTTCTAACATTGGTGTCGAAACCCGGGAGTGAGGAGTGAAAAGGACGGAATAGGAAGAAAAAGTGTAGTGAGTGTACTGTGTAGTGTCACGTGTGGTAAATGGATGTTAAAGGACCCAAAACCGTGAGTAGATAGAGGTTTAAGACAGTAAATTCAGTGTTCAGTGGATCAATTAAAAGACTTGCAAAAATTTATATAAAGTGTACGGACTTAGAATAAATTTGATGTGATTTAACTTTAACTATTTCGTGCTTTTAAAGACTTAGAAAAATCGTGAAGTTTTGGACTTGTAAAATATTCGAGATTTTATTCTGTGGACTTGTAAAATATTCACGTTCTTATGCTACGGACTTGTAAAATATTTGCGACTTTCTTCTATGGACTTAGCGAAAAAATTTGTGTTTTGGACTTGTAAAATATTTGTCATTTTATTCTATGAACTTTGACAAAAAATTGATGTTTTGGACTTGTCAAATATTTTTATTTTTACTTACACTTAAAATATTTGATGTGTTGAAATTATATTGGGACTTTTGTTTTTTTTTTTATTTTGTGAACATTAAATATATAAAATAAGTGTTTTTGTTACATCAAAATATAATGGAGAATTTAGTGAAGGGCCAATTAGAGCTATTTGAACAGTTGAAAAAAGCGGAACGGAATCTTAAAAAGGCTAACCACGAGGTCCGTGCTAAAGTTAGTTATTTAACTGCACGAATAGAAGCATTGGATAAATTAGAGGAAGCTTTTAACCAAAATCATTTAGAAATAGTAGCTAAGGTGACACCAGAACAGAAGGCGCACTTATCATATTTCAAGGATGATCTACAAGATAGTTTTCAAGAATCCTTTATTAATTATAAGGCTCTTCTTAAAGAATATATTGCATCATCAAATTTAGGCTCTTTAAAAGCGGGTACTAGTGGAAATGCATCTTCTGTCACAAAAGAGATTAATTCGGAGGTACAGCTACCTAGGATTCAGTTGCCGGTTTTTAATGGAAAATATACGGAGTGGCAATCTTTCTACGACATGTTTGTATCACTTATACACGAGAACTCTATGCTTACGCCGGTTCAAAAATTACATTACTTAAAGTCAAGTTTGACTGGAGAACCTGAAATGCTATTGAGAAATTTTCCCACTACAGCAGCTAATTATAAAGAAGCATGGGAACAGCTCACCAAACGTTACAACAATAAAAGATACAACTGTAATTCTATTATGAAAATGTTGTTTGGACAGAAAAATATAGCACACGAGTCGGCAATTTCCATTAGACACTTACTAGATACAACTAACTCTTGTTTAAAAGCATTAAATAACCTTAACATTAAAACTCAAGAATGGGATGCAGTTATTATTCATTTAGTAGTCTTAAAATTGGATCCGGAATCACATCGACACTGGGAAAATTATTTGAGTACTGTACCAGATGAGCTACCTAAATGGTCACATTTAGAACAATTTCTAGAGACAAGATTCAGAACTTTGGAGATGATAGACACAAACAAACAATCTACTAGTTCTAAATTACATAGTACCCAACAAAGAAATGCGAATCACATATCAAAACCAAAAACATTTCATTCAGCCATAAACGTTAAGCAAAATTCAGTAGAAGCAACTTGTGCAATGTGTAACGGTCCACATTTTATATATTACTGTACACATTTTAAGAAGGAACCTGTACTTGAGAGACAAAATATAATCCAAAATAAGCGGCTTTGTTTTAACTGCCTTTCGCCCACACATCCCGTATTTAAATGTCATCAAAATTCGACGTGTCGGAAATGTGGCAAAAAGCATCACACTTTGCTTCATTTTGAGAAAGAGGATAAACAAATATATCAAAATTCGAGACAAACTGAGTCAATGAAAAATGCGGAGCACAAATCAAGTGGTGGAGTAAATTCATCGACGAACGAGACAACTCTATTAGCTAATTTTTCTAGAGGAGATGTACAAACTTACAGCGTATTATTAGCAACCGCAGTTGTAAAATCTAATAGTTGTAGAAACGGTTTTTCTTATGTTTTAAGAGCATTGCTAGACCAGGGCTCTCAGGCCTCCTTTGTTACTGAGGACACTGTACAATTGTTAGGTCTTAAGCGAACTAATGTAAATGGTAGGGTGTCAAGCTTGGGAGATGGTTAAAGTATGGTTATAAAACACGCAGTTAATATCGAATTAGAATCCCGTCACGAACCTGGTAAAATTATTCGCGTTAATGCTTATGTATTAAAGTCAATTACTTCTTTATTGCCATCGCGTAAAGTGCACATCCCCGATTGGCTAGAAATACAAAACCTACATCTCGCTGATCCAGGATTTGCATCTCCAGGGAAGGTTGATGTTTTACTTGGAGCAGAAATATATGGAGAAATACTGCTAAATGGAATGAAGAAGAGTCCACACGGAAACCTAATAGCTCAGAATACCATGTTTGGATGGATTTTGTCGGGGAAGGTATTACGAGAAGCTAATGATAACAATGTTATTACTTTACATGTTCAAGTTAAGGAAGATGAGTTACTGAAGAAGTTTTGGGAGATAGAGAACGAGCCAAATAGTATCGAGAAAAAATTAACTAAAGAGGAGCAACGGTGTGAGCAATTCTACACTGAAACAACAACGAGACGCAAAGATGGGAAGTTTGTAGTAAGGTTACCGTTTAGAACATCCAATCCCCAGAGTCAATATGGTCGATCATGCGAGATAGCTACGAGAAAACTTATGTCATTAGAGAGAAGATTACATAAAAATCCTAAACTAGCAAATGATTATAATAAAGTTCTAGAAGAGTACACTGTTTTAAATCATATGAGACTGGTTGAAAGTGAAGATGTTGATAACCCGTCAGCGGTATATTTTCCACATCATGCAGTTATCAGAGACGATAAGGAGACGACTAAAGTGCGCGTTGTTTTTAATGCCTCGAGTAAAGGAATCAATAACGTGTCACTAAATGATGATTTACTTATAGGGCCAAAGCTCCAACAAGATTTACGACATATTTTACTCAGATGGCGGCAACACCCTATATGTATTGTAGCAGATTTAGTAAAGATGTATAGGCAAGTTTATGTGCATGATATGGATACTAATTTTCAACGAATATTGTGGAGAGCTAGACCTGATTTACCAATTCAACATCACAAATTATTGACATTAACTTTTGGAACCGCCTGCGCACCTTATCTGGCAGTGAAGACTTTACAAACCTTAGCGGAACTAGAAAGTGAGAATTACCCTATAGCAGCACAGATTACAAAACGAGATTATTATGTAGACGATTTAATGACAGGGTGCGAAGAGGAGAGTGAAGCGATACAAATTTATGAGGAAATGTGTAAATTAATGAGTACGGGGGGTTTTCAATTGCAGAAGTGGAGTAGTAATAGTCAATCGTTTTTGAATCACATTGAAGCAGAGAGGTTAAACACAGAGAACGCAATACACATCAAAGTAGATAATATGGTTAAAGTATTAGGTATTTGCTGGAACAGACTTACAGACAATTTTGAATATATTGTTAATTTACCTGAACTCATACAACCCGTTACAAAACGCAATGTACTATCAGATATTGCTCGATTATACGACCCTATTGGATGGATTGCACCTGTAGTAATTACTGCAAAAATATTTATACAAAAACTATGGAAATCGCGACTAGATTGGGATAATGAGTTACCAAGTGATCTTTTGGCGGAGTGGCTTAAATACAGGCAAGAGTTAACCCATATTAAAAATATTTCGATACCCCGATGGCTTTGCTCGACCAAGAGATGTAAGTTAGAGCTACATGCGTTTTCAGACGCGTCAAGTGCTGCTTATGCAGCTGCTGTGTATCTCAAAGTCATTGACGAGAACGATCAAGTTCATGTGAGACTCGTGACTGCAAAAACTAAAGTTGCGCCGATTGAGAAGGAAGTATCTATTCCCAGGTTAGAACTTTGTGGAGCAGTATTAGCGGCAAAATTGATACATGAGGTGTCAGAAGTAATGGGCATAATGAAACAGAATCTATATGCATGGACTGACTCCACAGTTGTATTAGCGTGGTTACGAGGGCCTGTAAGTCGGTGGGCTACTTACGTGAGTAACAGAGTATCCCACATTCACACAATATTGGATTTTGAGCAATGGGGACACGTATCAACTCAGATGAATCCTGCTGACTGTGCATCGAGAGGCATCAAGCCGACAGAGATAAGCAATTATTCCCTTTGGTGGAACGGTCCTGAGTGGCTAGCAGAGTCAATCACTATTATAGAAAAGCCAATCATAGTTGATACTCACGAGGAAGAAAAGGTAAAATTATTTACTACAAAGGTGACAGAATGTAACTTTGAATGGATGAAATTTTCTGATTTAAATAAAATGTTGAAAGTCATATCTATATGTCGGAGATTCCTTAAAATTAAGTTACCTTTAAAAGATAGAATTGCATATCCTAAATACGCCACAACCGATGAAATGAATGAGACTATGGAAGTTTGTATTAGACAAGTTCAAGAGTATGAGTTTAGCGATGAAATTAATTCGTTACAAAATAAGGGTTGCGTCTCAAAACGGAGCAAGCTCCTTGCGCTTTATCCGTTTTTAGACAAAAAGGGGATATTGAGAGTCGGTGGACGTATCAGCCAAGCAGAAGTGAACTTTGATCAGAAACATCCAATTATTCTGCCAAATAAAAATCATTTAAGTCAGCTGATAGTCGCAGATGCTCATAAGAAGACGCTTCATGGTGGTCCTCAATTAATGATGAATTTTTTGAGATCTAAATTTTGGATAGTAAGAGCACGTGATATGGTAAAACAATATTATAGAAAGTGTACAATTTGTTTGAGATACTCAAAAGTTGCAAAAAACCAACTCATGGGACAATTACCAGAGGCCAGAGTAAAACCGAGCAGACCTTTCAAGGCTTCAGGAGTGGATTATGCGGGTCCCATTAATATTAGATTTTCACCGGGTAGAGGAGCTAAGTCCTACAAAGGATACATTTGTTTGTTCGTGTGCATGGCTACTCGCGCAATCCACTTAGAAGCTGTTACTGATCTAACAGCGAAAGGTTTTATAGCCGCCTTTCGAAGATTTGTTGCGAGGAGAGGTCATTGCCAAGACCTTTTCAGTGACAACGGCACTAACTTTGTTGGTGCAGATGTAATGTTACGGAATATGTTTAATAGTGCTAAATCGGAGTTACCACATGAAATAGCTGAACTTTTAACATTAGAGTCTACTAAATGGCATTTTATACCTCCAAGTGCACCTAATTTTGGAGGAATATGGGAGGCAGGTGTTCGTTGTGCTAAAGCACATTTAAAGAGAGTAATCGGGGATAGCACTTTAACATACGAAGAACTTTCTACACTCCTAACGCAAATCGAGGCCTGTTTAAATTCGCGTCCCTTGTCATTTGTTAGTGATAGCCCAGACGACCCTCTTCCATTGACACCTGGCCATTTTTTAATAGGGGAACCTTTAATAGCTATAAGTGATGTAAATTATACAGATCAAAACGTAATTGGTTTAGATAGATGGAAGTTAATTCAAAAAATGTGTAATTTGTTTTGGAAAAGATGGTCTAAGGAATTTTTAAGCAATTTAAATCAAAGAAATAAGTGGTGTATAAAAAGACCAGAAGTAGATATTGGAGATGTGGTTGTAGTTAAAGACGACAATCTTCCGCCGGCTAAATGGATTTTAGGAAAAATTACGAGTAAGCATACTGGCCCTGATAATGTGACACGAGTCGTAACTCTCAAGACTAAAGGTGGTTTTCTTAAACGGCCAGTCAGTAAAGTTTGTATTTTGACAAAATCAAAGTGATTCGAGAAACATTGTCAGGGTGGGCGGCTACTTGGTGTATATTAATTGTTCCTTATTTGTATTTTTTTAGTGGTAATATAAGAATGTTACTTTTGTTGTTTTACATAATATGTTATGGTGGGCGGTTAATGATAGTATATTCAGTTACTTTTTTGTTTGTTTTTTTTTTCTTGTTTAAAGATTTTAGTTGAGTTATTGTTAAAAGACAACCTTGAGTTCATTTGTTAAAGGACAAGTCCTTGGTGGGCGGAATGTGTAAAATATATAATTAACGTAGTTTCATAATTTTGCAAGAGATGGCGTTAGTTGCGTTAGTTGTCTTTTCTGAATCGCGCTGGTAAAAGTTCGTAGCCGTTCTATATAGGGCAAAAATCAGTTTGTGTCATTAGAGTTAAAAATCGAGTTAAATATACGAGTGTTATCTACTAGTAGTGTTTCATTTCTAACAAATTTTTAAATTTTTAATTTACACAAAAAAAATCATAAAAATGGTCAAGCCGTTTCGGAGGAGTTCGATTACAAACACTGTGACACAAGATTTCCATATATTACAGAAGATTAAAATGTATTGAAAACTAATGAAAAAAGTATCTCCCAAAAATATATATACATTCTTTGGTTCTTAAATAGTGTTGTCTTCTCAATTAATTTCTACTTACTTTTAAAAAAGAAAATATAGTCTTATGAAGCAAAAAACATTAATTAAAATTATCTTTCTTGTTTTTTGACAGATTTTTAGTCTAGTTATAATTCGCCACGTGTGTGGGTTGGCGGAATTTACATGTCTTTCTAATTACTTAACAGGTTTTCATAGGCGTGCAGATTTTCGAATGCTATTTTACTTTACAAATGGATCATGTTAAAAATGATTGGCACAGAAAAAAAGTAGAGATCCGGGATTTGAACCCGCTTCACTCGGTTATCCAAATGAGAGCATTACCTCTGGGCTCTCACTGCCAAAAATATATAATATACAACATATTTTTTATAAAGTGCCTTGGATACATATGTATAGCTATCACAGCGGATACGACTGTACGCAATAAACAACTGTTGCGTTATTTCCCATTGGAGTTCCCGTGACTGATGTACTGAGTCAATATTTTAAACATGAATAATATTTAAAATTGCTAATTTACTAACATGCAATAAGTTTTGTTATACGAGCCGTTCTTGATTTATTTAGTAATTTGTAATAGATGAATATGATAGTTATTCAAAAGATTGTGATTCATCGTCGTTTCGATTCTTTTTTCTAAAATAAAAATAATCTAAGTTACTTCTTAAAACATCAACTACCTTTCAGTAATAGTTCCGTCAAAATCTGCCCAGCTGTATTTGGAATAACAAACATACAGACCGACAGACAAAATGTTAAAAGTTATGTTTTTCTTACAAGAACAGTATATTATTAAATATGAATTTAGTAAAACATCGTAATGTTGATGTAACATCAGATATTTCAACTTTATTCAAGCAAATGTAGAGTCTTTGGAACGAAAGATCTATAAATCTTTTCACTTCAAAGGCTTTAACGATTCAATCTTTTAAAGCTAACAAGCATTTTTTTATTCAAAACGAAGAGGTTGTTATACGAAAAGAATGGCAAGAAAATAAACTTCTTATTTTAATGTATGTAAACTTTAAAATTAGCTTTCTCCTTGGCTTTGTCGCTCTACTCCTAATAGAGGATCCGCAGAGTTACTGTATATATAATAATAGGTTATTATGAAATTCAAAATCTGCCTGGAAGTTTCAGAGATAAGTGCTTTCGAACAAACAAAAAGCCAGCTCTATAATTTTAAAATGTTAATCAGTCCCTGCAAATGCAGGGTAGATGGTTGATGTAGTGACTTACGTAATAACTTTATTAAAATGTGGAAATTGTTAAGAAACTTCACACGTAGCTTTATTAATAGTAAAATACTAATAGTAAAGTACTACAACTTTCTTTAGCAAAAATGTGTATATTGAAAACAATACAATTTATAAGTTTAGAGATGATATTTAATACAAATTCATGCTATTATAAATGTGTGCCATGTTACGTTTTCACACTTAAGTCATTGAATAGATTTCAAAAAGGCATGTACAAATATTATATATACATTTTACTGTGCTATTTAGTACCGTGGTAAGCTACGAGGCTTGTGTTACGGATACCAGATAGTTGATACACTACACATATATCACTTTAAATACATACACATTACACCCATGACTGGAGTACAAACGGCTCAATAAATAAATACCCCAGCGGGCCGCGAACCAACGACAGCTGGCACAGCAAGTAAGGTCACAACAAACTGAGCCACACGTGTTGTTAAAGTATATAAGTATGTCACCGTAAAATGAATAACATGAATAATGTTAATTCAGATGTAATCTTGATTTAGAGAATTTTCGATTTTGCTCATACGAATATTAAACTTCATAACATCAATTTATTAGTCATAAGTACTTAAGTTCTTAGCTATTCGTAATAATAATTAAGGAAGTATTCACATAAATTGCTTTCTACGGGAATTCCTTTGATTAACAATATTTGTACTAAGCCAATGAATCGAATCCAGCTCGTACTCGTAGAATGCTCAAAGCGTTTGATAAATGAAATTGAAATAATAAAACGATTTAATGGAAATGGGATTTAGCATTTGACGATTTATTGCGACTGTTATAATAATATTTACCAATACTAGTAATTTACCTTCGATCTGCTCGAGATCGTCGTGGCATTTTTGTGTATACAATATTTAATTAATATAATAAATATAAAACATTTAATATTATAAGACATAGGCAGCGCTTTTTAACATTTTATTACTAACAGTAGCCTAACTTTAATCCCATACCTCTATTAAATTTCATCAAAATTAGAGCGGTGGTTTCAGTGTGAAGAGTCATAAGTCAAGTTTGACTTAATTAGGTCACATTCACATGTATAATACTGTTTGGTACAGTCAATGATTCATGGTTCGTATAAAAGTTATTAGTTTCAGCATAGACGCTATCTGATAGGTCGTACCGCACATAAATTAATAACTTATATGCGTGTAGAGAGAAAAGTTAGTAGATCTAATTGGTATCTTTGTGCGATTCATATAACTATTATAATAATATTCTATATAAATTCAACATATATAAAAATAATTTATCTATTTTCATCCAAAAATATCGTTGTCTAAATTTTTTATTGAATACTAAAGCTCTTCAATATAAAAAAAATAGTTGAGAAATGGATGAGAAAGGGGAACTTGTTTTTACTTATTCACATATATTATATAAATATTTAAATATAAATAAATATTTTGGGACATTATTACAACTGCGCCATCTAGCTCCATGGTAAACTACGAGGCTTTCGTTACGGATACCATATAGTTGATATACTACACATATAAATTTTAAATACATACATATTATAAACTTAAGTAATGAATTTATTAAAAATTTATATGGAATAATAATACATCAAAGCTATTGTTTTTGCGTAATCCATATACCCACATACGTAATATATTCATTTAAAAATTAGTAAAACATCATTCAAAAATACTTTATGTAAGTCAAAAGTAGATAATATTAAGTGGTAGTGGTAGTAGTAATATTTCAAGTGGTAGTGCCATGCTTGTTACCTTCGGGTAGCAGCCGAATGGGCCGGCACGCCCCGTATAGTACCACTCTCTCACAGAAGACTGGCGTGAAGTGGCAGCCATGCTGTCGCGTTTCGTCCGGTAAGTGAGAGTCCGGGAGGCCCACTCCCCATCCCTACTCCCGTCCTTCTCCCTCCTCCTTCCCTCCCTTTCCTGAAAGGCCGGCAACGCATCTGCAAGCCCTGTGATGTTGCAGATGTCCATGGGCGGAGGTGATCACTTACCATCAGGTGAGCCTCCTGCCCGTTTGCCCCCTTTGTCCCATAAAAAAAATAAAATAAAAGTATGATAAAAGAGAAAATGAGATCTATCATAAATGTAGTAAAATATAGTATACCTAAGTAAAACCAATTTGGAAAGTAATAAAGTTCTCTACGGAACGTTTTCCTCGAGACTATCTAACGAATCAACTTTGTTGGTGATTGCCGTGCTTATTAAATAAGCCATTTCATCATATTCATTTGAATTGAAGCTTGATTATAATATAGTTTTGGTACAAAACATTTATTTTTAGACATTTAGCCCTTTTCAACTCCCACTCTCACTGCTGGGCACATTCACTTCAATACGAGGGGGATTAGACCATATAAAAAATATTAAGTATGGAGATTATTTTTACGAGTATATACATTAATTCAGTGAATCATTTGGTAATTCATAAATTTTAAAATAATAAGTTGTTTCTTTTTTACTATTTTTATATGTTACATTTGTTGTAGGTATTTCAGAATTAGTTTATTTTTTTTGGAACAAATGTATTTTTAATATCTTTAGCTTTAAGTTCCACGTCATTTCTGAAAAAAAAACTATTTTTATATCTTTACGAAAAAACAAAGCTCGCTCGCTCGACAAACGAAGCTCGGTCGTTCAGGTCGTAAGTATTTAACAGAGTTTAATCAAAACTTTATACATTAGTGAGCTGTGTTAGCTTTTAGAGTGAGCTTAAATATTGGTTCATTAAAAAATCAACAACGGCGTACTAAATGAATTATGAAAATTTAAAGTTTATTGTAACGCTGTGAAGTTCATGCGAAGTGCTAAAGGATATTTTTATATGACTCTCGAGTGCTATTTTCGAGGTAAGAGGAAAAATAAGTACGTACTATGGAACTTTTTTGTTGTCATGAACATGATACGGGATAAAATTTAAAAGTAGTACCGAAATTATTTAAAATTTTTACTAGTATACCTATATATTAGTATAAAAATCTAATGTGGTACGTTAAATTTTTAAAAATGGCTGGACCTGGTCGATCGAATAGTTTAGAACTGCTTATTTTGTTTGAGAATTACTAACCGTAACGCACCTAGTGAGGGGTAGTCGCTAGGTTTTTATAGATGTTATTTATAATTGTCTCAATCGTTTCGTTAATAAGCGGTTCACGAAAGGAATACGGCTTGACCGCTTTAGACATCTATATTTCACATAAAACGGGGCCCATATTTAATAAGTATAAGTCGTAGATTCGTATGTATAACCGTACAAGATGTAGCATTAAAACAAATATTAAACCATACAAAAAAGGATTCGAAAAGGGAAATTTATTCCTAAGCAACTCGTAAATCAGAATTTCTTTGTCGGATTATTTTATATGTATTACCAGCGCTTATCTGTTCTGCGGTAAACTGGAACAAACTTTTCCTTTCTACGATATAATAGGATTAACAAAACCACATTAGTTAGAAAGCTGAATGATAAACAGCTGTAACTTTAAACTAAATAAACTTTTTATGACTATAAAATGTCGAATTTGCATTTATGATGTACTATTTCTATCTCTCTATACGAATATTATATTATTCTATCTATACGAATATTATTTTAATATTGAAAGAACAACGCCGACCATCTTAAATTCTCATTAAATTGTAGATAACAGATGTAAAACGTCGAATTTGTAAAATTCTACTAGGAAAAATTAATTTTCTACCAATAAAGTTCTTGCAATGATACTCCAGGTAGTGGCTATCGGAAACTCAAGTATAAAATGTCAACTTAGTGTTCCACAGAGGATTTAAAGTAAATTGGAGATCGTGCGGGGACCTCCTCTACCCGCATTAGGTGCAGTGCTGTTGTATAACTTGAGAGAAACTTTAAGCCTAGAACAAAGTATTTTTAAATGTTCAACTTTAACAGCATTGTTCGATAGAGTGGTTTTTAACGGAAATGTTTTAGTATTCGTTTATTAGAAGCATTTATTTCAAGTAAAAATATGTCATTAAAGCTACTAGATATAACTTTTAAATTAAATTTCATTATTTAATTTTTAACTACAATCATGACGTTCAGTAAAAAATTGTAAAAATTTTATGCTGAATAAAATGTTTTGAATATGAATTCGATTTAAAAGAAAATTATAGTTTAGTAGAAATATATTGTTTATGAAATTTATCCACACTTTCGCCATAATATCTTTAGCAATCAAGTCTTGGGGTCTAGCCAAGATGTCTTCGTAAAGATTGCAAAATATAAATTTTAAGGTTATATGTGGGTATATCGTGTACATAAATTACAAAATCTTTTTTTTGTGCGGGAAAAGCAAATAAATAAACAAAGAAAAATTTCAACAAATATTGTGTTGGGGTCCATATTCTGAACAAGATAATTAAAAATCACAGACTGACATATTAAAATTCTTAATTCAAATAATAATTTACTATCATTTTTAAAATTTCTATTTTAAAGCGATTTTAGAATGTAGTTTTTTCTAAGTCAATTGCCCAAGGCATATTTGGTAACGTCCATAAAACAATGTTTATGGAAAAAAGTACAGTTACATAACTTCATTTTCAGGTACATTTTGCACTTGCTTGCCCCGGACTTACCTCCTAGTTATTTGCCTTTCAAAGTTTAATTAAAATATGACAGTATCTCGTCCTTGGGGTCCACAACATGGGTTTTTTCTTTGAAACCCATCATTATCGTATATCATTTTTAGAAAGAAAAGAAATCATGTTTAGTGTTTAGAAATGGACAGATGAACATTTTTATATATACATTTGACTTATGTATCATGGTAATGTTAATATCTATAAAGTTAAAATAAGTTTGCTATTTCGAAATCACAGACAGGCATATGAATTTATTTATAATTTATACAAATAATTACTAAACAATTTCAAGCGTTTAGGTCATTCACACTCACCACAACACTGGTGTATAAATATTCGTACATAAATGGAGCACATATTGCATAGATAGGTGCATACATGAATTGTTTTAAAATGATTCTATATTTACTTTGATCATACAATTTAATACTTTAATCTAGTTGGTTTTGAACAGTTTGAGCCAAATATAATAGAATATGCAAATAAAGAACAAATAATACTTTTTAAACTATAAATATTTGATGGTTCATACATATTGTTATCGGTGTTTTATTTGGTTTTAATAAATACTACTAACCAGAGGCAGTGGTAGCCCAGCGGTAACGCGATGCTTGTATAACCGAGTGATGCAGGTTCAAATCCGGGTCTCGCACCTCTGATATTTTCATGTGCGAATCATTTCTATCCTGATTACCACTTGTCTTACGGTGAAGGAAAACATCGTAAGGAAACCTGCATGTCTGAGAAAACCTAGCAAGTTTTCGTAAGACATGTGAAGTCCGCCAACACGCACTGGGCCAGCGCGGTGGACTATGGCCTGATCCCCCTCGTACTGAGGGAGGCCCGTGCCCAGCAGTGGGACGTTAAAAAGGGCTGATGATGATGATGAAATACTACTAACACTTTTGTTATGCAACAGTTATTAAAATTTAGTTTAAAAATATTTTTGCATTACAAAAGTATCCTAAAAAAATTAAAGTACAAACCTTTTTTTAAGGTCGATTTTTTGTTAAATATTAATCACTGGCGAGGTTCGTGCGAAAAGATTCGTAAAATATTTTCAGACGTTCGCGACGACGGTATAGGGGGAGGAAGCGGAAGCTATAATTTATGTCTTTTACTGAATATATTAATTTTTAAAAAAAGAGAAAAAAATGTGCCCTAATAATCATTTTGTAATTTATAAAATAATTGGGCTTATTATAAGTATACACTGTCTTTATCGGGAATTAATATAATTGCATTAAGAAAACTATTATCCGTTCCAGAACTGAAATTACGGACGAATTTTGCTGCCAATAAATTTGTATTTGGATCCCACAGCAGATGGCGATAAGCCCAGCTGGAGATGGCCAGATCAAGTGAACTCCTTGCAGCAGTGGAAGACGAGAAGGGACGCTTGTGCCCTACAACGCTAAGGGCTTAAAATAATAAAATTAAGTACTGCGGATACTACCAAACTTTTCTCGGCGTTTTTCGGAAAAGATATTATATAAAATATATAATAAATATGTTGCGACATTATAACAGCAGCGCCATCTAGTTCCGTTGTAAGCTACGTTACGTGCTTGTGTTACGGATGCCAGATAGTTAATATACTACACATATAAATTTAAAATACATACATGTTATAAATATTACACCCATGCCTGGAGGAGACAATCATTCGTGCTCAACAAATGAATGTCCCTAGCGGGACTTGAACCCACGACCGCTGGCGCAGAAAGTAGGGTCACTACCAACTGAGCCAAACGTGCCGTCAGATATATATTTATAACTTAAACAGTAAATGCTTATATAAATATAAAGTTCATCTAAATAGATCACATTTTTTTCAGCTTAACGATGCCCAATGCTGGACGAAAGTCTTCTCCTTAAAACGTTTATAATACAATATTAAAAGACAACTTTGGGATATAGAATATTCTGAAATTTTACTTGTATTATAGTAATGTGCCATTGTGGTTAGTTAACTTGCCTTTACGTTCGCAAATGATGCTATGGCTTAATCCTTGCAAAGCCTAAGATCATTAGGTGTTAGCCCACCATTTCAGAAGCATACGATGCATTGTCATGATGCTTGAATTAGACGGATCATAGAAGTATGTGGCATAGAAGATGTTTATGAGTATGCTCAAGTGTATTTTGTAAACAAGTATTAGGTAATAAAAACCGTTCTTATCTTTTTCTTCTTTGTTTGTCAATTCTTTTTCTGTTATTTAGTATTAACTCACGAGCTTCACTTTTAATTGATGAAGAATTATTCAAAACATTATTTTTATATAAATAGACAAAGGTTTGAGACACGAATGACAACATTCCTAGCAATTTATTATTTATTAATGCGTAAATTTGGCAAACATAAAAAAATATTTATTTAAATGCCAACATTGCTCTTAAGTCTTCGTGAAACGTAAGTTCATCAGATTTAAATGTAAGTGCACAGTCTTTGTTCCAATATGCAAGCCATTTCCATCGGAAGCGGATGTGGCGTAGTTAGTGTTGTGACTACTGAATTGCATCAATATACTTGGAACTGTCGACTCTAAGATTTTAATATTAATATTTGAACATATTCAAGAATTTGAGCAATAATTTAAAAATAAATACGCCACAGAAACGTGACAACTAGATCAAAGAGCTTAACATCCTCCATTGTACATAGGTTAAACATAAAATATAAGTATATATAATAATATGTTCTAGTAACCGATATCGGTTATGGCGGCCAATCTAACTGAGATTAACTAATATACGACAAACGAAGTGTTCCTGCTTGTATAAAGTGCACAAATAAACATAGATATAAATGCACTCTTTATTTCTATTAACTCTCTGGTCAGTCTAAGACGTAGAATGGATTTAACTTGATCTCCAAAGCATGGCGTAATTTACGCTGCCAATTTGCCATCTGGGCTGTTTAATATTTTAATTATTCATCCGTGAAAGCTATTGCATTTACTGCACCTCAAATCTCTAGCCTAATAGTTTGAACATTGACCCAGTCTCAATGTAGGCGAGATCAGCAAATCGTATTAGTGCGAATGGTCCACTGGCTCAGTGTAGTAATCACGCCGACCGCATTAATTGATATTAAAGCTTCCTGAATACAGTTGTATATATTTTGAACAGCTGTTATTGAACTGGCAGTAATTTCGATTAAGAGAGTAAAATTTTGTATATTAAACCAAAATGAGTATAACCCATGAATTCCGTTGTTACATGCCAATGTATTGCGCATATTATTGCATTTCAATGACACCTAAAGATAATTTTTAAATGAAATATCTTCCTATTACACAAAATAGAAGTACAAGTATTTACAAATACCGATGACACAAGACACTGACGGCTTCCTAACGCCGTACTGATAATTTCTTGAAAAAAATACTCAATTGCAAAATATGCCCCGAGTGGGACTCGAAACTAGGAGCGCCGGATCTGTTACATGCTAGCCACAAGACCACCGAGGTAGTTAAAAAAGTCTAAAGGAAGAAATTGACTTAAAAATACGTGTGTTGCATGTTATGTTATCAGATAAAAGATATTACGTCCTATTTCTTGCCAATACACAAACCAATCATACAAACTGACAGATGTAATCTGACGGGAGAAATTCAATCAATTTGTCGACTCCATGCCCTATTCGATCACATAGACGTTTAGACGTTGAGAGCCTTAGTGCATGCTTGTTGGTCGTGTCGAGTGAATGTTTCAAATGTGTTTACGTATTTTAGAGCCGATATGGAAATTATAACTGAACTAGCGACTCACCCTCGCTTCGTTTGGGTTCGTCCCGAGGTGCTCTCTGCCAGAATTAGTTTTTGCAGCACAAAAATCCGTGTCATAATTTAAAAAAATCAAATTTCTAAAATAAAAGTAACCTAAGTTACACCTTTCTACTAACATAACACTAGCTATCTGCGAGTGAAAGTCCCATCAAAATTGGTCTATTCGTTTCAGATATTAGCTGGAACAAACAGACAGACAAATATTTTAAAAACTGATTTTTTATGTAAGTACCGTATATACTTTCATATGCATTTAGTGAAAAGCTGTTAATTTGTAATTAAAAACAGACACTTCAATTTTATTTATATGTATAGACGTATAGATTTAGACGAGATGATATTCTACTATCTACATATATTGCTAGTAAGCTGTTCTAACCTAAGCATAGACCATAAAAGCTCTATCTCAGTAGTATCCTTACCCACATTTTTTCGCACAGCATAAACTGAAAATATTTAGTAAAAGTGTCGAAATGTGTCAGTGATAAGATACTAAGTAGTTTTTAAAAGCCTAGAGTCAATGTTCTTGTAAGGAATGTAAGTAGAACTAGTTCTCGCTTGCGGCTTCACGTGTGTTTGGTTATTTAGGTCGCGACTGCTTAGCGCGACCCTTTGCATGAGACTGAATTGTATGGGATGGCCATATTTTTAGGTAAAAAACATCTACTTTTAAAATTGCTAAGCTTTTTAAGTATATGAAATCTACTCTCAACGTTTTTAATAGGGTGTCTGGGTCATGTCAGGGACAGGCTCTCATATTTTATGTATTATGTTTATATATTATATAGCCTTAAAAATAGAGTGAAAAAAATCTAACTTTACATTATTGATTTTTCAATAGTTTTGTACAACCTTTTGTATTTAGTTTTCAACATCTCTTATACTATATACTAGCGTTTGCAGGTAACTTCGCTCGCTCAGTTGTTACTTCTTCAATACCTTCTCATAACGCGATGAAACCTATATAATACTTGTAACTCCCGCGGTTTCACCCGCGTTCTAATTACAATTAAGAAAGGAATTGGTGGTAGAAGGATGAAAATTGAAAATTTAGGGCTATAAGTATTTTTTGATGCCAAAACGTAAAAAAGTAACAAATAAAAATTTGGTCTAAAAATAAAAAAATAAAATATCTTGAGAGGGCGACCCTTATCTAGGGGAATAAAAATATCCTACGACCTATTCTCAGACCTACCAAGGATACACAAAAAAAATCATAAAAATTGGTCAAGTCGTTTCGGAGGAGTTCGATAACAAATTAGATTTCTTAATAAATAGTAACACAAAGTACAATTCTAACATTATACATATAAGCTTATAATATGTAGGGAGTAATCTCTAAAACTAAAAAAATATTTTTTTTATTTGAAACATGCCTAAATATATTTTTTCTATAGAAATTAATGTTTTTATCTTGTTATATTATAAAAGTAATTTTGTTAAACTTGGCTCCTTTATAACTACAATATAATAAAAAATATTTAATATAACTAAGTTCAGCAAAGTGCATATAACTTTAGTACGTGTTTTTGGCCTGTTCCCAAATTCTGTCGCAATGGGGCTCGGAGAAACAATAAGTGGTTCAAAATGTCTATGTACATATTATATATTTTTTTGTAAAGTATGTATGCTGTAGCATCTGTTAAAAACTAGTAATAGTAATAGTTGTCGACACGTTTGGCTCAGTTTGTAGAGACCCTACTTTCTGCGCCAGCGGTCGCGGGTTCGAGTCCCGCTGGGGGCATTCATTTGCTAATCACGAATGTTTGTACTCCAGTCATGGGTGTTTATATTTATAATATGTATGTATTTAAAATTTATATGTGTAGTATATCAACTATCTGGTATCCGCGACACAAGCACGTTACGTAGCTTACTGCGGAACTAGATGGCGCTGTTGTAATAATGTCCCAACATATTTATTTATTATCATTTATTTATTTTTTAGTAATGTATGTATGCATGTACGTCTAATTTTACGTCTCCTTGCAGTTACTAAGCGGCTTGCCCAATTTTGATGATTCATCCGTCGTTCGATCCGTCTAGATAACGCTATATAACCTAAATGGCGAATTTTAGGCATATATAATTTTGTCATTTAAAAAAAACGGATCAAAATATATATAACAAAAACACGCAACATAGTAAAAATATACACAAGTTATATATTTCAAAATAATTTAGGATATCTTTCATCATTTTGGTTCACTTTTTAACCGACTTCAAAAAAAGGAGGAGGTTCTCAATTCGTCGGGGACTTTTTTTTTTTTTTTTTTCTATGTATGTTCCCCGATTACTCGACGAAGGCTGGACCGATTTGGAAAATTCTTTTTTTGTTTGAAAGGGTATAGTTTCTAGTTGGTCCCATAGTCACCAAGTCACGATCTGATGATGGGATCCCAGGGAAATCGAAGACAACTCTCAAATTTTATAGGCACTTATTACGTTTTTCATATATTTTCTAAAGCTGTTCAAGTATTTGCGTCTGATAATCATCATCTCCTGTGGTTGAGCTAATGATGGAAGGTACAACTCCTCAACGGTTAGGAGTTAAAAGAAAATTCTTTCAATATTATACGTAATTATAGACCGATAGTTAAATTCTTTCAGGCTCTTATTAACCGACTCTAAAAAAAGGAGGAGGTTCTCAATATGTATGTTCCTCATTACTCGAAGATGGCTGGACCGATTTGGAAAATTCTTTTTTGTACATAAACAAAATAAGTATCCACTTTCCGTTAAAAATTTGAAAATAAATTATTTTTAACAAAAAACAAAAACCGACTTCAAAACTAAACAAATCTAAACTAAAAAGTAGAAAATAATACTTTTAAGAACTTCGTTAATTTAGAAGTCGGTGCCAGCCAAAGCAAAATAACCTTAAATAGACACATATTCGATTAATCTATATCTATAATATTTGTAAACATAATCAAAATACCGTTCGAAAGTTCCTTGCAAAGGCAAGATAAGTCTATCCGTCTTGGCTGGCACCGACTTCAAAATTAACGAAGTTCTTAAAAGTATTATTTTCTACTTTTTAGTTTAGATTTGTTTAGTTTTGAAGTCGGTTTTTGTTTTTTGTTAAAAATAATTACGAAGTCGGCCTTTTTTAAATTATTTAACTTAAAATGTTCTTGCTAATCTAAATGTAACATGAATTTAAATCTAAATAGAAAACTAAGTTGTGCAAATAGCAGAAGTTAAGTCGAAATGGAAAATGTTACGACCTGTACTTTGTAAACGCGTGGTGACGTCGAGTACGGAGCGCTTCCGGGCAAGAAATATTCTTGCAATTATGACCCTAGTTACTTTACATACACTTTTAAAGTTGAAGACAGTGGTAGCCTAGTGGTATCGCGCTCACTTGGAAAACCGAGTGACGCGGGTTCAAGCCCGAGTCTTGCATCCCTTTTAATTACATGTTTTAAATCATTTTGAACATAATACCACTTGTCTTACTTCCTCATGATGTATTCACCAATACATCGTCAAGAAACCTGCATATCTAAGAAATGCCATTTGAAAGACATGAACCTCCTGAAAAGATGCTATAAATCTGATTGACCTTATATTAGCTGTGTCGCAGTACCTTGCCAATATTGAAAGGCGCATTTTAAGTTGCATATGGAGGTACACGTGAATAATGCATGCAGCATCTCCATCTCACGAACTGGATAAACTTTTGTGTACACTCGGTGTCACGGTGAAGTATGTAGCTGCTTGAATTTTTATTAGAAGCTCCGTAAATGGATATGTTTAGTCCAGTATATTTATATACACGTCTGACAAAGATGTATTGTGCTAGCTTATTTCTCTGTTTTGTGAAAATGGCTCAGGTACTGCATTTAGTATACGTGCTTATTTAGATTTCGTGATTTTAATACAGAGTTGTTCCGAATGTGAAGTGATTTTAGCTAAATACTGATTAATCAGAAGACACTGGCCAAGGTACTTCTTTAACTAATTTTTAAACTACGATAAATCAAAAGTAATCATGTTTGTACGTTTATATGTTATGTTATTATTAATCCGTATCTTAACTTGCGTAGAGATTATTTCATTTCTTGGTTTGGGTTACTGCAACGCTCGAATTAGTTGATAAGATTTATGTATAAAATACTATAAAAGTTTGAGTATTACTTCATGAAAGTGCATTACTAAACTAAAAAAAATCTTGGTAATATAGTAATTAGTAATTGAAGCTTATCAAAATCTACTGTTGTGATTGGCGCTTAATTGTGTATTGAGTAGGATAACTTCTTGAAAGACTGGGTAGGTTAAGATGAATCGTATCTACGTTGATAAACTTCGACTTGTAGTGACAACTACATTTCTATATACTACTATATAGTAGTACATAGTATACTACTACAGTATACTGTAGTATATATACTACTATACTACTATTCGACTACTGTACTACAATGCAGATATGAATTGCCTCGTAAAATTTACTTTTATTTAAAGCATTTACTTCTATATAAAGCATTTATGGGGAGATTTTGTCTATAAATAATTAATCTATAATAATGTATAAAACATGTCAAAAAATACGCGGACGAAACCGCGAAAAACAGTTGTATATATATAAGCTGAAGTATTTCGGTAAAAGCCATGTTTGTTTGGATTGGTAACAAGAATGCGGACTGCATTCTGCTTTGTACTGCACTACCTATTTCCGGAGGAAAAACATGCCAGCTCTATCACTAACCACGAGTGATATTACTCATGAAATTTCTTTAAGCGGCCTTTTATCTTTTATGGTTTTTTATCTATATTTTAGAGTTAGATTAATTTAATAAATTAATTAAAATTATAAACCTTAAAGACAATATTTAATAGTAATTTTAGTTTTTTAAGTAAATTTTATGACAGATACAAACGAGTTGTTATTTTTATACATTCGACCTTTATGGATCTTTACAAACATTATATTTAATATATTATGTATTTCTTGATGAATTTGGCTGAATACTCTACGGGATAAACTACTTACTTTTAACATAATGAATCACTTAATGCTATAAATAAAAAAAGACATATCTTTAATAAAATCTCTAAGCACGTAATGGTGTAAAACGTCTTAACCTGTGAAATCCGTTTAGTATGCACCCAGCGTCGAACACGTGTCCAGTAATATGAACAATTACGTGTCGGTCAGTGCGGCTCGACATCAAAATGTTACACCCTCACTTTCTATTAAGAATTAATAATGGTAGTGTATATTTATATCTAATACGTGTGTTTTTTACCCATATGAATTTTGTTTTCTAATTTGATATTTTTTGTAAAATATCAAATTAGTAATTATTTACTTTTTGTAAAATACTGTGTCGTTTTAACACAGAAATTTTTTTTTTAAATAAGACTTTTCTAATTTTCTGGTTTAAATAAAAGCATATGGTATGAATTTGAATTCGATTCACAACAAGCGATGGTACTAACATTGGGTTAATGAGACGATATTTGACGGTAGCGGAGCATTGGCAAACTTCCTGCGCACATCTGATTGCCTTCGGTTATACGGAATACAGCCCCAGGTTGGCTAAATATTTTCTTATATCATAAAATCAGAAAGCATCTCACTTAAATGTGCTTTTAAAGCTCACTTCTTACATTAAATTGAGTTTTGAGGTTTCTTTAAAAGCTTTAACAACTTGTAACTTATGTCGATTATATTTACCAAACGATTAAACCAAAATCACTTGACAACTTAGTGTCCCTTATAATTTACTGTTCCGTGAAGACCAAACTTAAGATAAATTAGCTAGATAAAGCTACTTTTAGATTTGTAATATTAGTGTAAATATTCTTTCATTCTCAGTAAAGTTTTGGATAGTGAGTAACCAATTCTCATGTATCCACTAAACCACGTTTTTAAGGAACTGGCTAAAATGAGGGTAAAATTGTCGAAAAATTTATACTGTGCTTACGTATTCTGAGTGAGCAGCAAGCTTAGCTTTGAAATTTGGGTCTCAAGACATGTAGTATGTAATAGCAAATGTTTTCGGCTATACAGAACAACTTTCTTAGATTGGCCTTTGTTCTAAAGAATGCTTCTTCTTTATAACAAAAGTTTAGACTAGAATGTCACTTTCTAATCAAAATAATTTCTGATCCCAATTTGTGCGCCTTCTTAATATTTTTCTTCCAAAATTATCAAGAGGAGTAGGTCTTAAAGAAGTAATAAAAGAAATGTATGCAACTTCTACGTAAATTTCAAATAAAATAAATCATATTCAAATTATATAGATTAAACCTGACTGCCTACAAATTAATAAATGTAAATAGCTATGCAGTCTAAATTACAAATAAGTATAACAAAAATGAAATTCAACTTATTAACAAAAAATTACATCTATTATATCCTTTGAACATATTTTTCATAAAAAATTCTAAGATAAAGATTTTATAGATACATAACATACTCGTAGTCTTGTGCATTTAATATCAGTGGAAAAAGCTTATGTAAAGCTGTCAATCCAGATATTTGCTTTGAAGGATTTGGGATAGAAAATAAACGATAAAACATCTCATCATAGTTAATTTTTATTAATTAGAGTTCGCTGCCTTTTTCTTCGTCGCCATTTTCGTCTTAATACAAACTTTTGGGGAACGTATAAACTTTCAAAAAGTTTTCGATGCGAGCAACATGACAATTTCTTTTTCCCCGTGGCCTATGAATGACTTTATAAAAACATTACTCGTCAAGTAAAATTTTCAGTTAGTACCTCATTCTGTAACTTTTAATGAAATTTCTTAAGAAATTAACAAGTTCAAAGTATAATAAGCAAAAGAGCTTAAAATGTACTCGTATTTTTCTTCATACATTACTTAATATTTTTTCTTTGCCTCATATGTAAACTTTCACGAAGTTCAATCAAAATTTCTTTGTTAACTTTATTCATTATAATGTACTTATTTATAACAACCATATTTATCTTTTTCTTTATCGACACAACTTATGTCAAGCTCCCTTTTAACATATTTTGTATGTTCTTTCATTGCCTCGTTGGTGTAGTGGCTAGCAAGTACGGCTTCTCATCGAGAGGTCCTGGGTTCGAGTCCCGGGCCAAGTTCAGTTATTGATTCTTGCTGTTTAGTGAGCCTCAGTAACAGCCGGGAGCTGGGAATTAGGCGATGTGTCACACCCGTGCCTCGGAGAGCAGTAAAGCTGTCAGTCCTGCGCCTTAGCTTTCACTGGTCGTGTCGAGTAGTTGTCCCACCGGAGTATGAGTGATAAGGAATAATAGAGAGTGCAATTGTGTCTGCGCGTACACTCGTACACTATAATCTAATATCTCCAGCGCAATTGGCTAGGCTAATATTGACCCATTGGGATTGGCCGCCATGGCCGAAGTCGGTCGGAGAACATTATGCTCTTTCTATTTAAGTCAGTTAAGCTAGTCAGTGTTGTACCATGGAACTTATGTATCTGATGATGGAGATATAGAGTTTCTACTCTAACTTAAAAATATTTTGAATAAGAAACAGCTTCTTTTCTACTTCATTCTCTTTCATTTTTATGCCACTTTTGTGGTAGAAATATGTACAGATAATGGTAATATATAATAAGCTATAGTATTTATTTTACAATATTTATGTATTTGTAGGATACCATTTATAATATTTCCTTAACACGAAGAGTATCACTCAAATTTAAACCATTTGCTAAAACTTTTCGATGAATTTCCAAGTAACTGACAAAGTTAGACATCGTAGGGCGTTTGCGGTAAAAGTATAATTTTCCGCATCCTTTGTGTTGAACTAACAATTTTACAGTAAAGTGTTTAAATTAGATGAATATTCGTAATTTATAGACGTTATTGTATAATAAACTTGATCCAAGTTCTAATTTAAAATACTACTGAAAGTATAGTTAAATATTATAACTCAAATACTTTGTTATATTTACGGTAATTCTAGGAATTATTAAGGTTCGTTTTTATTAACTATTTTTGGGGTTCCGCTTTTGTACCTACAAAATGGGGTAAGGATCAAACGAGCCTTATCTGTCCTAACGATGCAATTTATGTCGTTGCCAAATTTATTGAAATCTGTGCAACGGCTTAAGCGTAATAAATAGCGTTACTTTCGCATTTGTAATATATATGTACATATAGAAATATATTATATTTTTACTATAAGTTTTAGTATAAGTATTTTTCATGAAAAAATACGGTGAGGAAACCTCAATGTCTGACATAATAAGATAATGTGAAGTATGCCGTCATATATAATTGCTAGTCAAGCGTGGGGTACACTTGGCTAACGGAACTATAGCTTGGCCAGGCCATGGCCAGGTTTCAACGAAGTGAAAATAGGTTGCTTGACCTTCGGTAATAATTCTTCCTCTGAGTCATAAAATATTAAAGAATTTTTCTCATCTTACTTTAACGCTTTTTGCACCTAAAGTTGCCTATTAGTACTAATAGAGAAAAATTTTTTTACAAAAAACTCAGTCTGCATTGTGTTAAAATTTATTTCAGATGTGAAAGGTCATAGTAAGTAGTACTGGCTTTGCCGTTGAGTTTCACATAATAACCTCATTGTATATAAAACTTAAGGTATTAGATAGCATGTAACATGGTTAAAATAAAAATACGTAAAAATACCCATTCACCTACATTTATACTGAAACGCAATTGAATAAACCGACTAAATAACCAAGACCTTGTATGTCATAAAAATGTGTCATTCCATTGGAACGGTGCCAAGTGTAATAGCTCGATGTTTTAACTGTACTAAGATACCGCTCATTACTTTTGTTTGCGATGTAAATTCATAAATAATTTACTGTATAATTTTGACAAATTGATGTAAAATAAAGGTACGATGTTCTTTCTGTCGCTTTTTTCAGTGAAAGCGTTATTTTAACAAAATGTTTAGGGTTTATGGTATATTTTTAATAATAAGGGAATAGAAAATTGTACTTAATATTTTGTTGTTTATCGGTTTTTTGTTTGAACTCACTAATCTCTGAAACTGTCAGTCAGGTTTAAAATAAGTTATATAAGATGGCGATAAAATGCCAAGAAACAGCAGCTATATCGGAACAAAAAATCCTAGAGTGTTCAAACAAATAATTTTTTTTGGTAAATAGAAGTAAATGTAAGCTCGATCTTGCCAAATACTAACTGGTAAAGAGATACGTAGTGACAATTATCACTGTAGTTAAATAGTTCATATGTTCTATTGCAGGTTTTAGTCAATTTATGTACTAATACACGCACATATACACAAACACGCCCACTTTCGCATTTACATAATAGAAGACCAATATACCAATGCGAGTAAAGTCACCGTTGTGCAAAAGCTTGTAATATTTTATAGAGCGAAAAGGACCGAAGAATAAACATTTTTACGAGAGTCATGTAAGTAGGATGAATAAATCAAGCGAATGCAAGATTCCCAGTTGAATCTCATACACTAAGACGTTTTCGATGTTTTGGGTAAGGCTGCTTATATTTACTCCCTTTAAATATTCTTTGAAAACATAATACTATATTTATTGACACTTTTTACACAAACTTATTCATTTTTTTACTACGAGTATGATCAATATGCATGCATAATGTTTAGCATTCAAAATATCTTGCCTTAAAAAAGCAATAAATATGCTTGGCCCGAACAGGGAATGAACCCAGGATCTATAGCCAACTATGGACTAAGAACTAGCCAATAAGGTTATAACTAGCATAATTTTAGTAATAAAGATACCAAGTTCAATAGTGTTTTACGTAGTATTTTTACGAGCGTAGTTGATAACAATAAAAATATATTACTACTTTGTTATCTACATCGTTGATAAGTAAATAAACTAACGAAGAAGCTTTGTCGGCCTACAAGAGGCTATTTATCAAAGTCTGATATAAGGAAGTGGTAGTAAAAACTCGAGAAGTAATGAGAGTGGATCAACGAGAAATAACACCATTAGGATAAAATATTATGTATTTTCGAGCTATGACTAATTAACCGACTCTAAAAAAGGAAGTTCTATGCTCTACTATATTCTTATACACTTAACTTATTTAAGCAAAATATTTGCAATTTGCAATAAAATTATTTTAGACAGCGTAAAATTTTATGTCACTCGTAAAACACATCAAAGGTTTGGAAAGAGGAATGAATATTAACCCATCAACGGGCGCGAGGACAATATAGATTTATAACAATTGAAAATCTATTGTGTCTCATATGTTCGCCATTGACGGGTTAAGGTTAATGTTATTAACCTTAAAGTACTGATAAAATACTGTTATTATTAATTACTGGTGACTCACCCTTGATCCGCTTGGGTTCAACCCTTTTAACGGTAAAAATTTTACAGCAGTAAAGTCCTATAGTATTTTTTCTTGATACGATCACAGAAAGACAAAAACAAACGCTTTAAAAACTCTGAATTCGGCCTCTGTATCGATAATAATGCCTAAGGCAGTAAGATTTTGTAAAAAAATATTTAATCTAGATATTTGACTTCATTACAATTATATTATACTTATGTATACATTTGATTTTTAGTAGCTTTTTACATGATTTATACAATTGTCTAGCATTACTTATAGTTTAATTAGTCGCCTTAAGAAGGTGTCTAGAAAGAGTAATCGTGTACCGTGTAGCAACCACGCCATGCGTAATGCAACCACGCCATGCGTAATTTAATATGACAGTAGGATAAAGGCTTCAGGGTTTATATAATTTTTTTATGGGACAATGGGGGCAAACGGGCAAGAGGCTCACCTGATGGAAAGTGATTACCTCCGCGCATGGACATCTGCAACACTACAGGGCTTGGAGATGCGTTGCCGGCTTTGCAGGAAAGGTAGGGAGGGAGGTAGAAGAAGGAAGAAGGGGGTGAGGGGGAGAGGTAGAAGGGATGGAGAATAGACCTCCCCATCCACCTTTGTTGTAATTTGTTATGATATAGTACTAAAAAGTTTTATTTTCAAAACTGTTTCTTATAAAAAGTATGTTTTAAAAGCATTATAGTATTATTCTAATATTATATTATGGATTTAGGTCTAAAGGGCAGCTGTGGGCAGTTAATAAGCGAACAAAGAAACCAACATTTTCCTTTCCCGTCGGATAATTTGTTACAGCTCGACACGAGACGGCGTTGAAAAAGTCCCCAGTAACGAGTGGGGACGAAACTAAAATAAAATTGTCATTATTCATCTCTACCTCGATACGTTCTTATCGGAGCCAGATTGAACCTTTAATACTTTGGTAATTAGATCTGCTATTAATCATTTAACCTTTTTTATTCCCACCTTTTTATCCATATTATTTAATTAAGCAAGATGTAATTTTTTTTTCATTACACTTTTTTACACTTATTTGTACCAGGAATCTTCCTAAGCTTATACGGAATAATATGCACTGCACTGTGTAACCTCCTTAAAGCGCCCTCGCTTCGGATCATGCATTAGTCAACAACGCAGGATAAATGCGGGTTTGCGGACTTTATAAATGATAAGTATTATTTAATTACTATTTAAAACAGATTTTCATTTTATATTAGCATTCAAGAAAACTGAAGTAGAAATGAACTAAAACATTCCATGATCCTTTTTCTGCGAGTTGTTCAGTTTTTAAAAGTTTTTTACAGGTTTTTTTAAATCCACTCATAGGCTTTTGGTGTTAGGTTCAGAACAAAATCATAACAACTAATGGTACTAGGGTTAAGCGAGCTTGATGTAAAACTAAAGCTTGTCTCATAAATGCGCTATATTTCATGCTCACGTTGAGCTCTTAGGCTTGACGGTTAGCGGAACGGACGAGTGGAATTTAAACTTTACGAATGCACTTTGGTTGAACAAAAGCCTTATTTTTCTATTTTTTTCTCTTCCTAATGCTTTTCAAAGATGAAAATTATACATAGCTAATCTAAAAAAAATAATAATTATGATATAGATAAGTATGTAATTCATAGTTTATTGACGATATTTAACGAATGTATGGATTTTTGTAGCATATTCACAATGTCGCTTGAATTTATTGTTGCTTGTTAAATTATGTTTCATGGTGGGTAAATTAATGGTTCCCGCGAGATGTGGTTCGAAATAATCACAATTTTATGAAAAAATAGTAGTAAATAAAATGAATAAGAGTATCTTTACTCTTCTCTCCTAAGAACTAATAAATTACATGATTATTACTGATTTTGCTCATGAGTCTTCTCGCATAGTTTAGAAGTGTATGTTTTTTGCGTTCCTGAGGTTCGTGACGTGATATAAGAGGACCTTTTCTTAATAGGTGGCTATAAAATGGAACAGAGGGACTTTATCAATCCTTTATGTCTTCTCCATTCTACATGCTACGGCGAAGTAATTTGTGCTCTACGTGTTTTGGGGCCATTAACAATATAATTGAATTGACTTTTAACTGGTATTTTATAAAATTTGCCCTTTCAAAAAGAAAACTCAGCTATTTTTTTTTATGGGACAAAGGGGGCAAACGGGCAGGAGGCTCACCTGATGGTAAATGATCACCTCCGCCCATGGACATCTGCAACACCACAGGGCTTGCAGATGCGTTGCCGGCCTTTCAGGAAAGGGAGGGAGGGAGGAGGGAGAAGGACGGGAAGAGGGATGGGGAGTGGGCCTCCCGGACTCTCACTCACCGAACGAAACGGGACCGCATAGCTGTCACTTCACGCCGGTCTTCTGTGAGAGAGTGGTACTATACAGGGCGTGCCGGCCCATACATCATTTTGCGTTTACTCACGCTGCTGAATTATAATATGAATTATATACCTTTGGATAAGTTATGGTGATTGTAGTATTTTGTTGATCCATACCTGAAACAATAATAATAGAATTAAAATTTAACTGAAAGTTGAGATCTTACCAAATCTATATTTTGATATAATAATGAAAATATTTGATTTTAAGTATGTAACGCTATTAAAGACACAGACATTATTCTAAAATCACGCTACATTCTGCAGGAATGGGCTTATCTGTCTATATATATATATAAAAGCGAAAAACACTCACTCATCACGAAATATCGAAAACCGCTTGACGTATAAAGATGAAATTTGGCAGGAATGTATTGTAGTTAGTAGACATTCATTAAGAATTGAATTTTCGACAGGGCCGGATTAAGGAGTCTAAGGGCTTTTGCAATTTTGTATGAAAGTCCTTCATTTATTGTACTACAAACTTAACTTTGGCAGGGAGGTACTAGAGACCCGAGCGTAGAGACAGAGTAAGTCCCTAGTATTATACAAATAAGCAAAGAGGGTATAACCGCGTAAACTAAATAACCGGTAAAGTAAGTCTTATATTAAAATACTACGGGATTATTTTAATTGCAACCCAATTATTGTCCAAATGTGTACCCGAGTTGATTGCGAAATACTCTTTCAATGAATCACTCAAGTACTGCATTGTTTCAGCAGGCCAATTCAATCAATGACAAAAATTATAAGTTAATTAGGTATTATTTTATATAAATAAAACTTCATACTGTTTGTTTGTTTGTTATTACATCACTCGAAAACGGCTGTGGGACGGATTTGGTTATTTTTTTGTAAAATATTTCGACTGAATACGCTTTTCACATAAAATATATAGTAAGAAAAGCTATACAGAAAATACAGAAAGGAAAAAAAAAACAAAGTACTATTGAACAGGATTTAATTATAAACTCGAAGACTACATATAACTTTATTGTATTATTTTTAAATTTTTAGATATAAGTATTCAAATTAAAAATTTTAAATAAAAAAAATATTTTGCAAGAGAAAAAGAGAAAAAGTCAAAATTTTACCATGGATAGATAGTCTTGGCATTGTCATTCTGGTTTCATCTTCCATTGAGCTATTTTTTGTGGGTTTTTTACGCTATTACTGATTGGACATCACTCAGTTCTGAATAGAATTCTATCATCCTATAATGCTTTATGTCCAAACTTTGATATTTTCAATGGCTCCTTGTCCATGGCCAAGAATATTGTTCATTAATTTGTTAAATAGTTTGTAGTTTCAGTTATCAGGTATATAGTAGTAGTATTTAGTTTAAGCTGAACATGTCAAAAGTGCATGCTGTGTTCACTGTACTAAGAATGAACATTGTACGACTTTTACATTGTTTAGACACATAAACTTTTTTTATATTGTATCATTCAATTTGTGAACCTAATAAAAAAAAATTACTATTTTTAATCCTAATTTATTTCTTAATTAATGTATTATTTCCAAATTATACTTAAACAAGAAAAATATTTGTAAGACTCGTCATCAAAGTAAGACGTTTGTTTTCGCGTTTCAGAGTTACAGAATTACATTTGACCTCATTTCTCGCTATCTTTACTTCGCTTGTTACTTAGAATTTCTCATGAAGAGAATAATATTTTTATTTGGATGAAAAGATAAAATATTTAACATGTGTTAGATAAGGTCAATGATTCGAATATAATATTGGTATTATTGTATTACTGTGCTTATTACCATCTATCTGTGTAATAAATACCTCGTCTACTTTGTCCACTGTATTCTTTCGTACTATTAACATTTTTATTTTGCCTCCCTTCAATACGAGGGGATCAGGCCATAGTCCACCGCGCTGGCCTAGTGCGTGTTGGCGGACTTCACATGTCTTTTGAAAACTTGTTAGGTTTTCTCAGACATGCAGGTTTTCTCACGATGTTTTCCTTCACCGTAAGACAAGTGGTAATCATGATAGAAATGATTCGCACATGAAAATATCAGAGGTGCAAGACCCGGATTTGAACCCGCATCACTCGGTTATTCAAGCGAGCGCGTTACCGCTAAGTTACCACTGCCTCTAATAGCAAAATTTAAAATTTGAAGTCCCAGTGTATAAAATGCCTTAAGAGCTTCCGATAACGTTTGACGCCACAGTGACTGGACCATGCAAATACGACTAATTTTAGTCAAAGCAACTGCCTTGAATGTGGCCATTTAGGGGTTTCCGTAGTATTGTCTGTCTAACAGTCTAAATGTTAATGCGGAGAGCTGTGATTGTAAATATTTAGTATCAAAATACATAGAGCAAAGACATTAGAAGAGAAATATTTGTCTTTGGGTACAATGATAGTGTAATTTTGCGATATTAAATGGTCGCAGCGATTATTAGAGCGTCTGCAACTTAGTATTTAAAATTAAAAGACGTTTTAGTGTTTAATTCAAGAACTAAGATAAATTATTATTATTAATGCATTATTGTATTATATATAAATAATTCAATAATTTGTTTCGGACTTTGGAAAGACTCTTACCGTGGCCATGATTCCCTTCCCGTGGTGCGAAGAATTGGAAACGTCGGGAATGAAAAATCAAAATAGATAGCGAAATAATCCTAAAAAATTTTTTTTTTTTTTTTATGGGACAAAGGGGGCAAACGAGCAAGAGGCTCACCTGATGGTAAGTGATCACCTCCGCCCATGGACATTTGCAACACCACAGGGCTTGCAGATGCGTTGCCGGCCTTTCAGGAAAGGGAGGGAGGGAGGAGGGAGAAGAACGGGAGGAGGGATGGGAAGTGGGCCTCCCGGACTCTCACTTACCGGACGAAACGCGACAGCATAGCTGCCACTTCACGCCGGTCTTCTGTGAGAGATTGGTACTATACGGGGCGTGCCGGCCCATTCGGCTGCTACCCGAAGGTAACAAGCATGGCACTACCACTATAACTATATTTTTAACTTAAAATTTCAAATATTCGACTATATCTAAGACATTTATAAAGAAGTTTTAAAAATATGTTATTATGCTTAAATTCACTAATTCTAGCCTAAAGCCAGTTATAACATACATCTAGTAACTTACAATGGCATAAAAGTAAGACGTACGTTTGGAGTTTTGTCGTAAACCGTTGCCTATTTCAAAGGATTCGGGAGGGATCTAAAAATACGCTTTAAACGAAGATAAAGCTGTTATATTTTATTATACGATGGCTCGGTAAATCGCTGTTAACTGAACGAAATTGTACTGCCCACTAAATCACTTCACATTTTATTGTATTCATTAAGCGGAAGACCGCTATGATTTACAATGTTATACATCCTTTCGACGGAATTTTCATTAACTGACTAAAAACATTTAAAGCCGCTCATTTTAATTAGTTTAATAAACATGAAATGAATTACATTTCAATATTAAATAAAAGTTAATGTGTGGGTATTTATGTTATCAAGTACCAACACTACGAAAACACAAAATCCCATAAGCTCTATTGAATCTTTATGGTTTTTGTGCGTAGATTCTGTTGATATTCACGATCGATTATAGCTGGGGAAAAGAATTTGGAAAAAATAATGTAATCACCATTATACTTTCTTAGATTTACGCGAATATTCGACATTATAAATGAAACTACCTTTTCGGATTTTGTCTGAGTCTGAGTCTCTCCCGTGACCATGATTGCTGTAAAGCATTCGAAACGTCGGGAACTAAAAATAAATCCGCAACAAAATCCGAAAAGGTAGTTTCATTTATAATCACCATTAATTATTCCTGGAAATAAAAAGTCCGCAGAATGGACGGAGAGTATAAAAAGGTTTAACTGGTTCTACTTAACATTGTAAGTGATAACAGAAAAAACATTTAGATGTGAGTAACATAATAAGCTTCATAATTTGTATTGTAATATACAATCAAAATGTGGATTATAGGCTATATTTTATATCAGTGCATAAAAATAAGTGTTCAGTTTGAATTTTCAGCGCTTAAATAAGTTGAGTAAGTGATATCATAGTGGGTAACTTTTAGTATACATAAGGATATTACTTTTCATAAGGTTTAAAATCGACGTTTAATTTATAAGTTGTAAATGTGGTATATTAAAGAAACTACTCGTATATTTCGTGTCTAAATAAACGGCTATAATTATCATTTAAGCAATCAATGATCCAATCCATTTGCATGAAGATTAATCCTTAAAATATTCATGATTTTTCTCCCGACGAATTGAAGCCCAATTTGTGATTTCAGTGCAAATTACCGAACAATTGAATGAATACTAACGATATAATTAGTGGAGCGGGAAATACATTAAAAAGTAATATTTTGTATATTACATAAGAAATATAGATGTTAATTTCAATTATGTGATATTAATATTTTATCAGTTTTAAAAAATATATAATGTTAATCTGTATGTGCATATTCTATATATTATATTTTCTTCTTCTTATTCTATATATAGATATTCTATATATCTATATATAGTTAAATAATACTACTACGAGTACTTATGTAATAATAATAATCAATCTAAAATATTTTTCTTAGAATGTAAGAAGATGTAACAAGCTAAACACTCATACAAGTAGTTACATATTGTAAGCTTCATATATTAATTATATAAATTCAATTCCGTACTAAGTTAAACCATATGAAAGAAAGCTTAAAAAATTTGTATGATAATTAAAAGTGTACACCAATTTCAAAATCATTTACAAACTGAATGAAGCGGGTTCAAACCCCAAATTTCGAACCTCCGCTATTTTATCTGCTAATCATTATCACTTACCCAATAGCGAAGGAAAACCAAGAAAGAGATCGAACTAGAGACGAGAGGAGATTGAGATCCCCCTCGAATGAAAGGGAAAATAGGAGGGAGGACGTTAAAATAATAAAAAAACCTACTGTGTACGCGGTTTTGTAAAACGCGATTTAAGAGAAAACTGTAGGAGCTATAGCACTATTCTCGGGACAACGTTCTTGCGAGAAATGTGAAAGAGTTAAACGCCATATTGAATTATACTTGGCAATTTCTCAACATGGCCGAGTACTGAAATGTCACGTAGAGCAAACTACACGCCGTTGTACAAGACATTTAATTAATTATAGCACTCGTATAAGTGGTAATTACGTATACTCTCATTATTACGTTAAGTTTGAAATAAAATTTTTCATTTCGTTATTTCTTCTACGACATTAGGAGTTAGATGTTCTATCTCATAAAATGTTAAAGGATTCTAATAAAGTACCAACTGAATTAGTTAAAGTCGATTTTAGGTTACATTGCCAAAAACTTATATAACAAGGATGCTTTATAAACTACCCTAAATCTATTATCTTGCTGATTTTTAAAAGTGATTTAAAGACATAACTTTTGCCTTTTACTTTCAGAACCTTAAAACCTATTAGTTTATACTTGTTCTCATATAATATAATGACAGAATATGCAATTTCGAATTCGCGACGTTTAAACAATATGCAGTACACGCTTGAACGTTTGAGTTTACAAGTCATTTAAAAACTTGATCATGGAAGGAACAGCTAAAGTAAAGCAAATACTTGGGAAGTGCATGTAACTTGCAAGTTAACTGGAGCTCTGGTTATAAACTTTGCGTACATCTCGTTAAGAAACTGCCGTGATGTAAGATCTTGGCTATTGGGTTTGCAGAAGATTACGAGCTCCAAATTAATAAACAGTTTAATTACTTATTAATTGTTGGTTTATAAATTAAAGTATTTTACACGTGCGATTGAACATTGTGTTTGACTCAGTTGTAATGACTCTACTCGCTGTGCCAGCGGTCGCGGGTTCGAGTCCCGCTGGTACTAATTATGGTAATGTTTAATTTACAACAGACGTAGGTGCGGTTTTAGTTTTACTTATAAACAAAAAAATGCCTATATACATTTTGTTTTTGCATTCCATAATTTGGAGATGCAAAAGTAGCTTTAGCCATTGAGTGTTCTTGAAATGTCGTTGCTGTGATGTGGCTTGGGCTCGATAAGATTCGATCGTAGGTATTGTATGTATGTATGTACCGTGAATAATATTAGTGTCATAATAACAGCGAGAAGATTTATTATATACCTACGCCTTACCCTAAAATGTTTTAAAATTTTTTTTTTTAATATTTGAATACAAAAATAGGTTTGAATTTGAATCAAGTTGGCGCTAAATAAAACTAAACTTTAAAATACATTAAAACATTTAATAGAAAATTGCATAGGTTACTTTTGCAATGACTTCAAACGAAGTCAATTTGTATTCTTTATATAAAGCTAGTTAAGTGAAGCTCCTTTCGAATCTACCAATTCTCTAAATGGGTTCTTGCTATTAATCAGAATCAATGAAATCCGTGGTCATTGTTATGTATGACGTTAGCGATCCTTCACTTAGCCATCGCGATATTTGCAATATATTTATCTTACTAGTGAGTAGTGACTCATCCTCGCTTCGCTCGGGTTCGTCCCTAGGTACTCCCTGTTAAAAAAGTTTGTAGCACAAAAAATTAAGAACTTTCGTACAAAATTGCGAGAACCTTTAGACATTCTTAAGCCGGCCCTGCCGCGAAATTCGTGACGGCGTTTATAGCGGAGGTCTACTAAAACTAACTAACTAAACTAACTGCCAAATTTCATCTTTATACGTCAAGCGGTTTTAAATATTTTGTGAAGAATGAGTGACCTTCCGCTTTTATAGGTTTTTTAAATTAGAATTTTTGCGATAAGCGAGCATTAATGAGCATTATACAATATTAAATTGCAAGAAGAACAATTGTTAAGATTGTATTACCTTACCTGTACCACGGACGATCATGCTATCATCACTATGCATAGAGATATTCTTAAGCCTATCAAAATAACGTATAACCATACTAAAATCGACATAATTTATTTCATTTAGGCCAGAGATTGCTAGACCGACTGAGTGATATTAATGGCTATTTCTGTAGTCGAATTTTACACTCGTTCTTTTATATTAAAAACTAGCATACCGCTTCGCTGGGTGTAAATTAAAATAAACTTAACGGTTTTTATAATTTTCTAATAAAATAAAGGTAGCCTTATAACATTAGCTATGTGCAAGTGAAAGTCCCGTCAAAATAGGTCAAGCCGATTCAGATATTAGCCGGAACAAACAGACAGACAAACAAAAATGTTTAAAATTGATTTTTTGATGTAAGTACCGTATATACTCTTGGGTGGAAGTTTTAAATTAAGAGCCTCTTTTTTAATAATGTTTTATTTTAACAAAGTAGTTAGTAGACAACGTGGTTTTACAGAGGGGTTTTTAAAGCAAGAGAGCGACATCAAGTATATATTTCAACAGATTAAAAATATAATCTATAAAGTATAGTTGTACAGACAATATAATAATACCAACACCTTCTCCTATTTTTAATTTTTTTTTTATTATTTTTTATTTTACACACAAAAAAAACTTAAAAATAATAATTGTTACATAACTTATTATACATAGTTGTTACCTTTAACTTAATCATATTTTTACTAACTTAAGCTTTCTCACAAAATATTAATTTATTTAAAAAAAAATCTAATTTAATAGTTTAAACTTAAATCATTTTATTACATACTAGCACTTAGAACAATATCTCTGTGTAATGTATATTTTATTTATTTATTTTTTAATTTATACAATTTACTGCTTTTCATATATATATATACATTTATTGTTTTAATTTATACAATTTTATCAATTATCCATTATTTTGTTACAACAATTTTCAAATTTATGCTTCAATAAAGGTTTTGTCAGCATGTCTGCTAATTGATTTTCTGTAGGACAATATATTACTTTAATGTTACCACTTATATAATTCTCATGAATGAAATAAAATCTAACATCAATATGTTTTGATCGTTTGTTAAATGATCCAGTTTTAATTAGTTGAATTGAACTCTGGTTGTCTATATTTAGAATAATCTCAACATTAAATGTTAATAACTCATTAAGTAATGATTTTATGAATAAAGTTTCTTTGCAACAATCAGCGGCTGCAATATACTCTGCTTCAGTTGAAGACAAAGCAACAATTGGTTGTCTCTTTGAACACCAAGATATAGGTCCACCAGAATACATTAATATGTATCCAGTTGTACTACGTCTACAAGTCAAATCATTAGCATAATCAGCATCGCAATATGCAAATAATTTTGATATATCAAAACCTTTTTTAAATAAGATACCTTTTTGTTTAGTACCTGCTAAATATTTTAAGATCTTTTTAATTGAATTAATATCTTTATCAGATGTATTCTCTATTTTTCTACTAGCCTCATTTACTGCTTGTGCAATGTCAGGTCTGGTACGAGTTGACAGATACAACAGACCACCTACTAATTCTCTATATGGAAAGTTAGTTACAATACAATTTCTATCAGATATGGTTTTATTTGTGTTACATGGTGTATTCACGCTTTTACAATTTGACATGTTAAATTTATCTAATAAATATTCAATATAATTTTCTTGTTTTAATAATATACCTTTTTCATTTTTAACTATTTCTATGCCAACAAATATATTCGGAAATTTATTAATTTTAATTTCAAAATCTTTTTCTAAGCATTTTAATATATCTAATAATTTTGATTTATCTTTACACATAGCTAATCCATCATCTACATAAATTGCAATAATTACAGTTTTATCATTATTAGTGAAAACACATTTATCTGTTTTAATAGGTTTTAGATTTAATTTTAACATACTTTCAGTAAATGTTTTATTCCAGGTTACTGGTGCCTGTTTTAAACCGTATAATGCCTTTTTTAACAAACATATTTTATTTTTACTGTCATCATAATTAAAACCTTCTGGAATATTCATATATACCTCATCATTAATTTCTCCGTATAAGAATGCTGTTTTAACATCAAATGTAATAATCTCATAATCTTGTGAAGCGGCTAAAGCAAATAGGGTTTTAAGAGTTGATTGACTTACCACAGGACTATAGATTTCAGTGTAATCTATACCTTTTTGCTCGAATCCACGAACCACCAATCTCGCCTTGTAAGCTCCATCTTCTTTGACTCGGAACACCCATCTGTTTGACAATATTTCCTTGCCTTCTGCTACCTTTCGATCCACAATATCCCAGGTATGATTTTTCTCTAATGATTCCTTTTCAGATGTTATTGCCTCTATCCATTTATCCCTGTCGGGCCCTGAAAGATATTCTGAAAAACTAAGTAGGACATAATCATTAAATTTCTTTGGTTTCTTAATCTCTCTTTTACTTCTAGTCATAATTTTGAAATCATCACTCATTATGTTTTTATTTTCATTAATTGTTTTATTTTTAATTTTATCTGTGGTGTTACGGCTGCTACCTTCTCCTAAGCTGTCATTTATGTTATCAACAGTGTTAATTAACTCCTCTGCTGGGGTTATATGGGTACTGCCTTCTCCTAAGGTTTTAATTTTATCATTATTTTTCAGGTGATCTATTTCTTTTCCTTCATTCAAAATTGGATCTTCATCTATTTCTTCAGGTAAGTCAATTGTATGATCAAATAAATTTTCAGGTATTAATGTTTTTAAATCCTTGTTTTGCTCCTTCGTTTTTAAAGTTTTATTCTTAATTACTGTTACATCTCTTGATATTTCTAAAGTTTTAGTAAAATCATTCCATAGTCTATAACCATTAGGTGTATAGCCAATCATTATCATCTTGTCACTCCTTTCTTCCAGTTTATAAAGATTTCCCAGTCTCTTTGCATATACTTTAGCTCCAAACATAATTAAATTTGACAAATTTGGTCTTCTTCCTGTCCACATTTCATATGGAGTTCTATTTGTTGTTTCAGTTGGTGTTCTGTTAAGCAGGTAAGCACTTGTTCTAATGGCTTCCCCCCATAATATTTTTTCTGAATTATTTTGAAATAACAATGCTCTTGTTTTATCAAGTAATGTTCGATTTAATCTTTCAGCTTTCCCGTTAAGCTGGGGTGAGTATGGTACTGTATAATCTAATTTTATTCCTTTTGTTTTACAATATTTCTTGAAATAGTTACTTTTATACTCTCCTCCATTAGTACATCTTATTATACTAATCAAAACTTTATTTTCTCTTTCAGATTCTTCTATGTATTCCTGCAGACACTCGGAGACTTCAGACTTATACTTCAGCAGATAAGTTTTAATGAAATGTGTGTAATCGTCTAAAATGGTAAGTACATACTTCATACCATCATATGTTTCTTCAAATGGTCCACAAACATCACTATGTATTATTTCTAATTTTCTAGTAGCTCTTTTTCTTTCAGTATTAAATGGCTTTCTTACTTGTTTTGACTTTATGCAAACTTCACATTGTGACATGAGCTCGACATCTTTTTCTGTTATTTTCAGACCGTCAGCAAGTTTCAGTAACTTTAAGAGAACATTTTTACTTGGATGACCCAATTTAATATGCCAATCCATTGCAGTTTGATTGTTATTTGAGTAAAATGCAATATTGTTTTTATATATATTATTCAATACATCAACACTATAAAGGCCAGTTTTGTTTTTATTTCCAGTTAGTACAACTTCATTGTCTTTTAGTATTTTTACTGAATTTTTATTAAATATTACAGATCCTCCGTTGTTAGTGATACATGATACTGATATTAAGTTTTGGGTAAGTTCAGGAACATATAAAGTATTTTGTAAAGAACAATTTGTACCTTGTACTTTTCCATAGCCGGGTGACTTCATAGTTTCATTATATTTAGCAACACATATTTCTGTAGAATCTTCTTGATAGTCACTTATTAAATTTATGTTATTTACCATATGAGAGCTAGAACCTGAATCTACTATGAAAATATTATCATCTTGAATTTTATTTGTCACAAAAGCAACATTTCGCTTATTTGATGTTTTATTCCTGAAGTAGCAGTTTTTCTCCTCATGATTATACTTTTTACAGATTGTACATTGTTTACTGTTACAATTTTTTGCAAAATGACCAATTTTATTGCACTTGTTACAGGTTACTTTATTTGACTTTACATTTTTCTCAGATTTAAAAGCTAAGGGTTTCTCTTCATGTTTTTTGGATATTCTACTTTCTTCAGATAACAGTCGGTTAGTTAAATTTTCTAAAGTTTTTTTCGAGTCTTCAGTTGAATCCCATGCGGTAATAAAATTTTCGTACTCGGATGGTAAGCATGATAAGATTTTTGAGGTTAACATTTCATTAGTTATATTTTGACCAAGCCCTTTGAGTCTAAATGTTAAATTTTCAATTTCGCATAATAATTGTGATATGTTATATTTTCTGCTTGTTTTAAACGTGAAAAATTCTTGCAATAATTCAGAAGCACGTCTTGACTCTTCACCGTCAAACATTTTGCATAGTCTGGTATACATTTCTTTTGCTGTGTTACACGACATTAATGGCGGCTTATATTTCTTGTTAATGCTCATTAAGATTGCACGTTGTGCTTTAGCATCTTTTATTTGATAATTCTCATCGGTTGAACCTTTTACGCCTTCAATTACCTGACTGAGATTATTAGCTTTGAAATAAATGTTAATTTCAAACTTCCAAAGCTGATATCCTTCCGTACCATTCAATGGTTCAATTTTAATTTCGTCCATTTTTAATTTTGACGTTACTGTTTTTAATTTTATTAGTATTAGAAATGTAATACCTTTTTTAAGCCCTTTCTGCTGGCTCCTGGGTGTCCTGGGCCCATAACCTCTTGGGTGGAAGTTTTAAATTAAGAGCCTCTTTTTTAATAATGTTTTATTTTAACAAAGTAGTTAGTAGACAACGTGGTTTTACAGAGGGGTTTTAAAGCAAGAGAGCGACATCAAGTATATATTTCAACAGATTAAAAATATAATCTATAAAGTATAGTTGTACAGACAATATAATAATACCAACATATACTTTCATGTACATTCAGTGAAAAGCTGTTAATTTGAAATTAAAAACAGACACTTAAATTTTTTTTAAATGCCCTGACTAACGATTCCTTGTTTCGTTCGGGTTCGTCCCTACTCTCTAGGTACGTTTTAATGGTTCATATAGACTTTTTAGACATGTGGTTTTTTTCCACGGTTAAAAATATTGTAAACGTTGACCCGAATAACCTATCAGCTATTATCATACCTTAATATTTTTCAAATGAAAGGCGCGGGTAAAAGCTAGTATATAATAACACCATTTTAAATTTTCCTTTGCATAAATATGTATACGGAGCTATAAGAACTTGCTGTTGCAATACAATATTAGGTATTAGAATACCATTCAGCTGAACCTATAGATATCGACAAAGTTTATTTATTTCAAAATTACGAAGAATAGCGAAAACTTTCTTTGAAGCCACCATTTTCCGTAAATAAGTTGCTTATTTGCGAGTATTACGTACTGAAGTGTTTCAGTTTTAAAAATTTTCTCATAAAATATGAGTATACAATGTAAATCTTAAAGAATTCGAGAATTACTAAGTTGAATAAAACTGTATTTTAGGTGAGTTTCGTTGAAGATCATAGCTTTAACTGTGTAGTGAAAGTAGACTCTAATTGAAAAGAAATTGAAATAATTATAGCTTTAAATACATATAGAATATAAATATCAAAGCCATGACTGGAGTACAAATATTTATGTTCATGCTACCTAATGCCCCCAGCGGGACTCGAATTCGCGACCGCTAGCACAGCAAATGGGGGCGCTACAAACTGAACTAAACGTGTCTTCTGCCTAATTATTCACAGTACAGCCATTGTAATATAATAGACTATATTTTGCCATCTAATTCTAAACTCCGTTTGAATTAATTTAAATGAGTCGTAATAACATCGCCTTCATCGCGAAAATCTCTTATTATGTTTTGTTATTGACCAATTAATTTGCAAAAGGCCTTCCTTTTGTCGAGAACAAAAGTTTTACTCGTTTAACTACAGTTATTTAGAACTTCATTCAAGTACAGTTTCCGCATTAAAATTTACGGTGTCGATTTTAGATAATTGAATATCTGTTGGTTACAAACATTTATATTATAGGAGTAGCTAAGCTAGAGTTAGCGCAAGCGAGGCCGAGGGTTCCGCTAGTTAAAATAAATAAAACTTCTAAAATAAAAGTAGCCTAAATTACTCCTAATAACATTAGCTATCTTCAAGTGAAAGTCCCGTCAAAATCGGTCCAGCCGTTTCAGAGATTAGCCAGACGTCTGTCTGTCCGTTTCTTCCAGACAGAAAAAAAATTTAAAAAATTGTTTTTATGGTGGTTCCGTATATACTTTCACATGCATTTATTGTTATATATATATATATATATATATATATATATATATATATATATATATATATATAACAATAAATGCATATATATATATATATATATATATATATATATATATATATATATACTACTGTTAATTAATCACCTGAGTGATATTTCACGCCGCAAATAAAATTTAAATATTTTCATTTGATATTTATTGTTTTCTCTCATTATGAAATTACAAACAATGATTGTCGTTATTTAAGCAGTATTCATTTACAAGAAGGGACTCCAAGCGAGAACAAATGCGGAATTTATTCAGGAGGAAGGAGAAGTAACAAACTTGGCTAATTTGTTTCCTCGAGTGTTGGTTCGTTTGTTGGTTTATTGTTATGCTTATTTTATTAATACAGAAACAAAATTAGGTAAAAAAATCGGTTAAAGTAGACAACCACTTCGAATTTTGAACATAGTTGCCATTTTATCATTATGACACGCTCCTTAGAAAGAGTCTAGTTTACATGGATTACATTGATGTTTTGGTTTTGAGTCCCAGGTTCAGAACAAAATTGGTTAAAGGAAAACAGAATTGAACAGTTTTTTCTGTGCATTTTATATATTACAATATAGATAGATGTTTTTCGGGAACGGCCAGTATGTTATATTAGGTACATACTAAATATACCATTACTCGTAGTCGTAGATGCAGTAATCATAATAACTAGAAGTGTTCTGAATCATTTATGTTGGTTAATAATGAAATCTACTCCAAAATAGATTTACGTTTCCATTATTTTTACGTTTGCTTACTTACGTACGAGTAGTTGTAAAGTTTAATCTAACAGTCAACAAACTTTTGTACTTTCTTGCACATGGTCTTTTAATAAAAGACGAACTACAGTGAATGTAACTCTAGTGTTCCTAAACGAAGAAAATAATAGTTTTAAAATTATAAAATACGCTTTGGATAGGTTTTAACGAGTAAATTATGAAACTTGCTAAAACAAAACAAATATTTAAAACTATTTTTTCAAATATTTGCGGATTTTTACCTCTTAGATGTCTAAAACCTTAATTGCTGTCTGGAACGTTTGGTTGGAAAAGTCTAAATAAACCCGCGATAATTATTTCGAAAAGATAATTAAGGATAGATGGTATAAAATATAGTTGTAGTTAAAAATTAGGCAATTGCCAATTATATATCTCTGTTACGGCTTAATGGGAAAAAACACCTTTTAAAAGCTTATTCGTGTTCTCAATACTTTAAAAGCTTAGGTCAATATTTTTGGAATAGTGTGTACATATAGTATTGGATACCAAAATATTTTTACTTTTACTTTGTTTGTATAGTTGAAATAAAACTTATTTTCAGATACCGCAATTAAATTAAAACAAATCAATATATCAATATAACATTCTCTTAAATTATAAATAACTTTGACTATATACTTCCACGACATTCATTTTTTGAATGTATTAGACTCACCCTTTAGTCACGACTAAACTTCAATGCTTAAACCCTAAAAAACCCTAACATTTTACTTCAAAAGTAAGTATTAGACGTTTTCTGGGCACGGGTGTTCTTTCACTGGCCAAGTGCGAGTTGGCGGATTTCACATCTTTCAAAAACTAGCTAAATTCTCTTAGACATGCTGATTTTGCTTATCATGTTGGAAATTATTCGCACTTATAAAAAAACGTATAAAGGTTCAAGACCCGGGATTTGAACCCGCTTCACTCTATTTCTCAAGCGAGCTCGTTATCACTGGGCTACTACTGTATTACTTTAATAGTACCTAGGAAGTAGGAACCAATAAACAGACTTTTGGCAATAGTGTTAGAATTCAAAATAAATTATTATCATAAAAATAAATGGCCAACTACTGCAATAAATAATTTTGGACTTCGATGATATCTGTAGAAACTAAATTTCTATTGTAATGGGATAGATCCGTAAATTAGAAAACTTCACGCAAAAACGTAAGTAGCATTTTCGCAACCTTTTACTTACTCGTACGCTAATTAAAACTTGTTCCACACGGCGATTCTACTAGTTTCACGATTCGAAGTAGTATTTAGATTTTATTCGCTTATATTAATCAAAGTTAAAGAATTTAAAACGTAATATGTAATTTATGATTAACGTTATTAATTATACGAGTACACTAGCGACTTATCCTCGCGTCGCTAGGGTTCGTCCCTAGGTATCCCCTTTAGTATAAAATTTTTACAAACTTTGAATGTCTTTTACTTATTTATATCTAGTCAAAAGACAGACAGACTGACGGACGGACGGATGGACGGACGGACAGACAGACACTGAGTTTCTTTCGTATTTATAATATTAGTAAGGATTATAATCAAGTATCTCGAAAAGTGTTGCCATTTACTTTTTCATTAAATACTCTTGTAGTCTATTTAATACTCTTTTCCAAACCTACTATCACAAAATATAATAAAAATATAACTTACACTAACTTTACAACCATTTTCAAACTAATGATTCCATAGAATTATTTTTTTTATTATTTTAAGGTAAAATCTACATGTTAAAAGCATCATAAATATAAGTACGTTTGGTTTATTGAATGTGATCTGTGTAAAGCAGTGGAACTTAAAAACGGGATCAATGAGATAAAAGTATTCAAAACAAAATCCAGTAAAATACTAAAATATTTAAACCACTTGACCTAATCTACATTTCACAAAAAATCTAAAAGATTTAACTTTACATGGTGTTCCAATTAGCATACATCGACACGGATCAATGCCGCTTAATCAGGAGTGAGTTATACCGCGGAGCCGCTCAGATAGCATGCTAAAGGTCATATTTCACTGCACAAACGACGGCTAACCAAATTCATCAACCACGATTTATCATTCGTACACATATGCATTCGTAGCAATAAATAAAAAAGTCTATTTATTGCTGTACTAAAAAAATCTATAGTTTGTATATACGTTTGCGTGTTACATACCAAAACCCAAGCCTGTGCTTATATTATATTACTTCAAGTCGTAATCAATCATTATTATTAATCAAAATTTTATCTTAATCCGTCTACAAATGCTTTAGCCATGATAAAATAAAATAGAAGATAGGTACGAGTATACCCAGTTGACACTCAGTATGCACCCAGTTTTTTTTTTTTTTTTATTTCATTCTGAATTAGTGCTTGACTACGTTCCACCTGATGGTAAGTGGTAACGTAGTCGTAGATGGTAAGTCGCACTAATTCAGTAGCCACCTATTCACTCTTGCCTTGAAGACACCCATATTGTAACCGGACGGAAACAAAGACGCAGGCAGATTGTTCCAATCCTTTGCTGCACGTATAATAAATGACGAAGCGAAACGCTTCGTCCGGACGGGTGGTATGTCCACGACGTAAGGATGGAGACCAGCCGTTCGTCGGGTCGTCCGATGATGGAAGGGGGATGGGGGAATTAAATCGTGTAATTCCTGCGCACACTCTCCGAAATGTAACCTATAGAATACACAGAGGCTGGCAACCCTACGTCGGTGATCGAGGCTGTGTAGCTTGGCTTTTACCAGCGTAGGGTCACCTATAAGTCTCTGGGCACGCCTCTCAATCGAGTCCAAGGCTGGCAGATGGCATTTCGCAGCACCAGCCCAAATGTGACTACAGTATTCCACGCACGACCGGACTTGAGCTTTATATAAATCTAGAAGCTGTCCCGGCGTGAAATACTGTCGGACCTTTGCAAGGATGCCAACTTTCAGTTGACACCCAGTATGTGTTAACGGCGCCAGGGAGGCTGTCCATCTTGCTCAAGTAAATTTAATCCTATTAATACTATCTTTATTAAGATATATCGTGGTAGGAACATATGGTCAGTCGTCTTTATATTAACTTACGAGTATTGTATGAGTGGATTATTTCCAGTCCAACGCTCTATGAATTTCTCAAGCCTATTTATCAAAATGTACCTTAACGTGGGCAAAGCAAGGGTAAGTTACTACTTTCATGTATAATATACAAGCAGCAATCAAAAGCAAAATGTCAGACTACTTTCCACAACTTAGAAAATAAGAAAATTTTAAAATGAATTGAACCATGCAGCATTCTCCACTATGATAAAACATTTGGTTCACTGTAACAAAATGATAGTACGTAATGTGAATGGAAAGTAGTCGGATTGTGAGGATTCTACTGGACTGTACTGGAATAGACGGCAGACTTTGTGGCGCCTCGAATACGTATTATATTAAACTGAAAATTGAGTCGAATATTATTTTTGTTGCAAGCTTAGTTATTTCTTTTAGAGAGTATATCGTATGTTCCTGATATGCAACAATTTTTCAGTGAAGTTGAAAGAATTTGTTGCAAAAATGCTGATAACGTAGAAAAGACTTGTAGTTTAATAAAAATATATATACTCTTTTCGCAGCTTCTACATATATATATGTTCATATGTTAAATTTATATTATAGAAGATAGAGAAGCAATATTTTGTTAAACTCACGTACTACAATGTTACATTTTTTATTTTTTACACAATTACCATTTCTTATTGGGTGGTATTTAAACGCAAATCAAATAAAATACTTTTTTTACGAAATAATAATCCAAATTTCCATCAAAATTACTGATTGAACAGCAGAATACTCAACTCAAAGTATTAGAAAACACACTACAATTTATTAACGTAACGGCTGTTTATCTTAATGTAAAGCAATTTTATTAATGCACTGCTTATAATGACTAATGCACATTATACCTGGTAACTCTTTTTTTATGTAATATAGCTCTTATTTATTAATTAGCGTTAATATTTAATTATTGGCGATTTGGTCATATATCTAACCTAACCTAACCAACCTAGAATGAAAGAAAAGTTTTTAAGATTAACCTTTTGAACCTATGAATCGAAAGAAAATAATCTTTGTGCGTCACGCTTAATTACCGCTGTAGTCACGCTAGTGTCCGAATAGCCTTACCGCCTATTAGTATACATGCATCTCGGATAGATATTTTGCTTTGACAAAGAGTATCTTCTACATGCGCACTAGTTAATTTGCTGTGCAGTTAGTATTTTTGATAAACGTTTAGAATTTTTGTACTTAAATAAATTTATTTGCATCGCATTATGAGGATAAAAGTAATGTCATGCTGATGCATATTTTATTTTTTTCTGCAGTACTAGTTTTGTTAAACATTCAGTTTATTTGTAGTAAAGTAATTTATTCGATTTAAAAAGGCATATAAATGATGAATATCTATTGATATGTGATTATTTATTTGATGTGCAATTAATAATATCCCTTTCTTATTTAGAAATACTTTAAAAATAAATTAATTTATAAATATGTGTCTTTGATCTTGATCCGTTCAGAAGTTTTAGACATGTATCATCTCAAATGTGTCATTTCTCGTCGCGTTTATAATATAAGTAGGATTTATACTACTAGCACTAGGCCAGCGCGGTGGACTATAGCCTGATCCCCCTCGTACTGAGGGAGGCCCGTGCCCAGCAGTGGGACGTTAAAAAGGGCTGATGACACATATAAAATATAATAGTCATTTTTAAATTTATATAAAAACAGTATGGATAATGGATATAAACTTTGAAATATAAATTAAATAAAACAGAGCTTTTTAAATTGTTTTTGCCTTACTTTTTATGCCATAAGCCCAGGTAGCCCAGTGGAACGTTCGCGCGGATAACCGAGCAAAGCCAGTTCAAATCCGGGTCCCGCACTTCTGCAATTTTCATGTGTGAATTGCGTTGAAGGAAAACATCACGAGATGTCTGAGAGAACCTAGCAAGTTTTCGAAAGAGATGTGAAGTCCACCAAACCGCATATGGCCAGCATCGTGGCCTATGGCCTGATTTATTGTTATTGAAGGGAGGCCCGAACCCCGAACGAGGACGTTAAAAAGAGCTGAATTGAACTGACCGATACTATCTTTATCCTACAATTTTATTTTACAACAATTTGAGCGCAATATCCGGGCTGCTACTGTCATGAAAATGATACAAAGTGCACTTGAGAGAGGGAAATGGATTTCGAATTTATTTTATAGTATACAACCTGAGATAGAAGGCTTTGTATAGTAAATTTTAAAGTTACATAAAATTGTATACGTTCAATAGAGAGGATACTCAAATGATTTATTTTCAGATGATAATGACAAAAAAATGTGAACATTTTTTCACAGACCTAAAAATACTATAGTTCGCTTTTGGATTTTTTCGAACAAACTCACAAAAGGCACTGTATAAAATATTAATATTATATACAAAATATTACAGTGAATTATGTTAAGTATACCTAGCTAGATTTTGCACGCGATTAATCTCTTATGGCATCGAAATGATAAAGGGTTGATAAGGAGTAACAATAATATGATGGAAATTAGCATTTTTGTGACGAAAATATAACAAATTAAATAGTTAGAACTAGCGAATCACCCTCATTCCGCTCAGCTTCGTTTATTCCCTAGGTAAGTTTTAACGTAGTATTGACCTCTCAGAAATAAGAAATTTTCCCGCAGTAAAAAGTATCCTATAATATGCTCGGATAACTTGCTGTCATTATACCAAATTTTATTAAAAATTGTCCAGTGGCTTGCTCATGATGCGTTCTTAGACAGGCAGGTAGACACTATAAATAATAATTAAAAAAATCTTTATTTGGAACAGATTTACAAATTCTAAATATACTCGTAATATCTAATTTTTTGAGAAACAGGTTTTTTAACTTAGATACGTCCCAAGGCTCCGGGGGAGAGGCTGACTCCTACCGGACGCGTCCCCGGGTGGCGGATAGGGGAGTGCCACTCAAACTGCTTCCCCTGAGATGCCTGGCCTGCGCCTACTCTTGCAGGGGGAATAACCCTCTGAGATGCCTGGTCTGCGCCTACTCTTGCAGGGGGAAGACCCCTGAGATGCTTGGCGTAGGCCTACTCTTGCAGGGGGAAATGCGCGAGTGGTACCGGAGCAATCCGGCGCGGACCAACAGCCAGGGGGGGGGGGTTGGTGGGGTTTGAGATGTAGAGGGAACGTCGTCACGGGGGACGTTGTCTCCCTCCTGGAGGCACCGCGGTGCCTCTGGTCGTTTTCACGATAGGAGGCACTGTGCGGGCCGTACTGGCGGGATTAGCCTGTCGGTGCGGTGGCTGGAGCGGCCACTTCGGTGGTCCTGCGTCTGGTGAGGGGTTTGCACGTTGGGGGGAGTGTGTCCCTCCTCCCTTCGGTGCTGGGGGGGATTGTAGGTGCTGGTGGGGCTGTGGCTGCGGAGGGCGGGAGGAATTCACAGTTCTCCCCGCCCTCTGTGGTCGTGGTTGGGCGGCGGGGGAGGGGGAATGTCGGCAATGTCGCATCCTCTTCTCCTGCAGCCGTTTGTGAGGGGCCTACTTAGGTGGGCGGAGCGTGGTCGATGGGGCCGCTCTGGGTACTTCTCTGATTAGCAGAATGGACTAAGAGCGGTCCCATCGGCGGGGGCCTTTGGTGGCCATTTTGGGGGGTAGGGGCGGTTTCGGGGGAGGGGGAGTGTCGGCGATGTCGCATCCTCTTCTCCTGCGGCCGTCTCTGGGTGTGCCTTCGGGCATTTTGTGTAGTGCCTTCGGGCTTTTATGGAGTGCCTTCGGGCTAATGTGGTGTGCCTTCGGGCGTAGGTTGGTGTGCCTTCGGGCGTATGTGAGGTGTGCCCAATTCGTTGGGCGGAAGGTTGTTGGGTATTTATACCCAACATTATTTTGCAGGGCCCACTTGTGGGCGGTGTGAGGTTTGCACCGGGGACTCTTTGGCCAGTGGGTGGTCGGGGAGGACTCGGTGCTGGTGGGGCTGGGCTTGGAGGGTGGGAGGAATTCACAGTTCTCCCCGCCCTCTGGTCGCGGCCGGGCGGCGGGGGAGGGGAGTGTCGGCGTTGCCGCATCCTCCTCTCCTGCAGTCGTGGTTTTTGGGGCTGCTCCGGGGACTCTCTGGCCTTTGGATGGTCGGGGTGGACTTCGGAGCAGCCCATAGTGGTTGTACTTCTTCCCATAATGGGGCTGCCCTTTTTAGGGCAGCCTCATGGTGGTGGCTTCGGCCAACCGTCGGGGCGTCGCGGTTGTATGCGAAAGCGATCCCGTGGCGTCCCATACATGGCGGCAGGGGTTTGGGAGTTGGGTTTTAGTGGGTATGCCGGATGCGTCCGGAGAGTCACCACATAACCCCCCAGGGGAAATCGGGGGTATCCGTAACAGGATTTCTTAACTATAAAAAAAAAAGATACGTCCCAAGGATATTTAGATATTAATTTATGTTTTAAGCAAATTATTATGTACTTTTTGTGATAAAAATAAAATATATAAATAAGAAAAATTGATATTCTATGAAATGTGATTTTATTATTTTCGTGAATATTTAATTTTAGAGATGAAGTGGAGTTGATTTCAACACCCGTCTGCGTATTTGAGTTAGTTTTAAATTTTTTTGGCTAAGATCAAACGAATCTGCAGAAACTGTATATTTTATTTCCATCTCAATGTGAATAGAAATTCGATACGGTACTCGACGTGTATCTGCAAAATGAAACTACTCGAGTAACTTTTATCGTGCTTTGCATTAAATAATATTGCCTATTTTAGTTAAGCGTATGATGATAAATGAATGAGAAAGTCACTTAGTTTAATTTTAAACTTCTTTTATGCACCTCAAAATAATTATGCTTATGTAACTGTGTTGTATTTGAGAGCTGATTATTTGCATATATATGAAGTTGTTGTGAATACTTAAGGTGCCATTCCGATCCTAGCGACCGCGATGTCGCGCCGACATCAAAATGTGCTTCACGCGCGGCTTACGGTTGCGGGGAATGACACCTTTAGATGAAAATTATGATGCAGGCCTATCACGTCTTTAAAGTAGATAGAATTCTGATCCAAGAAACGGAAAGTATTGAGGCCTAAATGGCAGGAATTTATTTTTAAATCATAATATATGCAATCCTATTTAATAACTACATCAAAGAAGATAAAATGATGATATCACTGTCACAGATTAACTCGCTTAATTACCTAACATGGCAATGAGCGGGGCACATAGTTCCCAGAACAGCTGATTATGGGACCGAGGAGTTCTCAAGGGAACCGTGCCTTTGACATCCGTCACGATTTAGACAATACCCCAATAGCTGTCGTCTCCAAAACCGAAGCCCAAAGTCAGTTGAAATTATATGCTTCATAGGTTATCTTAAATTATCAAACAAGAAAAATTAAACAATTTATAAAATTATGAAGATACGGTATTATTTGTAATAAAGGGAAGCTCTACTTAACTTTTCCTCGGGTTTTATTCATTTGAAATGAGTAAATTTACTTTTGTTCGAACAATGGTACTTGCAATTTAAGTTTACTTTCATTTATAAGCCATCGCTAGAAACTCGAAGTGCGAATAAATGAGAAAGGAGATGCAACAAACTTTACTAGTTTATTACACTGTTTCTCAGTACATTGGCTTGCGATACTTAATTCGTAATACAAATAACTTTGTTAGTCGTTTTTAAAATAATGATTAAAATTAAAAAGGATTTGTTTAGAAAATTGGAGGCTTTATAGTGAAAAAGTGTAGGGAGCACAATGTGAAAAGGATATTTTATTTATTCTGGATTGAAATTTAATGTTCCTATATATACAATGGATTACTTAAAATAGTCAGCTAAAGAAATGTGTATTAAAAATCATCCAAATGCTAATCATTTTCTTTAGAATAAGCGAATATGATAGACATTAAATATAAAAATTTAACCGTTATCAAAAAATTATAAATATCTTCCATTTTTAAAATATTTTAAAGTAACATTTTATGCGATACATACATACTCGTATGTATGTCTCGTATGTATGTCTCGTATGTATCGGGCACAAGTCTTTTTTTATAAATCGTAATTAGTATGGCTGTAGTGAATAAGTAATTTTATATTATAATTATTCCATGAAAAAATATAAACATGTTAAAATAGTGTCTTGTTCTGGCTTTATCGGTGTCATGGGAACAAGCAAAAAGTTAGCTCTTCTGTGTAATATTACTACTGCACATTTGTACAAAATTCAATATCAAAAATCACCATACTAATAAAATTTTCTCATGACATTATGGAGACTCAATCTATATTCAAATTTATATTTCTTCCTATTCACATGAAAATTCGGTGCCAGCTGAGTTTTGTTTTCACATTTTCTAGGTAAAAGACATAGGTTATATAAGATTTTCCATATAATAAACATAATTAAAAGGTTAACAAATTCTAGGCTTTACAGTATAGTATACTCGTTGTTCTTAGTGCTATTAATAATAATAGGCATACTCTATATTAATCGATATTTCAAGTTCGTTTCTCGTTGAAAACTTTTAGGTACCTACCTATAATTCTTTTATACGTTTATATCACTGAAGTTCACCTAAACGGCTAGAAAACAATGTTATTGTCAAGCTGCCCAAATTTACGTACGAAGGAGGCGAGAGAAGGTCCTGTTATACCAATGTTATATTTTATTAATTTAGACGAATAATGACTTGTGAATCTAAACAGTATTAAGACGCCATCCCCATAATGACATTTAACCTAACAATACGTTAAATGGCTAATTGAATTGAAAAAAAATATTTTAGCATTTATATGATTACGTTAAGTTTATGAAAAAACTAGATGTGTGTTACGCTGATAATATTAGTGAAGTCAATACTTCACTGCCAATGCTTAGGACTCCTTATACAAAATGTGCTTTTTTAAATACATATACAGGTGTGTATTTGCAATTACTGATTTTATACTTTTCAGAAAAATGGAATAAAATTATTGTATAAGTACCTAGTAAGTAATCAATAGCTTTACAAAAAAATGTTTATAAACAATGCTGTAATATAAAATTATTGTATTACAGTTTTGTTAACGAATATTATTATTCAAAGAGAAGAATAGATACTCTATTACATTACTAAATTCCGACTAATCCTACTTATTGGGAGCTATTGAGTGGTTCGTGATGGAAAAGCTAAACCGACACGGGACTCGAATCCAGGACCTTATGATTTGCAGTTGAATAATTTAGCCATTACACTAACAAGGCTAACATTGTTTGGTATGCACAGCAAGAAAAGATTTTTGAAAATTCATCCCCCGGGTCAAATAGAGAAAGAAAATTGGTATGAGAGATCGTCTTTTTGAAGTTAGAAACGTGAGAGATGGTACAAATCCCGTGGGGTACACGGCTGTTTAACCAATAAAACTTATTAACTACCTAACTTATTAAGTAAATGTATGATGTTAGAAAAATCCCTAAAAATAATCTGTGAACAGATTTCAATAAAATTTGACAAGGGCATTATTTTTGATTGCATCCTGGGATCAAGCATAATGTAACCTTGAACCTGCTCTGCTTATCACCAGAGAAACTGTGGGAAACATCTGGTACTACGAGTACCTTTTCTATTCCACACATAATTATCGGTTCGGTTTCATGTCCTCTGATCGACTTCAAAAAGAAGGTAGCGCTTAAATTACCCGTATTTTTTGTTTGAGTAAATACGCGATCTTCGCCAATTATTGTAAAAATGGTTTCCATAACTCTTATTTTAAGAAATATATTACTTCTATATATGCTGTGGTTGCTCAGCGGTAACGCGCTCGAATGTGTAACCGAGTGATGCGGGTTCAAATTCGGGTCTCGCACCTCTAATATTTTCATGGCATCTTGTCTTACTATGAAAGAAAATATCGTGAGGAAACCTACATGTCTGAGAAAACCTAGCAAGTTTTCGTAAGACATGTGAAGTCCGCCAACACGCACTGGGCCAGCGCGGTGGACTATGGCCTGATCCCCCTCGTACTGAGGGAAGCCCGTGCCCAGCAGTGGGACGTTGAAAAGGGTTCATAACATGATTACTTTTAGGCGATTCGAAATAAATAAAAGGTTAAAAGTCTACGCACTTTATGATGGTAGCTATTATACTCGTAGATAACTTGTTAGCGAATATACTACAATAACTTTCTATTTGTAACGACATAAATGGCTTCCGTCAGCTTCCTACTAACTTTAATTAAAGCTTGTTCTAAATTGCAATTCTATTAGGTTCCAATACACTGTGGGATTGAGGAAATTGTATCAAGCGTTGGTTATTTTGAGTATAAACCATTCTAACTCAATTTAAGTAATAGTATTTACATGTAACGTTTCCACGCCAGATACATCTATAGCTTCGAACGTAAGTATTGAATGAACGACACATATTTGAATTGAAATATTTTGAATATAATGTCTGTTATTGCAAATTTGATAAAAACAAAAAAAAAAAAACAATTTCCAAAATATTTTATCGATAACATACTATAGTATTGTGTTCTATGATAACACAAAAACTAAACACAAAAAAAAACTGAAATTGACAAAAAAGAAAAAAGTCATATTATAAGTTGAAAATGTAGGTGAATTTCCCACAAAAGCCGAACAAAACGTGTAGATAGTAAAAAAATCTAATGAAAAAGATGATTATATTTTTCTACCTATATCTACTAATGTTATGACTAACTCGAATCTGAACATTAAATATTTCGGTAAATCTTAATGCAACCATGATTGCTGTAAAAATCGTATTTTACAGAAATCATGGTCTTTCTCGTAACCATGATTGCTACAAAGCATTCGAAACGTCGCGTCGGGAACCAAAAATCAAAATAAATCCGCGACAAAATCCGAAAAGATAGTTTTATTTATAGTGAAATTGTCATTAATTACCGATATACTGAATCTACAACTAAGACATTATTATGTATAATTTTTGTTCTGTACTACTTATAAAGTACACAATTAATTTTAAAAAAAAAGTGCTTTTGTGTCTGTTTGAGAAAGCATGAGAACACTGGACAGATTTTGATAAAATTTATTATTACAATAGCTATTACTATAGACATATAAGATACTTTTTACTACGGGAAAATATTATCTTTGAGAAATCCATAGTAATGGTGAATTATATAATTTAACAGCGAACCTCTTCAGAAAACAAGTTCTCTACAATTCATTCCCTAATTGCTCATTTTCACTGTAAAGGATCTCTCGATAAGGCCCAGGGGCTTAGCTATGCTTTGTATATTAATTAGTCACAGTGAGAGTTTTATTAAGTAGGCAGTATGCCATGCTTGTTACCTTCGGGTAGCAGCCGAATGGGCCGGCACGCCCCGTATAGTACCACTCTCTCACAGAAGACCGGCGTGAAGTGGCAGCTATGCTGTCGCGTTTCGTCCGGTAAGTGAGAGTCCGGGAGGCCCACTCCCCATACCTCTTCCCGTCCTTCTCCCTCCCACCTCCCTTCCTCCCTTTCCTGAAAGGCCGGCAACGCATCTACAAGCCCTGTGGTGTTGCAGATGTCCATGGGCGGAGGTGATCACTTACCATCAGGTGAGCCTCCTGCCCGTTTGCCCCCTTTGTCCCATAAAAAAAAAAAAAAAAAAAGGCAACTTAACTTCGCTTCGCTCGGGCATGTCCTTAAGTGCTTGCTGGCTAATCTATACAAATATACTCGAAATAAAAATCTTAACTAAATCGGATCTGTACTGTGTACATTGAAAGTTTTTTGGAAAGTCTTATTAAAATAGTTATTTTTGTTGACGCTGAGGCTAAATATATCGTTTTTAGAATTTTTGTCAGTCTGTCTGTCAACGATACTGCATTATGTGAAAACCACTAGACTGGATTTTGATGAAATTTGGTATGATGATAGCTGGCTATCATATAGGGTACTTTTTACCTAGGGACGAACCCGAGCGGACTGAGGTTCAGTCTATGGTATTTTCTATAGATTTATCATCCCGTTGGAGTATGAGAGACCAGTTATAGAGAATGCTCTAGTATTTGCGCGCATACTTATCACTAAATATTATGAAACAAAGTCATCCGCCGCGTCTGTCTGTTCGCGATAAACTCGAAAACTACTGCACTGATTTAATACTGATAAACACGAAAACTACTGCACCGATTACTAGCAGAACCCGCGGCTTCGCTTGCGCTAAATCTAGGGACGAATCCGAGCGAAGCGAAGTTGAGTCGCTAGTTCACTATAATATCACCTGTGCACATGTCTAGTCTCTAGAAAATTGACCTTTTGGCCGAAATCGTTTGGAAGGACAATATGTTTTAAATATACAAAATAGATCATAGCATTTTTAAAGTATCTATAAGTATACTGAGGATTTCAAAGAAACGAAGGGTGGTAAAAAAAGGAAATTTCAATGCAGCTCGAGCAACTTCCAATCTGCCATAAACTTCATTTAAGGCCACTGTAATACGGTTCCGAGAAATTTTTCCGCTCGATGCAGTTTACAAGCGTTTTGCCCAATAAGCACTTTAGTTGAAAAAACAACTAGATTTTTTAATGGCTTGTACCTTAGAATATGTAAGAGGAAATTATTATTATTGTAGCCAGAAGTATTCAGAATTTATGCACAAGTTTATTTATAATTAGTACAAATATTATATACCCATTTCTTTTTATTATTTAATTATTTTTTACTAATTCTGAAAACCAAAGGTCATTAAATATGCTGTAAGTTAGAGAGTTCAGGCTGAATTTTGAAATAGCTTATTGATAGAGATAATGGAGATTTGGATTATCATCAACATTTGTTATTTATTATCAACCATCTTGCTACGTTTTCGGAGCTGAAAAATGTTGCAAGAGAATCTGTGTAACGTAAAACATTCAACGTTTGATGAGGAATGCAGAGAAGAGAGGGCTGAACAACTAGTATAATTATAGGTTCTAGTATATAAAATATTCATAATAATACTTAATTTTTTAATATTTGAAATGACAAAAGTTTTTAAGGAATGGCGTTGGCGTTGGATTTCTTTTGCTTACTTCAAAATGTTATTTCTTAGCATAAAAGATTTCTTAGTTTTAAAATTTTACTGCAACTTTATTAGCAATCATTAAAGCAAGCAAGTATTTCTAAACTTTTAATGATAACATAACACAATTGAGCTTTTCTACTGCTTTTTCATGTACTAAAGCAGCTTTGTAGTTAAGTTTATCAGAATCGGTGGTCAAGGCCTCTAAATCAAGAGTAGGCTATTCCGTTTCAGCACTGATAAGAGGTAATATTTTAGAGCGCTGCCGACAGATACGTCCTTGATAACGGTCCTACTGAGTTTATCCTAATATGAGCATTCTAGTGGAGTTACATACGAAAAAGAATTAAACTAATCATATAACTATTACGATTAAAGTAACTAATTTGATGTTAATTTATTCTTTTTGGTTTTAGTCATTTGCATTTTCTATTTCCGTGGGTGTCATTTTTCTATTTCTATATTAATTTAAGAAAAATAAAATATCCTACAAAAATATAGTTAAATGTTTGAGTAACAATTTGTGACAAATTTGTTAGATAGATGCTTCCATAGATAGGCACTAAATAAATTAACCGACTTTTTTTATTGCTGTACAAAAACTGCGATGCGATACTTTCATTTTTTACAGGTTATGTTTTTGATGTATTTTCGTTTTTAATTACTGAGATTAACGAGATTACATATTTTACATAAAGAGCGAATTGTATATCTTTGGATATAGGTATGTATATACTACACTAATATGCTATTCACTATATTCATGCTAATAAATGACGCATTAGTGTATTAATAAATATCCAAACGACTGATAAGAAAATCTTTCAAATAAAAGAACAATTCTAAAGAAGAAACAAGAGTCATATCTTATTTGCAGAGTCGTTATAAAAACACTAAAGTAGTAAAAAGCCATAACAACTTCACAAACAAACAAAAAATAACCTTTTTTAGAGAAAAGCCTTTTAGGATAATGGCAACTAAAAACATTAAATTCTTCTTCTAATGAAATTCAAGGCCGTGACAAATTATTGTTTGCGCTTGCGCACCCAAATTAAATCACCGATAAGAGGGATTCACTTAGTTCGTATCAACAAACTGAGAGGTCAAACAAGATCACAGGGGAACTCTTTAGACTTGAGATAACGGAAATTAGATCTATAACATTGACTACACTGGAAGAGACTACAAATTGCATTAAAAGTTAAATCTTAATTTAATCGAAGCCTAAACCAATGAAATATTATGAGTTTTTACTCATATATGAATGTACCTACTAGCACTTAGCGTGAATTTTTTATTTCTATCCAGTGGGAGTTTGCAGGTTTGAATTCCGCTTTAGGTAGTATAATTAAGAAAATCACGGTATAACTTTTTTTACTTAGTGCGTGCTATATGTATGTAAACATTCATTTAATGCCTTTATAAAAGCTCCTCATTACTAGTAATAAGCTATGATAATATTAATGTCTATCTCTTTAGATTTTCAAAAAATATTTTAAGTATAGATTCAACTTAATTAGATTTTTATTAAACGTATAGAAAGTGTAATTTTGAGATGTCTTGTTACTCGTATTAAATAATATACACAAACAAACAAACGTAACTGCTATCTTTATAGAGATGACACATCCAGTTACATATATGATACTCTCCCGGGGGTTTCCTTCAAATGCTGTTGATACTAAAATAGTATTTAATGCAGATCGTGCTCTTAAAATTATCATTCTTTACTTGTACTTGCTAATAGTAGCATTAACAAGATATTTAATTTACAATTAATTAATACAAAATGGCCGCAAAGATCTTTTTATTAACCGTCCTCCTCGTCGGGGTTAGTTGTCGGTACGTAACGCTGCCTCATAGGCCCGTACTATTGATAGACGATAGTGCCAATTTATTGGAAGAGGACTTAGAAAATTTATACTCTGATCACGAATTTGAATTTGTCAGACCAATTTACGTAAATTCAAGGGTTCGTCGTCAAATAGGGGTAGCGAATACTAACCCTGATGGAACAGTCAATTTAAGTGCTAAGATTCCTATCGCTGGTAATGACAAGAATATTTTGAGTGCTATTGGCAGTGCTACTGCTCTTAGACCAGATGGAATGCAACCTGGAAAAAGCTATGGTTCTGTGAGTGGTGGATTGGCTTTGGATAACGTGTAAGTGAATATAGCAATATAGTTATTTATTTTATATATTTATTAAGCTTTTAAAATGAAACATTCCATAAATTATTTTGAATGATAATAATATCCTCCTGACCGATTTCCGCCATGGCGGCTTATCTCAATAACACTAACCCTGGAAACTTTGCAGTACCCCTTTTTTCTCAAAGTCCAATGATACTTCGACATTACCGGTGAGAGTTAAATGAGAGGACGAATAAAGATGAAATACCAAACTTTGGGTTGTTACTGACAATTTCTTTACAAAAATCTCAGTAATTAAAGTTGATCCAACTCAAGACCTGCAGAACTGTAGTCGCACATGCTAGTTACTAGACACTTTATAGAGCAATCGCATGATATAATAATAATTTTGAAAATGCATTTTCAGAAACGGCCATGGTATGAGTCTCACAGGCAAACATATCCCAGATTTCGGTAATCAAATGACGGCAGCTGCTAAAGCGAACCTTTTCCACAATGATCATCATGACCTTTCAGCAAACGCCTTTGCTACTAAGACGATGCCTAACAACCCAGTAATTCCCAACTTTAACACATATGGAGGTGGTGTCGACTACACTTATAAGTAAGTAAATTAAAATAATTTTATAGATTTATCATTTACGTATATGTTGACTCGGATAACCAGCTATGACCATACCAAATTTCATCGATATCTGTTCTGTGGTTTTCTGGTGAAACCGCAGCACACAGACAGACAGACAAACAAAAAACTATAGATTTAGCGTCTGCATCCATAATAAGTACTACTTCAATAAGATTTTTCAAATTTTTAATGTGCATCTGTACATTAAATTTTGTTATGTACTGCCGCACTCATAGCCACTTAATGAACCATTAAGTCGAAAATCTCCATACTAAAATATCTTAATGGTTCATAAAGTGACTATGAGTGCGGGCGTACGAGATATAATTTTACAATATACTAGCGACTTACCCTTGTTACGCTCGGATTCGTCCCTAGATTAAGCGTGTGCGCGGGTTACGCTAGTTAAAATAAATAAAATTTCTAAATAAAAGTAGCCTGAGTTACTCCTTATAACATTAGCTATTTGCGAGTGAAAGTCTCGTCAAAATCAGTCCAGCCGTTTCAGAGATTAGCCGGAACAAACAGACAGACAGACCGACAAAAATTTTACAAATTAATTTTTTTTGTTAGTACCGTGTACACTTTCATATTATGCATTTAGTAAAAAGCTGTTAATTTGAAATTACTTTAGCCTTTCCTAGTTCGCTTTATCTCGATTTGTTAATAATATTAATACCAAAAATATTACAAAGCATTTTACAGTATTTTAATATTTTCTTGCAATTTCAGTAATAAATACGGAGCTTCCCTTGGAGCAGCTCACACAGATCTGTTTAAGCGTACAGACTATTCAGCAATGGGTAACCTGAACTTGTTCAAGACGCCGTCCTCTTCTCTTGACTTCAATGCTGGGTATACAAAATCCGTTTCACCGTTCATACCTAAAAGCAATTGGCAACCAACATTCGGCATGTCCTATTCGAGATACTTTTAAAACGACATCATAAAATTTAATTTTACTACCAAAGATGTATTATGTGCTTTTTATATTGAAAAGTATTAAGAATTTTATAAACCAACTACTATTGACTTGCTCTCGATTCGCTCGAATTTGTTCCTAGGTAAACGTTTTATTTTTTAATGGAACTCTAAATATATTTCGAAAATAGCCTATTTTAAGATGAAGCTGTTATTTTGACATTGCAAATAGAAACCTCAATATTCTTTATCTTTATAGATGTATTAATTATCTTTAAACTGATGATTGTGTCTTAATTAAACTAAATATTCGTCATGACTTTGTTTTACTTCACATTTCTTTCTATAAAGGTTTAATTCATGATGATGATCCGCGGTCGCGGGTTTGAGTCCCGAGTCCCGGGGCATTCACTTTTGTGATGAGTACGAATCTGTGTACTTTAGTTGTAAGTGTTTATATTTATAATTCGTATGTTATGTCGTGTATCAAATATTTGGTATCCATTACACGAGCTTCCTAGCTTGGAATGGACCTAAATACCACGTGTGTTATCCCAACTTATTTACTTATGGCAAATAGCAGCTAATCTTGTGTTCTTTGCAACCGACTTCCAAAAAGGAGGATTTCAATTCGTCTGGAATTTTTTAAGCATAAAAAATCTGCGATATAACAGTATTTTTAGTAAATTAATATATTCATAATATTAGCTTATAAGAAATTGGCACCATTTAAATGTACGTATGCATGTTTTATATAAAAAATCACTGATTAAACTTATAAAAATAAACCATTTAGTAAAACTCCAGGTAACAAAACAACATCACTGACAGATTTAATTGACCAATTAATTGAGGTAAGAACTTCCTCCGCCTAAACTTCGTTGAAAACAAAAGTTGGCGTCTTAAATCTTAGTTACCAGTTTCTTTCTAAGAATGTTTGCATTAACGTTTATGGTAAAAAAGATTCAGTAACTAAATTAGTACAGATTTTTCGTCGTTGTATTTTTCTGTAATGGCTCGGAGCGTAATGTTATTATTATGGTACCTATAACTTTCTTCCTAAAACTATAAACTTCATTTAAAAGCTAAATTTGCCCATACTTTATTTATATACAATTTGGTTAAAAAAATAAATCGTTATATAATCATTATAATTGAATCATCATAGTTTATCTATATATATATATATATATATATATATATATATATATATATATATATATATATATATATATATATATATATATTTAATATTATAAAGCTGAAGAGTTTGTTTGTTTGTTTATTTGTTCGAACGCGCTATTGTTGCGTGCGCTGCGTAAACGGTTACAGTTATGCAAAAATCATGTATAACGGAATTGTTTCCCTTTAAAAGTTCTAAAAAAAGTTCGCGATAAGTAAGTCTTTTAAGGTTGACTTGCTTATAAACTTTTATATGGTAATCTGTAAAATTTGTTTTAAGATAATGCATTATTTGCGAAGGTGTTTTATGAACATGATATTAATCCTTACCTAAATAAATAAATTATTCATCACAAGTATTTAATTTTCAACAAAATTACTCTTAGCATCATTTGATTTTAATGAATATTTTACGAGATATCATCAACTTCGCTACAAAATACCGGTACCCCGGGACACCCGTAGCTCTGCGAGGTACTACGCGAATCGGAAAGAATTTCGTTTCCAGCCTTAAGAACGCGAGTGAAACCGCGGGATAAGCTAGTATATACATAATAAGTGTATTTTTTCAAAAATTTGTTTTTGAAGTTACTAAGAAATAAATTATTTTTAACAAAAAACAAAAACCGACTTCAAAACTAAACAAATCTAAACTAAAAAGTAGAAAATAACACTTTAAAAACTTCGTTAATTTTGAAGTCGGTGCCAGCCAGGACAGATAGATTTATCTTGCTTTTGCAATGGACTTTCGAACGGTATTTTGATTGCTTACAAATTTGTAGATTAATCGAATATGTGTCTATTTAAGGTTATTTTGCTTTGGCTGGCACCGACTTCAGAATTAACGAAGTTTTTAAAAGTATTATTTTCTACTTTTTAGTTTAGATTTGTTTAGTTTTGAAGTCGGTTTTTGTTTTTTGTTAAAAATAATTTATTTTCAAATTTTTAGCGGAAAGTAGATACTTATTTTGTTGTTTGTAAAAAAAAGAATTTTCCAAATTGGTCCAGCCATCTTCGAGTAATGGGGAACATACATAAAAAAAGTCCCCAACGAATTGACAACCTCCTCCTTTTTGAAGTCGGTTAATAAGAGCCTGAAAGAATTTAACTATCGGTCTATAATTACGTATAATTTTGAAAGAATTTTCTTTTAACTCCTAACCGTTGAGGAGTTGTACCTTCCATCATTAGCTCAACCACAGGAGATGATGATTATCAGACGCAAATACTTGAACAGCTTTAGAAAATATATGAAAAACGTAATAAGTGCCTATAAAATTTGAGAGTTGTCTTCGATTTCCCTGATATCCCATCATCAGATCGTGACTTGGTGACTATGGGACCAACTAGAAACTATACCCTTTCAAACAAAAAAAGAATTTTCCAAATCGGTCCAGCCATCGTCGAGTAATCGGGGAACTTCCATATAAAAAAAAGTCCCCGACGAATTGAGAACCTCCTCCTTTTTTTGAAGTCGGTTAAAAAGTGACACTTAGACTATTTCAGCATAGTATTTGACTAAGCTAGTGAAATATTTCCAGGCATATTTGCGCAATCAGTACGGCCTGAGAGCCGAGTTATTGGATGTAAGCTAGGAATTTATTTCAACCCAGTGGCTCGAATTGTGCATATATCGTCTATGTGCATGACCGCGGTATACGTGTTCCCTTACCATGAATAAGCTATTGTATCGAATATATGCATATTGACTTTGAATTCATGATTGAGGCTGTTATGCATCGATATTTTCGTATCATTAAAAATTAACACTGTTGTTTCACTTAATTGGATCTTTTTATGTAAAAATATCCATTACTCTATAATATACACTCGTATTACCATGGAGATTAGAGACCAGGAGGACCAAGGCCCTAGAATATAGTGTCTCAGAAATATTGTCAAACCAAGGAGGCGCTGCGATCACTATGTTGTCTCAATGCCTAACTTCACGTTGTCACAATAGTGACAGTACTCATAAATAGCTAACTTCACAGATACTACTTACCGCCGGCAGCGCGTTTTAAATTCTACACATTTTCAGAGACAGGCGGGTAATGCTTTAGTATGAAGCGATGGTCCTCCTGGTCTCTAATCTCCATGCGTATTACTTTCAGGATATGTGACTGCGTCAAAAACTTTATAATTTATCATAGCTTTCTTATAGTTTGAAACTTTTTACAACTTTCGCTATGTTCTTTCAATTCAATTCTTTAGGGCAAAATTAACATATAATATAGAATAATCTCAGACCAAATAAAAAGTATAGACGGAACTCTGCGAACAGCAAAGTGAGGCCGGTCAAACTACGCCTCGCCGTGTACATACACAATTACACGCACACTCGTACAACGAAACTACGCCTTGCCTTGTCAGTCTATATATCGCGGCTCGTGGGAGCAACACGTTTTGAGAAAATATTAATTTACAAGCGAAAATGCCGAATTGTGTTGTGAAAGGGTGTAAGAATCAATCCTCAAAAGATAAAAAGCGGAATGGAATCACATTTCACACGTAAGTAATTTAAAAACCAATAATTTTCAATAAATCAAAATAAAATTTTAAGATTATTGCTTGGAACACAAATGTTGCCAGTATAAAGTGTTTTTGTTTACCCTATTTGGATGGATTACAATCTATCGAGATAGATTCTTATCTAACGGTTTTCACAATATTATATATCCATGTTATCAAAATCGGCTCGAACAATAATTTAATAGCAAAATAAAAAAAATTACTAAAGTTTTATTCGTTACGTTATTAATTAAGTCAGTTGTTTTTAACGGGTTTCAATTATATCCATAATAATATGTATTAATTAATATTTTAAAGGCGTTTACTACCCTTTCAAGCTTAATAGTACCTATGTGTATTATTAATAATTAATTCAGCATAAAGGTTTTTAAATAAAATAAATTGGATAAATCATAATGAATTTTATTTCTGAACCACTTTTTCCATTTACTTTCTCCTACCATCACTACTTTATACCGACAACTCACCAAGACTGAAGACACTTTATATATCATGTTGTGACGTTATCAATTAGTAACGTTATTTTTGTAATTTTAGGGTAATTTGAATTATCATGGCAACACCGGCCCACGCAACACATGTTTAAAAAGGTGGCCTCACTTTTCTGTTCGCAGAGTTCCGTCTTTACTTTTTATTTGGTCTGAGAGAATAATAGGTTAAAAAGGAAAAGCTAAAAACAAATGCTATCTCTTTTTCTATGCGAGTACCTATTTGTAAGCAACGTCACAATCATAAATCAATTGAATTATAGCGACATTATAAAAAGTATTAATATGCGAATTATAACGAAGTTAAAATTACTAAATGTTTAAAGTATAGATAATACTTTTCGAATGGGACCCACCTTTGACCTAAGCCCATTTATAATAAATTATTATTTTATATTCACTAGCAACTCAACCTCGCTTCGCTCGGGTTCGTCCCTAAATTTAGAACGAGCGAAGTCGCGGGTTCTGCTAGTAAATATATACAAAAACTTGACAAATTATATACTAAGACCTTCCTGGAGAACCATTCTATCCATTAGTGAAATCTGCATGAAAATCGGTGCAGTAGTTTTTGAGTTTATCGCGAACAGACAGACAGACAGACGCGGAGGAGAAAAAGAAATCACAAAACACACAAGGAGTGAGAAATAACAAAGAGACGTTCTAAGTAACATAAATATGCTGTTAAGGACAACCGTTTAAAGTTTTAGTCTGATCAATCGGTTAATTAACAGGTACATGGGACATTTTTATGCACCTTAGACATTAACTAAACATTAACTACAAGTACAGAATTCACGATTCCAATGTAACAATCTCATTTAAGTTTCCATAGATCCAGTCGGATTACACCGACGGTACGCTCTAGTGACGCTGACAAGCGACGAATTTACGACGTCATAATTCAGTAGAGGATACAACGGTGCAAGCTTCGTTTTACTTCACCCATATAGCACCCATTTGAACCCCTTCTTACCTTATTGCCTGACTGTTTGAAATTTGAAATTTTACCCTGGTTCAGTTCCCGTGGGATGTAACTACCATGAAAGTCATTGTTATATAAAGCTATTCTCTGCGTCTACAACGACGATTTCTAGAATTTCGAAGTATTAATGCTTGAAAAAACAGCTTCCATTGAGCTTTTCTATTTCTGGCCATAACTTGCTAGATGTGTGTACCTACATATAAAAATTAAAGTAATCGAACTTAATACTAAAAAGTCTTTAAGTTACCCTAGCCACCACACTTGATAAAATACTTTTGTAATAATTAACTTTATAAGTGAAGCGAGGGCGTGTTAGCATTAGTTGGCCAATAAAAGTTATCGAACTTTAGATATTAATCTTAATTAATTCAGAGCTTAATTTAAATTAAGTTACAAAGTAGTTTAAAATCCAGTTCACATATTTAAATACTTAAATAAAATTTTCTTAAAATTTTACGTGTTTATAATAAAACATACATTTCGACCTAGTATTCACTTATTGGTCGAAATTCGACAATAATCATTATTATCATACAATCTACTTTATATTATAATAATAAATACGAATATCAAAACATAGAAACAATATTTTAAAAGTATGCTTTTCAGTTTGTATGTATTTAACACTTTTTAACCAACCATTGACGGAGACGACCCTCCCTTCAGAGTTCAGTAAAAGGGTCGAAAATAATCCACCACTCTGTCTCAGTCTCAGTCACAAGTATTCTGAATAACTTGGTTTTCTCAGAAATACACCTCATGTTGTTTTCGTGGGAAATGATTCGCACATGAAAATATTTAGAGGTATAACACCCGGGAATCAAACTCATGTCCCAACCTCTCACTACTAGGCTACTCAGAAGAGTCGCTCTAATATAACTTTTAGTGATTATACTTAACAGAACATCTCAACCCACGTTCCCTAATGAACCGTAAAACACGTTTACAACCGCCGTTAAAAGCGTGTGTGCGAGTAATGAAAAAAAAAAATTAACAAATCGTTTACGACACTCACACTTCACTCAATTTACTTGGTTGAAAATAAACAAGCTTTAACGAAAAGCGATTTACATAATTTATGTATCGCACTTCAGTTTGAAATAACGATTTGCTTTTTACTTAAAATATACATCTTTATATAAATATTTAAAAATTAATTTTGTTTACATATTGTCCAATTTGTAAAAGAGAAAGTACTCCATTTATATTCAAGTGGTAGTGCCATGCTTGTTACTTTCGGGTAGCAGCCGAATGGGCCGGCACGCCCCGTACAGTAACACTCTCTCACAGAAGACTGGCGTGAAGTGGCAGCTATGCTGCCGCGTTTCGTCCGGTAAGTGAGAGTCCGGGAGGCCCACTCCCCATCCCTCCTCCCATCCTTCTACCTCCCCCTCCCTTTCCTGAAAGGCCGGCAACGCATCTGCAAGCCCTGCAGTGTTGCAGATGTCCATGGGCGGAGGTGATCACTTCCCATCAGGTGAGCCTCCTGCCCGTTTGCCCCCTTTGTCACATAAAAAAAAAATTACTAGGTATCTAAATAATATATAATAGATAAGTATCTAGTAGGTATATACATGAAACCCCTATTAATTTACTTTTTCCTTTTCAACTGACTTCAAAAAAGGAAGTTCTCAATTCTTTTTTTTATGTTTTCATGTTTGTTACCTCAGAACTCATTTATTTACTTATTAACTGATATAGATAATACTCTATTTGTTTGAAAGCGTATACTTCTCGACTGACAAACAAGTTTTTTTTTTATATTTAGCGCCTAAAAGCGGAAAAAAAACTAACCAAGTCCAAGAGCTGGTAGACGTTTTTAGTTTAAGGTATTTGAGGCACGCTGAAAACTAGTCCAATACTTTATCTAACCTAAACTTTTTTGTAAATTTCATTCTTTATAATAGTTACCGGTAACGTTTTAAAATGTTGTATTTTACATTTTTAACCGAATTTTTATTCAATTTTAATTATATAAGCTACTAGCTGACCCGTGCCCACTTCGTTGGGCATAATGTTAATAATCCTTTTTTAGAACAGAGTGTTATGTTTTAATTTCTAACTGCCGAAAGGAGGGTTATACGTAGGTATTTTATTAATATTAAAAATTAAATTAATTATACTAATATTAAAAAAACTACTTTTTGTAACTTAAATATAAAACTTTGCAAAACGGACTACCACGTAAAAGCCTTTTTATTTTTCGGTTTTTTATATAACTTATGACACTCAGCAATAATGTGGCTTTCTATTGGTGAAAGATTTTTTTAAAATCGGTTCAGTAGATCCCGAGATTACCCCTTACAATTTAACAAACACACAAACTTTACTTCTTTATAATATTAGTGCAGACAATGAAAATCGTATTAAAATTCGATTCCGAATGAACACCTCTCGAATATACCTGGCTCTAAGTAAGCCATGAGTGTCCTCTTCTCTCCGTAATGAAATTTGGAAAACGGTAAAATTTAATTTAGGTGTGTGAAGTGGTACGATTTTTACGATTTAACGGTGACATTAAGGAGTGTGATGGCAAATTAAAAAATATAATATCTAATCGTCAGTGTCACCCTCGCTTCGTTCGGATTCGTCCCTTGGTAAGTTTTAAGAGTTAGTATGGAACAAATACACTACATAATTATACTAGCGACTCACCATCGCTTCGCTCGGGTTCGTACCTAGATTTAGCGCGAGCGAAGCGGCGGGTTCCGCTAGTTAAAATAAATAATTTTTTTATAATAAAAGCAGCCTAATTTACTCTTTATAACATTAGCTATCTGCGAATGAAAGTCCCGTAAAAATCAGCCCAGCCGTTTTAGAGATTAGCTGGAACAAACTGACAGACAGACAAAAATAGTTAGATATAATAGATATATACATAGATATAATGAGCTTAAAGTCCCTACTCAAGAAATGATTTATTCTCAATATGAACATTTCATCCCCCTTTTCAACCCCTTACGGGATGATTTTCAAATTAACCTCTATTTCGAACTATCCGAAAACTATCCTCCGTCATGCTCAGAATCTCAAACTAATTTCACGTCAAATTTCATCTAAACTGGTTAAGCGAATTTTTTGTTTATCAAAAAATTGATGTTTTGGTATTCATATTTTTTATCGAATTTTTCATATTTAATCATTCATAATTTTTTTAAAACCAATTTTTCATAGTTCATTACAAAAATTGTAACTAATTTTATGAGTATTTTTAATATCTTTTATTGAATCAATACAATAATTTTATTAAAACTAAGAAGATATGATAATTAACAAAAAAATTCTTAGCTAAAATCAACTCCTTAATAAATGTACAAGTTGTTTGTACATTTATTAAGGAACATACTTGAAGTTAAGGGTCGTAATTTTCTGCTCCATTGCTTTATACTACTTGTGCTATTGTAATGTTAAGCACGATTTCTGATTTATTGGGTTACTTCTGATATATTTACTTGAAGAATTTCTTACTCGCTAAGTAAATAGTACCCATGACATATTACGGTTTCTGTAATCGTATGCTTTAGCCTCGAAAAACTATTTTCTTAGCATTATCGAGTATCGTTTCTCTTCATATAATTCACATTGAGAATATAAAAACATTGATATTATTTACTACTTCTTGCGGGAAATGTATAAGAATACGTTATCTATATATTAAAATGAATCCCTATTTCCCTTGGTCACGGCATCACACGTGAACGGCGCGACCGATTTCGCTAATTCTTTTTTTGTTGCGTTTGTTATTGTTAGGAGAAGGTTCTTACGAAAAAAATTAATAAAGTTTTGCGGAAAATTAGAAAATATAAGAAAACTTAAGAAAGTTAACGACTTGATGTATTATGTTATAGCAGTTGCCATTATGCGCAAGGATGATTAAATTGGCAAATACATACCGGGAAATGTGACATAAATATATAACAGTCATCATACGAGTATAATTTTTTTTTTGAGAGAGAGTCGCTAGTTACTTTATGAAAATAATAGATCGGCTTAAGTAGATACATTTTTTTTTAATATGTTGGGACATTAATATTACAACAGCGCCATCTAGTTCCGCAGTAAGCTACGTTACGTGCTTGTGTTGCGGATACCAGATAGTTGATATACTACACATATATATTTAAAATACATACATATTATAAATATAAACACCCATGACTGGAGTACAAACATTCGTGATTAGCAAATGAATGCCCCCACCGGGACTCGAACCCGCGACCGCTGGCGCAAAAAGTAGGGTCACTACCAACTGAGCCAAACGAGTCGTACATATTGCTAAAATACACAAACACTGTAAAAGATTCAATATGTCCATTCTTTTCAATGTGAAGTGGTAATAAAAATATACGAAGTGGTAAAACCAAAAGTTCGAAAACAAAATATCGGAATTTATAAAACAAGTCTAAGTCCCATGAAACTCTGAAATTTTTAAGCCACCACTGAATTATAATTTGGGGTGTTATTTACAAGAACAATGTAGAAGATATATAACGCGTAAGTATAATGTCAATACAAACTTTTCTTGTTTTAAACAGAACGTTTGAATGCCAGACCGTACTTTGTTATTAGTACACAAGCCTTTCTTCGTAGTGATTCTCATAAATCGTCGACTTTATCTTTAAAACCCTTCAATTCCTATATATGCAGTCTCCGAATTTTCGAGAAAATAAGATGTAGGGAAATAAAATGCAGGTGTGTCTGATATGGAGTTTTATCACAAGGTAATGCTGAGTATTGAGCAATATTTTTAAGTATTATATATGCATAAGTAAAATGCAGTTTTTGTTTGTTTATATATTCGGAATTTGATAAAAACCCTCTACTTACATATATGATTTTAATAGTATTTTGGAGAAAAAATACTATTTCATGCTTTTCTTTGGTATTATAATTACTTAAAATACGCGAATTACCATCGCTTCGCTCGAATTCGTACTAGTTTGTTCGTTCTAGGTTTTTTGAGCGGAACCCTAATTCAATGTCTTACTTAAAAATAGCCTGAGTTGCTACCTGCCAGTGAAAATCCCATGAAAATCTATCCAGCCACTAGACAGACGGGCAGTCAGACAAAAATGTAAAATATAGTCAGTTTCTTAAAAATACTGCATATAATTCCATATGCATTTACTACGAAGTTGTTATGTTGATGCACAAATAGACATTTTATTTTTCTCTATGCATAGATTTTCTTACTAGTACTTAAGCTTTCTTAATCCTCTTAAAGCAACTTTAGCCTTTGCAAAACTATTATTTAAAGTACCTTAAACCTTATTTTGCAGTTTGAATGCAAAACACAGATAGCATTGTGTTTCTTTACCATAATTCTGAAATACATTAATCATACATAGGTATTGTCTACGTCTGTAAACAACAGTGAAGTAAAAAATGTACCCGCAGGAAATTTGCAATTCAAATTCACGATTTCCCGACGGTGTATAAATATTTTGTTTAGAAATGACATCCGGCGTTATTTTATTATTATGTATGCATACGTACATTGTATTGTAATGTGCGTATTTATTTAAAAAAAATTCATAGTTCGATTTTAACTGTGTATTTTTAAAACTCGTTCATTCAAAAACATTCTCAATTGAATAGTTTTTGTTTGTCTTAATTAATAACCTATCTGTTTAAAAAGTATTATTAAAATCGGTTCATAATCAATGTACCTTTATGTTAACGCAAAGAAGAAAAAAATATGTTCTTTATTAAGTGTCTCTACCTTTTAAAGTCGGATATTGAAAAAATAATATGTGGTCATAAAATGCTTAGTCTTAGCCAAGGAAGAATTATAGGTATATAAATATAACTTTTTAGCTTGTATTCAGGTTTATTATACAACGCGAATTTTCACGGGATTTAACACTTAAGAATTGTAATTGGCATGCGTAATTCATTTTTTATCACGCTACGTGAATGCATTTCCTCAATTCATTAAAATCTCTTCAAACGCTTCAGCCTAAAGTTTTAGGGTAACAAACAAACACATAAAAACTTTCAGATTTATAGCAGTAGTCCGATGCAAAATTTTCGTAATATTTATAATTTTTGTTGACATATACTTTTTTTCAGCTTTCTTACAGTCAAACTGAATCTCTCGTACGAAAAAAAGTCGCGTTTACGTTAATCGTATAACTTTTGACCTACATCACATTCTGACTCAGAACGTCACAAGACTGTAGCTTGTTGCATAAACTAAGGCAAACTTTTATTCCAGCTCGGTTGAAAAAGAGCATACAAATAGAGCAATTACACAAGCGTTTGAATTAGCTTTGTAACGTTTCAAAGACACCATGACCTGATTAACGACCTATGTACGTTTCAATCATTCCTGGATTTTTTGAAAGTTAAATACTTTCTTATTAAAGGATAATTGAAATGTAACGGGATGAAATGCTCGCATTATTTTTATCACGGAAGACGAGATGTGTATAAAAAAAACGTTTTGGCTTTGTCTTTTTATATGTACGTAGATACGATGTATTGTGTTGGGCACATGCCTCCCTTCAAACGGGGTAAATCAGAGCATAGTGCACACACTGTGCACTATCAGGTTGATGGACGTTGGTGGTGGATAAGTCACATGTTTCGATAACTAAACGACTTACTGTAATTATTTTTTATTCCAATAAATAATTCGCATACGTAAATATCCGAGGTGCAGGAACAAGTTTGAACCCGCTTCACTCGGTTTCCCAGCGAGCGCATTACCACTAGGCTTCCGCTGCCTATAGATATTATACTTAGTAAAATTGAGTTTATACGTTTTCATACTTGAACCCTGAACTTAACCCTCCACAGCCGTAATTCACCAAACCAAGAGTCAAATTAAAAGCATATATAGTCTTTTAATTAAATTTCTGCTTTCATTCAGTCTAAATATCCCAATAAAAAAAGGTATATCGGTTCAAGTACAAGCGTATTCGAAATCTGTACCTATTGTTTTTCTCTCATTTTGCTTACTCGCTACAACAGGTCCATTTAACAAAATCAATCTGACAAAATTGGCGATTTAAAGGACGCCTTTACAATGAAAACAAATGAACTCCAATAGTCAATACACGTCATGGATGAAAAACGTATTATATATACATACTCGTGTGTACAGCTTGTGCCTTTTCGTACACATCTATGTAATGAGATATAGAAAAGGGACGAGACATAATATATTAAAAATTAATTACGAATTTCGTGAATTTTATCAAATGCTAGCGACTCACCCTCACTTCGCTCAGATTTATCCCTAGATTAGATTAGCGCGTACGAAGCCGCGGGTTCCACTAGTTAAAATAAAAATTTTTCTAAAATAAAAGTACACCAAGTTACTCCTTATAACATTAGCTATCTGCGAGTGAAAGTCCCGTCAAAATCAGTCCAACCGTTTTAGGTATAAGCTAGAACAAACAGATATGCATTTAGTGAAAAACTGTTTATTTGAATTTAAAAACAGACACTTCAATTTTATTTATATGTATAGCTTTTTCAGACTTTCTTTCATTGGGCACAAACCTTACAAAAGTATTTTTATGCATGTAAAATTTTATACATGTTTAATACTTGTAACATGTCTTGCTACGTATACAAGTCAAGCACATAAAACTCTTTAGTCTTAGCCACAGTTGGGTAAAAATTGTAGCTTGTAGAAATTTTATTTTTCATCGTAATATATATTCTTTTAAGCTTATAATGCAAAAAGGAAAAAAGTTTACAATAAAACAGATTTAGACTGGCCCAAGATGTCGAGAAGAAGCATCCATGAGAATCATAAATTTCGCTACTCTGCGATATCCTTAGGGAAATGCGTTAACCGCATATTACGGTTTTTCTAAAGAGCGGACTCCAAAAAAGGGTCTTTGTGTTTCATAGACGTCTTTACGAATCTTTTGTATCAATAAAAAAGAAATGTTAGTACCTACCCATAACTTTGTACGATCGTGATCTCGTTTCTTAAAATCTCTTTGAACTTGAAGATGATTTTATAAAAATACTAGCTGACCCGATAAATGTTCTGACAAATAAATTTGGGGGTGGGTGTAAGGTTGAAAATAATTTACGACGTATTCTTATACATTTATTTTACAAGATATACAGACAAAAGATGTAATCACAATAGGTAGAGTCATTTCAGAGAAATACGACCAAAACAAACAAACACACACAAAACACCATGACATGCTATATTTTTTGTTCAATTTACAATTAACTTAATTGTTTTCACAAATAAAGAAACGTTTTACTATAATTCATTTCAATTTATATAGTTTTGTACTAAGGACTAAAAAAGTCTTCTTAAATACTACGTAAATTTTTTTGCATATCGTAAAAGTCAAAAATAAAATGATTTTCTTTTTTGAAACTAACAAAATCCGCGGTTTTGCTTGCAATTAGATTTTAAAATAAAGTGCGAAACCCTAGCAAAATTCTCTTGGGACTGGACGAGTACCATATATAAAAAATATTATGGTCTAATATCCTACATTGTTGCTTCTCACATCTGCATATTATATCTTGTCATAATATTTTATGCTAAGATTTTTCCGCCATATAGTGAATTTCTTACGAAAAACAAGGGTTCTCATGAGACACAGTAAAGAAGTTTGTTGGTAATTGTTTAAGAATTTAAAATTTGTTCTGGACAATTAAGCTACATTGTTCGACCGACTTTATGAAATATGTATTTTATATCGAAAAAAAAAAGTTTAATTAAAACTTCAACAAGTATTACAAAAGAAACAGTGTGATATTTGCAAACGTGGCGATGCGTGGCGACGGCAGTGTAGATTAAACTTTCCTTATAAATTATTTGTTATAGGGTTAGATTGTTTAAACATTTTCTCAGGAACTACACCTCGTGTATAAGAAACTTGGCTTGCTTTTTAAAACTCTACGTATTAAGATGTTGATAAAGTTAATTATAAAAAAATAAATGACACAAGCCAATTCGTACTCCATTATTAGTTTTCAAACAAAATTAAAGTGTCTGTATCAGTAGTCTCACTAAATGTACTATATACGAAAAGTGTAAGCCCTAGAGACAATACTATTACAACAGCAAGTTTCTACGTGCCATGATCAAGATGTGTGTCTCACTCTCCTAAGCGAATTAAATGAATTCAATGTAATAGTGGCGCGACACGACCAACCAACCAGCATCCACATCGCAATAATTTAATTTCGTCTTGGCGAGCACCGGAATGCGCTAGAACTTTGTTACATTGACTTTGTTCTCTTTGCTTTTATATAAATAATAATTTTTATTCAAAGTTTTATGCAATACTAGCAGTAACTTAGCTTCACTGATGTATCGCCGTAATGTAAATTTTATCTGAAACCGTTTAGCTGTTACAGAGTAAATCGGTAACAAACACCTACATACATATATTAAAATCTATAGATTTTAGATTTTTTCTGTTAGTTCAATCTTAGGGGGATATTATGATAATTATAATTAACTAACATTACATTTTTTATTAATGAAATTGAGTTTCAATTTCATATCGATTCTATCTAAAACTACACGGAGAGAAAATTCTAGTTTAGGTAACCAGAATATAGTTAGCATAAGCAGATTGTCGTGTAATATATACGACAGCTAACTATTTTGTCGAGTTTACTAGAAAAATCTGGTAATAGCTTACAAGAATATCTAGTACAGTTAAACATAAAGCTGGTACACTTCATTACAATTAATGTATAGTGTACAAAAACCTATTTGTATTAATTACATAATTTTTATTATAAATATAACGGAATCGGTATCGTTCGTAACACCATGCTTTATTTTCGAGATAACCAGATTTTTAGTAGAGACTATAGATTATTATAGTGACCATTAACAAATTGAATGCAAATATTACCAAGTTGAGATTTTATCAAACTACATATTTTTTACACTTTACTATATATTTTGTTCAGTTTACTATATTTTGTGTTCAGTTTACTATATTTTATATTGTTCAGTTTATTATATTTTAGTAATTACAGCAATGTTTTATTCTTTGTTTCACATTATTTAGTAGGAGATTGATTGAACCTTTTAAAAATGTACATAGTTACCATGTTAATAAAAAGTTAAAATCTGTCAGTTTCGTCAAGAAAGTATTTTTCAACTAAACTGACAGATTTGTTCTTTTCTTAACACACCGGTAACTATGTAAATTTTTTTAAAGACCCAATCAATCACCTATAGCCCGGTCAAATTAGACGAAAAATAGGGGTGAGGGTACAATAACTTACAATAAGCTGCTTACAATCAGCTTATTGTAAGTTATTGTATCCTTGGATATCTAAATTGACCGGACTACTACTAAATAATGTGAAACAAAGAATAAAACATTGATGCATTTTTTTTAAACAACCAATTGCAGCAGGCTTGTAGTACAAGTCATGGACAACAAGAATTTTAAATAGAACAAAACAATCGTTTGTGACTTTATATTATTAAAACAAAACTGAGCTAGGCTCTTGTCGGTCTTAGATATTATTATATTGGTAACCTTAAAGTTATGTAACTTATATTTTGCATTGGTATGTACTCGGCCAACTGCCACGATTCTAAAAGTTGGTTGATATCCTTGTCCATCACAACACAAACAATAGTAATTAGTAACTATAATAAATAATAATTATAGTAACTATTAGTAGCACACCCGAACCGCACGCACGTTCCGTCCGAAAGAAAAATGAAATGACAACTTGACAAGACAAGCATAGCAGCCAGTCAGTGCTGACCACCAAAGTTCAAGCAAACCATACAATATATTTGGCAAATGTAAACAACGTTTCGTTTGATAGACAATACTCATGTTACACAAAACATAATAATCTGGTTAACAATACTATATGATATCTAGCTTATTTTAACAACTAAAGCAGTTAGAGACAACCTAAATATCGTATTGTTTAATTGACAGCTAGCAACAACAAACAAATTATGGAGGGTATACTTTACAATTATTGAAATGTTCTCTTTACATTAATAAAATGTACTTTTAAATAACTGTTAGCATTGGTTACTAAAATATGTTTACTAGAACATTCTGGTATTTATTAAAATACGATTATTTGTTGTAAAAAGTCAATCCGGTAAATTTAACTTAATTCTGTTTCTATAAACTAGAATGATATTTACAATACGTTCTGGTAGTATTGTTAAAATAATTTCTTTCCGAGTAGCGACTCACTGTCGCTTCGCCTGGGTTCGTCCCTCCCCTCCCTCTTTAGTATAAGTTTTTACGAACTTTGAATTTTTTTATTATTATTAAAACCTTTCGTGTGCCTTAAGGAACATACAAAAAAAAAATAGCCGAATAGGTCCAGCCATTCTCAAGTCTTGCGCTATAATATATATACCCGTATATTTCGAAGCCAAAAAATATTTTAAATAAACCTTTGCGTGAAATTATTCACAGACGTGTGCTGAATGAGCACCAGATCGATGGAAAACGCGTTATTTTGCGCAATGGTGACAAAGACCTATGTCTATACTTCTGTGCTTTAACGTTCAGAAGGTTCTTACATAACAAAATTATAAATCACACTTTATCTGATATTGGAATGGCCTGGAATTTGCCTGAAATTGAAATGGCAATCACACCATTCTCAAAGTAAACAATGCTCAGTTTAATATTTTCTAGAAAACCATTTATTGTGTTATATCCTTTGACACACCGACATTGTTTAGCAATTCTTTGAAATTGAAGCTTTTGATCGTTATTTTGAAGTTTTAAATTATTTTATTGCGGTTTTATGTAATACTAGTGAACTATCCTCGCTCGCTTCACTCCTTATAATATCAGTAGCTAACTAGTTACCTCTCTCTGAATACAATCTAGCCGTTTCGGAGTCTAGTCGTATCAAACAGACACACAGACTACCAAACATAAAAAGTTAAGTTGTTTTGTATAATTTCATATGCATTTACTGATGCTGTTATTTTGACGCTATAAATATTTTCAATTTAATTTAGATCATTTAGATTTAGATCGTTCCGAAAGTTTCGAATGCTTTGTTCATAAAAAAATACTGACGTAGGTACTTCTTTATTAATGTTATACGTATTATGCTTCTTGGGAAAAGCGTTAACTAGAGATATTAGATCTAGATAATTACTTTATATCAAATGTTGAATTAAAGCGCAATGTATGCAATTGGCTTAAATAAATGTTTAAAAAGTCATTGACTTTTAAAAAAATAAATTTGAAATAGAAATGGTCTCATGTTATATTTTTTAGTTTAGTAAGCTATTTAATTTTGTCTGAGTAAAACATTTGATATGGGGGAATCGCTAACTTATAGAATAGAAACTTCAGTTAGCGACGCCCTGTCATGTTGTTTAAATGTCACAGCATTGACAAACGGTCGAGATACCACTATGGCGAAGTCAATATTGCTACATGTTACACGTTGATTTATGGGAATTGGTAAAGACTACCGATAACTAAAATCTCGTGGTACATTTGCTTCTAACTGTTATATATGTATATCTATACGTAAGTGTGTAAGTAACCCCATCTGTTACATTTTCACGCTTATAATGCTGAACAGATTTCGATAAAATTTCAGCGAAGTCGTGGACATACATTTATTGCAAATACTTTTATTTAGGTGATTTATACATAGATTTTTGATGGATTAAAAATTAGAAAATTGTTATTTATGATCTTTTAAGTAGATTTTAATAGTCTTAAAATTCAAAAAGTTTCGATGATTTTAATCTCACATTAATTAATAAAATGAAATGTATTAGAAAAAGCTATAGCTATAGCTAAGCTACTATATGTCTTCGCTTCGCTCGGATATTTCCAGAGGTGCCTTTTCAAACGACTACGCGACGCAAAGGAGTGGTAATGTGTTCATCAGCCTATGTATGTAGGTATGTTTGTATGTTCCTTTGAAGCACTATACAGATCATTGAAAAATTAGATAGGATGTCGAATAATGGATCCCGACTGTTCAGTTTTTATGTTCCATTATTAGAATATATTTTATTTTCTTCAATAGTATTCATCGATCTATATCTGTATATATACATATTATAAAACAAAGTCCTCCGCCGCGTCTGTCTGTCTGTCTGTCTGTCTGTTCGTGATAAACTCAAAATCTACTGCACCGATTTTCATGCAGTTTTCACCAATGGATAGAATGGCTCCCCAGAAAGGTTTTAATATATCATTTGTCAAGTTTTTGTATTAATTGGCTAAAATATAATGATATCTGTTGGAGGTATCGGAAAAAATCAGCCGTCCGAGAGCTTTCAACGAAAACGCTGCCTAAACCCTTTGAGATATAAAAAAAAATGAATGGTGGAATTGTATATCTTATATAGATCTACAAAAAAGTCAGCGATGGCATATGTCTATCTTTTAAGGATAACATACTATATCGAAAAAAGTTGGGAATTTTAAAAATATATTATAAAATTAAAGGCGTTTGACGTATCATGTTATGACCGTTGCCATGGTGCGTGCAATGATAATTCAAATAATCAAGTCAAATATATACCGGGTGGTGCGAAGTAAATATATACAACCAGTACCTAGGGACGAACCCGAGCGCAGCGAGGTGAGCCACTAGTTCAATAATATATTATAGAATTCTAGACCACCACACATCTAAGTACTTGTTTTTTTCTTTTCAGTTTTTATAATTACGCAGTCGGGTTTTTTAAATTATTATTTTTTTAGTTTTATTATATTAGATACTGACATATTATCTTATATAGGCGAATTTCTGTCTTACAGGTCATAAGTCTAATGGTGTCCTTTTACCTATATTCTTCGAATATACTGGGCTTCCAACGATTCCGCTGAAATACAAAATATTTATTTAGTAAGTATTTTACCTAATTTATCAACAACACCTGGTCTTTTATTTTAAAATTGTTGCTTATTTGTCACAGTGAAATGCTATCTAGTGGTCGAGTCCCTACAGTGTTCCTCGCATATTTCAATAATGGAGGTGACAAAAGAGACCATCCTTCACGTCTCGGAAGATATAAGAGCTTTCTGCTTTTCAATAGCAATAGATAGAATTACATTAAGTGTTTTCTCACACTGCTGACTTTTTATCAGCCGATAGTTTATATGGCTTTATTATCTGGGGGGAAATGCGCTAAATATAGACTATAAATGGTCTTTAAAAAGTTTTCTGAACTGAAGTCACAAAAATGGCAGTTTCGCTGTCAGATTTAGGGGTTAATATTAGCATACTGTATTAAAGTACGACTAGCAATTCTCGCGGCTCCGCCCGCGCCCGATAGATGAAAATTCAAAATCATAAAAAAACTTGGTCTAAAAATAAAAAATAAAATTCCGGGGAGATCACTGGATTTCTTTGCTGGGATTTCCTTCATCACCTAAAGGAATAAAAAATAGCATACGCGACCTATTCTCAGATTTACTAAGTATACACAAAAAAATTATAAAAATTGGTTAAGCCATTTCGGAGGAGTTCGATAATTATCAAACACCGTGAGACGAGATTTTTATATATTAGAGATAAAAGCTGCCCATAATATACTCTTTTGAACATTATCCTTTGGCATGTTTAGTTCTATGACATGTTCAAAATTACTGCTTGACATAAGTTAAAACATTTTACTAAAATATAAACTCAAACAAACAAAATTAAGGTCCAACAAAATAATTTAGGTCCACGGTCCGGAGATATCTTTTGGGAAATGTGGTAACCGCGTAACTCCTTTGTGAAGCAATGAGTGTAGAAAAGGCCTTTGTATCCTTAAACGTCCTTCATGAATCCACCTCTAGAGAAAACGACCGTTGTTGAAATACTTTGCACAAGGGGTTAATTTGTACAAACACTTACTTCTTGTCACTAATGTGACTTTATTTTATAGTTAAAATAACACGCAGTTATATTAAAATAAGATATTTGGGGTTTTAAAATTTGTGAGTGTGTATTTTTAATAAACTATACTAGCAGTAACCGCGGCTTCGCCCGCGTTTCAACTTCCGATCGCTACCAAACTTCACAGATCACCCGCGAAATAAACTGAAGTTTGCTCGAAAATTTCATTTAACCTAAAAGCTCCAGACGTTTCGGAGTTCATAGTGAACATACATACACAAATATTTTTTTATATATTAGGAAGATTACTAGCGATTTAACCATTCTTCGCTTGGGTAATTCTTTAGGTTTGTGGCTGTTTTTTTTTCTAAATCTAATAGCAGCTTGTTTTAGCGAAATAAGAAATATGCACATACGCACACAAAGTTTTTCACTAATAATGGTAGTGAACGACTCTAGCAACAGTAATACTCTCTTAGAAGACCTTTACGCAGCAACTTAACAAAATTCTAAGTAAGTGAGTCTAGACTTGTTTTGAATGTCACTTCTATAATTTTGAATTCGTAGAAACTTTAATCTTTGCTAGTTTATGTGAATGTCGATCGAAAATTAAATTTTATAGTTGAGAGTAGCGCAGGTTCTGAACAAATACGGGATTATTCCTAAACTAGATCACATGACAGCGACACAAAGATTGGAGACTTAATATTAATATTTAATTAAAGCTGCGTATATTCGAAAGATATATGAAGTCTGCCAACAGGCACAGGCCAGCGCGGCGGACTATGGCCTGATACCCTACTGAGAAAAGCCCGTACCCAGCAGTGGGACGTTAAAAAGGGTTGAACACAATATGCCAATTATATAAATGTCATAATTGCCCAATGAAGTTGATTAATAAATTGAAACCTAATAATCTGAAAAACAAATATTAAGAGAATAGACTCATATTTAAAGATATTTAACTTAACTAATGTGATTTAACTAGAAAGTTCTTGACATCAGTCAAAGGAACGGATAGATGCTTAGCGAGCGCTTGGAAATTCATTTAGCTATCTTAATTAGGGAGATAAAGTACCAAGATTTTATTTCAAATGGTTCACAAAATTGGACGTCTGCTTGATGTCCTTTGCTGGGTTTTCAATTTTAATTTGCGCTCATTCCGAGCGGAGTTCATAAATGAACGGTAATAATTAATTGAATAAAGTTGATGAAGCGATATGCCGGTGTTTTATGTTCTGGCAGAGATTATTTTCACCTGTTTTAATTGCAGCAATTCATTGTTTTTGATCTATTGCAAAGAGGAGGAATTCTTTTGCTTGTGTTATGCGATATATTTAATTATCAAAAAAAAGATATATCCGAAAAGAGCGGTATATTTCAAATACTAGCAACTCACTCTCACTCCGTTCTCCGTAAAATGTAGTAACTAGCTATCATACCGAATTTCATCAAAATCTGTCCAATCCTTTTCTTCGTGATGCGATTACAGACAGGCAAAAATTCTAAAAACGATAGATTCGGCCTCTTTATTGATAATAATGAATATTTCAATTAGAATTTCCAAAAAATAATCAATGTACAGATTTAACTAAGTTAGAATTTTATTATATGTATATAGATTGGACTTATCTTTGAGTAAAATAGCTGTCATCGATGACAGAAGAGCAGGCGACGGAAATTAAAAAAATATAAGGGTCCATTTTGCCTCATATCAACGAAACCTTAGAAATGACATTTTCAAGATTGAAATTTTATAAGAATTTCCTCTTAGGAATGTATATTTTCTTCGTAAACACAATTGAAACTAAGTTTCTAAAATTTTTACATTGTAAATTGATAAAACATAAACGGTTTAAATGTCATTAGTAAATGACGGTGTGAACCTTTCAAGATGTATAGAAATATAGAGAAGAATCTCATCAAAAATCTATTTATTTAGTTAAGTACGAATAAACCATCGAAATAAATTAAAATTCATGGAATAATAGTTATTAGTATATTTATAAGTTAGGTATCTGCTTAATGGCGATGATGAACGAATGATTATTTAGAAATTGAGATTAGGCGACAGTCAGTGTTTGATTTCGGATAATTCATGAGTCATAATGGGTTTTTGATTAGCACACTTTATGTTGCGATATGACATGAATTAAATTATAAAGCTAAACGAAATTGTAGCTTCTGGAATTAATTACGGTACTTTTAAGAAAAACTAAAATATCTATCGGTCTGTTCGTTCCATCTTATATCCAAAACGTTCACTGTGGGACAGCAAATGTTACAAGGGTGCCGCTCTTAAATATTAAAACAATATTATATATTTGGATTCATAGAATTATAACACATAGAACGATAGTTTCATACATAATTCCGCTCAATATTGAGGCAGCATTAGAATAAATGTTTGCGTAAGTGTTACGTAATTACAACCGAAGGCACGCACACACACAGCCAAGTTGTAACAAGACTTTATCGAGAAGTATTCAGCCTTAAGGCCGCATAGAAATGGCTTCAATTCGCTTGAGCCTACTCACCTTCTATGTATTATTATTCTAAGTTGTGATCTATGTACACCTAAAGTAATAAAAGTTAGTTCCTCTTAGTGAATATTACTGTCAAATTTCTCCCCGTAAGTACACGGGCTTAGAATACATTTCTCCTCCGCCGCTGGTAAGGCGTCTCGTAAAAGGCGAGTAGTAATAGTATGACGATAGAAGGATATGCTCTCGACTGGCTCGCGACCAATATCATGTTGAACTCGATCGCAAAGTGTCCTCGGACCTGTTCTAGTCGTAGACATTCCTTCGGTAACGCACTCTCAACTCCTTATGTTCCAGGTGTCTATGGGCGACGATAACCACTTAGTACCATCAGGTGGATCGTTTGCCCCTTTTTAACTATAAATAAAACGACCACTAATTTTTGTGGATTCTGTCTGTATTGGTATAGTGGATGTGGCTTTCTATATTACGAAAGTAAGCCAATAGCGATACTTGTTTTGTTAAACTAAAAAGAATGAGTAACTAAAGCGCGAAATTGAGAATCGCTATCTAAAACTTACTTAAGATATATTGGGACATTATTACACACAGCCCCATCTAGTTCCGTGGTAAGGTACGAGATTAGAGTTACGGATACCAGATAGTTAATACACTACAAATAATTCACTTTAAATACTGTATGTATTATAATTATAAACACCCAAGAGCCAACAGTAACAACCCAACGAGACTCGAACCCGCGACCGCTGACGCAAAAAATACAAGGTCAAAGGTCATTACAAACTGAGCGAAACGTGTCGTCTGAAAGATATAAATCGTTATGTAAGATTTCTTTTAAATTTTAAATTAAGTAACTCAAACGCACTTTAATTTTTTTTTGTACACTTGAAGCAGAGAAGTCACTGGAAGAGACCTCTTAAAAAGTGTAAATAATCTGTTGGGAAAACGATATCGAACTTATATAGTATCGATTTTATAGAGAAACATCAATGAATAAATTATTCTTTTTATACATAAAATACACATTTAATACAAATATATAAAGTATCTACTTACTTAGTAGTCTCCCTGCACATCCAAATTCAATTTATAGTATGTCTCTAAGAACTTTCAATGCACGCAATCGTACAAAGCGATATCGAGTCTGTAGCTGAATGAAAATTTGTTTCAAATAAAAAAGTTGGTGATTTACAGAATTGGATTTTGTAACCGCATTGTAATTATAAACGCTAAAGTTTGGAAATGAGTTTTATTAATACGTTTACAAGCTTAATTCATAATAGGCATAGAAATTACTAGACTCGCTCTACTCGGGTTTGTCCCTACTCCCTAGGTACGTTATATCGGATTTCACAGGGATGTATCTAATATTTTCCTGCATTATCAATGAAACTACCCTTTCTAAACTACGTTTTTAATTTTAATTTACAAAAAAATTGATTGTAAATTGTGGGGAAGCACTGTCTGAAATAAGTATGTAAACCTCTGAGACGTCAAATACCTTAGTCTCTCCCGTGACCATGATTGCTGTAAAGCATTCAAAACGTCGGGAACTAAAAATCAAAATAAATCCGCGACAAAATCCGAAAAACTAGTTTCATTTATAATGTCGAATATTCGCGTAATCCTAAGAAAGTATGATTTTCCTGCAGTTAAAAGTAGTTGACACTGATAATCAGCTTTCACCTTTCATCCGCCATCATAATTCGTGGTTCTCTCAGTCATTAACAGACATAAAAAAATAAAAACAAAATTCTAAAGCAGGTATAGAGTACAAAATTGATTTGACACTTTTTAAATAAAGTTAGTTTCTAATTATTTAAATTCCTGGAAACCATTATTAAGGAGAGAATTGAATTGAATTAATTATTTAAAAAATAGACTTCAAAGAAGTCACAGTTATGGCTACAATATACTCTAATTTAATATGAATATGACGGTAATGATTGAGAGAAGCCAATCTTGGGTGATGCATGAGACTGTAATGGGTTTTTGATTAGCATGCTTTATGTTTCGGATGGAATTAATTATGATTTTTTCTATATTAATTAATCGATCACCTATATACGTGAGAGAGTTAGTATGCTTCACGAAGTAATGTACGCAAAAGATCTACGTTATTTCTGCCTGAATTTATTGGCACAATTAACTAAAAGTGAATCAAAAAAGATCTGCAAACAAAAGTCTATATCGCTAAAGTTTAGTATAATCTTACATTTTTGTCGACACGTTTAGCTCAGTTGGTAGTGACCCTATTTTCTGCCCCAGCGGTTGCGGGTTCAAGTCCGGCTGGGGTATTCATTTGTTGAGCACAAATATTTGTACTTCAGTCATGGGTGTTTATATTTATATTATGTTTGTATTATGGATACCAGATGGTTGATACACTCCACATTTATAACTTTACGAGTAGATATTATAAATATAAGCAACCAATTCATGAGTACACATATTCGTGCTCATTACATAAATGAATGCCATGGCGTAATTCGAACCCGCGACCGCTGGCACCAAAAGCCTTACTACAGTAAAGGCAATACATCAACGATACCACCTACATTTAATAAATATGTTTATAAGAAAACAACAGAAGCTTGGTGTAAGGTTTTATTTTAAGTCGACACTGATAAAAAATCAGAGTGAGAATGAATGAATTAATTCCTTATTTTCTACTGTCATCGAGTTGGTTCTAGCACATTTACCCTCACTCCGTCACAAAAAAAATCAATATAGTTTCTGTATTGATTATGTCTTAAAAATGAAGTCCACAAAACAACTAATAGTCAATAAACTATCTAAGTCTTATCATAATTTAGAAATAACAAAAAGATTAAACAATGATCTAACATGTTAAACCACAATCTTGACTCGCGAATATGTTAAAACAAGAATAGGCTTACAAACAATAGACAGTAGCAAATAGCCTCTCACGCAGAGAAGAATACTTTTAAATGGCGAGGGGCCCGTGATAGATGATACACGAAACTTGGGTGAGTTATAAGTTCTAAGTTTTTCAGTTAAGAAATTGTGTACAACAATGACAAAACGAGATACTACTTTAAAGATAGCTGTTGTAACAAAATACCAAAGCCTATGAAACATATAGTCGGCCAACGGACGCAACAACCAGCCCAAGCTGCCATACACTCGCTTGGGACATTAGTTTATTTATATTAATAATAAAATATGTAGATTTTGTGAAGAAATCCTTTTTTTAATAAGATTTCGTAAAGCGAAGAAATAAGTCTTTCTTACATTTCTTAAAAAGTAATGGGGGATTCATTAACTTTTATTATAAGAAGTTTAATAAATTTTTATTATAATATCACAATATAATTTAAACTTTTTTCAGGAAATTTTCCAAAAAGTTGTACTCATTTAAGGGACCAAGTGCAAATACTTCGCTTAAGATCGTCTTTTAGATAAAATTCAATGTTAGGAGCGCGAAACAATCGCGATATCCCGGAGTCCGGGACCGTCCTTAGATCTAGTGGTAGATACTACGTAAGTAGTTGTATTGTACTGAGGGGTTTCGCCATTATTCCGAAAATAATGCTGTTTAAAATCGAGTTTTACGCGTGGTTTCGGAAAAGACTTTGTGGTTTCTTACAAGCTTTTATTAGCTTTACTTGTCATGTTCTCAACTCTTGAAATTAATTTTAGCGAATTATTTTTAATGAAACATTTTAAGTATAAAATGAAACTGATCTTATAGTTTGGAGACAGTATATTATGACCTTTCATTAGAGACATTTTGATGTGTTCCATTTATTATATTCTTTGATTTATTATTTCTTCCAAGAGACTAATATCCAATCGGAAACACTCCACTAAAAAGAAACTAAGGTACGAACTGAGTTAAATTTGTCGAGATACAAAATCATATCGAAAGTTCGTGAAAAAATAAACAAGCGACAAAGAATGGTAATTTTTAAGCTGGACGAAATTGGATTAAACTTAGTACACACATTGACTGTGATTCAAAATAACACGTTTATTTCTAACAGACATTTTGCTTAAATTTGAATTTAATTTATTTAATTAATCAAGAAAAAATTTTGTAATTTCATTTTTTAATGTTCTACGGAACTCTACAAAAACCGGCATACTTATAGTTCGTCAAAGGCTTTTTTGTCAGAGACAGTAGAATACAGATGAAATAATTAAAAAAATTTAAGTTATAAAGTTGAACATGAATTGTGATTTTTATTTTTTATGTAAAACAAGATCTTACTTTTTAATTAGTACTTTTTCTTTAGCTTTTAAGTAATATTATTACATTATTTACGCAATTTTCTCTAAAATTAACTATTTGAGTTAGAAAATTGATTATTTAAAAATATAAATGTCTAAATTAATTACCTATTGTGATAATGCTTAGATTACGCTAATTTGCTTTGTACCTACAAATAAATCTTATCTAAATTATTATAAGTACGTAAGCTTTCATGGTTTTTGTTATAATATTATTACGAAACTAGTGACTAATACTTGCTCCGCTCGGCTTCGTGTCTTAACATAAATGTGATTTTCCCCTCAGGAAAATTGTTCATCAAAATTTGTCCAGTGGTTCTCTCGTGCGTGATGCACAGACAAACAAAATTCTAACTATAGATTCAACCACTGCATCGATGATAACGTATGTTTCAATAAGACTTTCCAAATATATATATATATATATATATATATATATATATATATATATATATATATATATATATATATACTTATACTTTTAGATTTTAAAGCATTAACCGTTTACATCTTATGCGTATAAATCCTTAAATTATCGTAGCCCTACAGAAAAACTCAAGACTCTAAATCATCATAATGTCCTCCTATACGATTTAGGTTACCGCGTCGAGCCTCATGGTTAGCTGAGCAGGAGGTTTTATTTTATAGGGCGAGAATATTGCAGGAAAATTGTTCATCAAAATTTGTCCAGTGGTTCTCTCGTGCGTGATGCACAGACAAACAAAATTCTAACTATAGATTCAACCACTGCATCGATGATAACGTATGTTTCAATAAGACTTTCCAATATATATATATATATATATATATATATATATATATATATATATATATATATATATATATATATATATATATATATATATATATATATATATATATATATATATATATATATATATACTTATACTTTTAGATTTTAAAGCATTAACCGTTTACATCTTATGCGTATAAATCCTTAAATTATCGTAGCCCTACAGAAAAACTCAAGACTCTAAATCATCATAATGTCCTCCTATACGATTTAGGTTACCGCGTCGAGCCTCATGGTTAGCTGAGCAGGAGGTTTTATTTTATAGGGCGAGAATATTTTTAGGGACTAGTGGATTTAATTTTTTATCTGTGATATTCCAGTGAGATTGTAATTTGACACTTGCGGTGAGAAATTTGTCATAAGATCGACATCTTAACGTATTTTCTAAGGCATGGAGGTGTCTACCTCCACAAATTTTGTAACTCATGATTAAGTAATTCGTCATTGCATTGCTTTAACTGTTAACACAATAATTAAACCTAGGACTTAAGAAACAACAGCCGTACATGCTAGCTACTAGCCTACGAGGTAGCTAAGCAGTTAGGGTAGTCGTAGAATTTCGGTTGGTTTGGTTATCAAAGACGTAAAATATTCTGCAGATCTCACATTTATTTGACGTATACTTAGGAAAATATGTCAGTAATTGAAATACATATATTCAAAAACTTTTACATATCCGTAATATATTAGCATTAAGATTTTGTGCCTTCATAGAAATCTCAATAGTATTTGTATTTTTCTTGGAATATGCTATATAATTTATAATAGTTTAAAAAGTTGAGCTTTAAACGTTAGAACTTTTAATGAAAAAGCTATTAAACTGCTTTTATAAACAATAATTGAACAAAACAAACGCGACGTTACCAAATACACTGAATTAATTATGTTAAATTAAATGGTAAACCTGTAGTAATGTTGTTGTGAAAATAATTTACCTATCAGCAACGGAGTCTGTAATTCTTCGAAACAAAATATATTATATTCACTGCTACTGAATTAAGAAACATTGTTAAATTATCTACGTAAATAATATGAATAGTTGACGTACAATTTTTATCTGTATGTAAGTACGCAAAGACAAACGAGTTTTACTCTTTTTGACATTTATTTTGTAATCGTTTTAGTGGTATAAAAATGAAAATGGTCGAAGTTCGACACAAGCTATAATAAAATACGTGATATTTAACTACTTCCGTTAATTATAAGTGGCGTGTAAGCATTTATTAACCGACTTCAAAAAAAGGAGGAGGTTCTCAATTCGTCGGGGACTTTTTTTTATATATATGTTCCCCGATTACTCGACGATGGCTGGACCGATTTGGAAAATTCTTTTTTTGTTTGAAAGGGTATAGTTTCTAGTTGGTCCCATAGTCACCAAGTCACGATCTGATGATGGGATCCCAGGGAAATCGAAGACAACTCTCAAATTTTATAGGCACTTATTACGTTTTTCATATATTTTCTAAAGCTGTTCAAGTATTTGCGTCTGATAATCATCATCTCCTGTGGTTGAGCTAATGATGGAAGGTACAACTCCTCAACGGTTAGGAGTTAAGAGAAAATTCTTTCAAAATTATACGTAATTATAGACCGATAGGTAAATTCTTTCAGGCTCTTATTAACCGACTTCAAAAAAGGGACGACTTCTCAATTCGTTGGGGACTTTTTTTTATGTATGTTCCCCATTACTCGAAGATGGCTGGACCGATTTGGAAAATTCTTTTTTTACATAAACAAAATAAGTATCTACTTTCCGCTAAAAATTTGAAAATAAATTATTTTTAACAAAAAACAAAAACCGACTTCAAAACTAAACAAATCTAAACTAAAAAGTAGAAAATAATACTTTTAAGAACTTCGTTAATTTAGAAGTCGGTGCCAGCCAAAGCAAAATAACCTTAAATAGACACATAAGTATTCGATTAATCTATATCTATAATATTTGTAAACATAATCAAAATACCGTTCGAAAGTCCATTGCAAAGGCAAGATAAATCTGTCCGTCATGGCTGGCACCGACTTCAAAATTAACGAAGTTCTTAAAAGTATTATTTTCTACTTTTTAGTTTAGATTTGTTTAGTTTTGAAGTCGGTTTTTGTTTTTTGTTAAAAATAATACAATTCAAGTGTTTTCAGGCGGCTCTACAACTCTCAATTTTACGACTTCAGTATTGCTCCGATCCACATCATCCCTTTATATAAAAAAATAAAGTACTAATTGTTACTTTAGATTTCTTGATAAGAACAAAAGTTTGAAAAAACATTATAAAAAGTCAATACAAACAAGCCCAATACAATACAAGCAAGTTTCGTTAACGTAGCTGAGTGGACATGGACCTTCTTACTACCGCACTTCACTTCACTCCATGAAAAATTAGGATGAATCTGTCACCTTAAAACATTTTTGTCACACTTTCGTTTGGGTTAACTAAATACATATTAAAGAAAAAGACTGAGTATTTGTTCAGATAACTACCCAACTATCAAGTGAAGTGAAAATAAAATTATAAGCGAGATAGCACATTGAAATAGGTAGTTTGTCTCCTTCTACAATCGCAATTAGATGGTAGACATATGTACTATAGATAAATATATAATGTATTATGTTATATGTTGCCTTCAACTTCACTTTTACATACATAAGGTGTGTAGATTAACTAATATATAGATATTGCTTGCGATTAATACAGTAAAATTTAGTACAATAAAATTTGTAGACTTGAAATAAAAAAAATATATATAATATATTATTATATATTAATATTGGAATAAGCAGAATATAAAACAAGTTAGTGTAATTAAAAAAACTAAAAAACCCGACTGCGTTTCCGTGTAATTTGGAAATGAAAAAACCCTAAACTATGTTGTGTTCTGTTTCAAAATTTATATTCGGTGTCACTTTCACAATTAATACGAATCTAATGACACCTTTAAAGCTAAAATCCATCGAGCCGTTCACCCTGCAGAGCGTGCCAAACAATTATATATACTCTCGAAAAACATAACACTCCTTCTGGCGCAGTCGGGTAATAAATATATAGGATGTGTTATAAAATCTAAGTTACCTGAGAGTTGAACTGACAATGTTATACAGATGTCTATTACCTGTAAAAAAGATATTTATCATTTTACAAGTTTTCATAATAAGTTTAAATAATAAATTTTTGCATACTTAAAAACACAAATGAAAATTAAGTCAAATAAAAAAATTCTATAAATCTTCTTTAGAACTCGGGCTTAACACAAATCCACGTGTGGATATTGTGGCCATAATTATTACGTTTCTTGTTGAAAATAAATCGTAAATATTATCTAACCGACACGTAGGGACAACACGAATCCATTAGACTCGAATTTCTGCCTTTTCTCGGTAATGCCCCAAAAGGGGTAAATTTCCGGCTTTCGGTATTCCATTTAAAATATTACCTTTTGCTTCGCGTAAAAAGGAAATAGAAATACAAGTGGGTGATAAAATTAAATGAGGGGGTGAGTGAGGGTTGTATGTGTTGTTCCAGCAAATATACGGGAGCATTTTTATTTAAGGCATATCAAAAATATCTATTTAATTTGATTCCTTTTTATATGAGTCGTTCATGTATTGCAATGTATTTTTAATTGTCCACGTATACTGTCATATTGTTTTGCTGAAGAAACTTGTCAACTTCTTAATATTTTCTTATTTAGTAGGAAAATAGTTATAGTTTTATAAGTTATTTTAAAACTGCATAAATAATAAATCATATTATGATTATATTCAAAGAAACAATAATTTTTATAGTAACACTAAAACTAACTAAAACCTGTAAATCACTGGGTTTTTCAATTTTGCTTATGAATTAAAATATATAATTTCGTAACAAAACTGCACCATTGAAGGACTTTTGGAAATGTATCCCTGAAAGAGTTGAATTAATAGAAGATGCAAAATTCTGTAAAAGTCACATTTAATTCTTAGTAAATTATAGTATATACCCCAAACAAGAAGCAAACCCACGACATATGCGCTAGGCAAAAACATCTCACAATACACCAACAGTGTCTCGATTGTCTTTTCAATTAATAGATCCGAATATAGAAATTCCAATTCAACAATACGCTTGAAATGCAGGTCGATGTCTATACAGTATATACTCGTATGGGAACAGTGCAAGCGTTTCCGAAGCTCTACCGGCGTGCTATTGTGGTCCTCGCTAAAATACGACACATATTGTTCAACGCTTTATGCTTCGTGTAAAAAGTTCGGGTCACGTCCCGTACCTACAATTGTTTGGTTGCTGGAACCTGAACGTACCGTTATTTTAACATTTAGCACTTATATTTTTAAGGTAAATGGATAATAGATATGAATTTTAAAAAGTTTTGTTGAACGAGTTCGGGCTCGATACTCTGCAAAGAAAAAGTGACTAGAAAATATTTTGCTTTTGCCTATTTTCATATTAGAAAAAAAATTAAATTTAAATTCGTCAGCATTATAAATCCTTGAGGATGCTGCAATCGACTTAGAAAGATGATCTTTAGAAAAGAACCGGAGAACAACTCATTACTTTTTCATTCATACACAATAACGTTGTGCTCAGCGTATGTAAATACTGCCGAGAATTAATTTCACATACGAAACTATAATATGGCGGGCGGTGGCATCTAACGATGCAATTTACCTTATCTGATATAATCAGTTTGAAAATCTTCGCGCTCTATCTTTTGTAAGCTAAACTGTCACGGTTTGATAGGACAAGTATATACTTCTTAGTCCCATCGTACTCACATTTAGGATGCTTGTTACTCATTCACGCATAAACTACTGAACAGATTTTGATGTAACTTTACTATATTATAGCTTACGCATTAGAGTGGCATAGGTTTTAATTTTTAATTCAATTTCTTGTTTAATGGCTTCAAAGCGTGCCAGTTGAGCACAGATTACTTCGCCAATGTCACGTAGAATGGAGAAGACACGAAGGAGATTGGTCGGTAACATAGAGTCAATAAATTTATATTATTTAAATTTTATTGAATAAGGGAAGTAAATCCTTACTAAACCTACAACAAAAGACAGCACAGTTAGTATTTACACATAGACCTTAATTAGATAATAATTCTTAAAATTGTAATAATACATAATTGAACTACGCGAGTGGAGTCGCGGGCCTACCTACGTATGTTTAAAAAATGCCTATTTTACTTTACTTGCTACTTAAGTATATTATTAGTTTTATGTAGTCTATGATTCTACTTTGTACATATTTACAAATTAATTATTTACCAACTTTTATATAATATTGTCAAGTGAATAAAGGTTTTTAAAAAGAGCATAGATCAAATTTGTACCGTGGAAAAGTATTGTTGTATATATAATCCAAACATTGATGAATAGGATCGCAAGTTAGGCGTTTGAATCTATTTTACTCAGACTTTCTTCGTGAACTGGAAATAGCTAGCTTTTCATTAACTTTCTCTTTTTATTGAGCTTTATCATCTCACGGATATAAATAAAATATTTGTTTGTAACAAAGTTTTCTTTCTCTTCAAAGAATGTTTTCTTCACTTCAAGAAAGTTTTTATAGATAATTATATCGGGTATTTTTATTTATTTGATATAAATGTCATTTTTAAGTGAATTTAAATTGATTTAAAGTATTTGATAGAAAGACAGTGGTAGCCCAGCGGTAACGCACTCGCTTGTATAATCGAGTGATACGGGTTCAAGTCTGGGTCTCGCACCTCTGATATTTTCATGTGCGAATCTTTTCTATCATGATTACCAATTTTGTGAAAAGTGAAGGAAAACATCGTGAGGAAACCTGCAAGTCTGAGATAATCTAGCAAGTTTTCGTAAGATATGTGCAGCCCGCCAATTCGCACTAGGCCAGCGTGGTGGACCGATTCTCCCCGTACTGAGGGAGGCCCATGCCCAGCAGTGGGACGTTAAAAAGGGTTGAAGGCATGATAATGTATAAACTTGAGCTTAAATTTAAAGACTGTAGATACGTCATAAGTATTATAGATTATGAAGGAATCGCCAATAGGCCCGCTCGCGGCTCTGCCCGCTTTCTGAAGGCCAGGATCCAAAATCTTAAATTTTACATATTAATTATGCCTTGCGATGTTATATAGCCTATCATAGCCTTCCTCGATAAATAGGCTATTAATATACATTAGAAGATTTTTTCAATTTGAACCAATAGTTCCTGTGATAAGCACGATCCACCAACCAAACAAACTTTTCTACTTTATAATGTTAGTAAAGATTATATCATTAGATTGGACTCTTATTTGGAAATGAACTAAAAAAAATATGTTATCTAAGTTATATCTTTATAGATCAGTAAATACCCACATGTTGACCTAATTTCGTTTATATTAACCACCTTTTTTCATTACCAAGCAATCTGAAATCGAAATGTATCGCCAAATATAGCACCTTGAATGTACTCTACAAACTCCTTCATCTTCTCGTAGCTTATGTCCTTTTATTTATTTATACGACAGAGTAAACGCAAACTTGTATCGTGTAATTAAATTCATTGCGAACAAAAATGTTAATTACTTGAGTTATTTGCTCACTTTTGCTGTTACTTTGTACGCTTCCTTCGTATTTGGAAGACACTTGAATTTTTGTTTAATTTGAATACTTTTAGAGCTTTCAGCTTTTTCTAGTTTTGTTTAATTTTTATCAGCCCTTATTTTGTCTCCAAATTTTAAGGGGTTTTCTTTCTTTGTGTTCTTATAAAAAGATTTTTGTTCATGTTATCGGTGCTAATGTAATTCGTAGAGAATATTTAAACTTTAAAGTTACCATAAATGATATAAATTATAGACAGATAGAGAGGAGAGAGAGAGAGCAGCAAGTGTCGTTTAAATCGTTGCTTTTAGTTTCGACATCGACTTGTTAATATTAAAAAAGACATTTGAGTTAAAACGTCTAAAAATAAAATAAAATATTATCATAGTATTAGCACTCGTAATATGTATAGAAGCAATGCTTTTGATTTCAAGATTTAATAGACATTTTGTTCCAGTGAACTTCATTAGAAGTCAATAATCAATCTGTGTCACATTTCAATAAAGAAACTTTAATAAAAACCGTAATAAAATAAAAAATGAAGCAAAATGATCTCTCGAATATCAAATGTTTGTTTATTTTATTTTTTTTTACTTTTTTTCTACTTGTAATGTTTTGTTCTTATACAGTTAAATTACAATACAAGTGTCTAGTTTTCTACAGCTTAGATTTTGATTTTACTTATACATATTAATTACAGAACAAGATAAGTGTGCAATTAAAAAGGAATGGTTATAGAGCTTAATGAGCAATGAAGATGCAATATTTTCTGCGTCTAGATACGAATCCAGACTTGCCTCACTTAATTATATTTTCTTAGGTTTACGCGAATATTCGACATTATAAAAATGAAACTATCTTTTCGGATCTTGTCGCGGATTTATTTTAATTTTTGGTTCGCAACGTTTCGAATACTTAACAGCAGTCTCTCCCGTGACCGAAATCCGAAAACTAGTTTCATTCATAATTAAGCCTAACTTAGTTACGCTAGATATTTGAAAAACTATTATAAGCCTTATTTGAAAACTATGGATATAAAGCCATACATTTTAAATAGGATATTTTTATAGGATTAGATTTTTTTATAGAAATGATTCAATTATTTTTTCAATAGGCTTGAACTTTCAATGGATATTTCAAACTGAAATTGGGATTGTTTTGAATTAATTAAAAGTTATTGAACAATTAGATTTGCCCTGAATTTAGATACATATTTACTAGGAGTAATTAATACTGTGAATAATATACCTAACATGTATCATGTATGTGTAGATACATAAAGTAGTCAAATCTGTACATTAAATATTTTTTTTAAACTTATTGAAATAGTCATTGTTGATACGTTTGGCTCAGTTGGTAGTGACCCTACTTTCTGCGCCAGCGGTCGCGGGTTCGAGTCCCGCGGGGGGCATTCATTTGTTGAGCAGGAATGTTTGTACTCCAGTCATGGGTGTCTATATTTATAATATGTATGTATTTAAAATTTATATGTGTAGTATATCAACTATCCGTATCACAATCTGTATCCGTAACACAAGCACGTAACGGTGCACAAATGAATGACGCCAGTGGGACTGAATGACCCACTGACGTCATTGGGCTCAATTAGACATTTTTCAGAGACTTCAAAACAGAGGTTCATAGAACGGTAATATTTATTATTTAATCTAGCCAGTCGCTACTTCAATCACTGTTGCTGATAAACGAACGTTTGAAACGAAGCTAAGGTGGTTTATCTTATAGACAAGGCGAGTACAATCTAACGTATATCACGTATATTATGCATACTGTACCTAAAGCCATATTCCCTTTGCGATCGTAAATTCTATGCTAAATTAGATGTAGCAATATAATATGAGCTACTGCAAATTAACAAACGTATAATCTCCGATCTAAATCTCAGCAATAAGCTTTTGATCGGATTTATGTTCAAATTGAGTAGTTTCAATGTTAATAATTTTGTTGCGTAGAGTAGTTTTAAGTTGTTTAAAAATATTTTCTTGGATTTTATCTTAGCATTAGCGTTTTTTCTTGATTTCACTTGCAAAATGACAAGCTACTCAACTTTATATCTACTATTAGTATAGATTAATCTATACATATTATAAAACAAAGTCCTCCGCCGCGTCTGTCTGTCTGTCTGTCTGTCTGTCTGTTCGCAATAAACTCAAAAACTACTGCACCGATTTTCATGCAGGTTTCACCAATGGATAGAATGGTTCTCCAGAAAGGTTTTAGTATATAATTTATCAAGGTTATGTATACATTGGCTAAAATATAATGATATTTGTTGGAGGTGTCGGAAAAAAATAAGCCGTCTGGGATCTTTCAATCAAAACGCTGCCTAAACCCTTTGAGATATAACAAAATGATGTATGGTGAAATTGTGTATCTTATTTAGGTCTACAAAAAAGTCCACCATAGCATATGTCTATCTCTTAAGGATAATATACTATATCGAAAAAAGTTAGGAAATTAAAAAAACTTTATAAAATTAACGGCGTTTGACGTATCATATTGTTATGGCCGTTGTCATGGTGCGTGCAATGATAATGCATATAATCAAGTCAAATATATACCGGGCGGTGTGAAGTAAATATACACAACACGTACCTAGGGACGAACCCGAGCGCAGCGAGGGTGAGCACCTAGTATTGGATATATGTATTGTATAGCCGTACTTACTCAATAAATAATAATATATATAAATATGTATAATAACATTATAAATGTGTATTTTTTTTGTACGTATATTCTTGTTTCATGTCTTCACGAAGTGACGGCGGATTGGCGTGATTTTATTTCGAGATACGCCTAGTTTGACGGCTAAAGGGTAACTTTTACCGTGGAAGAATGTGCCATTCGGACTGGAAAACCGGAAGAGTTGAAAAAAAAATTCAAGGAACTGAGCAAACCGAGGGTCTCTACTAGTGTAATATAACGTATTGGCTCTACACTGATCTACTTATCACATTATATTGACACGTATGTTTAAGCTTATCGATATACAAATAGTCTTTACCAAAAAGAAAGCATTGAAACTCAAATTTTGAAACACATAATATATATTATCATGTTAAAAGATAATAGATTCAATATCACTTAAGTAATTTTGTATGTTATGTTTCATTAAGGCAATTAAATAAAATGTTGAAAAACTTCTCTCCTTTCCCACGACGTTGATGGATCGAGGCACTCTAGTTAAAGTCTATTACAGATTGATTCGTTGCTTAAAGCTTAAGCTAACTCAATATATTTATTTTTACAGCTCTTCAGAACACGAAACGAAATGATGTTCATCTGTCTTTTAGTGTTTTGCTCCTTAATTTATTTACCCGACTGCGACGAAGCAAAAAAGAGGATAAAATGATTTTCATGGAAATTAAACGGAATGGAAAAATGTGTTATGGAAAAATTGTACATCGTTAGTCTCGTATTGATATTGACGAATATATAGACTACAATAATAATCCATACTAATATTATAAATGCGAAAGTAACTCTGTCTGTCTGTCTGTCTGTCTGTCTGTTACCTTTTCACGCCTAAACCACCCAACCGATTTTGCTGAAATTTGGTATGTAGATAGTTTGCATTCATGAGAAGGAAATAGGCATATTATTTTTTGGAATTTCAACCCCTAAAAGGGTTAAAAGGGGTGGCAAAGTTTGTATGAGAAAAATATTTTTATTGCACATTTTTGCATGAAACTTTGAATTAATGCTTTTTAGTACAAATGATGAAACACGTATTTCAGGGTTTTTCGAAATTCACCCCCATTGGGGGTTAAAGGGGGTGGCTAAGTTTGTATGGGAAATTTAATTCTATTGAAATATTTTGCGTGACACTGAAATAATGCTCTGCAATACAAATTAAGAGGGCCAGAACTTTAAATGGGGAATCAGTCCTTGGTACATTATAAGTAACAGTATATTATAAATGCGAAAGTAACTCTGTCTGTCTGTCTGTCTGTCTGTCGGTTACCTTTTCACGCCTAAACCACCCAACCGATTTTGCTGAAATTTGGTATGTAGATAGTTTGCATTCATGAGAAGGAAATAGGCATATTATTTTTTGGAATTTCAACCCCTAAAAGGGTTAAAAGGGGTGGCAAAGTTTGTATGAGAAAAATATTTTTATTGCACATTTTTGCATGAAACTTTGAATTAATGCTTTTTAGTACAAATGATGAAACACGTATTTCAGGGTTTTTCGAAATTCACCCCCATTGGGGGTTAAAGGGGGTGGCTAAGTTTGTATGGGAAATTTAATTCTATTGAAATATTTTGCGTGACACTGAAATAATGCTCTGCAATACAAATTAAGAGGGCCAGAACTTTAAATGGGGAATCAGTCCTTGGTACATTATAAGTAACAGTATACATATACTGTGCAAAGCAAAAATGTTTATTTTATTCACTCTTAGCGCGAGCGAAGCCGCGGGCACCGCTAGTATCAGATAAAGTGTGAGTAGAGAGTGATAAGATATTTATAGGTACAATATATAATAATTAATACGTTGGTACATTAACACACTGCTCCATCTAGTTCCATGGTAAGTTACGGGCCTTTTTTTTTTTTTTTTTTTTATTTTTTTTTTTTTTTTTATAGTTGGGAAACCCTGTTACGGGTACCCCCGACTTCCCCTGGGGGTTATGTGGTGACTCTCCGGACGCATCCGGCATACCCACTAAAACCCAACTCCCAAACCCCTGCCGCCATGAGTGGGACGCCACGGGATCGCTTTCGCATACAACCGCGACGATGGTAAGTTACGGGCCTGTGTTATGGATGCCACATAAATTCTCTATATGTATAACTTTAAATAGATAAATTTTATAATCATAAACTCTCATGATTGGAGTACAAACATTCGAGCTCATCACACAGATAAAGCCCCCAGCAGTACTCGAACCAACGATCGTAGTTACAGCAAGTAGTGTCACTACAAACTGAGCCAAACGAGTCGTCAAAAGTATGAAGTTCATGTAGTATAAAGGCATCCATAGATATATCTTACACTCAATACCCAAATGTGAAAGGAAAAGGAGTAGAAAGTTCTTTTTATCAGTACAATTGAATTGTGTCGTTTGAATTTATAGCTCAGTATTTTGGTGACCACCAAACTGAATTTCATTACAGACGTTGTTATCTAATTCAATTTTCCGTTGTCTCAAATTTGGTAAAGCCAGTTTATATTAATGGAATCAACGTTTTTCTCTGTATTATTTTCTCTTTTCTTTCGTGCGAATATTAAATTTGCAGATATTCAAAAAAATTATTCGCTTAAAGTCTTCCTGCGAAAATTCTGATAATGATTTGGAAAATGAAAAAGTGTAGGTAGCTATTATATAGTATCTAGTTATTTTTATAGTTTAACTAGCAAATCCCTCGACTCTGCCGCCGTGAATAAAAAAAAATGGTCTAAAAATAAAAAAAAATAAAGTATCTGGAGTATCTTATTACCTAGGGGAATAAAAATAAGCCTACGACCTATTCTTAGAGCTACCAAATACACACAAAAAATTCATAAGAATCGGTCAAGCCGTTTCGTAGGAGTTCGATGACAAACAATGTGACACGAGATTTATATATATTAGAAGATTAGAAGAAAGCTGTTGAAGACATAGTTGTTTTTCGTACGTAGAGTCCATACCTTTGTTTTGTTAGGTATCGAGCTCCAAGTAAGTTTGCAAACAAGTGGTTAAGCCTAGAAGCAGTAAGAACAACAAGCTAAAATGCAAATATTTGCTTTAATCAAAAACATCTCCATATTTTAATGTATTGTACCCTTATTATGAAAGTATCTCAGTTTTCTTGCTATCTTTTTACGGTTGAACCACTAAACCGATTTTGATAAAATTTGGCCAGATCGTTGATTGATGAGGACGGATAGTGTGTCGTTTACCACCGCTTGTAGGTTTCTCTCTATTTCTAACATAAAACTTGATAAAGACAAAATATGTAAATATTCTTTTAAAATTATTATACTAGCAATCATCTTTTCTATATTTTAGGCGTAATTTTTTATACGATAGCATTTGGAATCATGCAAATAACCCAACAAAATACGGAATATTATGAGCTTTGCTTAACAGGACCTGAAATTCCTATGAAAAAGAATTCGTGTAATAGAATGGCGATCCCGAAATTTCTAGCTTAAAAGAAAATAGCTCGCTTAGACGAATATTTGGATTCTTAACGTTTTATTCAATAGTTGAGATGGTTTGTAATGTGTGCGGTTTTTGTGGTATTAAAATATCTCTTAAAGATTATAAAAATTGAATGAATAAAGAAAAACAGAAGTGTAAAATAAACTTTTGTAAAACTTGTTTTACAAAACTAACCCTCGCTTTGCGTTTTGCTAGTTATATACTAAAACCCTTCATCGAGAACAACTATATCCATTGGTGGAAACAGCGTGAAAATCGGTGCAGTAATTTTTGAGTTTTTCGCTAACAGACAGGCAGGCGCGGCGCAGGACTTTGTTTTATAATATGTATTTGATGTCGAAGAAGTAAAAAAAAATAACTGTCATACATACATAATCTATATAAATAAAAATGAATGTTGGTAAGCGCATAACTCAAGAATGGCTCGACCAATTCGGCTAATTTTTATTTTGTATGTTCCGTAAGTCACACGGAAGGATTTAATAAAAATAATAATAAAAAAATTCAAAGTTTGTAAAAAAGTTATACTAAAGGGGGCCTACCTAGGGACGAACTCGAGCGAATAGAGCGTGACTCACTAGTCTTCTATAATATAAAAATGAATCGCAAAATGTGTTGGCAAGCGCATAACTCAACAACGCCTGGACCAATTTGGCCAACTATTTTTTGTTATGTTTGTTATTGTTAGGAGAAGGTTCTTATGAAAGAAAAAAATAAGAAAGTTGTGCGGAAGATTAGAAAATTTAAAAATCTTTATAAAATTTACGGCATTTGACGTATCAGTTATGACCGTTGCCATGGTGCGTGTAATGGTAATTCATATTATAATCAAGACAAATATATAGCGGACGGTGCAAAGTAAGAAATATATACAACACGTACCTAGGGACGAACCCGAGCGAAGCGAGGGTGAGCCCCTAGTATTATATAAGATCCAAATACATATAATATATTAGTATTCTCCAACGTTTGTAGAACGACATCTTATGTAAGCCTTATTTTCTTATTTCGCTACAGTCTATGACTATGTTTTGAGGGTCTACTTATGTAAATTGCGAGTACTAGAATCAAATGCCGAGGCTTTTTAGACGCAAAAATGATCTCGGCTAAGCTACTATGGCTTATGTTTTAAAACATGACCCACTTAAGTGGGTATATCAGATTCGGTCAAAGTTATTGTTATTAAAATGGAAGCCTCCAGCACATTTTGCGAGCTTCTCTTTTCTATCTTGAGGGCATTACTATATAAAAAAATAATGTTTAATATTATTAGGTACTTTAAAAAATTTTGTTCCAGTTATTTTTTACGGTGAAATAGTTATTATCTTGATTTTTATCAACCCCATGCTTCTGTATAATGGTTATGATAATTTCCATAATTCAATATTTCAAAACAAAGTTATACTTATGTATAACTTTGTTTGCTTATTTCATGAATTATATAATATTAAGCATAACGGCACTTGTTAAAATTGATAATGCGTTATAAAATTACATTATTATGAAAATTTCAGCCTTATTTAACATCTTCATGCATCGTTCCCAAATACTCGTACGTAGAATCTTTTTTAATATAATACCTACGTGGAAAGAACTCATGGTAATTTATGTTACAAGTTAAACTTTTTACCAAAACATTTCCCTACAAAATGCAAAATAAGTTGGTCCATTTGTCTCAATTCCAAATAATTGTCAGAGATAGACTCTAATGCAAAATTGTAAAATTTGATGCGGATACGGATGTTGTCCGCTCACTTTGTTGCGGAAGAAGCAACTAATTAAGCGGAACCCACGACCCTTATTTTCCATTCTGACCCCTTTTAATGTTTAAATTATTAAGAGGTTTTGAGGTCTATGGTACTTAAGTCAAGCTCTTTATATAAATGTCGCAATATTTTTACTATCCAGTGCACTTTATTACATCAAAATGATTTTAATCTATACTTAAAACTAATTCTAACTTAGTCGAATCTGTACATTGAATATTTTTTGGAAATTCATATTGAAATAGTTATTATTATCAATACAGAGGCCGAGTCTATAGTTTTTAGAATTTTTGTTTGTCTGTCTGTCTGTCTGTGACCGCATCACGAGAAAACCACTGGACAGGTTGTGATGAAATTTGGTATGAAGATAGCTGGTTCTGGGTCAGGATATAGGATGCTTTTAACTGCTGGAAAATATCTAATGTCTGAGAAATCTCAATTAAAAGCGAGCGGAGCCGCGGGAAATGCTAGTATCACAATTTATTTTAATTACAAGGAATTGATTAAAGAAAATTTAGTAAGATATATAGAGTATTACAGATGAAGTATATTGATTTAAAATTGTATTAAAATTATAAATTAATCTTATTTCTATTATAAGCTAACATTTCTCAATCTACATATTAAAAAAAAACTAAAAACAACAAACAAAAAAATAAAAATTTTTGAAAAGTATAAATATGGCCTCTGTATCGAAAATAAAATTACTGTTTCTACACGATTTTTTAAAAATATTTAATGTACAGATTCAATTAATTTCGAATTTTACTATAATATGTACCTTGATAGAAGTTAAGAGGTGGAACTATTAATTTTTATAATCACTTAGCATTTAATGACACTTGTTTAATATCTCCTAAAATAATGCAACATATATAGATATCGTTATATATTCGAAAATCTCGAAAATCTTATATTATATTACGCTACTTTTTGTTCGACCAAAGTTCAGAATCGATTAAACAACATTAGTCGAGGAAGGCATATTGGAGTTTACTTGCGATATTTCTTGTACCACTTTCATACTATTATAACTAGACTGTTACCGCAGTATTGCCTGAATTTATGGGGGTTTAACCTTTAAAAAGGTAATTCGGTTTTACTTGTGTACCATAATCTCGCCCAGCAGTGGAAAGTTAGAAAAAAAGATGTCCTTATTGTAAAGGACACTTAGAGGTTACAAAACAAATTGAATCCAAACACTTGGGTATGGGTGTTTACTGAAAACATTCGTATGATTTTTCAACCTTTTCCAAAAAATTTCGATTATACAGTTTATAAAAATCTAGCAATATACCATAATATAACATAGCGTATAAAATTTTTGCAAAATTTGAATGTCTTACTTATTTATATCTAATCAAAAGCCTTAAGAATAAGCTTCAAGCTTCTAGTTTTAAAAATGACGTAATTTTCATACAAACTTCCATTCATACCCTATTTCAACCCTTTACAGCCCTTTTTTCGTCTTGAAAAGTAGCCTATGTCTTTTCTCAGGCTCTAGACTAACTATGTACCAAATTTCATTTGAATCGTTTCAGTAGTTTTGGCGTTAAAGCGCGACAGACAGACAGACAGAGTTACTTTTGCATTTATAATATTAGTAAGGATAGTAAGGATAAGTACAAGACATACCTATCCTGATTCAAACAAATCAAAATTGTCGGGTCTGACGTAACAAAGCAAAAGTAATCGCGTTATTCCCGACGCTACAATGATTTGTCGTAAATCAAATAAAACCCCTGTTTCCTAGATGGTATTATTTGACATACTCGTACATTATTATGTTATGACAATAAATCAGACAGCTTGTTCTTCACCTACTATATATAAAAGTAGATTCAGAAAAGTGAATTTGAATCCCGGATATATTATTATTGGTTGTTGGGTGTGGTGCCGAGGACGGCCCTAGCTACGTCGACCAGTTCTGATTCATTGTAGTTCATCCCGGACATATCTTATATTCAAAGTGCAAGTCTTTTCAACGTCCTTATCACTTGCCATACATAAAAGAACCTCAACGAAGAAACCAGCATATTTGCGAGCATCTACTTATTAACTTTTCGAAAGATATTACATACAAACTTACTAGATTACTTAGGAATGAAGTATATTAGAAATATTTAAAGCAAATAATATTTTCATTTCAAAAGTAATTACTATCAAATAACGTTTTGTTCCTGGGCTTATAATACATACATACATGTCAAGTTTTTTAAAGAATATTTTGGTAATTTTCGTTTATTAACAAGCCAATGCCAGTAGTGAATATATCTGATTTTCCTGGTTAATACTGTAGTTTAAACGATATTTTTATATTATTTAAACCCTTTTTTCCTCTGTCGTTATTTGTTTTTAAATAACACATATAAAAAATGTAAAGTCCACTAAGTAATTGAGATACGCGTAGTTTGCTCAACTTATTGCGTGTAAAATAAAATAAACAGTCCACATCCAGATTGATGCAGTTGTTCATATGAATTATTTTTTCATGTTTGTAAAGCTTTATGCTATCATTTTTGTAAAGTTGACTGAAAGAAAGGAAATTTATTTTCATTCTCCATTATCCATCTTCATTATATAGAAACTACCGTGTACTTTTATTATACCCATTACTTAAATAATAAAAAATATAGCATTTGTGCTTTAACAAAGAAATTAACAGTATAATGTATTATAATTTTTTATAGATGTGTAATGTTTTAGATCTTAAAGATCCATTTCGACAAGTGCTAATAAGACGGGCTTAATATTTTTTCATTTCGATACCGTAATTTTTCTTAAGTGGGTTAACTCCGTCTAAGTTAATATTTCAAAGGCAAATAAAAACGTGTATCTCAATAAAAGGTAGTTATCGTCGTATACTTTAATATTTTACCGTTTATTTTAAAAAAATCCTATTCTTAAATAATCTAAAATTTAATTAATCATTATAATTAATGATATATAAATAAATTTATTATCCGCTGGGTGCGTGACTCTAGCGCCATCTAACGATACAAATCACGGTGGCTCTTTTGAGAAAATATACATGTATTGTATGCCAAATAGCTATTGAAAAAATAAAATAAACTTGAAAAAAATTTTTTTTCAATGTTAAATGTGATATATTACACAGAGTGTACATTAAATTAATTTTTTTTCCGTGGGTCAGCTGAAAAAAGTAAGTAAAATAAATACAACAACTAAAACAAGTCTTAATAAGTGAATTAGGTTGGCCCAACTTTTTTTGATTTACGGATTTTTTTTATTTTTAATTATTTGTTCGTCGTTTGTTCGTTAATGTTCGAATGTAGAAATTGTTTGTACGTCTTTTATTTATTTATAATTAATTAAACAAATTTTCACCCTTAAGTTGGCCCCCTTTACTAGATATCTTTATTTTTATCGCTCAGATTAATTAATTTTGATCAATTATCGTTGGTTCGACGACTATTGGTGATTGTTCGATCATAAAAACAATTAAATTCCCAATTATTAATTATTTTATATCTAATAAGCAAACCATCACTTCATTGTCTGGCAACCGGAAACTTATACAATTCACAACTACTGTTTCTACTAGTATTTTTGCAATCGACTACACAACAACTCTAATGACCCATTTTATTTTATTTATTTAATTTAACTGACACACGTGTTATTTTTATGGTCATAAATAATAAAGAGCCACCCGTAGTTCTGTTTTGGTCCGCAGCGGGCGCTGACATCACTTTTGTTTCCCCCACCATGCCTTACGCACCCAGCGGATAGTTGTTTGACATTCAGTGTGTCAAATACATGGTAGTGTGTGTAATGGTTTTTTATTGATTTAATGTGTTTTTATGCATAATTAAAAAGCATTCTCCATCTAAACTATAAGTGTGCGAAATTTCATGCTCCTCCTTCCGCGCAATTTTGGTAAAAAGGGGTACAAAGTTTTTGCTTTACGTATTAATATATCGTTAATGTATAAATATTTTTTTTTATCTTTTTTTTATGAGACAAAGGGGGCAAACGAGCAGGAGGCCCACCAGATGGTAAGTGATCACCTCCGCTCATGGACATCTGCAACCCTGCAGGGCTTGCAGATGCGTTGCCGGCCTTTCAGGAAAGGGAGGGAGGGAGCAGGTAGAAGGTCGGGAGGGGGGATAGGAAGTGGGCCTCCCGGACTCTCACTTACCGGGCGAAACGCGACAGCATAGCCGCCACTTCACGCCGGTCTTCTGTGAGAGAGTGGTACTATACGGGGCGTGCCGGCCCATTTGGCTGCTACCCGAAGGTAACAAGCAAGGCACTACCACTTTAAGCATGGCACTACCACTTTAAAAGTACCTAGTATCTAAGTAATGTATTGTTGAGCGACCATCTTACTTTATTTGATATCTCTATTATTCTGATAATAATATTTGATATGGTACATTTATTATGGGCTCTGAGAATTGTAGTAAAATATAAAAATATATTTGTGTTACAATATATTATTTCTTGAAAGAGTAATGAAAATAACGATTGAATCTTCTTCTCAAACAAAATTATATTAGTTCATTTCATTTTATTAGCCTCGCAGAAAAATACGCAATTTCACAAATTGTTTCGTTATATTATCACTAACGACTCACTCCCGCTTCGTTCGGGTTTAGCACGAATGTTTCACTCGTTTACACTAAAACCTTTCTCAAGAACTACTCTATCCATTGGTGAAAACAGCATAAACATCGGTGCAGTAGTTTTTGAGTTTATCACGAACAGACGGACGCGGCGGAGGACTTTGTTTTATAATATGTGGTTAGATATTCTTCCACAGTAAGAATTGTCCAAGGCAGTGGAAGCCCAGTGGTAAAGCGCTCGCTTGTATAGGCGAGTAATGCGGGTTCAAATTCGAGTCTCGCACATCAGATATTTTCATGTGCGATGTAGTTCTAACATGATTACAACTTGTCTTACGGTGAAGGAAAACATCGTGAGGAAACCTGCATATCTTAGATAACCTAGCAACTTTTCTAAAGACATCTGAAGTCCGCCAACCTGCAGTTTCCCAGCGTGGTGGACTATGTCCTGATCCGTATGAGTGGAACATTTAAAAGGGCTCAATACAATATATTGCTACTTGATATATTATACTCGTACATCTCTATTATATATAAATATTTTTGGAGCCATATATTTTATAGTATGGTATCTCCAAGCATAGTTCTGTTCCTTTGGCATTTGGCAAACATAGTTCTGTTCATACAAAAGTAGAACAATATAATATATTTCATAACATTCTAGACTTATCTATAAAACTTATTTAACAATAAGATTAGTATCATAGACTTAGAGCTTATTCATTCGTAAAAAGTAGTCTAGCCAAAGTCGTAGTTCACAGGCACAATGCACGTAAACTTCGAGGGACTTGTCAATTTAAGTCAAGCGTTTTCATGTGATAATATCTTGAAAATGTCTGCGTTTAACAGTGTCTAACTAGATTATCTCCGATTCATTTAACAAAGAGAGAGACAGACCTTAAGTACAGATTTGCTTAATTAATTGTGAAAAATTAACAGCTTAATATTATTATAATGAAATAAATAATTTACTAAAGAGCTTTTATTTTACTTTTATTTACAAAAACCGTTTTATTTAAATTGCCAAATATTCGCGTCAATCTGAAAAAGTATAAGACGATATTATTTCGGTTGGTATATAATATATAGTATTCCTTCATCGAGAAATGATTGATTCACCTTCACCTTTTTTCACCTTCTTAATGGATGAGTTCCGGGATAAAAACTATCCTATGTCATTTCCAAGATCTTCAACTATATTTTTACAAAAGTTCGTCGAAATCAGTTCAGTAGGTTTTTAGCTTTCCCAAAACGAACATAAAATACGAAGTAATAAAGATAAATATTTCAGCAAAAGGACAGTACTTTAGTAACTTTTCGGAGTTGTTACGATTTAGTTTATAACGAACGCGGTTTTCTCAATTTATTAATTTTAGTATTATTACCCACGACGGAACGGAGACGGTATATGCGTTTGGGGTGAGAGGATGTCTGTGTGTGCAAATACATGTTGCCATTTTTATCTGATTTTGATGCAGTTTTCAGTTATGGGTTCGGGTTAGACTGCTGCATGTTCTTAGATAGGTATTACGGAGATCACTCACCAGGGGGCGCTGCAGCAAACATTATTTGTGCAAATCAATGTTGCCACTTTTCTCCAAAACTAATAATTAATTCCACGTTTTACGACTGATATAAATAACATAATATATAATAAGAAACTTTAAGCTTTTTCGTTTAAGCACATTTACAAGTTTTATATACATATCTACATATTATATATTTTATAAAATGTTTTTGTAATGATGTATAAATACAATTATGTACATAAAAAATAATTTTCATTTGGTCTCGACAGGTTTGACGGTTCCTTTACCAAAAATAAATCGAATTTATAAAAAAACATATTCCAAGTTATAGGCAAGAAGTAGTCATAAATTATCTTCGAGCCGTGAAACTGACATCTCTATTAGAATAAAAAAAACAGACATTACAGAGATCCATTAGCCCGAAATGTGGTAAAATCTTCAATACGAAAATTTTTTTTTTTTACTTTATACCTACTTGTGCTTGTGTCTATGCCGAAGAAAAATGTACTTTAAGTTTTGTTATTGTGTATATAATGTAAGCTGATAATAATTTAAGTTCATAGTGTTATTTTAAAAAAAATAATTTCGCTAAATTTTATGCAGCGTGAAAGAACATTTTCTTGAAATGTAGCCTTAATTAAGTCTTGAAATGTAGTACCTATTATTATTTTTTTATTTATACAAGAAAATGGCAAGTTGTACATACGAACGTACGATTAAGAGTGCATGTGTGGCCTTATCACTAAAAGTGACATCTTACAGGTAACCGCTAGAAAAGGATGCAAAATAAGCGGAAGGAGAAGTAAGGTGCATAAAGCGCAACTCATTAAATTTTATGTAACGTTCATATCAAACAAAAGAAAATTTTTATCGCAACTAAGTTTTGATCGACTTCAAAGTCCGTCCAAAATAATTTAAAATAACACACTAATACCTACTATAAAATTTTTTATAAGTGTTATATTATTATGTGTAAAATGAACACTGTTGATATTATGTAATGTGCACCTTTTAAGTGTATAGTGCAACTGCGTTTCAAAGTCTTCTAACAATGACTTAGGTTATGACACGTTTCTGCTCTACAAAGCAAAATAACATACAAAGGACTATAATCTATAGAAAGGAAAATGTATAATGGATGTATTCGTAGGATGTAAGCCCCACAGATATTATATATCGAATTGTGAAAACTCGATTATAAATATAAAATTGCATTATCACTTAGTGATATCGATTTTTTATCAATTTTGGGCCTATGGACTAATTTCTGTGAATTTTGTGAATAACTAACATAGTTGTAGGCAGAGAGTACTATAATTCCAGGGATATTATTTATACAATAAAACGACTTAAATTCTAACTAATTGGCACTTATTTAAGAGATCATAATAATACATTTTCCAACATTGTGGGACTTGTCAAAGTGTCGAGAAGCGTATTACTAAAAGCGGAGAAATAAATTTGGTCAAAAAGAGCAATTTAAGAACCTATTATCGGTAATACTCTTTCATCTGAGCGGGTCGAGCCCTGATTCTTGCAATTCCTCATGAACTTTTTAAGGCACGACATTAAGTGAATATGAAATGCGGAGATACCTTAGAAGTTTGTTGAGTTCAGACTTTCAAAGATTAATCGTCTGCTTGTGAAGAAATTTGTCGATTATTAAAGAAGTACGTTACAAGATGTGTACAACCAATATAACATAGTTATGCATTTAGATAGTGATAAACTTTGAAAAACTGATAATAACAGTATGAAATCATTTTATTTTAATTACAATATCACTTTAATTATAACCCGTCCACAGTATAACCATACTTGACCCTTCTTGCTGCGCCAACGGTTGTCGATTCGAGTCCCGCTGAAAGCATTCATTTGTGTGATGACACAGAATGTTTATATGCCAATCATAGATGCTTATACAAGTATACCATGGAATTAAATGGGGATGTGTGCCTCAAAATAATATTATTATTGTATTACTAAGCTATGCAGTAATGCGCTCGCTTGGATAACCGACTAATTTGGGTTCAAATTCGGGTTAAATATAATCAAACCTCTGATATTTTCATGTGCGTATCAATTTTATCATCATTACCGCTTGTCTTACTGTGTAGGAAAACATCTTGAGTAAACCTGCATGTCTGAGAAAACCTAGCAAGTTTTCGAAAGATATGTGAAATCCGCCAAAACGCACTAGCCACTAGGCCAGCGCGGTCTACTGTGGCCTGATCCCTCTCGTACTGAGGATGGCCCGTACCCAGCAGTGGGACGTTAAAAGGGCTGAATACGTAGGTACATACATTAGTAAACTACCGGCCCATAAGTCATCGTTTATAATCATTTGCTATATTTTAACATAGAAATTCAAATTATTTCGAAAGTAAAATAAAATATTTACTGCTTTGCGATATTAATTTTATCGACGGTAAAAATAAGCTTGGATTTAACGGCACTTGAGTAGTTTGTATATCTTTTAAGCTAGTTATCGTATTTTCTTCAAAATAATTTTAATGAGGTTTGAACCAGAGGTTGAGGTTTGAATTACTAAGCAGCATTACTTAATAATGTTCTCCGACCGATTCCGGCCATGGCGGCCAATCTCATTGAGACTGGCCAAGTACGCAGGAGATATTATAGTGCACAAGTGTACGCGCAGACACAAGTGCACTCTCTATTCCTATCACTCTCATACTCCGGTGGGACGACTACTCGACACGACCAGTGAGAGCTAAGGCGCAGGACCGACGGCTTTACGTGCTCTCCGAGGCACGGGGGTGAACCACCACCAACTTCCCAACTCCGGGCTGTTACTGAGGCTAACGAAACAGAAAGATTCAATAACTAAACTTGGCCCGACCCGGCACTCGAACCCAGGACCTCTCGATGTGTGACCGTACATGCTAGCCACTACACCACCGAGGCAGTTTTTTAACAACAACTAACTGAATGCAGCTAAAGATTAATCCAAGGATATTCTATGTATAGCATAATTTTTTGTCAGGCCCTCAGTTATAGCAGTGCCATATTATAAATTCTTGTTTTTTGTTCTTTGAGTTTTTTTCATTTTCATTATATAGCTCCAATAGTTTTTCAGATAAATAGACAGATAGATGGACATTACCAAATTAAAGATATCCGATCAAGACTAGGTTTCGGTGAGTATTTTTAATAACTTCATGTGAATAATGAATACATTCTAATGACTTAAGTACAAGTAGCTTCTAATTAACTTGGTTTGTAGATTTAGTAAGCTTATGCCTTTAGAGCTTCACAAATCTGTCAAAGTGAATTACAATTTGCCTTAAGCAAGACTCACTGACAGAGCTTGAGTGTTCTGTGGCGATAATAGAGTAAGTCCAACGAGATTGCTCAATTGAAACGTCAATCGTCTCGATAACAGTGGATAATAAACATATATGGATGTCTTCTGACGACACTAAGCCATGATCCACACTATAGGGTTGATTGTGGTTCATTCTCAGACTGATATTGAAGTATTTTATATAAGACACTAGCAATTCTAATCACTATTAAAAATAGGGATTGGTGATAGATGGATGAAAATTAAAGGTTATAAGTATTTTTGATGCCAAATCATAAAAAAATAAAACAAATATTTGGTCTGAAAATAAAAAAGAAATAATCTGCAGAAGGTCACCCTTATCACCTAGGGGAATAAAACTAGCCTACGACCTTTTCTCAGACCTACCAAATATACACAAAAATCATAAAATCGGTCAAGCCGTTTCAGAGTAGTTCGATAACAAACACTGTGACACGAGATCTTAAAATAATAGAATAAAGAGAGCAAGATCAATAAGAGTTGAGTTTTGGTCGTATCACATTTCAGCATATTTGTATTTACTCAATAATATTTTACCAGACCGATTTACGAGATTTTTGTTTAGTTTAATAAAATACGAAAAATAATAAATCATATTTTTACTCACACCTGGTACACATATCATACTGTAAATAGCCATATTGTAAAATAATGTGGTAAACTTAGGTCATAAATAAAAATATCGCCCAAGCTGCACCCGTATATCTTCTATTACAAGTCTTTACAATAGAAGTTCTGAACGTATTTCACCGCGACACTAAGATATACTAACTTAGTCAGACATACGTAGGAAAAGCAAAGTGCATTATTCTTTTACGAAGAGTTCGATATATTTCTACTAAAACCGTTTGTTATATATTTGTTTTAGAAGTCGATTACATCTATCAACTAATAATCCAATGAGAGGTGATTTTTTTCACTAGGATATTATGCTTATATAGAATATTATGCTCACTAGGATATAATTTCACTTTTTTTTTTTAAATTGCTGAGATATGTTACCAGAAATAATGTTGTTTAGTACTTATTTGAAATTGCAATAAATATTTTTTTTAATTCAATTTTTAATTGAAATGTTTTCATAAAGTAACTAATTAAAATGATAAAATAGTAGAAAAGAAGAAAAGTTGCTTGTTACCTTCGGGTAGCAGCCGAATGGGCCGGCACGCCCCGTATAGTACCACCCTCTCACAGAAGACCGGCGTGAAGTGGCAGCTATGCTGTCGCGTTTCGTCCGGTAAGTGAGAGTCCGGGAGGCCCACTCGCCATCCCTACTCCCGTCCTTCTCCCTCCTCCCTCCCTCCCTTTCCTGAAAGACCGGCAACGCATCTGCAAGCCCTGTGGTGTTGCAGATGTCCATGGGCGGAGGTAATCACTTACCATCAGGTGAGCCTCCTGCCCGTTTGCCCCTTTTGTCCCATAAAAAAAATACTTTAAAAAATGTTTAAACATATTATTTTTAGTATTTGTAGATAGCTTTTAAGGTATAGAATAAAGCTTTAGCTATATTTTACCATTATAATTTTATCTTCAAAGAATTTATTTACTGCAATTTTTTTAAATTGATAAAAATATATTTCAAATTTCTGAAATCTGTGAATTTAAACTGCGATCATTAGAAGGTTTTTAAAAAGCGTGCCTATTAAAAGATTCCAGTTTTTTCGCCTTGTAAATAAAATGAATAGCATCGCGATAAATTTTTAAAAACCATTCGACTAAGTATTTGGAAAGTTGAAAACCTTTTTTTTTTAGTTAGTTTAGTTTACCTATGCTTGAAAATAACATGAAGTCGATGGAACCCCAGTGATAGTGCACTCGCTTGGGATAATAAGTGAACCAAGTTGAAATCTGCCTAGCATCTAATATTCCCATATGTCAATGACCACTGGCTTGACGACGCGGACGTCCTAACACCTACCTAACTACCACTAGCCACACGTGGCTAGCGTGATCTCCCCTCTAAAAAGGGGTGAATTCAACCTACGTTTTACTTAAATATAAATGATTTTGTATTATCGTATTTCCTATCATGAATTGGTAAAAGCTATTAAGGCAATATCCTTCAAATTTTAAGGCGTGATATCATAATAAAAATTAATATTGGTTTATTCTTTCTATTAATATAAAATGAAAAGATTTTTTTTTAATATTTTTAGTCAACTTGTTGCACAAAAAACGAAATTAAGTTTTTGTAAATCAAGAACATTATTTTCAAATAGAAGATAATACAAATTTTCTTAATTTTCCTGCCGCTTTTACAATGAAAGCAAAATTTACACGATCTATCCGACTTTATCAATATGAATTTCACATATCCCATAATAGTAACATACTCGTAGAGAGCACTTTCTATGCTTCGGGCTTGGTAGTTATAATCAGTTGATTAATAATTATGTAATTAACATATCATGCTTCAGTGTATGAATGTTGTTATGTACATATTATATTATGTGGGTTACATTCGACAGCGTTATGAATCGGAATTTATGCTAATAAAAATCGACCATTAATCATGCGTAGTGATAGAACATCAACATATCAGTATCACATCTTGGTTTCGGGAAAGAAGGAGTTCTTTATTTAGTACTTTTATACGAACACATAAAACAAACTTAGACGTTAAAAAACGCTGACGCTGATAAATTATAATACAATAATACTAGCGACGCACCCTAGTTCCGCTCGAATTCGTCCCGAGGTACAATGCTTGCTTTGGATTTCTCAGAGATGAGATAATTACTCGCAGTAAAGAGTATCCATATAGGATAATTTTGACCCGGATAACAGGCTATCATCATACCAAATTTCATCAAAATGTGTTTTCTCATGATGCGTTCCTAGACGGACAGACAAATTTTCTAGAATTTATAGATTAGGCCTCTGTAACGATAATAAAGACTATTTAATTCATTAAAAATATTGAAAGTACAGATTTGACTCTGAATTTTATCATATTTTTTTTTTATGGGACAAAGGGGGCAAACGGGCAGGAGGCTCACCTGATGGTAAGTGATCACCTCCGCCCATGGACATCTGCAACACCACAGGGCTTGCAGATGCGTTGCCGGCCTTTCAGGAAAGGGAGGAAGGGAGGAGGGAGGAGGACGGGAGTAGGGATAGGAAGTGGGCCTCCCGGATTCTCACTTACCGGACGAAACGCGACAGCATAGCTGCCACTTCACGCCGGTCTTCTGTGAGAGAGTGGTACTATACGGGGCGTGCCGGCCAATTCGGCTGCTACCCGAAGGTAACAAGTAGTGTTGCCCAAATGCAAGAACAAGACGAGACTTAGCCAGTCTTGGTCTTGGTCTTGCGCCAACACATCTGGTCTTGGTCTTGGTCTTGGTATTGCGGTCCCAGTCTTGGTCTTGGTCTTGGTCTTGCAGCAAGAGTCTTGCAAGTCTCGCAATTACCTATTAGCCTATTGCTGTTTGTTAAACGTTACTTTAGGTCTTAGAACAACGTAATGGAGTAGGTACATTTTGAGATTGAATTAATATAGCCATAGTGAAGTGCAAACAAATTGATAAATGTCTAAACAATTGACACCGGGGGGTTTGAGAACCCACGACCTAAGCGATCCGTGCCGATGCTCTAACCAACTGAGATACCTACCGTGTCCCACGGGAGTCGGTCTGTTTCTTAATAAACGTTTACATTTAATAAGCTTACATGTGCTAAAACTAAAACATATAAAAACAAATTAATGACATTAACTTGTATTGACTTGACTGTATTTTAAAGAACCTTATCTGTCTAGGAAGAGTTTGAAAGACTTACCTTATAATATGAAAAGGGATAAAAGAGTTATACAATTTATACAATTTACCATTTATTTAAATAAAAAAAAAATTGACATTACTGTTACTTTATTTTAATTCTTTTGACCAAGAATTAATACAATTGATGGCCCGACACCACGGCAGGCGACGTAGTAAACTTTCGGGCGTCCGCGTATGGTACATTTTAGCACGCACGAAGGCTTGAAATATTTTTGTTGGTAACTATAGCGTTAGGTATCTATCTTTTTCTATGGACTGAAGTATCTGTTCCAAAGGAACTATTAGTTAATCTGTGCTATTAGTTAATTTGTGGTACATATTAGGTATTTGTACGCGGATGGCGGTGAGTATCCCGCACATAGCATTCAAAGTAGTTACCTCTACATTCGATGCATAAATGACACCTAAAACTTAACTGTTCACCTGACACGGGATAATAATTGAGTATTCACTTTGGTTTGATCGAATGCTCATATTATTATTTTTTTCAACACTTCGCGGATTTCTATTGTGCGGCCAGTGTACACTAATGTCTTTACTAGCCCCCACAAATGAAATATTTATTTAATATATTATTTTTTAATATGTATTTAATATATTATTACTTATTCGGACTGCGTAAATTCCCCCTTCAACGTAAATGCAATGATAGTCATTTATATCTGTACTTTACGTCTTCCTATTTTCTCCCTATTTTCTTCTTCAAAATTTTATGTACTGGAACTTTCTTTTGTTTTGTTTCGTTTGTTTTCTATGTGTCAATTTTTTGTATTATAAATTAAGCCTGTGCGCTCCCTGAAACGACACTCAGTCCTAATTGCAAGACGCAAGAGTCTCGCAGACTTAGTCTTGTTCTTGCTCAAATCTTGCATGGTCAGTCTTGGTCTTGGTCTTGCTAAAATTAGGCGGTCTTGGTCTTGGTCTTGGTCTCGCAAAAATGCAAGAACAAGACCAAGACTGCAAGACCAAGACCGATTTTGGGCAACACTAGTAACAAGCATGGCACTACCACTTAAAAGCATGTATAGTTATTGAATTTGTTTAAAGTTTATTACATTCGCTCTATTTTAATTGGTTGAATGTTAGCACAGCTTTAATTATGCGATCTTGTACGAGTATATTCTGGTGTAATGATTTAAAGTTCTATTTGGTTAATATCAAAATGTATCATATATGTATGTATATCGATAAACATATATTTTTCTAGAAATACTTATGAGTTAGATACTAACTATTTAGTTTGAACCCACTTTTGCTTTAAACATTCTGTTATGATACTTACACAATTATTATTAAGAAGCGACTCACCGTCATCCCTAGATTTAACGTGAGCAAAGCTGTGGGTTCCACTAGTTAAAATTAATAAAATTTCTATAGTAAAACTAGCCTAAGTTATTCCTTATAACATTAGCTATCTGCGAGTGAAAGTCCCGTCAAAATTGGTCCAGCCATTTTAGAGATTAGCCGGAACAAACAGACAGACAGACAGACAAAAAATTTAAAAATTTATTTTTTTAAGTTAGTATTGTGTATACTTTCATATGCATTCAGTGAAAAGCTGTTAATTTGAAATTAAAAACAGGCACTTCAATTTTATTTATATGTAGAGATTATTAATTAAACTATTCAACTTAATTTCGATTGTCGTAGAAGACTTACTATAGTCAATACAACTTCCTATTCTATATTCTGAATACTTCCCATTGACATTGCAATTAAAAGTTATTAGGGCTTGAGAAAATAAGTACCTAGTAGAGATACATTGGACTTGAAATTGGCCTTTTGTAATATTTTGTATCTCTTGATGCTCTTTTTGGCTTCTCGCCAAATGAAAACGTTTCAATCACTATAATCTAACTCGGGTGGCATTATCTAAATAGTATTTTTTTGTTTAAGTTACAAGTATCTATAATTGAGAGTAGATTGAAGAACTCCTTGATTGAAGACTTTAGAGCTTTTAAGCTCTAAAGTCTAGAAAATAGTGAATTTAAGTAAAGCAAAGTAAAAAATTATAACTTTCGCCTTTATCTTTTATAGTAGACATACGATGAGAACATCAGACAATCATGTTCACCAACACAATTTTTTGACAGATATATCCCATTTATGCGAATTGCGTCGCTTACAAAACTATAACCATTTCTATTCAATTCAATATTCAATAAAAAACATTGTATTTTGGATCACAAATTGCTTTGTAATAAATGTAGGACAAATATACAGTGAAATTATAATTAACGTTTATAGAAGTTCTCCATTTTGAACTAGCGGCTCACCCTTGCTACGCCCGGGTTCATCCCTACGTACTTTAATATACATTTCTCAGAGGTATTTTCCCGGAGTAAAAAGTATCCATATTCTATACCAGAATGGATAGAACCAGACAGATACCAAATTTTATCAAAATATATCCGTTTTTCGTGATGCTAACACAGACGGACAGATAGACAAAAATTCTAAAAAAATTTAGATTTGGCCTCTGTACCGATTTTAATGTATGTTACAATATGATATTTCATAAAATTATTATAATTTATAAACTTCTATACTCAGTATGTACTATGGATCGGTACTTCGAACAAATAGTTCAGTTAACCTAAATTTTTTAACCCGTATTTGTATTTATGTTTTAACTGTAACAATAGAATAATGTTCGAATAAAACAGTGTACAAAATCCCGTATGTACGAGTACTTTTCCATGCCTAGTGATTTAAAGTTAAGCCGATTTAAAATGGGATTTCTAAACCATGTCACCAAAAAAATAAATAGTATGACGTTTTAGATAGATTAGGTTTAAAAAGTATCTAACGAGAAACATTTGCTCTTAATAAATTTTGTAAAATGTTGTAATTTTCCAAGCTGACAACTATTAATTTGTTTCCATATAATAAGGTACAGAAAAAGGCTTTTATAAAAGTATCTTTTGAATATTTTTATAAATAAACTTGGAATTCCCGCGACTCCACCCGCGACTTAATTATAAAAACAAGCTAGAAGGTTGAAAATTTAGGGTTTATATAAGTATTTTCAATTCAAAAAGCCCAATCATAAAAAAATGATCTAAAAATAAAAAATTAAAAGTCTGGAGAGAGCTACCCTTATCACCTATGGGAATAAAAAATAGCCTACGACCTATTCTCAGACCTACCAAATATACACAAAAAAAACACAAAAACCGGTCAAGCCGTTTTGGAGGAATTCGATAACGAACACTGTGACACGAGATTTTTATATATTAGATGAAAGCCTTAGTTTTCTCATCTTTTATTTTAGTACGTTATATATTCTGGCGTATCTAATACTCTCACGCATGCCCTAGACCCGAGCCTGCCAAATTGATGTAATTTATCACAAATATTGTGATTTGTAGATTTTCTAAAAGATATTTATGTTTTATACCAATAGGATTTATTATAGGTCTTGTGATTTCTTGTAAAAGATACTTATTTTCGTGTGCGATACCACCATTATAGATCATGATAACACAAATTTTTAGTAATTTCACTTGAACTGTAATGGTTAAAGGGTTAAAGGACAAGTTATAGTTCAATCGGCTGTGTTTTCAAAATAGCTTTGAATTACTAACCACGTCCCACTGCTGGGCACGAGTGTTCTTCGAATTGAAGTATGGTATACCAACGGATTATAAGCCATGACGGTCAAGATATGAGTCAGCAGTTCTAAAAGAAGTTCATCTATATTCAATTTTTTTTACAATTTCATCACTGTATCGCTAGTGGTGACCACTTTAAATACGATTCATACATAATATCAAACATGACGGAGTTTGTCTCACTACCATCATTGCCACGTACCATTGCCTAGTAATATTACTATAATAACTAAATATACAAGGAAGGGTTAACTTGAATCTACATCTTTTTCTTTCTTTTATATAGGCTGTATGTATTTCGCTTCCAAATAAAAATAAAAGTACAATTTTTCAAGCAATCATAGAGATTGGACCGAGTGAGATAAGACACATGGAGCTACGAGAGTTTGCCGCAATAAAAATTAAGTACATCCGGCTTGTGTCTGTGCCAAGGATCAATAAACCAACAATGAATTCATAATTTAAATATTATTTTGAATTTTTTTTAAATTAAAATCATACTATTATGAAACTATGTTCTTAAAGATATCGTATCAAGTAGTAGTAAAGTACAATATTACAATAAATCTATACATATTATATTAAAAAAAAAATTAAACCGACTTCAAAAAATCTGCACTAAAAAGAGAAAAATCTAAACTAAAAAGTAGAAAATAATACTTTTAAGAACTTTGTTAATTTTGGAGTCGGTGCCAGCCAAAGCAAAATAACCCTAATTAGATACATATTCGATTAATCTATCAATTTGTGTGTTTGTTTGGGTCATAATCAAAATACCTGTCTGGCACCGACTCCAAAATTAACAAAGTTCTTAAAAGTATTATTTTCTACTTTTTAGTTTAGATTTCTCTCTTTTTAGTGCAGATTTTTTGAAGTAGGTTTAATTTTTTTTTTAAAAATAACTTATTTTTCCATTTTTAGTGTGCCTTTTATTTAGCTGATTTAATTATAGTGACTTACTATATGTCAAATAATTCAAAATCTGTTTAATAGTAATTAATTATCGGGTCTACCGAAGGGGGGGGGGGGGGGGGGGGTGTTGGTTTTTGTTTTTTTTTTATTTTCCAAAGAGTACTCGATCTACGACTACTGTAGCTGTAACTAAACTACGAGCTCATCTTTATGTTTACGTTCCCCATACGAAATAGTTTAAATAAACCACGTTAAACCATTATTCCACCTAACTCCTAGAGGTTAATGAGATTTACCTTCTATTATCATATTAACATAATAGCCTGGAAGAACACAACTATCAGTCTATATGTATGTATAATTTTAAAGGAATTTCCTTTCAACTCCTAGCCGTTGAGGAGTTGTACCTTCCATCATCAGCTTATCCACATGAGATGGTAATTATCAGTTGCAAATTCTTAAAAAACTTTAGAAAATATATGAAAAATGTACTAAGTGCCTATAAAATTTAAGAGTTGCCATCGATTTCCCTAGGATCCCATTATCAGATCCTAACTTGGTGACAATGGGAACATCTTGGAAGTATACCCTACCAAACAAAAAATAAATTTTTGAAATCGGCCCACAATTGACGCATAAATCGGTGAACACAGATAAACAATAACATTTGAAGAATTCTACCTTCCATCATCAGCTCATCACATGAGATTACGATTTTCAGACGCAAATGCTTGAACAGCTTTAGAAAATATATAAAAAACATAATAGGTGCCTATAAATTTTGAAAGTTGCCCTGGATTTCCCTGGGATCCCATCATCAGATCCTGATTTTGTGATAATGGGACCCCCTCAGAACTATACCCTACCGAACAAAAGAAAAATTTTTGAAATCGGCCCACAGTTGGCGGAGAAATCGGTGAACATACATAAAAAAAAATACATACATCGGAACATATAACCTCCTCCTTTTTTGAAGTCGGTTAAAAAGATCCAAAGTCCTCCGCCGCGTCTATCTGTCTGTCTGTTCGCGCAAAACTCAAAAACTACTGCACCGATTTTCATGCTGTTATCACCAATGGAAAGAGTTGTTCTTGAGGAAGGTTTTACTATATAATTTGTTAAGTATTTTAGTTTATTTTGTATACATTGGCAAAAATGTCGCAAAAAAAATACGGACGCGAGAATAAAATGCAAGCGCTGCTTCAAGCGCCGCTTCGCTTGATGCAACCGCCGACCCTACCTCGCACCCTGCACCGTCTTACCTACTGTTTAGCTAATAGCTCTTACAAAAAGCGAAGAACTTTTTGAAAATTCTGAAAAATTTTTAAGGTTCTACCACCAATTCCTATTTTTTAATAGTGATTAGAACGCGAACGAAGCCGCGGGAATTACTAGTAATATATTTAATTAGTTTCGTGCAGCTTACATCGAATATTCGACCTCCTTAGTGGTTTTCAGTCGAACATATACAAAATCAGTACTTAGTATAAAAAGATAACACAAAGACTATGACATAATTTTTTTTCCAAGTATATAGTTTACTGCTAGAGATAAAAATTACCAAAAGTTGGCGATCGTTTCCCAAAAGAAATACTAAATTAGTTTAATGATGAAGACAAGTAGATTAATAAAGTTGCTGAACGAAGCAAGGGTAAATAACTAGTTGCCATGCAATGATTAAAAAAATTACAATCAATCTCTTACTGAAAGATCACAATATTATCCATCTTGCAATTAATTTTTATTTTTTGCGGTCTGTCTTTTTGTCACTGAGGAGATAAGGTCACTAGGAAATGATACAAAATGTTTTTCTTTTTATTTTTATAACGAAGCAGCTTTTTCCCGCATCTTTGTTCGTGTTATGAATTTGGTACCGTTAAAATCAGTTTAACTGTTCTTCTTTGTCGCTGAAAACATTTTTATTTCCTGCCCTATAAACAGCATATGACGCTTTTGCTTTCTTTTGTCGAATCTATACATTAAATATGATTCTAAAAGCTTATTGAAATAGTCGTTAGTATCGATAGAAAGGCGATTATCGTCTTTTTGTCTGACTGTCTGACTGTCGTCTGTCTGTCACCCCATTACAAAAAAAACCTTTGGACAATTTTGGCATGGAGCAAGAATGAGTTACAATTATAATATGTATAAACTCGTATATTTTTTTAATAAGCTATTTTCGGTTAATAAACAAAACAATTATGCTTAAATAAAGCTCAGTTAAATATTTTATGTGTCAGCTTGTCATATAACTCAAGATTTTTAAGAAGTGCATTTCTTTCCTATAACATTTAAGAAAGTTTAAGCTAAACTAGAATAGAATTCGATAAGGAAATACCTTTTTGAATTTAGAAATAGTATTTTATATGCATATGCTACATATTTCTGTTTGATTCACAGTGCGTAGCAATATTCGTACTTCAGCAATCTACTTCCTCCTCAGACGGCAAACTCACTTCTTCCTACTTATGTTTTGCCTTTGCGTTTGTTTATCCTTGTCTTCATTCTTTATTTCATCTTATTCATTTAATAATATAAGTTGTCCTGTGAGGCTCTAATATAGTTTTATTTCTCTAATTTAATTAGATATAATTTTTTTTATTTTTATAATTAAATATTAATGGCTAGAAAGTGAAGCACTTATACGTACGTAGTAAGTAGTACTACGAGTACTATAACTTTTGAGGAAGCAAAACTCTACAACAGCTTACCGAAAGTATTAAAAAATTCTATAACTTTCCAATAGCTCTAAGCCTTAGTTATATAAATATATTTTTTCTGACTACTGTTCTCAGTTCTACTGAACAACTGAATATATTTAAATTTAAGCGACATTTAATTTTCACATGTAAAAGTACATCCTCGTAACAAGAAAAAAAATTTTATAAATCGAAGTAGATGCAGTTATATGTTACTCGTACTTACTGTACAGGATCTATAGATATAATTTTAAGCAAAACATTTAAATTGAGCAAATCAAGACGTTTTTGTATAGCTATTATACTTTTTGTATTCATTTTTTTATAGAAATACACGGACGCATACCATCTGAACACTTGGTAGAATAGAGGAAAATTAACGATATCGCCAACTTTTGCATCAAACCAGGGAATTGCATGATAATATCTATAAAGAATGTCTCATATTTATATGACTTAACATCCATCTTTTAAGAAGTCATATATGACAATAATGTAATAAGTAACATTGAGGTAATTCATATCGTTACAGGATTACCAAGATTTGAGTAAATAACATATTTACCAAATAAGTATTTTCATCTAAGAATGGATATCTAATAATGATACGTACAATAAACATACAAATGTATTAGTAACAGCATCGATATTAAAATACTACTCGTAGGTACGTTGGGTTTCAAGAATGCCATTACATACCGACATATAAAATTTAAGTGGCATAAACTTTTTTACTAAATGCATTTGTAAAGACGACATATTTGGCTCAGTTGGTAGTGACCCTACTTTCCGCGCCAGCGGTCGCGGGTGCGAGTCTCTTTGGGAGCATTCATTTGCTAATCACGAATGTTTGTACTCCAGTCATGGGTGTTAATATTTATAGTATGTATGTATTTATAATTTATATGTGTAGTATATCAATGATCTCGTATCCGTAACACAAGCACGTAACGTAGCTTACCACGAAACTAGATGGCGCTGTTATAATAATGTCCCAACGTAAAAAAAATTATATACGATAGGTAGATATGTAATCATAAGAAAACCCACAATTTTTAACATTTCTGTCTGTCCACAGAGATTGTGGCATTCGTGTAGCTATAACTTTATGAAAGGTGATCTTCGCCTATTATGAATAATTTCAAAAAATAAGCGGTTCTACGAGTATATACCTAAATATCAAAAATATTAATAATTATAAAATATTCGAATAAAACAACTCTACAACTTTAAATAAATATATATATATATATATATATATATATATATATATATATATATATATATATATATATATATATATATATATATATATATATATATATATATAAATAAATGATAAATAGCAGACAATATCGTCTTACACAAACTTAAAAGATTACTTGAATTTTTACTTATTTCAGTTCTGAAATTACATTTATTGTTGCAACGAAAAGGGACTGGAACTTAATCTAAAGCCTATTCGAGAGTCCATAAAATTTTATAACTACACTTGTCGACACTTTGGAAAAACGAGGATTTTATTTTGAACGCAAATGGCTTTTACTTTAGTAATCACGCTATACTGTAAGAATGAAAAGCTTAAAAAATTTTTTATTATCGTTCAAGGAAAGCTATTTGAGGGCTTGGCGTGAGCGAGCTTATTGTTATAGAGATCAATATTCAGTACTAAGCTTTTGGAGGTATATGGCTACTAGAGTTAATTCTACTATTGTTGAAGAACAGAAATTTGGTACGACATTAAGTTATAATATACTCGTACTAGCAAACTCGGCGTAAGTTAAAAAATTAAACAGCCTTTATTAATTTTCTAATAAATAAAAGTAGCCTAAGTCACTCTTTATAACAATAGCTAACTGTGAGTGAAAGTCCAGTCAAAATCGATCCAGCCGTTTCAGAAATTAGCCGGAACAAACAGACAAACAGACAAAAATTTTACTTAATACTTAATTTAATTTATTTGCTTGTATATGAATTTAACTTGGCATAGTTTTTAAATGTACGAGACGACGTAGTTTTTTTTTTTTTTTATTCGAAGCCTCTGAAATAACCCTATTTGTTAGAGAAGTGTGTAGAGCGGTGACAAAAAGCTTAGTTAAAGTGGAAAATATTGTCTATACTACTTATCAGAGTACCTTTTTTGTTACCACTTGCTGAGACTGTGATATTGTCACTTATGACATTGCTCTACTTTTTATTATACAATCTTTAAGAGAGTCGTGCGAATAAATGTCGTTTTGAATGAAGCTATTTTTCTGTTTTTAGCAATTCTATTTTATTGTAAGGAAAAAAATGGCAATTTGTTGCAGATTAACACAGTTGAATAATTAAATTTCGAAATAATTTCTACAATTTGTATTTTTAATAACATCTCCAATAACTGGCGGCCCCGAAAGACGTTGTTCTGTACATAAAATCATTGAAAAATTTTATAAACTTTTGCTCCCGGTGAAATGTTTTAGTATACGCATGTTCAGAACAACGTTGCCTTGTAAATGTGAATTAAATTTTGATTAAAATTAAAACTTGTTTATAATTAAATATGTCATTTATTGTCTAAATGTATAAATAACTAATTAATAAAATAATACATTTTGTAGGGGACCGAATTGTTAATCTAAACCATTCTCGAATCCACTCGAACACACGCAAAGCATTTCATAAAAATCGGTCCAGCCGTTTAGGAGTTCAATTACATACACACGCACAGAAGTGCTTTATATATAAAGACGAGATTTTTATATACTAGATTTACCCAATAAATAATTAATGTAATTTCAAAATATATAATATTTATGTTACATTTATTACTGTCAGAATACTACGACTTTTAAACTATTTTTAACAACCATTCAAAACAAATTCAATTAAATTCGAGTAGAATATCGCAAACTTTGATTAGTTCATCGACGTTTGCGAATGAGACTATTGTTTTAGTTTAAAACAACGGTTTCGTAATACACAAAAGCAGTATGTGGCTTCAAGTGTTATTGAAGCTATTAATTCTAAGTTTAGTTCAATTGCTTTATGAAATAATTCTCGTAAGGATAAGTTAGAAACTTCTCTTGAAAGGAAAGGAATTTTTCTCTCCACGAAAGTTTACTAATTTTAAAAGATATGATCTCTATTTCTGGATATTGTGTTCAATATTTAAAGTAAGTTTATAGTAATTTATATTAAATTAAATAATAATCAAGTTGCATAAAATTATGCAGAAAAAAAACTGTTTTTACTGTACTTTCACTAAGACAGTGATATTGTTTATAGTATTTTTTAACCTTTATATACTCGATAATCTAGCATAGTAGTAGAAGTGGTAGATACTATCTGTAACAGCTGCACAACAAATTTTGATATGTATACATTTTCCCCCATTGGGTGAACCCAGTAACGTGATACATACTATGAACAGATAATGGAGCATAAAAACTCCTAAATACCTTATATTTAGGGTGTTTTTTTAAAACAATATTTAATTTTACTTGTTATTATCGCTATAAGTTAACTTATTAAAATATACTTAGTAAATGTACGATATATTCTGAACGAAACGACAGCGTAAAATGCTTTTAGATATAGTCTGAATGGTGCCGCAAAATTTGGTATCGAGGAGTTATAGTAAAATCAATGTATACTAAAGCTTGTATTGTTATTAATACCGGTTGATAAAAGGAATGAGATATTTCTATATTGTTTTAAATGCCCGCACTCACAGTCACGTAATGAACCATTAAGTCGTTATTTAGTATGGAGATTCTGTCTTCTTATTCTATAGATCTCACGGACGTAGCCACAGTTTTGAACTGTGGCTTTGTCCGGGAATTTCAAAAATATTTAGAGAATGCTAAAGTCCTAGAAAAGCTATAAAGAATTTGAATTCAATCGAATAAGGTACAGCGCTGAACCGCTACGAATTGTTGCAAATATGGTTTTTCACCACGCAAAAAAGAGTTAGTTAATTCTTTTTAACATTTGATGGTTTAGGTGAGGAGGAATATATTATATCGTGTATCTTTTTATGATATTTATCATAAATACGAGTCAGTAGATTCTAAAATAAGGATTTTCTATCCATCCGCTAGTATATGAAAAGTGTTTTGTACAAGTGATTTACCCTTCATGTTAACTACACGTGCTCGTTTAGGGATTCTAGTAATGTGGGTTCCGAACACGCGCCGCATTTCAGATTTTTCACGTGTTGATCATATCTAACATGATTACCACTTTTCTTTACATATTTATGAGAGAACCTAGCAAGTTTTCGAAAGACATGTACCCGCCGACCCGCACTAGACCAACGTTGTGGATTATGGCCTGATTCCCCTCAATTAATTGAAGGGAGGCCCGTGCCTAGCAGTGCGAGAAAAATTTTGAACACTAATTCAATAATAAAAAAGGAACTTTCTATGTACAGAGCAAAATGACGGTGAATTGGAGTAAAAATCAGTAACGTTGCTATTATTATTCTTATACCGTTTACAAATAGGAGTATCTGAGTGAGATCATGTCGTCCCCTGTCACTGCCAGAGGTCACAAGAATTGTATGGAAAATACCTCTAGCAATATTATTCGGATCTATAAAAAGAATATATTAATATATTATAATTTTATATAGGATTAGCTTTGTGATATAATAGCGAATATTCTATTTACAAATATTTTTTATGATTGATATTTGAACTCGTTTTTACTCATGTAGGTAATTATTTTTCAATCATGTACAGACAATTCCTGAAGGTAATGAAGTATGAATATTTTTTTTATAATTTATATCTATATAGTATAGATTGTATTCAACTACCAAAGTAGTAAAATACTCGTAGTAATTTGGAAATCTGTGACATTTCATTTAATTTTAGTAGATGTATGTAAATTGTGAAAAAAATAGATAAAGTAGTTAAATAGATACTGATAAAAATATTTAAATTATTAAATGCTAGCGATTCGCCCTCGCTTCGCTCGAGTTCGACCCTAACTTTAGCGCGAGCGAAGTAACGGGTTCCTCTAGATAAAAAAAAACTAAAATAAACTTAACCTAAGTTACTCCTTATATAGACAGATAAACAGCCAAAAATTTTAAAAATTGATTTTTTGATGTTAGTATCGTATATACATTCATATGCATTTAGTGAAAAGCTGTTAATTTAAAGTCCGCCAACACGCACTGGGCTAGCGCGGTGGACTATGGCCTGATCCCCCTCGTACTGAGGGAGGCCTGTGCCCAGCAGTGGGACGTTAAAAAGGGCTGATGATGATGTTAATTTGAAAGTAAAAACAGACACTTCAATTTCATTCACATGCATAGATGCCTATTTTCATTACAACTAAACGTAAATCATTTTTAACTATACACTTTAAACGTATTACGACAAGCATTTCTAATGCAATAAAACTTTTATTTTAACTAAAATATAGGAACAATAGTATAATGTAACGGTATGGCGTACGCAAATAGCGTCCACATACATTTTAACTTATTCATATACCTTTACGTACACGAGCGTTGTATTTTTTACGTTGTTTACTCCACTTTTTATTTTCCGCTTATAATAAAAGTGAAAATGTAGGACATTGTCATAATAACGACTGTAATGGAGCACGTGTGGGGTAACCGCAACTATTATTGTATTTGTTATAAAGCCTAAAGAGCATGTGCTTGTTGAAATTTCTCTCAGAGATTTTTTTATTATTAAAAACATGGTACTATGTCATTCGATATAATTATAGGTGTGTGTACACTGCACTGTAATATTCTATATCGAAACAAGGCCGTAGGACGCTTCATCATCATCATCTTCAGCCCTTTTTTACGTCCCACTGCTGGGCACGGGCCTCCCTCAGTACGAGGGGGATCAGGCCATAGTCCACCGCGCTGGCCCAGTGCGTGTTGGCGGACTTCACATGTCTTTCGAAAACTTGCTAGGTTTTCTCAGACATGCAGGTTTCCTCACGATGTTTTCCTTCACCGTAAGACAAGTGGTAATCATGATAGAAATGATTCGCACATGAAAATATCAGAGGTGCGAGACCCGGATTTGAACCCGCATCACTCGGTTATACAAGCGACGCGTTACCGCTGGGCTACCACTGCCTTATAGAAGTTGAAACTTGCATGTAATAGCTACAGTAATAGCGGCCTATTTAGAATTAAGTAATGTTAGTTTTTTTTGAACTTACCAGTCTACCAGCCATTCTAAAGCTCTAGAGGATCTGAATATAGATTTTTTTTTCACATTTTTATTTGATTTTACAACATTGAAGTTAGCTCGGTAAAATAAATATAAATAAGTAGAAATATGTTGGGACATTATAACAGCGCCATCTAGTTCCGTGGTAAGCTACGAGGCTTGTGTTACGGATACCAGATAGTTGATATACTACACATATAATTTTTTTAATACATACTTATTATTACTTTACCCATGACTAAAGTACAAACATTCGTGCTCAACAAATGATTGCCCCCAGCGGGACTCGAATCCGCGACCGCTGGCGCAGAAAGTAGGGTCACTACCAACTGAGCCAAACGTGTCGTCAATAATCCGGACGTATATTATATTCTAGAAAAATTTGATTCGACCTACAACTTATTTATTAATATAAATAGTCGGTCGAGAAATCATATTGTGTACATAGCAATGGTATGTTTTATATATATATAAAATATAGACGTAAAGCATAATGGCCTGATCCCGTTCCTATTGAAAGAAGGCCCGTGCCCAACAGTGAAGCGTTAAAACGGCCTTAATACAAATTTGCACTTGAAAGTGCAGACTGTAATCCTCTTAATAAAACACATTCAGCCATAGTGAGGTAGTGCAAGGTGAAACTTCCAAATTCGGATATTTGCCAATTGAATAGCCCGGCTTAAGCGCTGATTGAAGTAGAGGCGTGATTTAGTCTCTAGTCGTCTTCTCAAATTTAGAATAGCAGCTATTTGAATTACCTAATGATGAAATAAATATTAATCATCCATACAGATAAACTTGCAAAAAGCTGAGCTTTGTGAGGGCTCGCGTAATTTTTATAGCGTGTAATAATGTTACAGCGATGTTAACTCTTTGGTTTTCTAACAGATGGCGTTAGTAGTACAATAACATTCTATCCAATGAACACAAAATTGTAAATGTTTAATTTTTTTATGGTTGTAAAAATATATTATTTTTTGACAGATAACACATCTAGATATGAAGTTAAATTACTCTGTCAAAGCACTATAGGCGTGATAGTTTTCCAGTAAAATGTACCACGAAATTCTCAGATTGTGGGATAGTGCTAGGGCTCGCTTCGCTCACCCTAATAAAATAAAAGGGTCTGTTTGTCATGTTTATTCTCGGATTTTTTACTTTTAATTCCCAATGTTTCGAATTCATAACAATATCACGGGAGGGTTCAAAGTAAAAAAATAAAACAAAATTCGAAACGATAGTTTATATTAAGTAAAGATAGATATATGTCTTTAATTTAATTCTGTTTTCTTTTCTCGTAAATAAAGGAAAGGTACTTATATTACTTATATTACTTAAATGTAGAAAACATTGCAGTACATAAAAATAAAATCAAAAACTATCGTAAAGCTTACGTAAGCTCGTAAACTTGAAAGCGGGCGCCCGACGGTCAATTTCGGCTAGAGCACTTGATATACCCGCTTTTTTACCCTTTCACCGAGTTGTTATCATAACCGACGTATCTTTAAAACATAATTTCTAACTATTCATTTAGAAAGCCGAGTCTTTTTTATCTAACTTATTACTGGAAATAATTAAATCAAAATTTACTATTTTTAACCGTGCTGTAAGGAAAGGCATGTTAAATGTACTACCTTTTGAGCGTATATTTTATATATTAGCGTTTTTAATTCATACTTAATTATTCATAGCTGAGGTAGTCAAAACACTCAAGGACTTAGCAAGAAAAAAAACTTTTCTTTTTTCGAAAACCTTTTTTAAAAGTTGCTGGCTTCTTAACTTCCTTTAAGAATATTAATATTAGTATTAAGAATAGTAGTTATAAATATTTTAATATTGATTATTATCGAGCATAATTTCGTCATTAAGACTGTAACTAAATCCCTTGCAAAGTCTTTCTTGTCGAACTTTATCAGACCAACCGAGAGTCTCTGGTTTGGACAAGATGACTTAGCACGTCTAAGTACAACTGAATTGATAACACTATGGGGTCACCTACTAAGATATTCGATTAAAGGCAAAATGTTCGTAAGCACTAAGAGTACTCAACCAATATTATATTTTATATTATAAATTAGTAAATGTAAATGACAGTCATATTGTAATATTTGTTGGAATGAAAATCTTACCTGAACTGCTTCATTTTAATTCTACTTAACTTGGCCAGAACTACAAACTAATAATAAAAAAGCATCTGAAAATTTTAATTGCACGTATTCCAAATAAATGTTCCAAAAGAAACCTTGTAAATGATAGTGAAAACCCTTGTATCATTTCAAGAACTAGACGCACATACATACAGACAAAAATACAAATTTATTCTATATTATTTATTAAGGTGGTATTTAAACGCAAATCAAATTAAATACTTTTTTTATGAAATAATAATCCAAATTTCCATCAAAATTACTGATTGCACAGCAGAATACTCAACTCAAAAGTATTAGAAAACACACTACAATTTATTTTCGTAACGTACGGCTGTTTATCTAAATGTAAAGCAATTTTATTAATGCACTGCTTATAATGACTAATGCACATTCGTAACTCTTTTTTTAATTCGCGTTCGCGTTAATATTTAATTATTAGCACTCGCCGGCCGCTGCCGCGGCACGCTCGCTACGCTCGCTCGGCTCGTGCGATTTGGTCATATATCTAACCTAACCTAACCAACCTAGAAAGAAAGAAAAGGTTTTAAAATTAACCTTTTGAACCTATGTTATCTAAATCGAAAGAAGCTTAAGCGAAGATAGCTTTGACAAAGAGTATCTTCTACATGCGCACTAGTTAATTTGCTGTGCAGTTAGTATTTTTGATAAACATTTAGAATTTTTGTACTTAAATAAATTTATTTGTATCGCATTATGAGGATAAAAGTAGTGTCATGCTGATGTATATTTTATTTTTTCCTGCAGTACTAGTTTTGTTAAACATTCAGTTTATTTGTAGTAAAGTAATTTATTTGATTTAAAAAGGCATATAAATGATGAAAATATATTGATATGTGATTATTTATTTGATGTGCAATTAATAATATCCCTATTTATTATACTGACTAGTGACTCACCCTTTCTTTGCTCGGGTTCGTCCCTAGGTGTCCCTTTAGGATAAAAATATATTTACAAACTTTACATGTTATTTTCGCATTTATAATATTAGTAAGAATTTGGACTTTTAAGTAATACAAAAGTTAATAGAGACAACATAAGATATATAATGAAGGATTTTTCGAAGAAGGATAATTCATTTTCTGTGTTAAGTAGTTCTTACATAAACACCTTGTAGCAATTATATCAAATTAAATGTATCAAACAGTGTATCATAGTAAGTATAAACTGATTCAGAACTTTCCAACTCTATCGAACACAGTGTATAGCATGTTTGTTTAATTAATATGGTTTAAAGTAAATGTTCGGTTAGAACTAGTCTATGTAACATGTACGATGTTGTGGAGGGACTAACTTGTGCTTCCGATTTAAATTTGATCCAAACGCTGTAACTGACGTGTTTCTACTTATTAATTTACTTGCAAGACATGTATTTAATATATAAACTCTACTGCTTGTATTTCTAAAAGTTAAATTTTGAACAATCTTTTAGAGTTGCAAGAAAATGAGAATTGTAGGTTTGTTTGTTATTTTATATATTTAATTTCAATGTTTTATTTATTGATAATGAAAAAAGCTAAAAAAAGCATCTTAAAATGTTGAATTCTGTTTTGATTCCATAAATCTTGAATAAATATTTAGCTTTTGCTGTATATAAAGTTTTATTAAGTATACATTCGGAAAAAATATGCTATGTTTTACTAACAATTAAAATGGTATTAAATCTCTTTTCTTCTTTCTTTTTATTAAATGATATTGAAACCAAGATTCGCACATGAAAATATTAGATGTACCTGAACTGGTATTTGAACTCGCTACACTTGGTTTCCTGGCGTTACCACTAAGCTACCGCGGCAACAAGTAATGAAACATGTTATATTACTTTTAAACTGCAATTTGAGAGTTACGAACTTTAATTACTATCATTTTAGTCGAGATCATTAACTTTACTTCACATAAAAAGTCCGATCTCCTTTTTCCAACTTAAATTAAAGTTTATCGTCTTTAAAAATAAAAGTATTGTTTGTTACAAATGTTTACTGTTCGCTAATGCCGTTGAAAGCTTCCGAATTTCCAATAGCATTTTATTTAAATAGTATTCGCTGTAGACGTACAAGTTTCTGTGAAGATGTTTTGAGAGAGAACATTCTCTTTCACTTAAAATTAAAAAATCTATCGAGTTTAAAAGTTACATTGAGACTAAATCTATATCTATACTAATATTATAAAGAAGTAAAGTTTGTGTGTTTGTATATTTGTTAAATTGTAAGGGGTAATCTCGGGATCTACTGAACCGATTTTAAACATTCTTTCACCAATAGAAAGCCACATTATTGCTGAGTGTCATAGGTTATATAAAAAACCGAAAAATAAAAAGGCTTTTACGTGGTAGTCCGTTTTGCAAAGTGATTCGGAGAAAATACGGTCGAATGAAAGCGTTTCTTACGCGATTATATATGGAAATTACGTCATTTTAAAACTATGATATAGAGGTTACACCTGGGGACGAACCCGAGCGAAGCGAGGGTGAGTCGCTTGTAATAGATATTGCTAGTCTTGTAGTTTTTTTAAACCACACACAAACAACCTTTTTTTTGATCAATGGTGCTTATTGTATTTATAAAAATCATAACATATAAAATTCCCGTGTCAGAATGTTAATCCGCCACAAACTCCAAAAATACTTATCCGAAATAACCGCTTTCCTTTAAAATGCGTGATTAGTTCCAGTAAAATTCAGGAATTTCATATTTGTAGAGGGATTCCGGTGAGAGCACTAAGAATCAGCTACACTAATTTGAAAATTTTACCCTCAAGATAGTCGTCTTTTGGCGAATTTTATAACTAATGGTAGCTTATGTGTTATTTAAAATTATAGGTTATATATGATTGTGGTTCATCAAGCCTCAACCTCAATCAAGAAGCATTTAGCTACACATATGCACTCACGCACATACACACATTTTTACATTAATATCTCTATCTTCATAAATAAATATGTTGAGACGTTATTACAACAGCGCCATCTAGTTCCGTGGTAAGCTACGAGGCTTGTGTTACGGATACCAGATAGTTGATATACTATACATATAAATTGTAAATACATACATAATATGACTGAAGTCCACACCCATGACTGGAGTACAATTATTCGTGCTCAACAAATGAATGCCCCAGCGGGACTCGAACCCGCGACCACTGGCGCAGAAAGTAGGGTCACTACCAACTGAGCCAAACGTGTCGTCATATGAATTACTCTATTGTGTGATTCACAGTTTATTAAATCTTTGCAGTACTAGTAATAAATAAGTACCTAGTAGCAGTATATAAACGTTTTATAAAAGACGATGCGTGTTTATAAAAGGCATATGGTGGTTTTATTGCAAACGTGCTTCTGCATTTTATGTCCAGTATAAATGCTTACTCGGCTCTTGCATTAGAGCTGTAGTAAATAAGATTTGATTAAATAAAGGTTAAATGGAAAATATTTACAATCAATTTTTAAATTTTATTTATAATTATGTGTAACTACCCGCAGGCACACCCCTGCTCCAATTTCAATCTTCATACAAATATTATATGGAAAGGGGACTTTAATTTTTACCCCTTTTTTTCAATACTACAGGGAAGTTATCTTATTTTTTACCTAAATACCTAATTAAAACTATTATGAACATATTAAGAAAATCGTTTAATTTGACCATCTGCTCTCAAGTGATGCGCTTATCATTTGATTTTTATTATAAACAGAAACCTGCAATTCGAAAGTCGACAGTTGTTTTCCAAAACATTAACATTGATACGTAATACTTTAAAATTTATTTTGTAATGAAATTAAACGTGATTTAAATTAATTTTGCTGGGTTGTGCTAAGTAGTCAGACGCTAATGATCCTACGTCACCATGACAATATAAACACATCTCTTAAAATCACGTAGACTTTAATATTAATCTATTAAGTAATCTACCCCTATAGAATAATAATTAATCACACTGAATATTATAAACGTGATAAGGTTGGGTGTGTGGGTCACTTCTTAACTTCTAAGTTAATTTCAACAAGCTTTAAATAAACTTATTTTGTGTTAAGTTAGTCGATAGGTAATATTTCTCTTGAACATTTTAGGTTTTGGCAAACATCAGCAACTTTTAAGATGTGCACTAGTTTTAACATTTCACCCGTAACAGCCATATTGAAACTAGGATTTAAAATAAAATAACTTTGTTTACCGTTTGCTAATACCGCCGGAAACTCCCATTGGATTTTAGTTTAAACGTTTATTTTTCATCTATGGTTTAAACGTTATTTACGTTTTATCAAGCTGTTTGTTGGTACGCTATATTTACCTGAAGTCTTCATTCTTATTTCTATCGTATCATGGTGTCGTTATAAGTTATCTTAACATCACAACATATCATAAAAGAAAGTCCTCCGCCGCGTCTGTCTGTCGGTCTGTTACGCGATAAACTCAAAATTAATGCACCGATTTTCATGATGTTTTCATTAATGGATAGAGTGGTTCTCGAGGAAGGTTTTAGTATATAATATGTCAAGTTTTTGTATACATTTACTAGCGGAGCCCGCGATATATAATAGTAATACCACAATATGTTTCTTTACCCTCGTCTTACTCAGGTGCTTTTTCGAGACTTACTTATTGTAACTTACAAAAACCTTGAACCTGCGACCGCTGGCATAACGACTACGAACAATACAAACTGAGCCAACATGTCAAGTGTTTATAATATAATGTAAGACAGATGTTTTCAACCTATGAAAATTTTATTACTAACATTATCTAATATTATATAATATTTATATCTAATCAAAAGCCTAAAAAATAAGTTTCAAGCTTCTAGCTTTAAAAATAACGTAATTTCCATACAAAACATCCCTTATTTCAACCCCTTACAGCAATTTTTTCGTCTTGAAAAGTGGCTTATGTCCTTTCTCATACTCTAGATTATCTGTGTACTAAATTTTATTAAAATCGGTCTAATAGTTATTGAGATTATTCGTTACATTCGAAAACACAAATCTATACTAATATTATTAATTTCCTCTTAATAATATTAGTATAGATTTACCTGTATACACATACAAAACATAAATACGAAGTACAATCCATAAATAGCACTCTGTCATGTGATACATCATTCTGTTACACCACTCTGTGGGCTCTACGCGTTTCGTAGCAAACGCAATGCAAACGTAATATGATGCGAGGCACATACCAACCTAGCAATGGCTAGAGTCGATTCAGACTAAGCTTATCAAAGTATATAATGTGTCTGCTGTATTTGTTAATGTATATATGGATTCTAGCAAAATAAGCTTTTATGCTATATTATATAGTTATATAGACAGAATAATCAAGTTATACTTTTATCTAGGTAACTTATATGTGATAGTACCTATGTCGGTCCGTAGACCCGTTTTACAAAAAAAACATTTTTGATGAAAATTATCAAAACACGACGTGTATTATAGCTATTAGTATGTAATAGATATTATCAATACATGCCCAGCCCAATTCCGATGAGACTTTTATAAAGTTGCCTACTCGTAGTAGCGACGAGTATGATGTACGATAGGTAGAGGTAGTGCGCTGGTTTTATAGAGTAACTAGCCTTTTTGGAAACCAAAATCTTTAGGCGTCCCTCTTCCCTCGCCACCGCCGTCTTGCACGCGGTGACTATTATTTTGTTGTTGTTAACCTCAAGCTGAAGCTCTCAAAAGGAGCATTTTTCTCCCGTTTTTGCAACATTTTTTGTTGCTGCTGCGCTCTTATTGATCGTGGCGGGATGTAATATAGCCTATAGCCTTCCTCGATAAACGGACTATCTAACACAAAAAGAATTTTTCAAATCGAACCAGTAGTTCCTGAGATTAGCGCGTTCAACCAAACAAACAAAATCTTCAGCTTTATAAATAGTGTAGATTTGAGATTTAGTAGACAACACATTGCTTTTCGCTCTTTCTATTGCTGAGTTTTTATGTTAAAGCCTGCAAAGTTTATATAGTGCCATCCGCAGATCATTTAAGTTTATCGGTCTAAATACAGTATGTTTACCTATAGTTATTGGTTTTTACATACCTATACTAGACGCAGGTGTCCCTTGTTTGGTAAGCGGGGCCCACCATGATGCAATCTGTCCTTGTCAGATAGAAAAATAGATTTCTATGATATTATATTATTATATCTATACTAATATCTATACTAATATTACAAAGAAGTAAAGTTTGTGTGTTTGTATATTTTTAAATTGTAAGGGGTAATCTCGGGATCTACTGAACCGATTTTAAAAATTCTTTCACCAATAGAAAGCCACATTATTGCTGAGTGTCATGGGTTATATAAAAAACCGAAAAATAAAAAGGCTTTTACGTGGTAGTGCGTTTAGCAAAGTGAATCGGAGAAAAAACGGTCGAATGAAAGCGTTTCTTACGCGATTATATATGGAAATTACGTCATTTTAAAACTATACTAAAGAGGTTACACCTGCGGACGAACCCGAGCGAAGCGAGGGTGAGTCGCTAGTATTATTAATATAGTATTGATTATTATCTATTTATTTACATTTGGGCAAAACTGGGGCGAAACACTAGTAAGTTATAATATTCTTAAGCGACCATTTTATTCTTAGGTTTACGCATATATTTGACATTATAAATGAAACAATCTATTCGGATTATGTCGTCTTGTTTGACTGTTTGTAACAAGTATGTAAACCTCTGAGACGTTAAATACTTTAGTCTCTCCCGTGACCATGATTGCTGTAAAGCATTCGAAATGTCGGGAACCAAAAATCAAACCATAAATCCACGACAATTATAATATAAAGTCTTTTATGTACGTACGTACGCAATATACGTTTAGTTGCACAACTTTAGTATAGAAATGTTTTGCGAACTTTGGAAAACAAGAAAAGTTTCAATTGCCATCATTAACATTTTATAGCTTTTGAATGTATTAGTTATTTCTGGTATCAATTGGAGGAACAATTGCAGCGTATTTTAGTGCAGGCAGTTAAGATAACAGCTTTTATGTCCTACCATGCTCACTATGCCTGCGTGGATCGACATGTTAAACAAAAGTTCTTAGTTACTGAACTACAAGCCAGAGAAAACGGTACATTCAACTGTCGTACACTAATTATTATTTGTTAGATATATTTGGAACTCAAATTTATAATTAATACGACATAGACATTTTAATATATTTATCTATATTCTACTCTTTAGGCGTTTAAAAAATAACATTAAAAATACTAAAATACTCATTATTCATTCAATTAGCATATTCCCAGCGTTCTTTCAGCTCGGCCACAGCCCTCAGCAAACGTGATGTGAATGGTAATTGCTTCCCATAACTCGATATTTAAATTTTCATACTTCAATAGGCTATAAACTTTTCATGATTGATTTAGTATTTATTAACTCATATTTTGGGCTATGTTAATTATATTTTAATAGACCTTGTTAATTAAATACAAGTATATATAGAAAAATTGTTAAAGATTGATAAATCTTAGTTTCTATCTTAGTTTTATTTTATAGGTAGTAACGACTCACGTCAGCATCGCCTTTTGTCCCTAGGTATGTATTGTCTAGACTCTAGTACAAAATAGATGACTATATAAAAGCCTATGTACAAACGCTTGGGACATTAGTGTATGGCAGCTTGGGTTGTCACGTCCGTTGGCCGACTATATGTTTCATAGGCTTTGACTATATTATGTATGTATAAAACATACATTAGTATATATGTGTTTTCCCATGGGAATGAAATAATCCCTCGTGGTAAGCCTATGTCACTCTCTAGCCCTCAACTATATTACACTCTGTTTTGACGTGTAAGAAGGACAAACAAACATACAAATTTTCATATCAATAATATTAGTATTCTTTGATTGCACAATTTGAACTGCCAGTCAACCGAGTGGAATGGCTATTATGCCCAATTTTCCCTCAATGTTGTCATACAAGGCATTTTACATCAAAATATCTCAAAAACGTGACAGTTAATTGCTAATATTGCTAAAATTGGCGATTTAAGTATCCTTTTTCCATACAAATATCTGTTTCGAACGCAACTTTAACAAAAGAAAATGTCGTTAAGTAACTAGTACTAAGAACAAACTTCTATATTAATAATGTTTAAACTTCTAATAAAACGTATAAACCCAATATTAAACTGCTCTTAAAATCATGTCTCTAATGTGAATTAGTATTTACTTTAAAGATATCCAGGGCGGAAGTTAAACACAAACAATTTCGTAGAAAGCTGGTGATTTGGCTCACTGCCACTAAGATGCGTGAACTGTTGTTTTTTATACTTATTTGTCTTCTTATATCCGTTCCTTGTTTAGAAATGTTACATAATATTTCATAATGTTATATCTAGAATATTATATAGGCACTATTTCTGGCAAATTTTATTTTAAGTCTACAATTTGCAAAAAGTTGCAGGTTAACACGAAATATTTTATATGTACCATTAGCACATTACCTCTTAATGAGTCTGCATCTATACTTAATTTAATATTATAAAGAGGAAAGATTTGTATTTTTGTATGTAACGAATAAACTCAAAAAGTACTGAACTGATTTTAATGAAATTTGATATACAGATAGTCTAGAGCTTGAGAAAGGACATAGACACTTTTTAACGCAAATAAGGGCTGTAAAGGATTAAAATAGGGGATGAAAGTTTTTATGGAAATTACTTCATTTTTAAAGCTAGAGCTAGCTAGCTAGCTAGCTTGAAACTTATTTCAAGTTCTATTTAAAGCTGTGTTACCCTGTGTTATGGATATGGTATGTGTCCAATATAAAGTATAGGAGCTTAAGCTGAAGTTGGCCGAACATTAACAATATTATTATTATACTAACTTAGCTCGCAATAAAGCATTGTCAAAAAAACTTATCAAAAAAATGGTTCCATGGGCGAAAACTAACACGCGATTTTAAGCTTATTATAAAATATATATTTTATACGTATTTTACATACTAGATTGAAGTAATAAACAATCTACTACCGGATGTTTTTACGGAAATTCGCGTTTTCTGAGACATCGCTCAACTGTTTCAGTAATTACTGCTCTTTCCTGTCGGAACTAAAAGATTTGTTTGTAGATTTAACAAAATGAGGTACGCTTTTAGTAGAATTTTTAAATATTGTTTTCTATATCCTAGGTATTTAGACTTAATAATCTTAGAAAGCTGAATTTTTAATCATCAATGTCTTGTTATAAAAAAATACTTATATCATAATGAAATAAATCAAAATCTTGCAATGAAGCAGGGTGAGATGATATATACGGCAACACCGCTCCGTTCCTACATGTAACATCTTAGTGTTTGTTTTTTTTCATATACACCGATCAGCATATATATAACATGTATTCTCCATTCTACGCGACATTGGCGAAGTCAACTGTGCTTAACTGGCACTCCTGGTAGCCATTAAAGGAAATAATTGAATTGAATTACAGTAAAAGAAATAATCTGTTGTTTTATCTTGAATTTTGGTTACCGATGCTGTGAATGCTTAGTTTGAGAGAAATAAAAATATTTGATGTACCTACCTATATAAAATCATAGTAGTTGCAGATGGTATATTTACCAACAAAAATTGCGCAATAACTTGGATTTAAAAGAAAAACAGCACCAAAGTACCACATAGAAAGGATGATAAAAGCGTCCATTCACTTTAGTTAAAGTGTATTAGTGCATATGTTACTGTAACATCCGGAACTACGGTAAATCCTAAGATTTTACAGTAAATCCTAAGATTTACCAACTCTTAATGGTAAAAGTCAGAACCGTTCTATAATCATCGTATATTTCGGATTTTTACCACCATTCACTTGGTAAAGGCTAAGGCTATTCGGACACTAGCGTGACTACAGCGGTAATTTAGCGTGACTGGCACTGGAGATAAATTATCTAAAGAATTAGCGTTAACATTTAATTATTGGCACTCGCCGGCCGCTGCCGCGGCACGCTTCGCTCGGCTCGTGCGATTTGGTCATATATCTAACCTAACCTAACCAACCTAGAAAGAAAGAAAAGTTTTTAAAATTAACCTTTTAAACCTATGTTATCTAAATCGAAAGAAAATAATCTTTGTGCCAGTCACGCTAAATTACCGCTGTAGTCACGCTAGTGTCCGAATAGCCTTACCCATGTACTAAATTCTAATGGTAAAAGCCCGATAAAGTCGTTTCTTTTTTTCATATTCTTACATTTACCGACTCATGTTGGTATACCTTAAGATTTACTGGTAAAACCTAAGATTTACCAATATTCGGGCTTTTACAGTAACACATATAAATCAAATTGAAGTGTCTGTTTTAAATTTCAAATTAAGTCTTTTACAAAATGCCTATGAATATATATAAAGTACATACACTAAAAAAATCGATTTTTAGATTTTTTTGTCTGTCTGTCTGTTTGTTCCAGCTAATCTCTGAAACGGCTGCACTATCGGTCCACCGATAGTGACGGAACTTTCACTCGCAGATAGCTAATGTTAATTATATGTTAATTATAAGGAGTAACACAGGCTACTTTTATTTTATTAGAAAATTATAAAAACCACTAGTTATTAATATTTTTAATTCTTCCAAATACTTGTGTTTTAAGTGGACGGTGTCTGAATAAGCATGCTTTTTCAAATTAATATCGGTTTCTACCACGTTCGAAAACACAATAGAAGCTAAACTTGTCTTTATTTAACTCTACCTGCAACATATTTTATATCAATAAATCGCTATGGCTTCGCTTGGGGTATATATGAGATTTATACACACTCGTACATATAGTCTAGTCGGATGTATTGCATTCAGAGTAATAAATCTTAAAATGTCGTACAATATATGTGCAACGTTAAGGTTAGGTCATAATGCTGATAATCTTCGGAATTATTATCTGTATAAATTAATGGACGTTTTTTTTAAATAGACTAGCATTTCCCGCGGCTCCGCCCGCGTTTTAAAGACCGGAAACTAAATTCTTAAATTTCATATACCGTGTGATGTTTTACAGCCAGTTTTTAACGGTTACTATATTATATTAAAAAGTATCCTTTATCCTGACCCATCAAAATCTGTCCAGCGGTTTTCTCGTGATGCGGTCACAGACAGACAGACAAAATTCTAAAAACTATAGATTTGGCCTCTGTATCGTTAATAAAGACTATTTCAAAATTGAAAAAATTGAAATTAGTATTAAAAATCTAAAATTCCTAAAATACTAAATGTCTTTAAAAATGGTACTCGTATGTACGTTATATCGTTATTTATTACAGGCTACTTTTTGATGTTACTTGCGAACACGCTTTGCATAGCATATGTAGCTAAGCAGTTGTAATAATCGGCGAGTGTGTTTTTTATTCCAATATCTGTCTGTAAGTGAAAACTCGTCAAAATTAGTCTAGCCGTTTCTTACATCTGAGAAACTAACCAACATTTTATAAATTTTGTTTATATATAAATAAATAAATATGTTGGGACATTATTACATCAGCGCCATCTAGTTCCGTGGTAAGCTACGAAGCTTGTATTACGGATACCAGATATTTGATATACTACACATATAAATTTTAAATACATACATATTATAAATATAAACACCCATGACTGGAGTACAAATATTCGTGCTCAACAAATGAATGCCCCCAGAGGGAATCGAACCCGCGACCGCTGGAGCAGAATGTAGTGTCACTACCAACTGAGCCAAACGAATTGTCAAAATAAATATAGTGCATAATAAAGGTAAGTATGCTTTCAGTATAAAGATGTCATTTTGAAACTTAACAAACTGAAGAATCTACTAATTCTATTTATCTTTAACTATAACTTAGGTTATTTATTAAATAAAATATATTTAAGTTTAACGCCATTTAGAAACAATTCTGAAGTAGAAAATTTTTAAGAACACTATGTTGTTAGTTGTTAGAACTCAACTAAATGTATAAACTTCTCGTGGAAAACTGCTGCGAATTTGTTTTGAATAATGATCTCGATTGGCTCAATTTTTTAATATCACGCATACTTAGAGGAAGAGATCACGTTATCTATTGAATGTCAGAAATCAGATATTTTATCATCGTATTTTATGTTTAGTAATATAAGATATCTTATAATATAAGTAAATTTTCTTTTATTAATTGGTTCAACCTAGTAGCCCCGACGTTGGCCAAGACGCACAGCTAAGCAGACAGCAGAGTGAAAGGAAGTAGGAAAGGAGTAACTTCTTGGTCCATTCTGCAGAGGAGTACCAGGAGTAATTGACAAGGTACAGCACCAACTGAAGTGGGCCACCTCTTAGTGTATTCCAGCTGTTCGACCGGCTGAATTGCGGGATGCTAATGAGCACCACCACGATAAAGTAAACAAACATAGAGGGCATATACGAGTCACATAACCTTATTCAGGAAATAATACAACGTTTAAAAGCTAGTACTTTTGGCGACAAGTTTCGCTTAGTTTGTATTGGCCCCACTTGCTGCGCCAGCAGTCGCGGTGTCGAGTCCCGCTGGAGGCATTAATTTGTGTGATGATCACAAATGCTTGTACTTCAGTCATTGATGTCTATATTTATAATATGTATGTGTTTAAGGTACACAAGACTCGTAGCTTACCATGGAACTAGATCTTTCTGTGTGATAATTTCCCAACATTATAAATGAAACTACCTTTTCGGATTTTGTCGCGGATTTATTTTGATTTTTAGTTCCCGACGTTTCGAATGCTTTACAGCAAAGTAAAGCATTCGAAACGTCGGGAACTAAAAATCAAAATAAATCCGCGACAAAATCCGAAAAGGTAGTTTCATTTATAATGTCGAATATTCGCGTAAATCTAAGAAAGTATTATTTCCCAACATATTTATTTATTTACTTCTAGAGATTTCCACGTACAAACAAACGAAACACAAAACCTTTATCATGTATAACAATATGATAAATGTATAGATTTTTCTTTTGTATTGTAAAAAATATTTTATTTTGAAGGAGATAGAGTATCGTATAAATACATTTGTGAATGACAGAAGACGTTTACGTTCACGGATAACACCAAAGCATTAAGCCTTGAAGCACAAAGCATACGTATTACTTTGTCAAAAACCCTTTTATTGAAATCATATCTATAAATATCTTTTCTGATTTATTATCTGGATATTCGTGACTAAAGTTGTATCGTGAAAAAAAAAGATTTCTTACAGTAAATACTTAACTTTTACTTTTATACAGTAAATAATTTTCTGTTTGTAGAACTTGTATATATTACAAGCAATCACCATAGGTAGCAAGTTTGATTCTTCGAAGACAATATGGTTCGTTCTATTAATCCCAGCGGTTTTGCCTGCGTTTATGCTTCCGATCGCTATCAACAATCACACGATGGACTAATCTGAAGTTTATCTGAAATTTTCATCAAAATGGCTCCATCCGTTTCGGAGTCCATAGGGAAAATGCATACATACAAACTTTTATAGGCGTAGATTTGCTTCAATGTAAAAGAAACAATACTCAGGTATGAGAAACACAACAAACAGTAACAGCAGTAACTCTGTCTGTTACGTTTTGACGTTTAAACCGCTGAACTGATTTCAATAAAATTTGGTACGAACTACGGACATAATTTGACATCCTGGGATTGGCATAGGCCTCATTTCATCCCAAATTTATTGAGTTACCAAGTTAATAAAACCGGCGAAACGTTTGCGCTGTAAAATATAGGTTCTCTATAGGAAGTTTTATAATAAATTAGTTAAACAATGTAAATTATAGATATTTATTTAATTAATTGATTGTTTTTATAATTACAGATTTAAAACTATATTAAGTATATTTTAATTAGTTTTATTTAGTTCACATAATAATAATAATTATTAATATACTGATGAATTATATGTTCCCGTCCAGTCCTGCATTAAGGAGGTAAAGACAGGCTTTGCAGAGCATTCTAATCAGTTATGGAGTATTATTGCTGTTTGACACTGGACTAAAATAAAACAAGGTTTGATAAAAATATACAAGAAGAAAATTCCTGCTAAGTTTCCTGTGATACAGCACGTATTCTTATTAATTATAGTATCTTTGTTTTTTAATACCGCGCGGTTCCGGTTTAAGAATGTAATCGCTCCATATCTCATCATGGATGTCGTAAGAGTCGACTAAGGTATAAATGTGGCAGTGTGGGTCACAGTGTATCGTTTAAATAAATAGGACGCGATTACCCACCTTTTGATATTTTGTAAAAGGGTAACTTTGAACACAACCCCGTTGAATCGAGTGGCTGTTATATACTAATTCCACCGAAAATAGCATTCCCAAAGAGGGTTAACGTCAGGGAGACGGCCGGTTGTTAAAATTTCTTGCCAAATCAATTACAACATGTATCAGAGTGTCAAAGGGATGTGAACTAGGGCGTACCACCGAAGCGATGTGCAGGGGCAGCACCTGGCACCTACGAATGACAGAGGAGAGTGCAAGAAGAAAACATGTTGTGCCGACCCCACATAGCGTGGGATAAGGGCAGGAAGAAGAAGAAGAGTTTAGTTGACATAAACGGTTATGCATCATTGTATATATTTTTTTAGTTTTAATTTAACTTATGTAATTAATATAATTACCACTAGCAAGCCTAATTAAATAAATAAATAACGTTATTTACATTAAGTTCACTTAACTGATAAGGCCTCGTAATCCTTGTTTATATTTCTCTACACCATTTTGCTGTGTAACAAAATGTGTTTAAGAACAACTTTAACACAATAAAATACAAGAAAAGATCAAAGACCTACAATGTTGCCTTTAAACAGATAAAATATATAGTAAAATTTACCTGAAGCCATTTGATCCTTGTGATGTTTTCCTCTGTGACGCTCAAAGCTTTTCGCTCTCCCAATTTGTATGATTCATCGTAGTACATATACTCAGTGAACGTTAATCCACTAGTGGTGTACTGCTGCGTGAAGTATATCGATATGGTTCCATTCACGATATCATGCTCGATTATCCATCGACATTTGATAGGGACGGGAAACGGGTTAGGGAAGTTTGGAGTTTGAATTATACCAACGGGGCCTTTTAAACGGCCGCCGCAGGTTTGCGGACCTTGGTGTTCTGCTGTTGCTAGGCTGGAGACAGTGTCTACTGTGATAGTGAACAGTGTGATGGCGAGTAGCTGCTGTATTGATAGCCTGTAACAAAAGAAATTGTTCATTTTATTATATTGCAATACTATAGTATAACTCTGAAGGTATCAAGACTTCATATTAAGAGTTCTCTTTTGGTGCTATTGATCCTAGGGTTGTAGGGGTTGAAATAGAGGGTGAAAGTTTGTATGGAAACTACGTCCTTGGGACAAACCCGAGCAAAGCGAGGGTGAGTCGCTAGTTAAATATTGTTAGTGGTTTGGTATAACGCAAATGCAATACTATATACTATATATAACTCATCTTTCTATTTATATACCGAGATACTAAAAATGTTTGCAAGTATTTGATGAAATTTAACATATTTTTTTTTGAAATTAGGTTAATGTAGTTCTTAAAATTAAGTAAAACGTGTCGAACTAGGTCTGGGCATTCTAATTTGCTAACGACATTTGCGTCCTTTGGGACGAAATGGCTCTGGAAGTGCAAAACGCATTTTCACACAAATGCATTTTTGAAATTACATTAACTTTTAGTCTTTTCGAAATACATTCAACTTGATCTACTTTCTTACGTATATTTCTTTTTAATTAATATTAAAATATATCACAAAATTTAGGGTTAAACACATTTTTTGATGCCAAATCATAAAAAATAATTAATGACTGATATTTTCAATGGAGGTTTCGATGATTTGAGTCAGGAGTGTTATTAGTTTTAACTAACAACAGTCTTTTCTTTACTTTTTTTACTACTACTTACTTACTACTTAGAAATTTTGAAGAGTTAATTAAATTTTCTCATAATTAGTGACGTCACTTTCTTGCATAATCAAGCAGTAAGATGCTGCAGCTCTGACTTGGTCCGTCCACTTCAGGACTGATCTACCACCTGTTTTCATCTTGCCTCGAATAATTTTAAAGAAAAAAAATCATACTCTGAAGTAAAAAGAGGTCTTGTCTGGCTTTAAGGGGATATTTTTCTTCTAGACTGTCAGTTACGCACTTTGGATTTTTATACGAATGTTTTACGAACAACTTTTATAAGAATGTTTTTTTCACATCTGCGACAAAACATTCGTATAAAATAATTTTAGATATGAGTATGATTCGTGAATATTTCATACGGCGTAGTTAGAGGTATTATTACGTTTCATTTATTATATAGTATAAGCTATGGTTTTATATAAATTAATATTAATATTAGTATTATTTTTAATATATATTTTTATATTATTTTTAAAGAACAGTTATATATAGTAAGAAAAAATTACAATGATTTACAACATCTTTCAACTCATATGTTTTACAATTGATTTGACCATAAGGTTTCCATTAAATAAATAAATAAATATAATAGGACATTTAACATACAACACCATCTAGTTCTATGGTAAGCTGGACACTTGCGTTATGGATATCAGACAGTTGACAGATGATTACGGTCATGGCGGCCAATGTCATTGAGACTAGCCAACTACGCAGGAGATATTATAGTGCACAAGTGTACGCGCAGACACAAGTGCACTCTCTGTTCCTATCACTCTCATACTCCGGTGGGACGACTACTCGACACGACCAGTGAGAGCTAAGGCGCAGGACCGACGACTTTACGTGCTCTCCGGGGCATGGGGGTGGCACACCACCAACTTCCCAACTCCGGGCTAATACCAGATAGTTGACCGTACCACTTGTGGCAGTGGGTCTGGAACCCGCGATTGCTGGCATAGCATATAGTGTGCAACAACAAACTGAGCCACAGGTGTCGACATATAGAATCAAATTAAGTAATTATATATATAGTATCTCTTGCTTATTAGATGCGTATATTACCACTAAGCCTCACAAATATCAGGTTGAATTTAATCTTCATTTCCTATTACTCCTGCTCAGTCCATTCACCGCTTTCCGTTAATATTGAGATTGAGAATTGTGACGGTATATAAAGGTGTTATATATCTTACTTAAGTCAAGTCAACATTTGATTGTCACTTGTTTTTGCTCGTGGCTTGGCTGACAGTATAATTGTATTATATTCAGCCTTTTTTGAAGTCCCACTGTTGGGCACTGGCTCTTTCTTCAATCTGGACCAAATTGGTGGGCTATATAGAATATAGATCTTTCGAAAACTTGCTAAGTTGTAAGAATGTTTGCATGTGATAATCATGTCCATGGTTTCCCAATAGGTTAGAAATAGAAATAAAACCGTTATAAAGGCAGAAAACCCCTTTCAAATACCAAATATTCACGCATTTCTTAGATAATTTTTGACTACAACACTTGAAATACAAGTAATATCTTAAGTTTATAAATTCATTATAAGCTTGTCATATTAAATGTGTGCACATTGTACATATGTACGAAAAAGTGTCTTCCCTCGAATGTATTGGTAAGGACAGAGTCATCTATTCAAGACCCTTTTATTACATTCTATTGTCTACATTCGTATTTGTCAGTTATCACAGTCTGATAAAGTAACTTATTATCAACCTTATTCTACGAAAGGACCAAATTCAAAATACTATGTTTTACACTATCCACATAATAATTAATTACATAAAAATGGTCGCCTCGTGGTAAAAATCGATCATAATTCAGTAAATTTTATTGTTGCAGCAAAGCCTATGAAACATATAGTCGGCCAATGGACGTGACAGCCCAAGCTGCCATACACTAATATCCCGAGCGAGTGTATGAAATAAATGACGTTATGATAATAGAATATCAGACATTACTCCGCAGTTTTTGAAACTTGAGTAATATATGTCCGTTGCGAGAGTAGTCACGGTAAGTCCATATAAATATTATCATTTTGTAATCTTTCTCCATAAAAGCTTTGACAGCGCTAAAGCTCATAAGCTCCGTAAGCACAATTTGTTTGTAAAAATAAATTAACGATACTTTTCCTCGCGTATCATAGATCCGCTATTTAAGTAAAATGCATTTAATGGCGTCGTCGCATCTACTATAAAAATGATGACTATGTCCAGATGTCCTGAGTGACGGTTAGCTTTGGAGCTATCGTAGATATAAATCGTTAGCAATCGATATATTATTTCATATTTTTTAAAAAAATATTTTTTATTGTTTTTGTAAACCTTTTCTTAAAAATATTCCTTTACAAATAGAATAAATAGTAAAAATATTTTGTAAAACTCTAAAAAGTATAAAGTGATCTAAATAAAAGTTACAAACAAACAATCTCACTTTTTCACAAATATTTTATAATAAAATTAGTAAACCTTTCATTAATAGAGTAAATAAAAATACTTTCATCGTTAAATTGGCATTTAAGAGTCGGCAAAATAACTGAATTCACAGTTTTATTCATATTGATCTAAAAATATCCGCTTTGTGGAGGTGCCAGCGCTACGCTGTTGCATGGAGGATTTAATTTTTCATTTCAGTATAAAAACGGTAAAAAAGAATCGCACCAAATGTTTCATTTTAACGCGCATTGCAATTAATTGAAGCGTTATGCATTATAGAAACCGCGTGAGAACGTTCAATTGGTCGATAAAAATCTTTTATATTGTATTCGATATAATTTAACCAACTACCTTCTAAAGTGATGTTTATCTATTTTCTTAATCATTGTTGACGACGATTGACCCAGTTGGTAGTGACCCTACTTTCAGCCAGCGGTCGCGGGTTCGTGTCCCGCTGGGGTCATTCATTTGTTGAGCACGAATGTTTGTACTCCAATCATGGATGTTAATATTTATAATATGTATGTATTTAAAATTATATATGTGTAGTACATCAACCATCTGTTATCCATAACACAAGGCTCGTACCTTCCCATGGAACTAGATAGTGCTGTGTGTAAATGTCCCAACAAATTTATTTATTTATATTTATTGTTTAGTACAAATAAACATATATTAATTATCTGTATTTAACTAGCAACATTCAATATCTTGTCCATTTAAATATTATATAAAAATTGTAATTTTGTATATGGCAATTTTTTTCTCTCTCTTGGGTTTCCGTCCTTGCTACAACCACACTGCTGCAAATTGCAATTTTGTATTTTTTAGAATTTCAATAAATTCAGTTTTCTAATAAAATTTGTCGTTTGTATTATACAAACGAAGTGGTCCTTCGAGCGTTTGGTGAAATAGTTCACCCCCTGCGTGTATTTTGATTTCGGCGCGGCGTGCTCCGCGTGGCCTATGTGCCATTGTGGCTTGTGCAGTGTGCACGCGGCGGAGTTCACCCGGTTTCTATAATACCGAGTGCATCGAGTCATCATCAGCATCATCGCATCATCGCAGTTATTTTCAGCGGTTTGCACCCCTATAGCGGTGTTATTCTGCATTATAAGTTTGGACGCCGACTTGTTGAAGAAGCCGGCCGGCACCGGCCGCCATTACAGGTCACAGTAATTATAAAAGTATTGCGTCATTTTGATCAAAGTTTATTTACAAGTGAAAGTGCTAGTAAAAAGTGTTATAATAACAAGTGATTTTACAAATTTAGATAGTGATTTTATAAAAAATGGAAGGTCAAGAATTAAAAAGACTAAAACTATCAAGATCGGCATGCAAAGGATACGTAACACGAATTGAAAAATTTCTAGATGACCCAAACAGTAAATTCACCGTAGACGCGTTGGAACTTCGAATGGAAAAGTTGATAGCATCGATGAAAAAATATGAGTCACTTCAAATTGAGATACTAGCCTTAGATGCAGAGGATTCTGAGGATGTAAACATATGTGAAGAAAAATATTTCTTAGCTCTGTCAAAGTTAAAAACAAAAATAAGGGAACTTGCAACCTCAGTTTCCTCTGACACTTCTGCCTCTGACCCTCACCCTTCCAAATTACCTAATATTGATATACCATCATTTGACGGTAAGGATTTTACGAAATTTAAGCCTTTCTATGAGTTGTTTATAGCTGTCATTCATAGTAATAACACATTGACAGATGTTCAAAAATTGTTTTACTTACGTAAATACCTCCAAGACGAGGCATTAGCAACTATTGTTAACTTACCATTGGTCTCTAAATCATATAGTGAAGCTGTACAGCTGCTGGAAAAACGATATGGTAATGCTACACGGCTCATTTTTAATCATTTAAATATAATATTAGATTTACCTGTCATTCAAAAAAGTGCACCAGTTGCTATTAGGAGTTTTGTGTCACAAGTTAAGCAGCACTTACATGCGCTTAGTAATCTTGAAGAACCTGTAGACCATTGGGATAGTTTATTGTTATCTATTTTGTTTAGGAAACTAGATACTTATACACATAATGCATTCAATTTGGATCGTAATCCAGAGGATAAACCTACAATTAAAGAATTTTTTGATTTTCTAGACAAACGCGCAATGGCGCTAGAAGATACAGTATCCCAAAAGGTGCAGTCAGGGGGTAGCAAACCGAATTCAAATGCAGTACGGTCTGCTAATGTAGCTGCAAATTCAAAGCAAACATGTGAGTACTGTGACAAAGATCATGCTTTGTTTCGGTGTCCAAAATTTAAAATGGTGCCAGTAGAGACTCGCTTATGTTTTGTGAAAGATCACAAATTGTGTTCTATTTGTTTAAAACTTCATACAGGCAAGGTTTGTAAATTCAAATTTAAGTGTAAAGTTTGCAAGGATGCTGCACATAATACTCTTTTACATAATGGTAAAGCTGATGACAAAAATATGGGAAAGGATTCAGTGAATTTATGTGCTAATAATACCACCTCAAGTGTTAATGTATTACTGCCTACTGTGAAAGTTCATGTCACTGACAAATATGGTCGTGATATTTTTATTCGAGCTTTACTTGACAGTGGAAGTCAGGCTTCCTTTATTACAGGTTCTTTAGCTAAAAAATTAGGCATTTCTTCAGTTTCTCAGCCTACCAACATAATTGGAATAGGAAATAAGTCTACAAAAATAAATCAAACTGTTAGTTTACTTATTAATTCATGTTTGCATGAACAAATTCAGTTTAATGTAACTTGTTTTGTAGTTGACATCATTACTACACCACAGCCACAATATCATGTAGACATATCTAAATTGTCATTGCCAAAAAATGTCATCTTATCAGACAATGATTTTAATGTTCCTTCTGAAATTTCTATTTTGTTAGGGGCTGACATATACTTTAATTCAATTCTAGATGGAACCTGTAAGCTATTAAATGGGCTTGTGCTCCAAAACACTGTATTTGGATATATAGTTGCTGGAAAAATACAAACATTTAAACAAGAGGTATGTTGTACAAATTTAGTATCTAATTTTGCCATATCAAATGAAACGAAATTAGAGTCAGTAATAGAAAGATTTTGGCAGTCAGAAAAAATTCCAGAAGCTGCACCTCCGGTGCTACAAGAGTGTCAGAAAGCTGAGGCTATTTTCCAACAGTCTGTAGTACATAAAGATAACAAGTTTTATGTTGATTTGCCACTCATTTGTCCCAAGGAGCAGCTGCAACTTGGTGACTCTTTTTCTGTTGCATTTCAAAGATTTTTAGCACTAGAAAGAAAGCTTAAACAGAATCCTTCATTATTAGAAAAATATAGTTCTTTTATAAAACAATACATTGCATTGGGACATGCCAAGGAGATTGATATTAATACCTATGATATTAATAGTGGCTTTACTTATTTTTTAGCTCACCATGCAGTCTTGAAGGAAGACAGCAAGACTACGAAGTTACGAGTGGTTTTCGATGGCAGCATGAAGTCTAGAAACAAAATTTCATTAAATGATGTCTTGCTGAATGGTCCTGTAGTACAAAGCGAGCTGTTTGACATACTTCTGAGGTTTCGTACTTACATATTTACACTAATATGTGATATAGAAAAGATGTTTAGATGTATTTTAGTCAACAGTCAACATACCAGCCTCCAGAATATACTCTGGCGTGACGATCCAGGTGAGCCTGTGGTCTGTCTGCAACTGCAGACAGTCACATATGGTTTAAAGTCCTCCACCTTCTTGGCCACCCGATGCTTAATTGAACTAGCTAATAAAAACAAAGAAAAATTTCCTCTTGCTGCAGAAGCCATATATTTAAATACATATGTTGATGACATTCTTTGTGGTTGTAATAATGTAGAGGAACTTTCTTTATTAAAAAACCAATTAGTCGAACTACTCCAATTGGGTAGCTTTGATCTGCACAAATGGTGCTCAAATCATTCTCCTGTGTTGGACAATGTTCCAATAGAAAACAGGTATTTTGAAGAAGTTGACCTAAATAAAGATAGTTTTATAAAAACTTTAGGTTTAAAATACAATGTTGTAGATGATATGTTTTGTTTTGAAACTCCATCACAATGTGATGAGCAATTAATAACAAAAAGGAAAGTTCTCAGCTACATAGGTAAAATCTTTGATCCATTAGGTATTATAGGTCCTGTTACAGTAGTTGCTAAAATGTTCATGCAGGAACTGTGGTCTATAAAAGTAGGTTGGGACGATATCCTGCCTGTAGATTATCTAAAGAAATGGGAAAAGTTTATTGAACATTTAAAATTGATGGGCAAAGTTGCAATTCCACGTTACATTCAATGTCATAATTTTATTCTTCTAGAGTTGGTAGGTTTCGCGGATGCTTCTCAAAAGGCATATGGGTGCTGTCTGTATGTTAGAGTATTAAAAGCTGATGGGACAATTGAGACCAACCTTCTGTGTTCCAAGTCGCGAGTGGCTCCGCTGGCTAAGGCACTAACTATACCTCAACTAGAATTAAATAGCGCTCTTTTGCTTGCACAATTAATCAGTAGAGTTAGTAAAATACTTTCTTCAAGTTTTTCACATTCAATTTATCTATATAGTGATTCCCAAATTGTACTTGCATGGATACAAGCTGGTAATGTAAAAAGTAACACTTATGTAAACAATAGGGTCCATCAAATAAATAATCTCACAAACAAAGCAGTCTGGTACTATGTCAAGTCTTGCAACAACCCTGCAGACATTATCTCACGGGGTAGTGAGCCACAATTATTACAAGCCAATCAGCTATGGTGGCATGGTCCTGAATTTTTGATGCAGCCTGATTTCTCGCATACGCCACAAAAAATGGATGAGCCAGAAATTTCACTTGATAAAGCTTCTTGTCTTGTTCATAGCAAATCGGAATTAAATTATGTCTTTGACTTATTCAATACATTTTCAAATCTGAATAAATTACAAAGCGTAGTAGCATATATTTATAGATTCTACAATAATTTACTAAGAAAACAGGTAATTAATGATATCAATTTAAGTCCAAAAGAATTAGATTCAGCGTTGCTGGTCATCATTCGTTGCATACAAAATAATGTTTTTTCAAAAGAGATAGTAGCTATTCAAAATAGTACAAAAATAACATCAGGTCTAGCTGCTTTACATCCATTTATTGACAGTAGTGGTTTGCTCCGCGTGGGGGGTAGGCTGCAAAATGCAGGGATTCCGCATGATAAAATGCACCCCATCATATTACCAAAAAATTGTCACCTTACGTCATTAATTATTGAAAGGGAACATCTACGATTATTACATGCAGGTCCCAGGTTAGTACTCAGTTCATTGTCCCAGAGATTCTGGATTATCAATAGTATTCGGGAGGTCAAGAAGGTGGTGCACAAATGTTTAAAATGCTTCCGCCTAAAAGCGCAGTGTGCGAGGCAGCTCATGGGCTCACTTCCAGAGGAACGTGTCACTGCTACTAGACCATTTCAGCATGTAGGTATCGATTTTTGTGGTCCATTTAATATAAAAGTTGCCAGAATTCGAAAACCACTCGTAACCAAGGGCTATGTGGCATTATTTGTATGTTTTTCAACAAAGGCTGTACATGCAGAAGTTGTGTCAGACCTTAAAACTGAAACCTTTTTGTCATGTTTTGATCGATTTATATCAAGGCGTGGAATGCCTTCCAAAGTTTTTTGTGACAATGGTAAAACCTTTAAAGGAGCCGAAAATAAGTTAAAAGAATTATATGATTTACAATCCTCCAAGGCTCATAGAGACTCTGTTTATAATTATTGTAAAACAAAATACATAAAATTCATGTTTATTCCCAGCTACTCTCCTGAATTCGGCGGGCTCTGGGAAGCAGGGGTCAAGAGTGTAAAACACCATCTCAAGCGAGTTGTTGGTAATCTTTCTCTGACTTACGAAGAATTTAACACCATAGTAGTACAAATAGAGGGTGTATTAAACTCTAGACCACTGCTTTCCAACCCTAATGAAAGTAGTTATTTAACGCCAGGTCATTTTTTAATTGGAACGGCTCTGTGTTCTTATCCTGAGGTGGATTTATTGGAAATTCCAATAAACCGTTTAAAATTTTGGAAAGTTGTGTCTAAGCTTAAACAACACTTTTGGAAGGCGTGGTCAGCTGACTACCTTACACAACTCCAAAGTCGTCCCAAATGGAAACATGCATCCCCTAATTTAAAGGAAGGAGATCTGGTGCTTGTTAGAAACCTAAATACACCTCCATTGGAGTGGCCTATGGCCAAAATTATGAAAATATGTCCCGGTAGAGATGGAAGAGTGAGGGTGGCTGAGGTTAAATATAATAATAAGATTTATTTAAGGTCTGTAACTAAGTTATGTCCTCTTCCAATAGAGTGACAAGTTGTAATATCTGGTACTTTAAATAAATTGAAATACTTACACTCATTTCTTACTTTGTGAAAATAATAAATATAACAAGCTGTATTTGTAGTAACATTTATATTTCATGTATTTTAGACTAAAGATATGTTGTAATAATAACACTAAAAATGTTTATTTTATCTTAGGTTTATTTAAGGTCTGTAGGTAGTCCTCTCTGAGTAGAGTGACGAGTTGTATTCAAATACTTATGTTCATTATTTTAAGTGCATTATAAATACTGGTTGTATCTAGTGATTCATTATTTTAAGTTAGTTTGCTCAATTAATTATTTTGGACACAAACTTGTGATGTGTAAAGAATTTAGACCTTTTATTTTTTTTGTTCATGTTAATATTCATGGAATACAGTTTCACTGGTTGGGCGATTCTTGTACCTGTTGTGTTTAGATCTCTTAAAAAATATTCTTGCTGGCCCGCCCAACTATGTTTAGTACAAATAAACATATATTAATTATCTGTATTTAACTAGCAACATTCAATATCTTGTCCATTTAAATATTATATAAAAATTGTAATTTTGTATATGGCAATTTTTTTCTCTCTCTTGGGTTTCCGTCCTTGCTACAACCACACTGCTGCAAATTGCAATTTTGTATTTTTTAGAATTTCAATAAATTCAGTTTTCTAATAAAATTTGTCGTTTGTATTATACATTTATAACTTCACAACTCCAAGCTATAACTGAGGTTTACTAAACAGAAAAACTCAAAAACTAAACTTGGCTCGACATGAGACTCGAACCCAGGACTTTTAGATTTCCAGCTGTAAATGCTAGCCACTATAAGCGAATTTTATAATTTGGATAATAAGTACACAGATCAGTATCAATTTTATGGATATTAAACTTATATACTTATATAGTAAATTTGTACTTTTCGTTTCCAGGTCATAGACAATGAAATCGCTTAAATAGCCTCTAACAAATACTGCCTCATCCATGTAAATGAAACTTGATTACGAAACACGTGTCCGAAATTCATGTGGTAACCAAATTACGGGGTGATCAGTGCGGAAAGCGCTTAACGAAATGCTGAGTTAGAATTAATGAAAAGAAGATGGAAACGCTTTGTTTGGTTGTTGAACTATTTCGGTAGGATATTATACTATACATGTATAAAATTATAAAAAAGGTATACTTATATATGTCAGCGCGTTTGTCTATATGAATTGTTTTATTTCTATTGTTTTAACTAAAAAAAAATAGTAAGTGGTGGGTTAAAAATTTTCTTTAATTTGGTAGAATTGTCTTCGAGACCACATATTGCAAGAAATCCTTAATTATACTTAATACATATACTTTTTAAGTACTTTCAAAGCAAGAGTGAATAGGCACCTTCTAGGCAAGCGCGCTCCAACCTAGGCCTCATCAGTGCTTTCCAGCACTGATCGTCGTCAAGCGCAAGCCTATCTAATAATAAAAAAATAATAAAAAATCTCGCCCATGGGAGAGACTAAGGTTTAAGACGTCTCAAACAAACTACAACTATATAATATTATGTAAAATGTAATAGTCGATAAAAACAGAATCTACCCACATAATTATACAAAAATTAAAAAAAAAAAAAACGTTTTCGAATCCACGAAAAGTTTCTTTTTTTTTAAATGCACATTACTTAATGATAATGTAATTTCATAACGAAGTTTTCTTATTTCAATATACTCGTACTTCCCTTATTTCTAAACAAAATAATATATTGTATTCAGTATATAATAACAAATATTAATAAACACTTTATGATAGCGGTGTGACATTGTAAGTGTAACATAAACGGGTAAGAGGGGAAGATTGAGTATTCACGAGATACGCGTATCTTCTCAGTAACTTGGTATCTCTTCATTTGTCAATGTGTCACAACGTTATTACTTGTTTATTTATCTACTGTTGACTACTGGGTGTTTCGGCGCCTCTAACAAAGATTAATATTATGTAAAACGAAATAAATTATGATCTGCTACAGTAGAGATGCTGTGACAGTGCTTAATTTTAGGCGATTTTTCTTATTGACGCTTCGGATATGATTTATAAAGCTGTGTTTGACATTTGAAAGCTCATCTCGGGAAGAATCACTCTACATGGAATGTTTTTTGATGCTGATAAAATAAGGGATGAGTTTTGCCAAAAAACCTGGCAAGAAAGTGTTTTTTTATTATATTCAATTATAGCAGTTCTCAATAACCTATTTTGTTTTACTTACTCGTACTAGCGATAGATATTAGGCAAAAATTGTATGGCCATATATCAAGTTTGTTTTCGTAACCTAGCGTTATTCACTCAAATAATATATGAAGCGAAGCTCATTGTTTTAAATTCTCTCTACTAGTATAATAATTATTTTTTAGTGATTTAGCAATCTTTATTTTACCAGTTTATAGCATTTTCCACTTTTCTATATTTTATAAAGTCAGGACGCTTACTAAGTTCGTGCACATGATATAATACATTCTAGTAAGCTTATTTCAAGGCGACAGCTGGCCATAAGAAGTACATAGGACGTCTCGGTTGAAACATTTTCCTTAAATATCCACTTAAGAGCTTTATATTTTCAAAGCACAGAAAGCCTAGAAAAACTTAAAATTAAGTATTAATTATTTTCTTTTAATTTTTCTTTTTCATCGGTCTGTCTGTTTGTCAGTTTTACACTCATTTTTCAGGAACGAGTTATATTTTACTTTAAACTAAATTTAAAAAACATATTATGGTCGTTTAGAAATATAACAACATAAACCTTCTACGTTAATTCGATAGCCAATTGGCCATGTTTACTGAGCATTTTGACACTCAGAACTAAACCAAAACCGATAGAGTACGTCCCATTGACCTATAATCAATTTGCCAAGAAGCTAGCCTATCAGCACCGTAATATCCAGGATGTACATTTTTAATACATGATATATTTTCGATTCCACATGTTTAGCAGTGAAATTTTCTTTGTTTTTGATAGAATTCAATGAATTGAATATTTTAAATGGGTTAATAACAAATTTAATAACATATTTTTTATACTACGGAACCCATAGAGCGCGAATCAGACTCGCGTTTACCCCAGTGATTTTCTATGCTGGCGGAAAAAAGACATATAATACCCGTATACCCCAAATTTGGTACGTGACTAATCTTTCAGGTCCCCTTTCTCTACCAGTATCGGAAAAACCGTGAACACTATTTATTAGCTATTGTATCCAACACTACAGGACAAGATCAGGACAAGCATTTGTGAAGTCGACATTTAACGCCATAAAAAATGCTAGTCCGAAACCGATGACTTTAAGGCATTTGCTAGGTGTAATTTAAAATAGACAAATATGGTATACAAAAATAATAAATAATAAATAAATAAATATGTTAGGACATTATTACAACAGCGCCATCTAGTTCCGCAGTAAGCTACGTAACGTGCTTGTGTTGCGGATACCAGATAGTTGATATACTACATATATAAATTTTAAATACATACATATTATAAATATAAACACCCATGACTGGAGTACAAACATTCGTGATTAGCAAATGAATGTCCCCAGCGGGACTCGAACCCGCGACCGCTGGCGCAGAAAGTAGGGTCACTACCAACTGAGCCAAACGAGTCGTCAAATATTATAATACTAGCATTTCCTTTGGCTCCGCCCATGTTCTTAAGAATGGAAACCAAATTTTTATAATTGTTTAATATTACTGCAGAATACTTTTTAACTGTTACTATAGATTTCTTACAAATTAGATATTTTTCTGTGAAAAACATATGTTGTCCCGGATTTCCAATTACCATGATACCATTTACCAATTCCAACAAAATCAGGAAGACAGATAGACAAAAATTCTAAAAACTATAGATAATTAGACCTCTGTATCGTTAATAATGACTATTTTAAGTACATTTTCAAAAAAATATGCATTGTTGATATATATATATATATATATATATATATATATATATGATTAATTATAATTAACTCTTACTCATTCTACAATTACTCACAACAGCACTTTTAAAGGATATTGATATTTTAAAACATGTAAGATATTATATTAAAAGCAAACATGATGTACACGACATTTATGTATGAAAATTCCCAACAGTGTCCATAAATAGTTTTGGTCCCAGAAAAATTTACGAGTACCAATATAAAGAATTGGCTATATGCAAAGAATATTAATGGTTTTGATTTACATAAATGATACTTATACTGTATAAACGTTTTTGTTTGTTTGTTTGTTTGTTTGTTTGTTTGTTTGTTTGTGTGTTTGTTTGTTCGTTCGTTCGTTCTTTCATTTGTTTGTTTGTTTGTTTGTTTGTTTGTTTGTTTGTTTGTTTGTTTGTTTGTTTGAACGACAGATATTACGATAGCTAGATACGAACGATAGCATTAGAACGAACCAATCGAGCTTGTCGAATCGAGCCAAATGCCAGTCGAGCTTAAAAATCTTATTCCATTTTACCTCTTTTATCAAGAAAAGATATTGGCTTCCTTAAATTACGCAACGGTCCTTAGGAGTAGGACCATCTATGGCAAGGATAAAACGTTAAGTAAAAACTTTTTTCCTCTGCTTGTCAATTGGAGTTCTTTTTTTTTTGGTAAGTAGATATTGACGAGTGTTATTGCTAATAAAAATAAATTGTATATTCTTATTTTTTTAGTATGATAGGTATAGACAAAAACATAGAAACATTTAAGTGGTAGTGCCATGCTTGTTACCTTCGGGTTGCAGCCGAATGGGCCGGCACGCCCCGTATAGTACCACTCTCTCACAGAAGACCGGCGTGAAGTGGCAGCTATGCTGTCGCGTTTCGTCCGGTGAGTGAGAGTCCGGGAGGCCCACTCCCCATCCCTACTCCCGTCCTTCTCCCTCCTCCCTCCCTCCTTTTCCTGAAAGGCCGGCAACGCATCTGCAAGCCCTGTGGTTTTGCAGATGTCCATGGGTGGAGGTGATCACTTACCATCAGGTGAGCCTCCTGCCCGTTTGCCCCCTTTGTCCCATAAAAAAAAAAAAAAAAATAGAAAAAATGAAAATTCAAAAGGTTATCCTGTATCCATAAATTAATAAGCAACGAAATGAGAGGTTAGGACCAAGAAAATTTAAATATTGCGTTATTTTTAATAGTCCTTTAGTTTTCATTTTTAGTTATTATTAGAATATTAGAAAGTTATTGTTATCCTCGTATTATTACATACGCGGAGTTTAGCTATCGTAAATCTCAATATTTAACACGTGTATAGTCAGAATGTTTGTAAATTAATTCGAATCTGTCCTTTCTTAAGTTGCATGCGAAGTGATTTTCTATATATTTCTAAGTGTATTAAACTCTGCACTTAACTACAAAACAGAAAAATATATATTAAAAAAAACTGAAAATTTAAGTGTATTTTGCCAATTACTGTACATATGAGTAGATTTTTATAACGATTTTTAGGTTACTTTTTATGCATTCTCCATGAATACGTTATATATTAAAAATGTTAATTTATAGTCTGAAAAGTCTGCGTTTTGGAACAAAGACCAGTTAAAAGCACAATAATTACTAGCATTTTTTTCTTCAAGCGTCAAGAAGTCTAATTAATTATTTAATTGTATAATGTGGATAACTGTATTAATATTTACATATTATATTGGATAACCGAGCGGTGCAGGTTCAAATCCGGGTCTGGCATCTCTGATATTTTCATGTACGTCGTATTTTTTAACATGATGATGAACATGATATCACTTGTCCTACGGTAAAGGAAAACATCGTGAGGAAACTTACATGTCTGAGAAAACCTAGCAAGTTTTCGAAAGACATGTGAAGTCCGCCAACACGCACTAGGCAAGCGCGGTGGACTATGGCCTGATCCCCCTCGTACTGAGAGAGGCCCGTGCCCAGCAGTGGCACGTTAATAAAAGGGCACCCAGGAGTGTACATGTGTCATATAAGTGACAAACTAGTATACAAAGAGGAAACAGAGTCGTGTGCTGAACCTATATTTTTAGATTTCTTTTATATTTTACTTTCCGTCGCGCATAATATCCTCGCTATACGCGGCAGTATAAATAAATAAGGATATTGTATCACATTTTATGTATCTAATTTAGAAAGTTATGGTTCTAGTAAGTTATGAAGTAGAATATTTTGTTTATGTTTACTGATTAGTTGTTTTGTTAAGATCAAAATTGGATATTTCTAAAAATGGAAGTTTTTTGCTCTTTAGATTCACTTCTTTAACTAATTTGAAAAAAAATAACAGTTACAGATAACTTGATATCAGAAAGGAGCGAACCTTGTAAATTGATAAAAAAATCATAGTCTGCCCTTTTTAAAGTCCCACTGCAGATCACGAGCCACCCTTCAATACAAGAGTCATCACGTTACAGTTTACAGCACCGGCAAAATGCGTATATTGGACTGCACATGTCTATCGAAATCTTCCCAGGTTTAGTTCACGACGTTTTCCTTTGCCATAAGACAAGTGGTGAATGATGAATGATCATGTTGCAAATTAATTTGCGTATGGAAACCCCACAGATGCGAGACCCGAGCAGACGTGTCCTGGAGTGGAGGCCGCGTCTTGGCAAACGCAGTGTAGGACGTCCTCCGACCCGCTGGACCGACGATCTGCGTAAGATTGCCGGTGTAGGCTGGATGAGGATTGCGGAAAACCGAGATGTCTGCCGCGAACTTGGGGAGGCCTATGTCCAGCAGTGGACTGCAATAGACTTAACTGACTGACTGACTGACTGACTGACTGACTGACTTGTCCGCTTATTATAAACCAAATTTTTATAATATAACTTTTTAAGTAAGCTCTATTTAACTTGATTTATTGGACTTTGCGAAATTGCTAAACTTGAAGTTTAGAATAATACTAAAAAATTACCTTATGGTAACTTAGTTTGCTGAAAAAATAATTGAAGAGAAAACAAAAACATTAGATAAAATATGATATTAAAGATATAAAATATGATATAAGTTAGCTGTATTTGGCTTTTTCTTGTTTTGTAAGTAAAATAATACGGTCACAGACCGACAGACAAATATTCTAAAAACTATAGATATGGTTTTTTTATCAATATAATAATAATCAATATTTCAATAAGATTTTCCATAAAAAATGACTAAGTTGGAATTATATTCACCTATTATAGATAAAGCGTCGAAAATAATATTGTCTTAATATTTAAAAGTCACTTGAAGAGAAAGGAAATCTGGTCCAAAATGTTAAGACGACGACGTCCAAAATGTTAACGACGAAATTATAGCAATTCTTATAACATATAATAGAATAAATGCTTGTCTCTTTGCCAACATAATTTTTGTTGTAATATAGATATTCGCTTCTGATAATAATAATGTTAAATGCTAACTTTAATAACTAGTTTTATCAAATTCTAAATAAACTATATAATAAAGTGTTTTAATTTCATTTTTAGGTACAATAATTCTTAAATAGAAGTAAAGAACTGAAACTACTGAAAGTTTTATATACCTTAAGAATTTTTCAAATTCTTATGTAAAAGAACGTAATGGTGTTTGAAGATTCGAAAGATTTTTACAATTTCGTATGACATAACATCTGTCGAGCACAGAGATACTGAATTTCAGAAAAATTGAATCGAGTTAGGAATAAAATATTCTCACTTGCGAACTTAAAATGCAAGTTTTTTACCTTTAATGATCTTTTGTAACAATAAATATTTTAACAAATATTTATTATTAGTTTAGGTAAATTTTAAAGAGGGTTAATGTCAGGCAGGCGGCCCGTTGTAAAATTTCTTGCCAAACCAATTACAACATGTTTAAGAGTGTCAAAGAATGACAGAGGAGAGTGGAAGAAGAAGACATGTTAGACACATAGCGTGGGATAAGGACAGAAGTTTATGTAAATATTTCTTAAAGTTTTGTTTTGTATACTAGCGACTCACCCTCGCTTCGCTTGCTTCGTCCCTAGATTTAAGGTCAGCGAAGCCACGGGTTCCGCTAGTTAAAATAAATAGAATTTCTAAAATGTAACCTCCTCCTTTTTTAAAGTCGATTAAAAGCTTAAGTGGTAGTGCCATGCTTGTTACCTTTGGGTAGCAGCCGAATGGGCCGGCACGCCCCGTATAGTACCACTCTCTCACAGGAGACCGGCGTGAAGTGGCAGCTATGCTGTCGCGTTTCGTCCGGTGAGTGAGAGTCCGGGAGGCCCACTCCCCATCCCTACTCCCGTCATTCTCCCTCCTCCCTCCCTCCCTTTCCTGAAAGGCCGGCAACGCATCTGCAAGCCCTGTGGTGTTGCCGATGTCTATGGGCGGAGGTGATCACTTACCGTCAGGTGAGCCTCCTGCCCGTTTACCCCTTTGTCCCATAAAAAAAATACTCTCTACATCATTAGTGAAATCTGCTAGTGAGAGTTCTGTCAAAATCGGTTCAGCCGTTTCAGAGATTACCCGGAACAAACAGACAGTCGGAAATTTTAAAAATGGTTATTTTGTAACTATCGTATTTATTTACTTTCACATGCATTTAGTGAAAATCTGTTAATTCGACACACACACTTTTTTACTCGTAGACACTTTCACATATATACAAAATTAAACATATATGTAGACAAAGACTTTGTACTAATTATTTATAAGACACGCGTTATAGTATTTTATTACCCGACGAGACTGATATTCTAGAAACAGACGTGTCTAAAGTAAACGCCAAGAGAATACTTGGCACGTGCTATGCACATTTTGAGTTGCAACTAAGTTCTATGCACCGCTTACTTAGTACTCTATTGGGATAATAATATAAATAGAAATACAATCCTAATTTACATTTAATCACTGTAAATTTTAACTTACTGACCACCTGGAAATAAACAGTTTCTTTTAGAACATGAGACGAGAACTTTTTTTAGTACGTCATTAATTCCGATATAGTAAAAAAATCATTATTTTTAAAAAATTAACAGTCGGTGAAATATACAACAAAACGATTGATTCGATACAACCGTTGAAAGATGTGTAAAAGGATTATTATAAGTTATACATTACTGTTATCTCCGCAGCACAAGAATTTTCACAACACATTTTCAAAATTGAATTGCGTTTAAGTATTATTTGTCAGAAAATTCAGAACTATTTTGCGCAAGACAGAATGAAACTCAGTTCTCCACATTCAGAGATGAAGGCAGTATTGATAAGTTTTATGATATGAACTGTAAAATAAACATTAAACAAATATAGTAAATAGAAAATTCGTGAAGGAATTATTTATATCTAGAATTAAGACGAATATGATGTTAAAAGTTACAAATGTGCACTAAGTGGCAAAAGCTAAGTACTGCATTTACATGAAATAGGATTAAAGCGGACTTTACGTGACTGGCCAAATCACCAATTCGTTATAAAGTTAGATAGACTCCTAAGCCCTACACCGACTTGTCAAGCTTTTTGGCAAGTCGAGCACCGCACTGTGGTGTAACAAATTAATGTTGCCACATTCTTGCTCGGTAAATTGCCTACGAATTAAAACCAAACCAGACAATCCTTACGAATCTTGGCACTTGCTTCTTTACCATTTTTGGCTGGAAAAGCAAATTTTGTGTAATTTGTTTCTGACATCCGCAACAGTATTTATGGGTTTACGCAAAATTTTATACTACAAGTGCAAACTATGCAGTACTTATTTAAGTAAGATTATAAAAGCTATAATTCTATATAGAATTAATTTAATTATTTCATACTCCAGGGTTGATTTTTTTTTGTTAATAATACATTCATTTATTACTTAGTGGTATGTGCCAAAGACTTGATTAGAAGATATAAATTTTCATTTTAAATCATATTTAATAAGACGTATATCGCCTTACAAGTGTAGATAGAAAACGTAGAAACTTAGCGCATTATTTTTTTTCGATATACAGAAACTTACCATTACTTTAAGTCAGCTTTTACTAATAATTTAAAAAAAATGTACTAGATAATACTGACTTAATAGATAAATGATGGAGTTATAAGAAAATAATTTAGATTTTTCTATTATTACCAACAGTGTAACTTCTAAAGGAAGCATGTCGTAGGTAAATTAGCAAGAGACCTAATTTCCCGTACTCACCTAACGATTTACCAGCGACGTTCGCATGCCAGTAATTAAAACAAAAAGCGAGGATTAACGTACGTAGAATAACTACATGTCACAATTTACAGACACAAATCAAATTATATTAACAAGTTTCTACGGATTTTTTGTTAATACTAGGTTTTTACTGTGGCTCTACTCGTATGCAAACGAAAAGAAATGATAACCTATGTTTTTGTAAGGTTTCATTGAAATTAGCGGTTTAAGTAGGTATTGAAAATTAATAAGCAATAAGTTTAAAAATCGATAACACTGCTGATTATTTTAATTCGATCGATGAAGCTCAGAGCTTGTTAGTCATAGGAACATTATTTTCCTCTTCTTAAACGGCAGTTTGTTAAATAAAATGTGTAGCGCGACTGTTGTTAAAGTAGTTTAAATTATTATTTAACTTAAAAGATTGAAAAGTATATAGAAAACACCACTCTGGCCGTTAAAACTCAATCAAGTACCTGCTGAAATAGTCAATCCATTTCAAAGATCCATCTAATGTCGTTAGTTAATTAGAAACTAGGAACGTTATTTCATCGTGCGCTTGCAGCTTTCCTGCTGCAATTTAGTACGTTGTTAAGTTAAAACAGGACTGAATATGTTAAACGTCCTTAGATTATACATTTGAAAATGGTTGCAGGAGAGAAAATGAAAATCTCATTTCTAATTATGAATAACGGATGTGGAATGTAGGAAATATATTTTTTACGAGCAAACCCAGCCCGCTCCGCTGGGCGTAAGTATTATATTTTTCAATAAAATAAAAGACGCCTCAGTACTCCTAATAACATAAGCTATCTTCGAGTGAAAGTCCCGTCAAAATCAGTCCAGCCGTTTTAGAGATTAGCCGGAATAAATTTGAAGAAGATAAATTTGAGAAAATTATTTTTTTTTGATGTAAGTACCGTATATACTTTCATATATGCATTTAGTAAAAAGCTGTTAATTTGAAATTAAGAACAGATACTATGTACTGATGTACTGATTAGACTGAAATACTTTTTAGAAGTTAATTTTCTAACAAGCTATTAAAAAAGTTTGTGCAATTCATGGTGAGAATGTAGTTCAAAATAAAATCTAAATCTAACCAACATACTGGAATAGTTAGTAAGTCATTTGTTCCAACCTAGTTCACACAAATCGTGATACTAGGTTCCACCACGCAACAGTCTTGAAATTAGGGCAGAAATTAGGGTATCGAACCAAAATACCATTTATAGTCTTTCAAACCCATAAAACTGAAAGCTTCTTCCTCACAGCAATTGGAGTCACGTTTCGCCGATATTTTCTGTAAGTCAGGCTCTATGCAACTAAAAGGAGATAAGAGGGTTGCAATAAAGAATAATTCATGTTTGCACTCGAGTCGGAATTCGGCGCCAAAGTAGTAATAACCAAAGGAAAAGTCGATAAATGGAATTGGTAGCATGTTAAATTTACTGTTAAAGCGATAATGGTGGAACTAATTTTGGAGAGCGTCTATTTGATGACAGGATGGCCGCTCGCCAGAGTTCAGTGAACAGTGAATGTTATCAGATTTTACAAAACAAATGATCATTATTGTTTTAAAATGCGATAAAACAATTACTTTTATCACGTTTGACGTTAAAAGCTTTGATTTTAGGCGAAAAATGATTGCTAAAAATTTATTTGTTTGGTTTTACTTATCTTGCACTTTGAAGTTGGTTTGATTTATATAAAATATAATAATATTTAGATTTTATAAGTTTTACATATCCTAGAGACTCTACCTCGGTACGCTCGAGTTCGCTTTGAATTTAAATCATGTTTCTAATTTTTGTTCCTGAGATCAGCGAGAACAAACTAATTTTCAATTAATTGACATTGTTTGAATTATGATATAATATAGATCATATATTTAGTAAAAAGCAGCTATTTTTAAACTGCAGACGCTTTGATTGTTATGAATATAAATAACCTAAGAAAATATAAAAGCTAATGTGTACAAGTTTCATGTTACATAAACCCAGTTCCACGTTTTAAAATTATTTCTTTAAAGCGATTGTTTGCTCAAAGACGTCAAGGATGGAAACTCGCATACATAAAATATTAAAATTGCAATAGGGTTTCACACAAACATTTATTTTTAAGTATCGTATGAAGATTTTATATCAGAACTAGAATATGAGCCAAGACAAGATTTAAGAAAATAATATGATTGAATTTGAAAGCTTAAGCTTCGCTCGTGATTTATTCGACTTGCAATAATTAAATTATTGTTAAGTAAATTGAATTATGAAGACATTTTTAACTATTAATCTCTTGGTCTGAGCCAAGATGTTTAAAGGAAATAACTTCAATACCAGTCTCAAAAATATAGTTTTTCGGATCAACTATCTGCATAAATAATATTGAAATTTCTCTTTGTAACATCAACATAACAGCTTTTTACTTAATGTTAAAATACGAATATATTGGTAAGTGCAAGAAAAACTCTACTTTTGTCTATCTGTCCGTTTGTTCCTCCTTATGTTTGAAACAACTGGACAAATTTTGACGCGACTTTCTCTGGTAGATGACTGATATTATAATACGTAACTTTTGCTTCCTTGATTTAAAAAAATAAAAATGGATTCCATAGGGTTCCGTTAAAAAAAATCTTACCTAGCTAGTTTTTAAATATAAATCATATAATAAATACGCCTCAGTGATACAGTTGCTTCGTTTTCCCATATTTTCTCTAACAATGCATGTGACTGGAAAGGATCTGAGAAATGAAATATATAAACATTAAAGCTTGCTGTAAAGAAAGTCGTTGTTGCAGAATGTTTTATGTCTTCTACCGTACTTCAATAATTTAATTTTATAAAAGAGTGTGTTAGAAAACTATTTCTATAAAAATAACTTTATTACTGTAGAAAATTGGCTTATTTATTTTTCATAAATATTGTAGATGCGATTTTATTAATCAGTGAAATTGCAATATTTTACATTTTTCTATTTTGTTCATAATGAGGTCAAAAACGCAAAGTCTCAATCCTTTAATTACTTTTTTTTTTTAATTTAACCCCCGAAAATAATAATAACGTCCGCATTATTAAATTTTCAACATAGAATTATGGAATATATTAAAGATCCTGTTTGTAATGCCATTGGGAATTCGCATCAGACCCACCGTTTGTAATATAATAATACTATCTGAAAGGCATGAGAGTACTTAAGATCGCCTATCTTCGTAATTTTCTTTTGAAGATCATATCACAATTACAAGAACGAATTTATATAAAAAGGACAATTTATACACCTTTCTATTTATGAAGGGGAAAAAATAAATAAAATTTTACTGAGTCAAATTCCTTTTGAGTAAAAATATTTTTTGATATCTTACCTTCTTATTTTTGTTTACTGTTTTTGTAAATTGGACGATCGCAGGGCACTACTTGTCAATTTACAAAGATTCCTGTTATTTATTTTAAATTATTTATATTTTAAGGAAAAAGCTAATTCCAAATAACGTCAATACTACTGCTATAAATGTAAATCTGTATGTTTGTACATTTGTTCTCTCTTCACGCTAAAACGAATGGACGTATTTTGATGAAATTTAGTATACGACATAGGCTACAGTAAGGCAGTTCAGAGACGTAATGGAACTGAGTTAGGGTAAGTAAGGTACTAATAAAGAAATAAAAAGTTTGAAGAGATTATATTTGATTTGCAAGCTTTATATTCGATTCCTTGTGTCTTTCCGCTTAATATAACGTACTTTAAGTACACTCAAGGGGATATAGGTACATAATTAATTTAAATTCACAATAATAAATTAAAACGACGAAAATTGAATAAATAATATGAAATACAGTCCCCGTAGGCGTTACCAGTGCAAATAATAATTTAACAGTAACTCAATGAAGATAATAATGAGATAAAACTCATGAGAACGAGTTTGGGAAAACTGCATTATGTCTACAAAGTAGCTTGCTCCATAACTTATAAACATCGTTTTTTAATCTTCTAATATATAAAAATCTCGTGTCATAGTGTTTGTTATCGAACTCCTCCGAAACGGCTTGACCAATTTTTATGATTTTTTTGTGTAGGGATATTAGTTAGGCCTGAGAATAGGTTGTAGGCTATTTTTTATTCCCCTAGGTGATAAGGATGGCCCTCCCCAGATTTCTTAATTTTATTTAGACAAAATATATTTTTTTTTATGATTTGGTACAAAAATTCTATCCCCAAATTTTCTTCCTTCTGCCACCAACCCCTATTTTTAAATAGTGCCTCAACCGCAGCCGAAGCCGCGGGAATTGCTAGTAGGAATATATAATACTACTATTGAATTATGCTCGATTTTCCTGGGCGTCCCTATGTGCCTCGTGTCATATTATATTTCCAGTCCGAATGTACCTTACCTTGTCTTCGGGGCGTCGTGGTTGTGTAAGTGAGCCTGCGGCGGCGATCCTCCCATTAAGACGGTTCTGTTGTTTAAGTGAGGTATTGGCTTTTCTGGATAGTGAGTCGCAAATCACTAAACCTATGGATATATTATATGGTATGTGTAAATTTATTTCCGAACATAAAAGTTTTGTACTAATACGTCCAGCCATTTCAACGTGATGGAGTAACGAACATTTTAATGAATAACGGAATACTCTAGTAATAACTCAGCCTCGGTTCGTAACATAAAATTCCGCAGGAATCAAACCCTTATACGCTCGCTAAAATGTATCCAAATCGTAAGAGCTTTTTGCGACATACATACACGTAATAAACATAACGGTAAACAAAGCTGGCAGATGACACAAGACACGTAATTCTTAGAAATCTTATAGACGCCAATCCATCCGTCATTATTCAATGTTCGTTCATGTTCAACACTGAAGGTGTTTTGCACGAGACGATACGACATAAAACTAAAAAAAAAAACGTGTGGCACTCGGAGACTGCCGCGGTAAAGCTATTGCATAGCTGTTTTTATCAACTTATGCAATTATAATTATTTATTTATTTTATTCATGCAGTTTTTTTCTTCTTTGTTTTTTTCTTTGATATTAATTCAAGTTACACTTTTTTGAGCGTGGTGACCGATAAGAAAACAATTTTTTTTTAATTAAATAAATGAGAAGTTAATATTGTTCAAAATATTTTTATTATCTATTGAAAAAAAACCCGGATGTCCGCCATCTTGGATTTGAAAATGGACCTCATTTTCGCAATCAGCACCCCGAGAAATCTCGCAAATGACATCCATGTCATTATTGAAAAAGACCCGGATGTCCGCCATCTTGGATTTGAAAATGGACCTCATTTTCGCAATCAGCACAAAATGTGTTAGGTTATTTTCGTTACGGAATTTCTGGATTCGGACTCCACGCTCAAGGCCCGCGATAGAAGCTATGCAATAGCTTAAAAAAGTATTGAAAATTCATTTAACTAAACCTCAATTACATCGTAAAAGAAATAATACGATGGACTCGAGTTAATGTGACGATCTCAGACCTCGTTAAAAATGAAAATCAGAATGTAATAATGTTAAGGTTAACTGAGCTCGTGGCTTCACTATAAAAGACGTCTCAAAGGTTCACCGCTGTTGTTTTATTTGCTCATTATTGTACAATGCTTAGTGAATTTATTTAACATTCGCTACTGAGTGAAGTATAAGTTTCGTACGTTTATTGAGTATTTAATTTTAATGGTTGAGCATTCTTATATTATTATAATTCAGGCCGGGGCTCCACCACGCTCGTCAAGTGGATTGACGGACTTGACCAGAATGTTAGAGTACTCCAACTACGGCTACAATGTTCACTTGAAACATTGTTCTCTCAGACATGCAGGTTTCCTCACGATTTTTTCTTTCACCCTAACACCTGTGGTAATATTGCAAAAGATTCTCCCATGAAAATATCAGAGGTGCGAGACCCAGATATGAACCCGCTTCACATTATTTTAAACTGTCACGAACAAATCCACAAAGTACAGTTGTATAAATTAGAGTGTAGTGTAATTTACTTAGTTAATTTTAAATAACAATCTATAGTATAATAGTTGCTAAGTGAATGAATATACGCTTAAAAATATATTAATCTCAGTATGAACATGTATAACGTAACCTAATTATCGTTAAAAAGGCATTGCGTCTCACGAACGCTGCAGACGTAATACGGCCTACGTATGGCAACGTCTTTGACAAGGAATATTACCGTCTTAAGGGCATAATTAGTGTTCGTCGAAGGAATTAGGACGCTAAGAAACGTCGTTGGCATATCATTATGTGGGTTTCCTTTTTATGTTCAGCATTTTCATATAATTTATGACTGTCTGTTTACATTTTCACCACTGAACAGTTTTCAATATTTAAAATATTTTTGCTTTTATATTCACTCTGCTTAAATACACTATGCGAGTGGAACAATAAGAGGGAAGTATATAGGTAGACAAACTTATTTTACATTTCATAATCATGATGATATCTTTATCAAGTAATATTTCAGGTATTTTTCAGCGATATCTCATCGTTGAGAGGCCATCGAATGTTCTCAACTATCTTGACCGAGTTACATTTTAATATGATTTTTTAAATTATTGGCGTGTAACATGCCATAACTTTGGTTTCTGTTATACTATATTTTTTATTGATATTTTAACATTTTTTTTATTCACTTTGACTTTACTATTCGTAATAATCATAATAGTTTTAGGATAAATTAATGAAAAAGTCAATGATATAGAAAAAAGGCAAAATGACTTACTTCTACCGTTATTTAACGTTGTGAAATTACAACAAAAAGTAACACAAATTTCCAATTTACACTATTCAGCTAACAATGTAAATAATTAGTCGATCTGTTAGATCCATCCCTATTTAATTACTTTGGATTCTAGACTTCAGGGGATAAATATACTGAAATACTTGCACTACTGCCTTGTAATGGCTATCTTGAGTACAATATATGCCAGTTGCATTTAGTTCTCCTTTAAAATGATTAATTTGTAGCTTCTTTTGTATGCAAATGAATGAGAAAATCTAATTCATATATTATGAAGGAAAATTGAATAAAAAAAAAAATTTTTTTTTTTAGTCGTCGCCCTGTGGTGGAAATTCGTCCATAATTAATAAATAATATAATATGTTACTCGTGTATTGTAATAAATAAATTTATTTTGGTTGTTTCTGTGCATAATTTTAAAATCAATGATGTTATACAGGACTAGATACGCAATGTACGGCGTCGGTACGTGACAAGGTAAGATATGTCCGCTGACATATAAGACCTCAGTTGTCAGCTTGATGTCATAAGAGTGAGTACTTGGCAATAAAAAAATACAAAATGGTGTAATGTGTAGTTAAAGTGTGCCAATCATGGTCTGAAAAGATAAATAAAGCAAGTGGTGTTACTTTTTACAATTAAGTTTGTTAAATTTTCTTCAGATTATCCATAAAAACATTATAAGACGAAATAAATTTTTCAAACATCGTTTTGTCATTGATGACACATTAATGTGACCAGAATATTCGATTTTGAATTTCCCAGATTGTTGGGAGTTTAGACTTTAGTGAATAACGTATGTACATGTATGTTAGTGTAAGTGTAAATTTATTATTAGAGTCTGTTGTGTTAAACGCACTGTAGTATCATACTCACTCATTGAACGAAAAAATAACACACTCACGTTCACAGTTTACTTTACCTTAATATAGACAGATATATTTTTATAATATAAATAAATTTTAATAATATATTTTTTTATAATATAAAACAATAATATTAAAACAGCTTTGGTGCAAAAACGCTTATAATTTCGGTTATTCGGTTATAATCTATCGGTACAATATATCGGTTACAATAGTTATTACTTATTTCACCTTGATTTTACAGTTTTGAAATAGGTACATAATATAAATATAATTTACATTTACGCACTTTTTTAATCATCCTAATCTACCTAGTCATCCTTATCAACTTTTCTAATTCTTTAAATCTATTGAAAGACCCATCGAACAATAGTACATAGTAATTAATTCAAGCCTTGTGCAACAAGAAAAAAAAATCAAACCTTCATTCATTCTGGGGAAATTATGTTGATTAATGACAACACCTGACCGTTTGTCGATGACAATGTCTTGTCTCTTTCTAACGTAATTAGCTTGGCGTTAGAAAAAAATGAGACAAGCATACATTATTTGACCGGATTGACATATTTATGTATCAGTTTCAAAGCTACGACTTTAAACTCGTAAGTTGACACGTTTTATTGCAATATTTTTGTTAGACATTGCTACTCTAGTCTTTTATAACTCAATGTTTAAAATTATATTAGCGTTCTGCACTCCTTCTTTATATCCTTACTAATATTATAAATGCGAAAGGAACTCTGTCTGTCGCGCTATCACGCCAAAACTAATGAACAGATTTAAATGAAATTTGGTACACAGATAGTCTAGAGCCTGAGAAAACATAGGCTACTTTTCAAGGTGAAAAAAGGTCTGTTAAGGGTTGAAATAGGGGATGAAAGTTTGTATAGAAATTACGTCATTTTTAAAGCTAGAAGCTTGGAACTTTTTTTGATTAGATATAAATAAGTAAGACATTTAAAGTTTGTAAAAAACTTATACTAAAGAGGATAACTAGGAACGAACCCGAGCGTGGCGAGGGTGAGTTATTATATAGTGTGTGTTATAGTATTTTATATTTTTTTTTTTATTTCATTCTGAATTAGTGCTTGACTACGTTCCACCTGATGGTAAGTGGTAACGTAGTCGTAGATGGTAAGTCGCACTAATTCAGTAGCCACCTATTCACTCTTGCCTTGAAGACACCCATATTGTAACCGGACGGAAACACAGACGCAGGCAGATTGTTCCAATCCTTTGCTGAACGTATAATAAATGACGAAGCGAAACGCTTCGTCCGGACGGGTGGAATGTCCACGACGTAAGGATGGAGACCAGCCGTTCGTCGGGTCGTCCGATGATGGAAGGGGGATGGGGGAATTAAATCGTGTAATTCCTGCGCACACTCTCCGAAATGTAACCTATAGAATACACAGAGGCTGGCAACCCTACGTCGGTGATCGAGGCTGTGTAGCTTGGCTTTTACCAGCGTGGGGTCACCTATAAGTCTCTGGGCACGCCTCTCAATCGAGTCCAAGGCTGACAGATGGCATTTCGCAGCACCAGCCCAAATGTGACTACAGTATTCCACGCACGACCGGACTTGAGCTTTATATAAATCTAGAAGCTGTCCCGGCGTGAAATACTGTCGGACCTTTGCAAGGATGCCAACTTTCCTCGCTGCTACGTTAGCCTTAGACTCGATGAACCGCCCGTAGTTCATGTTGGGGATAATGTCCATCCCAAGTAACTGCAGGCGGTCAGTGTATTCCAGAGGCACATTTCGGAAAGTAGGAGTCAAGGTGAAAGGACTCCTTTTTGTGGTGAACAGACACGCCTGTGTTTTGGTGGCGTTGAAACTCACAAGATTTGGCATCAAAAATACTATATAGTGTATGTAAAATACACTATAAGTGTGCGAAATGTCATACTCCTCAGTCCGCGCAATTTTCGATATATGTCCATTAGGACATACATTAGAGCAAAGTATTAACTTTGCTCTACTAATTAAATTTGATATTTTTTGGAATTAATAGCCTGCTTATTAACGTAGGCTTTCTTATATTGCCGTACTACTCGCACCTACGAGATTGAAGTAATTCTACGAAATTAAATGACGGTCGGAATTCCGAGAAAACGCTATAAGTTAATAAGTTAGCTATTATAAAATAATAAAATGTTTAGAGTATAAATTAAATTTAATCAAATATAATATATTGCGTTTTTATCTAATTTATAAAAATCTCGTGTCACAGTGTTTGTTTTCGAATTCTTCCGAAATTGTTTAACCGATTTTTATGATATTTTTTGTATTTGACATAATATCTGAGAATAGGTCGTAGGCTTTTTTTTATTCCCATGCATGATAAGGGTGGCCCTCTCCAGATTTTTTATTTTTGCTCTTAGACTTAGATTTTATTTTTTTACTTTTTTATGACTTATAAGTATTTTTGATGCCAAATCAACCCCAAGTTATAACCCTAAATTTTCAACATTCTAAGTATAAATTATCAACCAATCCCTATTTTTTAATAGTGATTAGAACGCGGGGGAGCCGAGGGCATTGCTAGTATACTATACTTTGTCCGTGTCTCCTTACATAGTTTACTGTAACTATTATTTAACTCAATAAATAAAATTAATACAATATAAAATATATACCTACATGATTATTGCGTGGATCCGTCTTTAAAAAAATTAAATTTTGAATCCTTTAAATTTTCAGTATTCTGAAGTCCCACTCGCACATTCAAAATAATGATAAGTTTAATTTAACTTTTAAATACAATTTTAAATATTTCATACAAATCGGTCCTAATAAAAGTGGACAGCCAAAAGTATCGAGGCAGGGATACCGTCGTAAATACTTTTAACTGTCATCAAGGGACTTCCGTATGATAAACAAACCAATAGTAATAATATCGGTGATAAAGCGACGAAACGGGATAACTGCATCGTTCAGTGCTGGTATCTGTGGTGTGGAAAAGCCATAAAGTTTTAGGAAAGCGAGATTGAGTGTATAAATTTTATAGCTCGATATAAAAGGTACATACTTTCGGATACAATGTGTTATAACTAGAAGTAAGCCTTTAACATGAAAACGTATGTACGATGTATTAATTGATTATACTTAGTTAAAGTAATATGAAAAATGTTAAGTATGCATGTAGAAGGAAAAAAGAGTAGAGGAAGACCGAAAATGAGATGGATGGATTGTGTAAAAGAGGATATGCGTGTAAAAGGGGTGGATGTTACGTTGACGAATGACAGAGGAGAGTGGAAGAAGAAGACATGTTGTGCCGACCCCACATAGCGTGGGATAAAGGCAGGAAGAAGAAGAAGAAGAAGACTTAGTTAAAGTAATATACAATTATAATGTATACCTTTTGTATTGCAGTGGTGGCCCAGTCGTAACGCGCTCGCTTGGTGATGCGGGTTCAAATCCGTGTCTCGCACCTCTGATATTTTCATGTGCGAATCCTTTTCCATCTATCATGATAACCACTTGTCTTATGGTGAAGGAAAACATCGTGAGGAAACCTGCATGTCTGAGAGAACTTTGCAAGTTTTCAAAAGACATGTGAAGTCCGCCAACTCGCACTAGGCCAGCGCGGTAGACTAAGGCCTGATCCCCCTCGTATTGAAGGGAGGCCCGTGCCCAGCAGTGGGACGTTAAAAAAGGCGGTATTACAATACCTTTTTGGTTGAATAAAATAAAGATTATTAAGAATTGGCTTTAAAAATCCATCTTGAATGGTTATTAACCTCAAATAATTATTAAGAATGCATATTATAATAGTGCCGTTGTAAAACTAGGCATGTAAAAGTTACGTGATGGAAACGATAATGTAAACATTTACTACTGTTTTGTTTGCTATAATAAATGAAACTTAGCTACAAGTAATTGCAGCGAATTCACTTCATCGATGTTTCAAACGGACATTATTACAGAACTAGCGACACTCTCAGGTACGTCCCTAGGTGCGTTTAATTTTTCAGTTAAGTAAGTTTTCAGATTTTCAAGGTCTGAAAATTGCAAAGAAAACATTAATTTCATTTTGCTTAGTATATTTTTTTTTATTAGTATGTATAGAATAATCTTTGCAAAGATAAAAGAGATATTAAAAATCCTTTCACTAATAAGCTACTTATTTCTGGGAAAAATATATAATGCTGTTTTAACTTATTTTATTACAAAATATTTTTTTTTCTAGAAGAAAATCGGGAAAATACTAGTGTAGAATTACTTAAAATGGTTGCTAAGCAACTATATATTTAAATGAATAGACTGATTGCTAAGGTAAATTGCAGACGAGATTTGATCCCGTTTTTCCTCACAGGAATACCTCTTCAATGGATCACTTTGCTCTCCCAAAGGTATTACGCGTGGAATTATGTTTGGAATATTTAAGCTTAGCTAAGACTTAGAGATTTGTAACGTATTAAATATACTAGTTTTCGACTAGGGTCAAAATTCGACCGTTAGGGTCAATAATTATACTATTATTGAAAATATGAGGATAGCAAGTATTATTACGTGTCAATTCCGTTTTTTTTTGTCCTTGTCTTTTACATTCCCTTATTTTATCCTGAGGATATTCCGTAACACATATAATAATAATAATGTTCTCCGACCGATTCCGGCCATGGCGGCCAATCTCATTGAGACTGGCCAAGTACGCAGGAGATATTATAGTGCACAAGTGTACGCGCAGACACAAGTGCATTCTCTATTCCTATCACTCTCATACTCCGGTGGGACGACTACTCGACACGACCAGTGAGAGCTAAGGCGCAGGACCGACGGCTGTACGTGCTCTCCGAGGCACGGAGGTGAACCACCACCAACTTCCCAACTCCGGGCTGTTACTGAGGCTAAGGAAACGGAAAGATTCAATAACTAAACTTGGCCCGACCCGGGACTCGAACCCAGGACCTCTCGGTGTGTGACCGTACATGCTAGCCACTGCACCACCGAGGCACATACTTATAATACTAAACAGTTTAGTACCGGTACACTCAAAGCACTAAAGCTTGCAAATAGCTATTAAACTTTCAATTTTAAGCTTCATATTTTTTGTATAGGTTGCTAGAGTTTATAATGCACATTGTGTGTGATGACGCAAGTGGTTTTCCTTTCAGGACTATAATAGTCCAGGAAGAAAGAAATCCGATATCTACCAAAAAGTGAAAGGTTTGAGAATTTCTCGCTTAAAATTAAAAAAAAGCTCAACTTATGCTTCTAGCACAACTCGGGACGCTAACCTAGGACTGTCGTATAACTGTTATTCAATGAAAGGGTTAATATTCATTGTTGGCTCTTAAACTATAATAATCTATTAGGTACAAGGTAAATTACGTAGTAAATTTGATCCTTAGACATTCCTCTAGGGAGGCGTACAGCAATAGAGCACTACTCTTGACTTGTGAGTGAGCTCAGATTATTTTGTTATGAGAATTTTCTCGAAGGTTATTTGCAAACACAATGAAATTGCGTCTCATATATGCAAGAAAAATTATTATCTTTTTGGTACAAACATACGAGTATATCAATTTTATATTTGTACGAAAGTTGGAACAATAATAGACACAGCGCCTTCTAGTTCCGTGGTAAGTTGTGAGGTATGTATACCAGATAGTTGTTACATCACACATATTATATAACTTTAAATACATACATATTATTAATATAAACACCCATGACTGAAGTACAAACATTCGTGCTCAACAAATGAATTCCCTCAGCGGGACTCGAACCCACGACTATTGTAAGTCTACCACGCATAGTAAGTAGGGTCTGAGCCAAGCGTTTCGTTTAAAGTGCGGCTGGATTTGATTTTAATTCTAAAATTTGTAATCACCCAGAGTTATATAAATATTATGATAAATATTATTGTTTAACATCTGAAAAATATTATATGCAACGTTTAATTCCTCTCTATGAATACTTAGTATTTTAAGAAATTTAATTTTTCTATGGGTTTATAGTGTCTATATTAGGAATTACCTATCCTAATTTCGGATCTATTGCTCTTAGGTTGATCTATGGATAGAAATTAAGTCAGAAAACTACCGTTCTATATGTTCTAAAGTGAACCTAGACTAATTAGATTTTTGTTGTCTAAGTACCACCATTAGTAGAAATGTAAAGACTTATTCTTAAATCACTCTTTAAAATATTCTCATTAGTTCTTTATTCCGTGTGACGTCGGCGAAGTAATCTATACGCATGTTCAACAGGCACGCAGGCAGCCATTAACAAGAAAATTGAATTAAGATCGCGAGTGGTTTGTGTCTACCGATACAGGGAGTTTATGTCATTAGTATAATATAATCCAGAAAATAATTGCTATCGGTTAACTGCAGCATCAACCCCGTAGCAAATACCAATTATTTAATACAGAAAAAAATTTCTTCTAGATTGACCGATAGAAAAGAAATCTATGATACTCAATAGGTGAAAACGAGACGTGATAACTGCATTTTTATTTTTAACCCATAGTTAAAAGTTACACCGCGTCCGACTTTTAATTACAAATAAATGGAAAACCTAAAGAAATAGACTATCTATTTAAAAAATATATCGATCACACTCAATCTTATCAATATTAAATTAAGCGGAAAAAAGCAAATCTATCGACATTGCAGGAAAAACTACTGAACTACTCTGCCTTTTGCTCGCTATATAAAATTTATTATTTATTATTACAAAAGAGTGAAGTTCTTTGTGAAATTTTGTTCCTAGTCTACACTACCCTTTTATTTAATTAACATTATAGCCACCGAGCAGGCATGAGTTTACTTAACCTATTTAAATAGAAATTTGAATGTTCTCGCAGCATTAATTCGACGTAAGATAATTTCATTGTATATTTAACAAAAATACTTTTGAAATTATAATACTTTCTTAGATTTACGCGAATATTCGACATTATAAATGAAACTACCTTTTCGGATTTTGTCGCGGATTTATTTTGATTTTTAGTTCCCGACGTTTCGAATGCTTTACAGCAATCATGGTCACGGGAGAGACTAAGATATTTGACGTCTCATAGGTTTATATACTTGTTACAGACAGTGCCTACCCACAATTTACAAAAATTTTGAAAATGGCATCAGAGTACCTTATAAAATTTTATTTTTTAATTCTAAACATTTATATTTAAATTTAAATAATTTAAAAATAATTTATAATTATGGCAATATTATTAACTTATTTTTAGCTAGTATTATTATAATTATTATAATTTTTATTTTAATATTAGTTATTCAAAAGTATTATGTAGTGTTGCTATTAAAATAATATGTATATTTTCTTACCTATAAATTGTTTATGCTAAGTTGCATTTTATTATTTAAATTAAGTATTAATTTGATATAAGAAAATTAAGTTAAAATTGCTAAAAATATAAATTGAATTTTGATTATTTTAAAGTATTAAGCAACACTACTGCAAGTGCAAATTAAAAATAATTTAATCAAATCAAAATATGCTTAGATTTGACAGATTCTTTTGAATTATAATTTTTAAAATTTTTTAGAATTTAGATTGAAAGAAAGCTACTGCACGGTTCGGAAGGCAGTTTGTGCAGAGAAGAACCGGCAAGAAACTCTACACTTGCTCTTTTTAAAAATATTTTAACAATATTGCAATACATACAATAATTATTATATATTAAATTGACTATTTGTATCAAGATCTACACAGTATGAGCTAACTACATCCAACTGTCTATTATGATTACTTTTATTATTACTTTTATTATTATTAGATTTTATTATATTAATTACAGGATCCCAAGAAGGTGGTAATACCCAGCCGTCCTCTCTATTAAAGTTAGGATGTTTTTTAATTTCAATTGCCTCGCGAATCATTCTAGGTCGATAACGATTCTCTTTCGCGAGTATTTGAGGGGTATCAAAGCGAATATAGTGGCTGGGGCGATCCAGACAATGTTTACAGACAGCGGATGTAGTATTGCGACGGTGTTTCACATCAGCTATGTGTTCTTTGATCCTAGTTCTAATAGATCTCTTTGTTTGTCCGATATAAGAGAGCCCACAGTCACAATCAAGTTTGTATACTCCTGCATCTTGGAGAGGGATATGGCACTTGACTGATGGTAGAAACTGACTGATTTTCTTAGGCGGCTTGAAATATGTTTTGATAGAAGCACGCTTTAGGATGTAGCCAATCTTGTCAGTGACTCCTCTCACATAGGGCAGAATTGCAGGCACGCGCTCGACTGTGGCTGGTTTCACTCGTTCACTGTGACGAGGGCGCGGCACTTGTAGCTTGTTGTCTTGCAGAACCTGCTTGACATGTTGCAGCTCTCCCGCCAGGTGTTGCTCGTCACAGATCCCTCGAGCTCTCTGAAACAAAGATTTTCCCACGGTAGCTAACTGTGAAGGGTGGTGGTGAGATTCACCATTCAGGTACCTATCAGTATGGGTCTTCTTTCTATACACAGTATGACTCAAGGTGTTATCTGGATTACGTTTAATTAATACATCTAAGAAAGCTAATGTATTGTCCGATTCTAATTCCATTGTGAATTGTATTTTAGGATTTATGGAATTAAGATGTTCTAGGAATACAGTTATTTTGTCAGTTGGTAATATTGTGAAAGTGTCATCTACGTACCGCTTGTAGAACCGAGGGGTCACAGGTGATGTGTTTAGGGCAGTCTCCTCGAAGTCCTCCATGAAGATGTCGGCGACAACAGGGGAGACTGGCGAACCCATGGCCACTCCATCCACTTGCTTGTAGAATTCATCATTCCACAATAGATAGCCAGATGTTAGGCAGTGTTTTAAAAGTTCTGTGTATTCAATCGGCATGTTGTAAGCCATAAGTTTCTTAGATATTATTTCAATACAGTCTTCTACTGGTAGGCTGGTAAACAAAGACTGTACATCAAAACTAACCATTGTTTCATTGTCCATGAGTTTTAGATGTTTAACTTCATTGACAAACTGGTAAGAGTCTCTTGTGAACGCACTTGTTTGACCTCTGAGTGGTGAGAGTACTTTTCCTACTAGTTTGGCCAATTTGTAAGTCGGCGAGTCGATTTGGCTCACAATTGGACGTAGGGGGGCGTTCGCCTTATGTATTTTCGGAAGACCATATAGTTTAGGTGGTTTTGCACATGATGGAATAAGATCTTTGACATCTAGATTTAACTTGTCGGAGTATTTCTTAATCAACTTCTTAGTGTCATTTAAAACGGTGGTTGTTGGGTCCGTTTTAACCTTTTTGTATGTACTTTCATCCGACAACAGTTGTTTAATTTTATCATTATAATCTGATGTATCCATCACTACGGTTGCATTTCCTTTGTCTGCGCGAAGTACAGAGATATCTGACCTGTTGCGTAAGTTCTTCAACGCTAAATACTCCTGTTTATTGAGATTAGGTTTGGGCCTTGTACTACGACGTAACAAAGATGAAACATCTTGACGTATGGCCTCCATATCCTCAGTTTTCATAGTATTTTTGGCCAAGACATCTTCAACAGCGCAAATGATGTTCTCATAAGGGATGCGCGCCGGTGTAACAGCAAAATTCAAACCTTTGTTTAGTACCCGAATAGTAGAATCGTCCAGCGGTTGTTTTGACAGATTGACAACTGCGTGAAGTCCGCACGAGTGTGAGTCTGTGGTAGACGGGCGCGTTCCGTTATAATCTTTGAATTTCTTTGTCTGTTTGATGTTTAATTTTTCAACGAGTTTTTTATATTTTGAAATATGCTTAATTTTGCATTGATTATATTTAGATGTTTCGCGCTTATTTAAAGTGTCAATGCATTCGTTGAAATCATTTGGTGTCAACACTGTCTTAACATCGTCGGACGTTTGTTCGATGTCCCGGTCGTTACTGCGTAGATCGCGGCGGTTTTGACGAATCACTGTCCGTAACAACTTAAAACTTGCCTGGTTTATGATCTTAGCGCTTCCTCGAATGTTCTTTTTAGTAGATATTTTAACACACGTAGGAATGAGACGATGATCACGACATCTCTTCAAGAATGTTAGGGATGTTAATAATCTTGCACGCTTTGTCTTTAGATCTTCTAACCGGCGAATCTTGTTTGCGATTTCCAGTCCGTACTGGTTCACATAATACTTTCTTAGATTTACGCGAATATTCGACATTATAAATGAAACTACCTTTTCGGATTTTGTCGCGGATTTATTTTGATTTTTAGTTCCCGACGTTTCGAATGCTTTACAGCAATCATGGTCACGGGAGAGACTAAGATATTTGACGTCTCATAGGTTTATATACTTGTTACAGACAGTGCCTACCCACAATTTACAAAAATTTTGAAAATGGCATCAGAGTACCTTATAAAATTTTATTTTTTAATTCTAAACATTTATATTTAAATTTAAATAATTTAAAAATAATTTATAATTATGGCAATATTATTAACTTATTTTTAGCTAGTATTATTATAATTATTATAATTTTTATTTTAATATTAGTTATTCAAAAGTATTATGTAGTGTTGCTATTAAAATAATATGTATATTTTCTTACCTATAAATTGTTTATGCTAAGTTGCATTTTATTATTTAAATTAAGTATTAATTTGATATAAGAAAATTAAGTTAAAATTGCTAAAAATATAAATTGAATTTTGATTATTTTAAAGTATTAAGCAACACTACTGCAAGTGCAAATTAAAAATAATTTAATCAAATCAAAATATGCTTAGATTTGACAGATTCTTTTGAATTATAATTTTTAAAATTTTTTAGAATTTAGATTGAAAGAAAGCTACTGCACGGTTCGGAAGGCAGTTTGTGCAGAGAAGAACCGGCAAGAAACTCTACACTTGCTCTTTTTAAAAATATTTTAACAATATTGCAATACATACAATAATTATTATATATTAAATTGACTATTTGTATCAAGATCTACACAGTATGAGCTAACTACATCCAACTGTCTATTATGATTACTTTTATTATTACTTTTATTATTATTAGATTTTATTATATTAATTACAGGATCCCAAGAAGGTGGTAATACCCAGCCGTCCTCTCTATTAAAGTTAGGATGTTTTTTAATTTCAATTGCCTCGCGAATCATTCTAGGTCGATAACGATTCTCTTTCGCGAGTATTTGAGGGGTATCAAAGCGAATATAGTGGCTGGGGCGATCCAGACAATGTTTACAGACAGCGGATGTAGTATTGCGACGGTGTTTCACATCAGCTATGTGTTCTTTGATCCTAGTTCTAATAGATCTCTTTGTTTGTCCGATATAAGAGAGCCCACAGTCACAATCAAGTTTGTATACTCCTGCATCTTGGAGAGGGATATGGCACTTGACTGATGGTAGAAACTGACTGATTTTCTTAGGCGGCTTGAAATATGTTTTGATAGAAGCACGCTTTAGGATGTAGCCAATCTTGTCAGTGACTCCTCTCACATAGGGCAGAATTGCAGGCACGCGCTCGACTGTGGCTGGTTTCACTCGTTCACTGTGACGAGGGCGCGGCACTTGTAGCTTGTTGTCTTGCAGAACCTGCTTGACATGTTGCAGCTCTCCCGCCAGGTGTTGCTCGTCACAGATCCCTCGAGCTCTCTGAAACAAAGATTTTCCCACGGTAGCTAACTGTGAAGGGTGGTGGTGAGATTCACCATTCAGGTACCTATCAGTATGGGTCTTCTTTCTATACACAGTATGACTCAAGGTGTTATCTGGATTACGTTTAATTAATACATCTAAGAAAGCTAATGTATTGTCCGATTCTAATTCCATTGTGAATTGTATTTTAGGATTTATGGAATTAAGATGTTCTAGGAATACAGTTATTTTGTCAGTTGGTAATATTGTGAAAGTGTCATCTACGTACCGCTTGTAGAACCGAGGGGTCACAGGTGATGTGTTTAGGGCAGTCTCCTCGAAGTCCTCCATGAAGATGTCGGCGACAACAGGGGAGACTGGCGAACCCATGGCCACTCCATCCACTTGCTTGTAGAATTCATCATTCCACAATAGATAGCCAGATGTTAGGCAGTGTTTTAAAAGTTCTGTGTATTCAATCGGCATGTTGTAAGCCATAAGTTTCTTAGATATTATTTCAATACAGTCTTCTACTGGTAGGCTGGTAAACAAAGACTGTACATCAAAACTAACCATTGTTTCATTGTCCATGAGTTTTAGATGTTTAACTTCATTGACAAACTGGTAAGAGTCTCTTGTGAACGCACTTGTTTGACCTCTGAGTGGTGAGAGTACTTTTCCTACTAGTTTGGCCAATTTGTAAGTCGGCGAGTCGATTTGGCTCACAATTGGACGTAGGGGGGCGTTCGCCTTATGTATTTTCGGAAGACCATATAGTTTAGGTGGTTTTGCACATGATGGAATAAGATCTTTGACATCTAGATTTAACTTGTCGGAGTATTTCTTAATCAACTTCTTAGTGTCATTTAAAACGGTGGTTGTTGGGTCCGTTTTAACCTTTTTGTATGTACTTTCATCCGACAACAGTTGTTTAATTTTATCATTATAATCTGATGTATCCATCACTACGGTTGCATTTCCTTTGTCTGCGCGAAGTACAGAGATATCTGACCTGTTGCGTAAGTTCTTCAACGCTAAATACTCCTGTTTATTGAGATTAGGTTTGGGCCTTGTACTACGACGTAACAAAGATGAAACATCTTGACGTATGGCCTCCATATCCTCAGTTTTCATAGTATTTTTGGCCAAGACATCTTCAACAGCGCAAATGATGTTCTCATAAGGGATGCGCGCCGGTGTAACAGCAAAATTCAAACCTTTGTTTAGTACCCGAATAGTAGAATCGTCCAGCGGTTGTTTTGACAGATTGACAACTGCGTGAAGTCCGCACGAGTGTGAGTCTGTGGTAGACGGGCGCGTTCCGTTATAATCTTTGAATTTCTTTGTCTGTTTGATGTTTAATTTTTCAACGAGTTTTTTATATTTTGAAATATGCTTAATTTTGCATTGATTATATTTAGATGTTTCGCGCTTATTTAAAGTGTCAATGCATTCGTTGAAATCATTTGGTGTCAACACTGTCTTAACATCGTCGGACGTTTGTTCGATGTCCCGGTCGTTACTGCGTAGATCGCGGCGGTTTTGACGAATCACTGTCCGTAACAACTTAAAACTTGCCTGGTTTATGATCTTAGCGCTTCCTCGAATGTTCTTTTTAGTAGATATTTTAACACACGTAGGAATGAGACGATGATCACGACATCTCTTCAAGAATGTTAGGGATGTTAATAATCTTGCACGCTTTGTCTTTAGATCTTCTAACCGGCGAATCTTGTTTGCGATTTCCAGTCCGTACTGGTTCACATAATACTTTCTTAGATTTACGCGAATATTCGACATTATAAATGAAACTACCTTTTCGGATTTTGTCGCGGATTTATTTTGATTTTTAGTTCCCGACGTTTCGAATGCTTTACAGCAATCATGGTCACGGGAGAGACTAAGATATTTGACGTCTCATAGGTTTATATACTTGTTACAGACAGTGCCTACCCACAATTTACAAAAATTTTGAAAATGGCATCAGAGTACCTTATAAAATTTTATTTTTTAATTCTAAACATTTATATTTAAATTTAAATAATTTAAAAATAATTTATAATTATGGCAATATTATTAACTTATTTTTAGCTAGTATTATTATAATTATTATAATTTTTATTTTAATATTAGTTATTCAAAAGTATTATGTAGTGTTGCTATTAAAATAATATGTATATTTTCTTACCTATAAATTGTTTATGCTAAGTTGCATTTTATTATTTAAATTAAGTATTAATTTGATATAAGAAAATTAAGTTAAAATTGCTAAAAATATAAATTGAATTTTGATTATTTTAAAGTATTAAGCAACACTACTGCAAGTGCAAATTAAAAATAATTTAATCAAATCAAAATATGCTTAGATTTGACAGATTCTTTTGAATTATAATTTTTAAAATTTTTTAGAATTTAGATTGAAAGAAAGCTACTGCACGGTTCGGAAGGCAGTTTGTGCAGAGAAGAACCGGCAAGAAACTCTACACTTGCTCTTTTTAAAAATATTTTAACAATATTGCAATACATACAATAATTATTATATATTAAATTGACTATTTGTATCAAGATCTACACAGTATGAGCTAACTACATCCAACTGTCTATTATGATTACTTTTATTATTACTTTTATTATTATTAGATTTTATTATATTAATTACAGGATCCCAAGAAGGTGGTAATACCCAGCCGTCCTCTCTATTAAAGTTAGGATGTTTTTTAATTTCAATTGCCTCGCGAATCATTCTAGGTCGATAACGATTCTCTTTCGCGAGTATTTGAGGGGTATCAAAGCGAATATAGTGGCTGGGGCGATCCAGACAATGTTTACAGACAGCGGATGTAGTATTGCGATTATAATTCAAAAGAATCTGTCAAATCTAAGCATATTTTGATTTGATTAAATTATTTTTAATTTGCACTTGCAGTAGTGTTGCTTAATACTTTAAAATAATCAAAATTCAATTTATATTTTTAGCAATTTTAACTTAATTTTCTTATATCAAATTAATACTTAATTTAAATAATAAAATGCAACTTAGCATAAACAATTTATAGGTAAGAAAATATACATATTATTTTAATAGCAACACTACATAATACTTTTGAATAACTAATATTAAAATAAAAATTATAATAATTATAATAATACTAGCTAAAAATAAGTTAATAATATTGCCATAATTATAAATTATTTTTAAATTATTTAAATTTAAATATAAATGTTTAGAATTAAAAAATAAAATTTTATAAGGTACTCTGATGCCATTTTCAAAATTTTTGTAAATTGTGGGTAGGCACTGTCTGTAACAAGTATATAAACCTATGAGACGTCAAATATCTTAGTCTCTCCCGTGACCATGATTGCTGTAAAGCATTCGAAACGTCGGGAACTAAAAATCAAAATAAATCCGCGACAAAATCCGAAAAGGTACTTTTGAAATTGTAATGCATAGGAATATTCTTTGAAAATTTTATACTAAAGTAAAATGAACAAAGCGTTTTAGATTTACAGATCTCATAGATTCCGCCTTGAAAAGTTTCCAAAACTTATTTTTTTTTACTATGCATTGTATATTTTGGGCAAGTGTATAAGTATGTGTCGTAGGTACATATATCAAGTAAAATTAGTGATATTCGTTTATCGATACTGTAACTTGCAATTCGACTAACTCAATTTAAACTTTTCAGGGGACAAAAATAAAGTCCCGGGTCTCGAAACTGATATGTCGGAATTCTTTCTAACATGATTATTTTACGGTAAAGGAAAACATCGTGAGGACACCTAAATGTCTAAGAGAACCTAGCAAGTTCTCGAAAGACATATGAAGTCCGCCAAATCGCTCTGGCTTACACAACGTAAAAAAGGCTGAATACATGACCACCGATGAAAATGTGCAGGTATGTGCCAGTCTAAATTAAAAAAAAAACATGGGTGCGTGTAACCTTTACGCGCGGTTGAAGTAAAACTTCTTTGGCAAATATCGCAATTAAAATGAAAAAAAATCAATAATAAATTAGGCATATTAGGCATATTACAATCACATATTTAAAGAATAAAGAATATAACATTATATCTCCATTGTTCCGAGCATGGAGGTTAGAGACCAGGAGAACCATCGCTTCATACTAAAGCATTACCCGCCTGTCTCTGAAAATTTGTAGAATTTATAACGCGTGGTCGACGGTAAGTAGTATTTGTGAAGTTAGCTGTTTATGAGTGTTGCCACTATTGTGACAACGTGAAGTTAGGCATTGAGACAACATAGCGATCGCAGTGCTTCCTTAGTTTGACGATATTTCTGAGACACTACATTCTAGGGCAATGGTCCTCCTGGTCTCTAATCTCCATGGTTCCGAGTATTATATACTTGTCAAACAATAACAAGGGTTACCATGGCAACATAGGAATGAATTCTATCTCATTCTTTCCTACACATTTTTGTATTTGTGTCTCTTACCTGTCATTTTGCGGCGGTCATCTTGATTGGCATACTATTGCAGTACTTTAGGGGCTATAGGGGCGAATGATAAATAAGATGCTATTCTTTAGTGTTTATTATTATGACGTTATACTATTCTCACTATTTTGTGGGTTGCTTCCGTTTGATAAAATTATATGACATGACTATCTTTTTTATATATATAAATAGACAAAATCGAAACAGTTCAGTGTCTTTGTCTCTCCCATTTGTCTATCAATTTCTTATTTTTTCTTCAGAACAAGTAGTTAGTAGTTAGTCATTAAAAAAAATATAGTTTCGTCGCATTTCAACTTCGAATCAGCTCTAGTTTTGCCACTGTAAAATATAATAGAAAAAAAGTCACAGTTTGATTTCAATATGTTCAATACATTTAAGAAGTACCTATCTAGTAGTGCTTGCTATAAGCAAAACACTTTGACGTTTGATAAACATATTTATGACATTTAAAAGCATTTGTGTTTTCTTTACGTGGCGCTGGCGAAGTAAGCTGTGCTCAACTGCATGCTTTGAAGAAAATTTATTACAAAATATGCCCTTGATGTCTACTTAGCCGGCTAGATGAAATAAACTAAAGTACTATAGTATCATCATCATCATCATCAGCCCTTTTTAACGTCCCACTGCTGGGCACGGGCCTCCCTCAGTACGAGGGGAATCAGGCCATAGTCCACCGCGCTGGCCCAGTGCGTGTTGGCTATAGTATAGTACTAGTATATGTAGTAATATATGTAGTAGGTATTTATGTATATGCATATCATAAAATATCAATGAACTATTCAATCCTTACTAATATTATAAATGCGAAAGTAACTGTCTGTGTCTGTCTGTCGCACTTTCACGCAAAAACTACTGAACCCATTTAAATGAAATTTGGTACACAGATAGTCTAGAGCCCGAGAAAGAACATAGGCTACTCTTTAAGGCGAAAGAAGGGCTGAAAGGGTTGAAATAGGGGATGAAAGTTTACATGGAAATTAAGTCATTTTCAAAGCCAGAAGCTTGAAACTTATTTTTTAGGCTTTTGATTAGGGACGAACCCGAGCGCAGCGTGGGTGACTCGAAACACGTTAAAATGAAGGTGCTTACGTACTAAGACAGAGCGATAGAATATTAAAGATTATTAAAGTATAGAGCGTCGACAAAATAAGAAAATTATTATTTATTTTATAGTAAAATCGACTTTAATAACAAAATCAATTAGCTTTTAAAGTCCACTGACATATTTCTATATCGACACAATTTAATCTATGCAAAGTGAAGTGTCGTTAGATGTTCATACGAAGTCATCCTTGTAGTGTACTTGACATTTTCATTATCGTTCTATAATTACTGTTAAGATTCTGACATAATAATATTCAAATTCGAGAGACTTAAATAGCTTGGGTTTTTTATTAATACATTCACTTTGTAAAGTACCGCCTAAAGCCACATTTAGGAAGGTTATTGAAATATAAAAAAAAATTACCTTTTAAAGCAAACCAAAGGCCTTTACAGGCAAACCCGGTCCGCTTCGCTGGGCGTAAGATAAAATTGAATTAAATGGTTTTTATAATTTTCTAATAATATAAAAGTAGCCTCCTTATAACATTAGCTATCTCCGAGTGAAATCGGTCCAGTCGTTTCAGAGATTAGCCGAAAATAACAGACAAACAGACAAAAATTTAAAAAATTGATTTTTTAATGAAAGTACCGCATATACTTAACATATATATTTTATGTAAAACTGTTAATTTGAAGTTAAAGATAGACACTTAAATTTTATTTATAGTTACTGATGAACCTACATACACGTTATAAAAAAAAGCCGAGAAAACATCTCATTTTTGAGAATTCTATAATAATAATCATTAAAATATAATAATATAATATAATCATATAATTAAAATGGTGGATAGGTAAGATACTCGTTTACGATTTGTATAGATAGAAATCATAATTTTAAATTGATGTCCAAACCCATCCTCCTGCTTCTCAAAATTGCAACCGCAGTAGAAATAAATGTGCATCCTCTATGATACCTTAGCCTACTAACCATTTATATGATTTAGCCGTACACCTTTACTTAGTGGCATAGTCGAATATAAAATGTGTTTCGAAATTCGGTCAGTTCAAACTAATCTGGCTTGGAACCGGAAAGTGCCTATAGGATGTTCTATTTGCCGATGTTGAGTAATCAAGCCGTCGCTGACCACCGATTAGTTTTGTGGTGTTCCTCATTCTGATTAAGCCGTTCGAAGGCTTTAAATATCAAGGATTGACGTTATTCGAAGTCTTAGTTTAGTTTCTCAATAGGACAACGCTACTTAGGCAAATAACTCCTGCATGTCTACTACATGTCTCATCAAGTTCTATTATTGTGTAATTTGTTAATTATGTAGTTGGGTTATTTGTGAGCTTTTGTGGTACACTTTACTGAAAAACTATCACTCCTATAAATTTGTGCTTGAACATAGTAATTTAACTTCATATGTAGATGTGTTATCTGTCAAAAAATAATAGTAATTTCATAACCATTAAAAATTGGTTATCAAACATTAATAATGTGGTGTTCATTGGATAGAATGTTATTGTACTAACACCTGTTAGAAAACCAAAGAGTTAACATCGTTGTAACATTATTACCCGTTCGAAAAACTACTCGAGCTCTCACAAAGCTCAGCTTTTTGCTAGTAATTAACATTTTGTAATCTAAACTTTTTATAACACTTTTTAACCACTATTACACTTTTTAAAGTTATGTGTTTAGTTTCTATTATCTAGTAACCATAACACAATGATAAAATTATCAATATCTAATAATAAATTAACGAAATTTTTTGTGGACAGAGAATTTGAAATATACATTAAACCAGGGCCTTAAGTCTGCTATTTTACATGCAATTGTCATTGAATTACAATGCAATTTTAATTCAATTAACAAGCTAAGTAAACGTAACAAAACAAAGGTCGGTATTTAGGAAACCAACGAGGACGGAAAAATATTTTCGGTGCGGCAATAATGCTAATACTCGACTTAGGAGGATTACGTCTTGTCAGGATAAATAATTTAATTAAAAAACGCACCTTTCGTTTATTATTATGGGCTTTGAGTGTTTTGGAAACGTGCTAAGCTCTTACCGTAAAATGTGATGTTTGATAATGTTCTACGTTAAAATGTTGTAATATTTTAGCTATACAAATGTTATAATATAATATATAAATACGAGCTACGATACGATACGATTACGATACGATTCCCGAGGCTTCACCCGCGCCCGAAGGATGATTTAGGGTCATAATATTTTTTGATGCCAAATTACAAAAAATGAAAAATATACATTTGGTCCAAAAATAAAAAATAAAAATCTGGAGGAGGCCACCCTTATCACCTAGGGGAATAAAAAATAGCCTACGACCTATTGTCAGACTTACCAAAAATACACAAAAAAATCTTAAAAATCGGTAGAGCCGTTTGGGTGGAGTATGATAACAAACACTAGTGATACGAGATTTTTATATATTAGAAGATTAGAAGAAGATATAAGTAAATATATGTAAGAAAATAATACATGTCAATCATTTGAGTTATGGCAGGTGTGTAAAAACCATTTATACGAGTATCATACTACCATTCGGCCGTAATAATTCTGTGCAATGTTGCATGAAATGTGAGTAATATAATTATGGAATAAAAATATAGATTTTGTTCCACCTAAAAAATAGAGTCTTCCTTGTTCGATAAATTTTTCTTTTATGTGTTTTTATGTTTGAATTTTGAGCACAGTTGATTTATGTCATCAATTTTTGTACAAGTATAGTGTTGTACATTTCAATCTTACGTTTTAAATTATTCTTTTCAGCAATATCTTGTACTTGTCAGTTAATCTCAGTAGCGTAGGAGTTCGGGATATATGATATTGTAGATTAGATAGTACCTATATACATGCATAACTACAAGCACACTTTCTCACTTCTCACTTTTTAGGTAATTCTTATGTCCTGTAAGGAATGTAATACGACATTCTCGCTGAGATTACCTAACCTGACGTATCTACTCTCTAAAGCACGGAGATGTAACACTGCCAAACTCTGACAGCTTCCGATTCCGGCAAATTGATAAAAACTTCTGGCTATAATACCTTTAGTTTGCCTGACTCAGGATCCGAACCTGTCCTGGGTTTGGCCCAAAACTGTCGCCATACATGTTAGCCACTACACAAGCGAGACATAATTACCACAAATATCTCTTAAAATCTCTCGAACCAAAGAAAAGGTATACTAACTTTTATATTTTTTGCTATAAATCAACTTACAGATTCCCAAATCACCCAAAGGTTTTTAAATGGCTTAAGCGCTTTTATATTAGATTTTTGTAATAACGGAAACAGGAGTTTTAATAAAAAAAGTACCTAATTAATTAAATTGATACTATTTTGTTTTGATATTTTTTGTTCTTATTTATTTACTGTAGAAATTTCGCTAAATTATACTAAATGAAAAATTAATTAGCAACATAATTGTCCAATTTCAATATTTATAATGTAATTTGTTGTTTAACTGTTTATCTATTTAATGATTTTTTTTAAATATCAAAATACGGTCAAGCAATTTTCACTTCTAAATAAAAAGAAAATATTTTCGATAAATCCCTTTTCTCTCGAACTAGTCCAATTATCTCATTTAAAATCTAGTATTTTGGTCTATTTGATATGTAATATTTTACGTTACAAAATAAAGTCATACAGAGATACATATAAGAGTATGTATTTAGAAAATGAATTTTAAATTACTCCTAATACCGGTACCGGTAGTACCAAGCGAATATATAACTTCCCGAGAGACGTAACTACTTGCCGTGTTCTGCTTCATTTAACACATTTGAGAGCTTCAGCAATTTCCTGTTCAAATAACGCCTACTAATTTCTTTTATTGAAGACGTATGCAAAGTTTTATATCTGTGTTTTAAAAAAAGTAGCGCATTCGATTTTTTCTTGGCATAGGACCCAATGGATTCAAAAAAAATGAGAATATCTACTGTCAGTGTGTCACACTTTTTCTTGCTTAAATCACTGATTACTGTGAAACTTAATAAAGATGTAGACACTCAACCTAGACTTAGTCCTAACGGAGTCACGGGCAGTAACTTGTTATAAAAAATATTCAGCGTTAGTTAAGCCGGGATATGGTTTATTTACAGCAAAGAACTTTATTTAAAATTTAGGCTTTAAATGGCGTCTTATTTATTCAACAATAAATTAATAGTTGTTAATAAGTGTGAGGTTATTTAAATAAGTAATAAAAAATTACGAACAAAGACTAAGTCTTAATAGAAATTGTTTATTTAATTCGCTACAGTAATAATTCTCATCTTTGAAAGAGGATTACTGTTGTTGTCATAACAAACAATTTAATTAATAAAACGCGCCTTACCTTTATAAATTATCCTAAACATTTTCTACTGAATTTCGCAGAAGCCGTCACTTACTGCCCTTCGCCACTTTATGTACTCGTACAATATGTTAAACTTTATTTAATTTGCAAACACAAAACATGAATTTTACGTATACGAAGAGTTTCGAATGTACAAAGCAGATAATGGAAAGCTCTAAAGTAAAAGTTTGTTATTTCGTAAGTTAATTTATACGTGACTTGTAAGTATCATATTTTATTTTCATTTAAATTAAATGACAAAGATATATTATGAAAGAAATAATATGTTTCTAGATAGAGGATACAACTACAAATACTTATACACAAATTGTTATATTTGTAATTATTATAATGCTGATGTTGAATGTTTATAGTCCAGTTATGGGTGTTTATATTTATGTGTATTTAAAATTTATATAAGTGTAATGTGTAGTATATCAACTATCAGGTATCCGTAGCACAAGCCTCGTAGCTTATCACGAAACTAAGAGGCGCTGTTATAATAATGTCCCAACATATTTATTTAATAATAGTCCGATTATATTTCCCTAACACGCTTTAACTAAAACTAACTTTCGAAGTACGAAACCACTTTGCCGCTAAGTTTCTTGTCAATGTTATAATCTTTTAAGCCGAGTCGCCAGACAGCATGAATCAATCATGGCGAGAAAAAACGAGTTGCTGTTGTCATAAAGTTGGTTTATAACTTCCCGCAATATCATAATCATATCCACGGTATTAACCAAGAAGAAAAGTTTTTATTAGAATTCTAGTAAATTATTTTATTATTACGTTTCAATATATTCCAGTTATATGCGCAGATTATTTAAGCTGTTTTGTTTTTTTTTTCACTTAAGCTTACAGTTAAGCTAGAAAGCTTCACTTAACGAAAAGTTAAGTTCATGCAATACTTTTTTCTATCTAAGAAGATCCGCATTAATCAAATTCTCATAGCCGCTAAAACAATAAGTTTGTGTTAATGTTAACGTAAGTTGTGCCAATTTTCATACGATATATATCAAATCGAAAAATTGCTGTGGTCTGTCTGAAGCATATTTTATTTTCGTCTTTAGCATATGTTTGCTAAACTTCAAAGGAAATTGTAACTGTCAAATGAATCGAAATAAGCTTGGGCCGGGAGTAACGACATATTAAGTCATCGATATTATATCGATTTGTCGTAATTGTCAATGAAAACGATATTCAAATCATTCATAATTACGAAGTAACGACACAAATCGATACACTATCGATGACTAAATATGTCGAGACTGCTGGAAGAACCTTAAATCTTTTTGTCGTGTTTGTAAAATCAATGACTGTATTCTTTTCAATAACTTATACAGTTTTAGGCTCTAGCTGTACCTAAATCAACACGGCATGAATTTTAAAGAGTTTTAAATAATCATCTCATACGACTGTACTGTACGTGACGCTATTTCTCCTACTCTTCATAACCCTGGACATGAATAATGAAACGCATAGTCATATATGTTTAAAATAACGCAGGCAGTTTTAGGCTTTATGTTTTAGGTATAAGGGGGAAAATTGGATATATTAGGCGTGAAAGTGTGACAAGTAATAAAGCAATGGTTCTCAAATGTGCCAGGAAGCTCGTTGCGTCACATCCGCAAACTGCTGCGTCACACTCGTTCAGCGAAAATTATATTCTGAATACAAATAATTTGACAGACTGACAGTCTTTGTTAGAATGTCAGGAGGAATGTTGTTATTTAAATTTTTCTACACAAAAATATATTATGCACAATTTGTATGGAAGTAAAACCTTTTTTTTATATACGGATCCTTTATAACCTTTGCCACTCTTTATACATATAAAGGCGTTATTGTGTCTTTTTTTTTATTCCACAATGTTTCGTGTATCAAAATTATTTGAAATGTTTGTCAAGCGGAGAAAATAAAAAAAATATGTTGAATCTTTTCATAGTATAAAACAAATGGTTTGTAATAATACATGCATATAATAGTAAAAATAAAAGGATACCAAGCTATAATCATGCAAAATGTCATCAAAATCTGTCAAGCGGTTTTCGCGTAATTCGGTCACAGACTGACAGACAGACAAAATTCCTAAAAACTATAGATTCGGTCATAATTACTACTTTATTAAGATTTTCCAAGATTTCTGAATGTACAGATTCGAAATACATATGTATATATACGGAAAATATCATTATTAGATAAATATCAAAGTCAAGTAGAGCCTGACCCAGTCTCGAATGCCAATTGCCAACGTTTGTGGCACGTATCACTTCACTTCGCGTGCTCGAAACATCGATTCTCGATTTCCTTAGAAGAATCAAATAAAAATGTATCGCTTGTGAAAGTATACACTTTGTTCAGATTACCTGCGCGTAATGGATTTTTAATACGCTTGAGATATTACAGTTTATTGATGTAGGATTTTTCTATATAATAACTAACTGACCCGGCAAACGTTGTTATGCCATATGAAAAGGCGGGTGGATGAACGAGGGTGAAAAATACTTTACGATTTACCTATGAACTATACAAAAAATCGTTAAAATCGTTCGAGCCGTTTCGGAGAAATGCGACCGCAAACACTGTGATATGAGATATTTATATATTAGACTAGCAAGTCACCCTCGCTTCGCTCGGTTTCGTCCACAGATTAAGCGCGAGCAAAGCCGCGGGTTCCGGTAAGGTTCCTAGTAAATGTATAAGAAAAATGACAAAATATAACTAAAATATAATCTTCCTCGAGACTTCCACTCTATCCATTGATGAAAAGAGGATGAAAATCGGTGCAGGTTGCGAACAGACAGTCAGACAGATGCGGCGGACGACTTTGTTTTATAATGTAGTTATTGTTACATATTAATGACGTATTTAAGGAATATAAGGCTAAAGTCGGTTCAGAATTATATTACTAAATATCATACACACTAAGTGATTTTGAAGTTAACGTCCAAAAAAAAATCAACCGAATACCAAAAGTAAGCAGTGGTATTAAATAAATAGCGTAGAAGTTATACTCTACTCTCTTCTATGAAATTTGTATTACAAGAAAGCATCGGGCAGAACATTAATCGCCGTCCTTTATCGAAGTGGTCCTTTAATTATTCAAGCACGTAACGAGAAAGCAGAATGACGCCAAATACAATTATTGGAAGCCATTTGCAATTCTAATTTAACCGACTGTTATTAATTTAGTTTTCATAAAGAAAGTTAATAGATAGTTGAAGCTAACGACGACATCATACTCTCTTCGCCCATAGCTTAATGTTTACTCAAAACATCATACGGTTTGTCCCTTGATGTTCCCTGCGAAATTTAAAGTTTGTAAAACAAAAAATGAGGGACTTTCATACAAAACGAGAGCCCTTTTTCCTCCTTAATAGGGCCCTCTCGTAAAATAAGCGGAAAAGTTCTTAGCGGAGGTCTACTAACTATAAACTACTTACTTGCCTAATATCATATTTAGACTTCAAGCGTGAGTGAGTGAGTGACCATTCGCCCTTATAAATTTAGAATAATGAATATAACACAAGAAATAACATAATATGTTCTCTCATACTAGATCTAGTCAGACTATTCGCGTACCTTTGGTAAAATTTCGTCCAAATATTCCAGAGAAAAGGAGTACACATGAAAGACATTTTTAAAAAAAATTATCTAGAATCAAATTTCCAGTATAACACACTAGTGTAACTTTTGCAGCTATTGTGCTCTCTCTATTATGATATCTAGTCAAACTAGTGGTCGCCGTGTGGTCGAAATTCGACCATAATTTTATAACTAAAATAATAATTGTTGTAATAAATGAATGAAACTATGGTTATGTTAGTGTGTGCAATGTTTTTTTATTCATTTATTGTGTTTTTGCGGATAATTATTAAAAATATTAGCATTTTGCATTCCTTCTCTATGTAAACTATAAGTGTGTGAAATTTTATACTCCTCCGTCCGCGCAATTTTTGTAAAAAGGGGTTCAAAGTTTTTGCTTCACGTAACAATCTTTTCGAATAATCGCCGGTTTCTGAGAAAGGACAAAAATGAAAAACAAAGTAGTATGTACTTACATAAAAACAAAACGACATCTTATTATTAAAACAAATAAGTAGGTTGTACTTCACAAAACTCTTCATTTCGTACTCAAAAGTATTCAAGTACGTTGAGAAGTCGTTAAGTTAATTAAATACAAATAAAGTTACGTTTATTTACTTATTACAATGGAATTCACTGCCTCGGTGGTGTAGTGTCTAGAACGGCTGTGGGCGTACCTACACATCGACAGCCGGGGTTCGAGGACCGGGTCGGGACAAAATTTAGTTATTGAGTCTTTCTATTTAGTAAGAATCAGAAACAGCCCGATGTTGAGAAGCTGCCGGTGTGTCATCACCGTGCCTCGGAGAGTACGTACAGCCGTCGGTCCTGCGCCTTAACTCTCACGAGAAAAAGAGCATAAGAGTTCCGTTTTTTCTTTTAAGGAAAGTAACCCTAAAAACACAGTAAGTTGTAAAAGACTATTTTCAAAAGAGAATGTAAAGGTAAAACGAAAGCTAAACGAATGAAATGTAACGAAGCCATTTCTCCCCGTCTTCTGCAAGGCTTGAGAAAAATTATTGTGCACCTATTATTATGAATTTGATATTTTATTTTGTTATTACGGTACTTGAGGTAATCGTTTGTAAATAGTTCATCTCATAAGGATATTTCCTATTCGATTACGAGTATTAGATCTCGAGAGAAAAAAAGCGTATTATTTTATTATTTGGTCAATTTTGTATGAGTGCTTATTGCTATAGCATAATATAGTATAGTATAGAGCATTTCCCGCGGCTGTACGTTTTAAAGAAACTAAATTCTTAGATTTCACACACCGTGTGATATTGTAGAATCAGTTTTTAACGGTTAATTGAGATTTCTCAGAAATGACATATTTTCCAGCAGTAAAAAGTATCCTATATCCTGACCCGAATAACCAGCTATCATTGCGTCAAATTTCATCAAAATCCGTTCAGTGGTTTTCTCGTGATGCGATCACAGACAGACAGACAAAAATTCTAAAAACTATAGATTCGGCCTCTCTATCGATAATAATTACTATTCCAATAAGTATTTCCAAACAATATTCAATGTACAGATTCAACTAAGTTATAATTTTATTATATGTACCTATAGATGTGGATATTAAACTTAGTACAGAAAGATGGTAATTAGAGATAAATATATACATATTTGCTTTTATAAACTCACATAAATCAACTTTATAAAGTCTCTTTCAGAATATTTGTTTGCGAAATTTCCTCAAAAACCGTCATATAAATAAGCTCGGCAAGAAAGCTATGTTCTTATAATTAAGTTCGCTGGTACTTTTCTTTTATTATTGTTCATCTGAAAGTTGTATATATTGTCTATGAGAAAGTTCATTGTAACGTATGAAAGGAGCTTTCGGGAGATTTTGTTGTGATTCACAAAGATCTTGAATTAAGTTAATACTAAATGCTAATGTAAAGGATGGGATAAAAAACTTTTTTATACCATAGTTAAAAGTTTTTATTATACCTAGAAAGTTTCTGGTAAATAAAAAATTGATTAATTCGTAAGTCTTCTTCAGTATTTGCTCTACATTTATTGTTCCTCGGTGGTGTAGTGGCTAGCATGTACGGTCATGCATCAAGAGGTCCTGGGTTCGAGTCCTGAGTCGGGCCAAGTTTAACTTTGTCTCAGTAATATTCCGGAGTTCGGAAGGTGGCGGTGTGTCATCCCTGTACCTCGAAGAGCACGTAAAGCCGTCGGTCCAGCGCCTTAATTCACACTGTTCGTGTCGAGTAGTCGTCCCACTGGAGTATGAGAGTGATAGGAACAGAGAGTGCACTTGTATCTGCGCATACACTTAGTTGGCTAGTCTCAATGAGATTGGCCGCCATGGCCGTAATCGGTCGGATGACATTATTACATTTGTTGTAGGTAACTAGCGTGCTTCGACTTCCATCGGATATCTTCTTTCAGTTTCAGATTCGAACAGTTTTAATTCCGCGAGTCTTGTTGTGAATTTAAGGATTGATTATTAAAAATAATTTACTAATAGCAATAGGTTGCGGAATTTCCAGCTCTATAGATTTATGTTCCATCTGGACCTGGACACTGAAGGAGACTTGACCATAAAGGATAAATTCGTGTTAAAAAAATGTTAAAGAGGCGTTGTAGATGCATCTATATTTACTTAACATAAAACAATTTTTACTTAGCTAGTCTAATTTTGTTTATGTTTGACTTTTTAATAGTTGATATAAGGATATTTCGCTTTTCTTAGTTAAAGCGAGTCCCCAGTTTAAGTCACAGATAAGCTAACTATAGCTCGCAACATAAACATCAAAATAAGTAAATTGTAAAGCTTGCGGCTATGAGGAACCATAATTAAATTGCCTACAGTATAATGAAGGCGAAGAAGATAAGGCGGTTGAGAGATCATTACGTGCGTAAAGTTGAGATATGGGTGTTACGTCAGAGTTCACATCCTTGTTTAATTTAAGTTTCGGAGATAATTTTAACCGTTCCAAAGAAAGTTTGTTACATATACGATTTGTTCTTAGAATATCTGTAGTATTTGAAAAATATTTTTTTACATTAGTAAATCCTAAAAAGAAAAAGAGAAAGGACTTCAAAAAAAAAGAGTTCTATAGCCAAAGTTCATTATACAAATATTATTCCTCCTAGCTTTCTAGTTGCGGAACCCAAAAAATACGTTTTCAGAACAAAAGCTACTGGGGTGTTAAACATGGAATAATAAAACAATCTCGCGATCGCAAATATTATAATAAAACTGTGGACAAGATTTTCCTCACAATCTGCATTTGACACGTCGTTTTCGAACTCAATTTTGACTACGATCTGTCAATAAAACGTTTATTGGTTATCTTAAATCAAGACGAATTGACTGAGATAACTATAGTTTCCAGCCGAAAACATTTAAAACTATTTTTTTTTGTATAATATAATTTTACTTGACAGAAACAAACATTTCTAAGGTCCATTAACGACCGGCAATCCAGCTCATGATGTCAAGATACACTGTGGAAGGTTGCTCCTCTCACTTCTCTGATAGCAGAGTTAACCGCGCGAGTAACCTTTTGGTTGTCATGGCCTGGCCAATGGCCATACCACTTCGAAAATAGAAATAACTTTTGCTTAACTTTAAAATATTACCTCATATATGATGAAAATTCTTACTGTAAATTTTATAAGTTATTCTGTTATATCGAAGATGCGCGCTCTGCAAGAACTCCATTTATAGAATTTCGTACAAGACTCAAGTTAAGGTTATTTTCTTTTTATATTTTGGTATATCCTGCACCTAAAACTCACTTACTTTTTATTAGAAAGCAAAAAAAGTGATAGATATTCGTATTAACCGACAATTGTCGGACGAATAATATATATTTTATTCGTCCAGTAACCGTAAGAATAGATGCATAACTACTCGTATTTACTCGTAGTAATAAGTTATTAAAAATATTTTTATTTTTTTTCATTTCACAATTTTTAAAATTTTGTCTGTAGGCCAATTTCTAAAATGGCTGGAAAGATTTTGATGGGATGGAAATAGTCGATTTTATAAGGAATAACTAAGGCTACTTTTATTTTAGATGAAAAACGTCGTACCTCACTCGTACTCGGAACGAACCCGAAAAAGGGTTAGACGCTGAAATTTACTTAAAACAATGAGTACAAAAAATGTAAAATAAACAAATTTTAAAAACAATACCTTTACATTTCTCCATAATCAGTCAAATGCATATAATTTGGAGAGCCAGGCTTCGCAATATGACACATCTGTCGACAGCAGGCACTTATTTAATCTTCCCATGATTTATGATGTAATTATTCAGAACATTTTAATGACTTTTGAACTTAAAGCTATTCCACAAAAGCTATATCAGGCCTATTTTGTTATTTATCTAGTAATGAATGACAGTCCCAGCAGTGGGATGTTAGAAAAACAGGGCTGAATACAAATTAGAAAACCTTAAGATTTAAAATGCGACCTATGTTAATTATCAATGCAGTAAATCTCGTTTGAGAGGTGCTTAATAAACTATACAAGTCTAGTACTTTTTACAAGTTTCATGTACTTTGGAGAATTCAGCTTCGGAACAATTCCACTGAGCATCTTTTTCTTTGTAAGGTAATATACTTAATAATAAATAAGCTATGAAAAAATATAACTCAGAAAGGCTTTTTATAAGTATTATAAGGCCATTTGTAAGCTCAGTAGAACAATCAACCGATATCAAATTCTATATCGAGCAACGTTGATAAATGATCTGGAGCAGCATTTACTATTAAAAATAAGAAAAGGGTTACAACAACATGTACCTAATATTGTTATTAAATGGTTCGTTTTGTATAAAAATGAAGTGAAACTGTATATTATATAGGTACATTAATTATATATATACTGCCTCGGTGGTGTAGTTGCCAGCATGTACGGTCGCACACCGGGTCGGTCCTGGGTTCGAGTCCCGGGTCGGGCCAAGTTTAGTTATTGAGTCTTTCTATTTTATAAGCCTCAGTAACAGCCCGGAGTTGGGAAGTTGGCGGTGTTTCACCCCCGTGCCTCGGAGAGCACGTAAAGCCGTCGGTCCTGCGCCTTAACTCTCACTGGTCATGACGAGCATTCGTCCCACCGCAATATGAGAGTGATAAGGAACAGAGAGTGCACTTGTGTTGGCGCGTACACTCGTGCGCTATAAAATTTCCTGCGTATTTAGCTAATCTCAATGAGATTGGCCGCCGTGGCCGTAATCGGCTGGGAGGACATTATTATACTTACAAACTTTTGTGTGATCAATGAAAAAAGGATAGAGTAATTTCTTTATAGATACGTAAATTCATATAATATATTATCCCCATATGCTTAATAAGTATTATGGTCGAATTTCAACTTCTACTTGCTTATAATAAAAGCACTACTTTACCTTTAACACATATAAGAACTGAGATTGTCTGACAAAGATTTATCTTAGTAATTTTATTACTTTTTCCCACATTGGATCATATCGTTTTTTATAAAATGTGTGTAATATTTCGCTTCTTACGCTTCACAGGTAGAAATAATTGTTACACACCTTATATGGTCATACTTCGTCATCGTTGTCGTCGTCATAAAAATCTCAGAGATTGAGCATGCTTCTCTTTTCTCAAGCAAGTGCTTCAACACTGGACCCTGCAATTTAGTTCAAATGTAGGAAGCTTATCAATCATACAATCGAAGAATAAAAATTTCGGGCAAATTATATTCATCTATCATTTCAGCAACAACAAGTTTCAATTGTTGTTTTATTCACCAAAGATATTTTCAAAGCAAAATATAAGCTCAAAGCTCTTGTAGATCACCGAAAAGGTCAGCAATAGAACAATCAATTGACATCAATCACTACCTCAATCAATTGCGATGATAAACGACATTCGACAAAATTATTGTTGTTATACCAATTGTAAAAATAATGTTACAAACAAATAACAAGTGTTCTACATTTATATCTAATCTATTTCAAAATAAAGTGTGGCAATAAATTAAAGCTTCCTAAAGCTCTCCTTCATAAATGCTTCAACTATGCCAAAGCTCTCCGCCGAAATATACTTAAAAAAGTTACAAAATTTTCTTCAGGTATTAATTAATAGGTATACATTAAAAGTTAAAACATTTACAGACTTCAAATGAGCTTTTTTTTAGACTTACAGACAGACTTCAAAGACACACTTCGTTCCTTTTTAAAGTCAAATCTATACAATACATTAGGTACATTTTTTGTAATCTTAATAAATTGTTCATTATGATCTATATATACAGATGGTAACCCTATAGGTTTTAGAATTTGTGTTTGTCTGTCAGTTTATGTGAAAATACATTACGAGAAAACCACTAATTTTTATGAAATTTGGTTTGATGATAGATGAATCCATGTCAACTTATTGGACTTTACTGCTAGAAAACATTTTATTTCTAAGAAATGTATAATAACAATGCAAAACATTTCCAAAGACGAACCCGAACGTATTGAAGGTGAGGGTAGTATAAAGTATTAAATACATTACAGAAATATCGTAATATTATTATAAATTGCCGGAACTTTTGGCTCAGTTTGTAGTGACCCTACCTGCAGCGCCATCGGTCGCGGGTTCGGGTCCCGCATTCATTTGTTAAACACGGATGTTTGTACTCCAGTCATGGGTGTTTATATTTACAATATGTATGTAATTAAAAAAAAATATATATGTAGTATATGATTTATCTGGTATCCGTAATACAAGCTTCGTAGCTTACCACGGAACTAGATGGTACTGTGTGTAATAATGTCCAACATATAATGAAAAAATATATATAAAATATTACATTTATAATAATATTGAGAATACGTGAGTGAAACTGGTTAAAGCTATTTTTATTAATCTTGTGGTAGGTACGAGTATATGGTTTCAGTGATTCTAATTATCTAACGATGTGGCAACGTAACCTTTGTTCTAATTATAACTTGTTGCTCTCATGACAAGAATATCGTAGGAAAAAATATAGCAGTATATTAAATAAAAAATATATATCATTAAAATAATATACAGCATATACCTATCTATTTCATTTATTCTTATAGAAACTAGACTTTTTATAGTTATTTTATTATATACAATTTGTTTCCAGAAAAAAGTTGTTTCAAACGAATTAGGTGACATACATTCTTTACAAAACGACCTTCTATGACTCAAAGGATTTTTTAGCTTTTTTGAAATACAAAATTGTCGGTCTAAACGACTTCAGTTTGTTTGTTTTGTCATTACGGCCTGTGTTTTGGCCTTTAGCTTTGAGTAACACCGGCTTGGAAAATTTTACTCGCAAAACATTTTGGATAGCGCTAGCTCTGTTAACATTTTTATAGAATTGCGACTCTTTTATCAAATGTATCACATCACAGAAGTGTAGAATAAAAAAAGAAATAAAATATCTGGTGTGATTAAAAAAACTACTACAAATAATGATTACAATTAAAAAAACCCAAAATATACTTATTAAAAAAACAAAACATATTATGGGTAAAAAATACCGTAACTCATGTATATAACAGTATATGTATATACAATATCCTTTTTCACTAGACTGTATTAAAATTGACCTTTTCTGAGCTTATAAAGTTATACAAAAATAGATTATAAAGGTCAAGTAAAGTAATAGAAAATATAAAATAAGTTTAATTAGTAGTTTAGCTTTTATTTTCTACACATTTGTTCACCTTATCTCTTTTTCATCGTGTCACTACTCTTGCTTAAGTGTTTGAAATATAAGTCGAATTCTTAATCGTTCCCCTATGAGTGATATATTCACTGTGGGAAAAATCATTAATAATAATAAAAAAGAGAGAAATCATTGTATTAAATCAAAATACTAAAAAAGAAATGTAATACAATATACAATATTAGAATACCGGACTCCACTAATGTCGTATGTATAGAAACGTTGCACGGTCATTAAAGTTAGTAGTTAAGTGATTTGATAATTATATCGTGTCACAGTTGGTTCCCTCATGGGCGTTTAAGCTATAAATATATAATAAACCATGCGACCCCCACTAACATGGTTACTACTAGCCGTAAAATAAACAAAGCTCAGAGGTATACTTAAGATGTAGGATGTTGTAATTTTTATATGCTCTTTAAGAAACTGCCTCATTGGTCCAATGGCTGGCTTATGTTGCTGTAGACTGAAGCGGTCTGAGTTCGAGTTGTGTATATACAGAGAATAGAGACCATTAAGACCATATAGAAAGATTAGTGACAATTCTGTGGCTTTCTTACCGGTTTTCATTAATATTAAATTAATAGCCATTCCCGCGGCCCCGGTAGAAGAATGAAAGACAAAAAAATAAAAAATAAAAAATCGGGAGATGGCCACGCCTATCATCTTGTGGAATAAAAAATGGCCTACGACTAATTCTCAGACCTAAAAAATATACACGAAAAAAATTCATAAAAATCTGTCAAGACTTAAGCCTTTTCGGAGGAGTTCGATAACAAACACTGTGACACGAGATTTTTAATACGAGTATATTAGAAGAGAAGATATACGACATATCATCACTACCTGTTATAATCCGTGGAATTGGACAGTCCTTATTACGTAATACAATTATTTAGTCCTGCGGTCAGTAGACCTCGCGAATAGAAACTGGATTTTATGAAGCTATTCTGCTTATCACGCCGAAGATCCTCATCAGATCTTCACGAAACTATTAAGATAGCAATTTAATTAAATTAAATTTCCTACCTACCTTTCATATTAAAAAAACTATTGACGTGCATTAATGATAACTATTTTGGGTTACATTAGTTTTTTAATATAAAATATATTTATTTTTATTTATTTAATATACTTTATTGCACACCACAAAAGAAACATAAAATACATTTTAAAAAACACACACACAAAGAATAGATGCACATTAGGCGGCCTTATCGCTGGAAGCGATCTCTTCCAGGCAACCTTAAGGTGGAGGAGTAAGTTATCTTAAAACAGTAGGTGGTGTACACGCTTTGACACATAAATAGAAATATTTATTACAGATAAATTAATACATAGATACATACATATATTCCTACATACATACATACTTACATATATACATTACATTATACATACATATATACATATATATTATATACATACATACACACTGATAAAATATGACAATAAACTTTTTATTTCTTATACATACATACATACAAATACAAACAAACGAGCATACGTAAATCCGATTTCAATATATTAATATATAGATATATTAAAAAAAAAAAAAAACACATAATAGAGAAAATAATAATAATAAAATGAAAAGAAAAAACAGGACTAAAGAGAGGGGGAAATGGCTAAGGAGAAAGGCTTAAAGAGAGAGATAGTAATCTTTTAATAAGCATTTAAATTTATCCAAGCTTTTAGCACATCTAATGTTTGAGGGAATTGAATTCCACAATCGAGCAGCTTTTACCGTATAAGAATTTGTGAAGAAGCAGGAAGAGTGGGGAGGAATTTTAAGGGTAAGGTCCTGAGCAGAGCGAAGTGAACGCGTATGGGAATCACTCAGAAACTCAAAACGCTCTTTCAGATAGGAAGGAGTTGAAGGGTTAAACAGCACGCAGTAGAGAAGATGAAGAATATGAGTATTCCTGCGGAAGCGGATTGGGAGCCACTTGAGCTTTTTACGAAATTGGGAAACATGGTCATATTTTCTAAGACCGAAAATAAACCGTATACAAACATTTTGGAGTCGCTCAAGCTTATTCAAATGCTCCTCCTTGATATCAAGATAACAAACGTCAGCATAATCAAGAATTGGTAATAGGAGCGAATTTGCTAACGCAACTTTGGTAGGTATCGGAAGAAAATTTCGCAATCTACGTAGAGCGGCAATAGCTCCAAACATCTTTCGGCTCAGTTCACTCACTTGCGGCCCCCATGACATATGTTGATCGATTATTAAACCAAGATTCTTTACTTTATCATTAAAGGGTATCTGAACACCATTTAGCGATATTGTAAGTATTTGCATTGCCTTGGTTTTTGTCAAAATCCTACGACTGCCAACAATAATGGCCTGCGACTTCGCAGTGTTTAGGTTAAGGCCAAATGATTTACCCCATTCGGCTATAGAGGAGAGATCTTTGTTTACATTTTCTATTGTTCGAGGTAAATCAACCATAGATGTCACGGCATAAATTTGCAAATCGTCAGCATATAAGTGGTAGGAAGAAGATATTTGAGGACAAATAGTATTAATAAAAATTGAAAATAGGAGAGGAGACAACACGCCACCTTGTGGGACACCGGCATTAACTGTGCACCACTCGGAGTAAGAATCTTCAATGCGAATGCGTTGCCGGCGACCGTACAAGTAGGAACGAAACCAGTCAACAACCTCAGGAGATATGTTAAGAGAAGATATAATGGCTAGCAGGATGTCAAAGTCCACCGTATTGAAAGCATTACTAAAATCTAGTAGAACCAATACTGTAAGTCTTTGGTTATCCATACCTTCTCTGATGTCATCCGTGATTTTAACTAAGGCAGTAGTGGTACTATGACAAGGACGGAAACCGGATTGAAAGGAGTTTAAAAGATTGTGCTCGTGGAGGAAATTACTTAATTGCCGGTGGACCAGTCGCTCGAGTACCTTTGACAGAAAAGGTAGAATAGATATAGGACGATAATCGGAAAAGGAAGACGGGCTAGACAATTTTGGAAGAGGAAGGATATGTCCATCTTTCCAGGATGAAGGAAACTGATTGAGATTGATTGAGGAATTCAGAATGAAAGTAATAGAAGGAATGATATGATTAAGAATAGGGAGAATCATTTTGCGACTTATACAGTCTGCTCCAACTGCGTCAGATTTTATAGCCATTATATTTCTCTCAACATCACTTTCGGAAAATTGACTAAAATTAAAACATACATAGATAGGTTATACATAGATAGGTTAAAAACAAGTACGGTTAAATTATTACCACAGTACACATATTAATTGAAATAAGTTGATAAAGAAATTATCAATTTTCTACATAAAAACCAAGAAGAAAAACAAGTGGCATGTTATTATAAGGTATACGTATGGAAGTGACTTAAACTAAGCTTGAGTGTTCTGCGTGGAATGGTAGTGATCTCTGAATGCCAGGACATTACAAGTTAATAGAACTACGACCATCACTCATATTAAGCCTAACGATGTGTGTTTAAATAATAATATCCAGATCGACGTTTTTTTTTTATTTAAACGCGTAATAAAATTCATAAAATAATAATAAAAAAAAACTTACGTCAAAACTAATTTAAAAAATACAAAATAATATTTTTAAAATAACAAATACTTATTTTTGGGGTCGGTTTCAGAAAAGAAAGACAATTATACATATATGGATATTTTGATTTTTTTTAGAAATTAATACATCAATCGAGAAGGTATCTGCTAAGATTATGACTAAGTCATTTAAAAAAAAAACACTCATCAGTAGGACTCTAACCACCTAAGGTTCCGTCCTTAGGTGTCAAACAGTAACTATATCTAGCTAGGACTTAGAGAACAATTAGTATACATACTAATTGTTCTCTAAGTCCTATATGTGTCTATGAATAAGATAATGTAATAGATGTTATTATTAAATAATAGTAGACAATTTAAAACAACAACATAAAATCTTGTAATATATAAAAATCTCGTCTCACAGCGCTTGCTATTGAACTCCTCCGAAACGGCTTGACCGACTTTTATAAAATTTTTGTGTACACTTGGAAGGTCTGAGAGTAGGTCGTTTTTTATTCTTTATTCCCCTAGGTGATGAAGGTGGCCCTCTCCAGATTTTTTATTTTTTATGATTTTTACCACCAACCTCTATTTTTTAATAGTGATTAGAACGCGGGCGGAGCCGCGGGTACTACTAGTTTAATTATAAATCAGAAATCATACAGATTCTCATCTTTGCAGTATACACGTGATCTTATATTATGGGATTCAAGAAATACGAAATTTCTAGGTATATATAGAGCACGTTTTCCATTTACTTCATGATTGGCGGCGTTCCCAAGGTTACAGGATATGAAGTTATTTAGAATTCAGAGATCAATAATGATACGTGTAATATACGTATATACATACTTACATATATGTACATCATTATGTATGTTCGTAAAAGCGGTATTTAAATTTATTAGGGCACATGTCCCTTGCTTTATACATACATATTATATAGGGTATACTCTACTTTTTTATAGTAGGTACTAAGATGTTCTAGCAGATCTCTAGATGAAACATGCAAATTATCAGCGTTTAAAATATAAATAAACGCATATATGTGAGATTCGTTACATATTTCAACGTGAAGTAATATTCTAAGAGAAAAAGGATATATTATGGTTTTAAGAGTACAATTAATATAGTCAGTCTTATTTAACTTGCCAATGCACATGCCTACCTTCAATACGAAAGGTCAATCAGTCAATATCAGTCCATAGTCCACCGCTCTGGCCAAGTGCGGGTTGTTGGACTTGACATGTCTTTTGAAAAGTTTTTCCTTCACCGTAAGACAAGACGTTGTAATCTAGTAATCGTTGAAAATGATTCTCAAATTCAGACGTGTGAGACTCTGAATTCGAACCCTCTTCAACTCAGTTCCCAAGCGAGCGCGTTACTACTGGCTAGCACTACCTTTTCTTATTACAATAGAATTAAGGAAAATTTAGAAAAAATATGATTTTGCATAATGACATCATGGCGATATGCGTCAACTTGGTTTTCTGTAATTTTAACTTAACCAATAGTCTTCTGTTTTATCTAGTGCTTATATTAAATTACATTTCCAAATCCTGCATGTATTAGAAATAAACAAGTCGCACATTAATCATTTACCACGTTTGGTAATCGAACTTGTAGACTACATCTACGCCAAAACAGTTGTTTCACTGATATCTACGTTAACTAATTTAGTTAATTAAATTGATATCTGTATGCGAATTGCAGACGATTGCAAACACGAAACTTAATTATCACTCGCTCAAATTGAATAATCTTAGATAGCAAATTAAATGAATTGCTTTTGGCAGATTCGGTCTACTGATATAATTTGTACCAGAAAGTCTTGAGTAAAGTTGCTTGCTTGATACAAAGACTTCATTTTTTTGATTTCTAACTGAACGGATTGAAACTTTGGTATTCAAATATCTTGTTGCGATTCTTTTGATTCTGTATTAAGAAATCTGAACAAGAAAATTTAATTGCATAAAGCAGATGGATTGTGTTATAAACTTGACAGAATGTCCTATAAGGCTAATTCTAAAGTTTAACTTAAAAATATATGTAAAATATGAGAGTTTCAGTAACTTGAAAACATGATTCTTTAATGAATCTACAAGCAGTTTATGCTCAATATTTAAAAACAGCGGAGTTGCAAAGTAAGTAACAATTTTACAAATACTAAATAACTCAAATGTCCTTAATATCTTGTATATTTATGTATTAAAACTTTTTGAATGGGTATTCGAATTTTAAAGACATCTATAAAATAATTACTTAGTCCTTGCAATCGGTATTGTAAGTAAAAAATATATTAAATACACATCCAAATCTATACGTATAAAACAAAATAATTGTTTCCTTTAAATTCCGTTATAGACTTTTAACCATTCAACCGATGTAACCTAAACCCAAAAGTTTATTAGAAAGGCAATAATTATAATGAAAAGATGCTTTAAGACCACCAAATCTATGTATTTAGCCAATTCGGTCCAATTATGAAGCTGGCATCAACGATACTTTTTACGGCAAGAAAATATCCTTTGAGAAATCTACACTAACCGTTAAAACGTACGTAAGTCGTGTACACAAATCGCTTAATGATAGTAATACTAGCAATTCCAAGCAAATTTGAATGTCAAAAAATTTTTGTTTAAAAATAAAAAAAAAATATCTGGAGAGGGCAACCCCTATTACCTAGGGGAATAAAATATAGCCTATGACCTTTTCTCAGCCACACCAAACATAGGTACACTAAAAATTTCATAAAAAACATCAAGCAAGCAATCAACATGCAAGCAAACATCTACTGTGTTTCTTCAAATATAGGCCGGTTACTCATATAAAATGAAATAAAAAAATAATCAAACTCAATTCAGTATCTTCTTTACAATTGTAGATACAAATCTATTACAATAATAAGCCACTGTTGATCATACCATAAAAATATAAACACGTATCAAATAAGATAAAATTTGCTTGATACCACATAGATATCCCAAACATAGGTGAGACAAGATTATCCGTGTATAATGTTACTGACAAAGTACCTTTTCCCAAAGGACGTGCAACTTTAACCCGCATTCAATCTATCAAGAACTTTGTACCTACTAAGTTTTGACCTCTGCTCGCAAGAGGAAACTATTTTAACGATATTATGACTCATCTCATGCCACAAGTAAGGTATTAGACGACATGTTTGGCTTGGTTTGTTTGGTTTGTAGTGGCCTTACGGTTTCTGCCAGTGGTCGAGGGTTCAAGTCCTGCTAGGGGCATTTATTTGTGTGATGAGCACAAATGGTTGTGTTCCAGTCATTTGTATGTATTACTAGTTGCCCGGACAGACTTCGGTTCTGTCCAAACGTTTAGTTAAATAGTTATAAAATAGTTTTTTTTTAATTATTTTTTTATTAAAACATTCCGTGTGCCTTAAGGAACATACAACATAAAAAATAGCCGAATTGGTCAAGCCAATCTCGAGCTTTGCGCTTAGCAACATCCATTTTAATTGAAATAGATAGATAGAAGATAAATATAACATATATGTGTATCTATATCATATTCATAACACACATCTCAAAGCTTGCCATTGAACTGGACAGAGCTATATAAACTAGAATTTTCGTCAAAAGTTCAGTTGAGTCCTTTATATGTCTTTTACAAAATTTAATATTTAGCTAAGGAGCTAAGTACCTATACAATTGAGAGTTAAACCCATAGACCTTTAAAATAAAGTAATTAAAAGATAAAGAATTTTAACGTTCGTAGTATACAAAAGATCAACTATCGTAAGTAGTAGGTGTGTGATTACTATACAACATTATGAGTACAGTCATGTGTAAAGTGCCTTCAGTCCACATTTACTGGACTACGAATAATATTAAATTAGGTCTGACTATATTATCTTTCCTGCTGTGACACATTGAGCATCGTTACATTGTAAGACAGAAGATGAAGCGTGGGGTTTCGTAAAAGTCATCGTATTTAAAAGTACAGCTTCCACTGGATGCTGATGATTTGAAACCAATTAGTCTTGAAATCACTGGGGAAAGCCTACAAATGTAGCAGTCAACGTCTTTCGTCTTAGATAATGGCTCGGGACTAATTACGTATATGTTAGAACAAATTCAGTCAGCGTATTGATTGTGATATATAAAACAATAATTGCCTCGTAACGCGTTTATGTTTTTTTGGAAAAGTAAACGAAATAGATTTAAATCCCGAATCGTACTGGGCGAATCTTTTTTTCTCCATAAACACCTAGCATAAAAACATGTGAAGGTTACTGACCCGCACCTTGACTACCATGTTTAACTATGACCGGATCTTCCTCAAATTGAGGGGATTCCGAACCCCGAAAAAATGGCAAAGATATCAAAGGGGCTATAGTATGTATTCAATAGAAATAAAGGTTCTTTTATCGTAAAAAACGTGCACAAGAAAAATGTCACAAATTCGATTGTGTGCACTACCGCTTAGATTAAAAATAGTTTTTTACGTTACGTTTGTTTTCGTTAAACGGTTTTGTTTTTAACAAACGGTTTTTTTTATTATTAATTTTCGTCACTCCAGTACAAGAAATCAAATTGCAACCGTTTTTTGCCGTACAATACCTAACCGTTAACCATTTATAATACCTACATATATTAGTACCTACTCGTAAGTTATTTTTACAATTATATTCAAGTGCTTAAAATCAACGGGAAAAAGGACAGGCAACAAGGTAAACAATTAGTTACTATCAGCCTTAACCAATTTACAAGTTTATTAAATTATACTAATTGTATTACATCTCCAAAATAAAGTTTTAATTTATTTATTCATAATTAATAATACTAATATTCGCTTACTGGTCAAAATTCAACCATACTCATTATTAAAAAAAAATTTAATATATTAGCGGGACTCGCTGCTTCGCTCGCGCTAAAAGTACAAAAAATATTTTTGGCTTTATGGTATTACTTATAATATACCATTGATTGATTCTCTATTTAGTTAAGTTTAATTCTATCCCTCTTTTGTGAGAAGTGCTCTACAGAACCAGTTACTGTGTAGGTATTCCTGTGAGTATAAAAACTACTATTTTCAATGTTGCCATAGATAATTATTAACTTTATACTCAATATTGATATTTATTTTAAATTTTGAAAATATAAAATGTCAATTTTAAGTTTTTGTGAAGGTTTAGAGCCCCCGCAAACATCGGACTTTCGATCGGCCGACAGTTTGGTTGGTTGCCAAATCAGTATGGGGATGTATGAAAGTGTGCATATTAGAACGATTTGGTTTTGGTGGACCGAAAGGCTGACAAAAAAGTTCGATGTGCTATACGATTGCCTTCAAAATAAACAGTTGGCCTACTATCGGCCGATTGCTTAATCCGTACGGTGGGCCTCCAGGCGCCTCCACTACGTACTGTTCAGTCGGGCAGACTGTCAGTTTTTTCAAGTTTTGACACCGGAATGTCAAGCTATAGCCTAGGATCCCACCGCAAGATTACTACGTTCATCGCGTTTTTAATTGAAATCTATTTTTTTTTTATATTGCATTATTTTAATTAAAAATACTAGCGGTCAAATTTTAAATGGCAACCTGGCCAAACCATATTCTCATATTTATAATTCATTTATAATTAATTTCAGTCGATAGTTTGTCTAGTGTGCGCCACCCACCAAACCCAACTGTTTAGTCGAGCCAGTATGCGCGCTTAATAGCCAAACCAGACCAAACTATCGGCCGATCGAAAGTCTGCTGTTTGCGGGGCTCTTATGGTCTACTTAAGTATGTTATTTAATTTGATACAAAAATATGGTTAAGATTTCATATTATACCTAAAAATACATACATATTATTAAGGAAATTATAGAAGTCACAGTCAGAGGATGCAAATGAAATGTAACTCTACTTATAAAATACTTTAATAAAACTAATTTTACAAACTAATTATCCTAAGATGATTACACCGTCGAAGTTTGACGAATGGAATGATTTAAAAAGGTCTTTACCAGTCTTTAAAAAGGGAACTCAGATTATTACAACACTATTACGAAAGTTGAAAGAAAGACTCGGTGCAGGTGCGCGATGCGACGTTGGTGGTCGTGCGAGGTGGTCCCCAGGCATTAGGGTTGCGTAACACCTCCCCCCGTAGAACAGCGACTATTGAAGACATTCGTCGTAAATTGAGCTGGGGGTTGATTTCCATCAACCCTTTCAAGAGATGGAAGGGCATAGGTCGCTTGAAGTTCATGTTTGTCTTCTTTCGGCTTTTCATGTGAGTTCTGTGTCTGCTTCGTGAAGTACTTACGATAGCAGAAGCCACTAATAAGTGCACCTGCACTTACCAACACTAAGTACATTGGTATGGTTGTGTGATACAAACTGTAGTCGGTGACGTCAGTCAGCTGTACCGGCGTTTGCATGGCGACCTTCATATTCATTTGATGTAGGTGATCTAGTTTGACTGAGTTTAATTTCAGTAATGGATTTGTGGGCGGCGTCTTTTTGGTAGTAGTAGTAGGCAGATCTATGATCCTCAGTGCTTGTCCTTTTAGATGGTTGTTGCTATTTGAAATGGTGAAGTCAGGTGTTTCTAGGTAGCATTGATGAGGTATAATAGCAAGATAGCTACCCTGCAGGTTCTTATAGAAGTCTTGAGCACAAGATAGGTGAACCTTCGTTGAAGTAGGGAAACTAACAGCGTAGTGTTTCTCATCTAGCTCCTCATAAGCCGACTTGGTTAGTAGCACTGAAGTAGGGCTGCAACTCGACGTTCTTTGCTGCGTGATGATAAGTTGCTGGATGCAGTCCGATGGTTTATGAATAGGCAAAATCTGCTTCTCTTTGCATAGGTACCATTTACTGGTCTTCGGGCATTCAGCCTCAATGTACTTGTAATCTTTCTCAAAGAGGGCAAGGAATGGAAGGGGTGGAGTAAGGATTTCATTGTGTCTATTCGGGATAATGGATAATTTATACATATCATATATGGGGCGCAAAACTATAGGAAATTTATATACTATCACTATCTGATTACCTACATAATAAGACCCTAATCTAATTATATCAAAGTATTCCCTAAAATCTACTTCTACTACCCTTTCACTACCGTATAACTTGCTTAACTTGCTAATTATAGCTTGTATCGCAGATACATTTAACATTGAATGATGCATTGTGGAAGTTCTAACGAAAGCCAATACATTTTGTAACCTAAGCAGTTCTTGATACGTGGAGTCTACATTGTCGCTTAATATTATAAGTGCTTGAGCCAGGTGCGCATATTTTATAAGATCATCATCTCGAGTTGCTTCGCTTTGACTTATTTTATTAACTAATACATTTATTTTATCTTGATTTTCTACTATATTATCTAACACTTTTGAATACTGAGAAGTCCAATTCTTAGATAGACTAACATGATTATTCAATTCAATGGCTAGCTTATTTTCATTATCCTGTAAAGATTTAATAGCCTGGTTATAGTGCAATGCGTCTGTATAATCAAGATTACCTGTTATACTCTTTATAACAGACCCAAGTCCATCTATCAATCCTCTTTTAACACGATTACTCTCAAATGTCTGTAACTGTTCTAATACATTATCAAGCTTATTTTTAAGGTAATTAATGTGAGGTTCAAATAACGAACTAGTTTTATTATGTAATTCAGGACTTATACTATCTAGTTGATTATTAACTGATTCTATTTTATCTTTTATATCTTGAAGGTTAATATATTGTAAAAAGGAATGATAGTGGGATATCATTCTAGTGGCACCTAATTTAAATGGTAGAATACCAGGTCCGTCATCAAGAGATTCAAGTCTTATTTCTTGCATTAGCGCTGTTTGCAGACAGAGAAGGAGAATCAGGATCATCCAGCAACAATTGGGCGGTTTTAGGAACTCTTTTTAACCTATTTTTTGCAACAGGACCTCGCCTTTTCTTTGTGTAAATATGAATAGGTAGGTCTGTCATGACAACGTCTTGAGTGTATCGGGGAGCTAGCTTTTGTCGGGAAGCAATCGGGTTTCGAATAAAAACCTGTTGTTCCGGGCAATAACTAGATTCAGGTTCCCGATTCCTATTAATATTATCAGTCAGTTCTCTTCGATGAGTCGTAGAAAGGTCATGTATCAGATTATAGGTGAGAGTCATTTTGTCCTTGTGATTAACTATGTATTGTTGTAATAACTGCGACGAGATATCTAAATCAAAAGGATCGCGAGGGTCAAAGTGTCCCGTTATGACTTCAATGGGTTTGCATTTTGTAAAACTATGTATACTGCTATTATAAGCTAGAAGTGCATAGGGCATCAAATTGGTTACTGTTTCTGATTTTTGATTAACTTTTAATAAACGAAGATGTTCTAGTATGGTTGAGTGGAACCTCTCAACTATACCATTTTCGTTAGGTGCGTGAGGTGCTACTTTGTGATGCTGTATTTTATGAAGCCTCACAAATTCTGCTAAAATTTGATTAGTAAACTCTGTGCCGTTATCCGTGACTATTGTTAGTGGCATGCCATGATGTGTGCAGAAGCTAAGCAATGCTTGTACGACACTTATTGCAGTTCCATCCCTTAAGTAATAGGCCTGTGCGTATTTCGAAAATGAATCAACTATTGTTAGGAACTTTTCACTATGAATTGTTAATATATCCAGATGTACTAGTTCAAAAGGCTTAGAGGCAGGCGGTACAACCCTTAATTGTTGGTTTATAGGGTTGCGATCATATTTCGCTTGTCCGCACACTGTACATTCATTTATAAATTTAGTAATATTTTCTTTCATTTTAGGCCAGAAATACTTATGAGATAGAGCCAAATGACATTCGTTAATGCCCCGGTGGTTCGTTTTACCAACATGATATTTGTTAATGATATCCTGCTGTCTAAGATATTCTCGTACATTTTCAACTTCAGTTTTAGTTAGTGTTAGGTTCATAGATGAATTTTTAAATGTATTTTGTATGATTGGAATAATGTTGTACATAGCTAATGGGGGGTTAATAAGTAATCCTGTTTTGATTTTGGGATTAACATATTCCTTAATGGCATTAATCACGTCTTCTTCTAAATTGGACTCTGATATCTGAACTGAAATTCGGGTATGTGTGTCAAATGGTTTTGTTGTAATAGGTTTACTCTTAAGGTTACCTACTATATTAAGTACTAATTGTCTACTGAATCTATTTAATGGGTCATCTGAAATTGGAATTTCTAAGATTGGGTTTTCATCGTTAGTGTGAACTGTACCTGTCCTAGAACTGTCATCATCTACCTCTGACGCTGTGATAGTTCCAGAGCCACTTAACGTAGGCGTTTTTTCAGATGGATTAACCGCGATAGACGTAAGTTCATCATTATTCAATTCTATACGGGAAAGAGCGTCTGCGTTAGTATTATTTTTACCTTGCTTATATATTACGGCGAAGTCGTATTCGCTAAGCTTTAAACGCCAGCGCGTTAGTCGTGAGTTCGGCTCCTTTAAGTTCATTACCCATTGCAAAGGCTTATGATCTGTTATAATTTTGAATTTACGGCCAAATAAATATGGGCGAAAATACTTACAAGCCCAGACAATGGCTAAAAGTTCTTTTTCTATTGTGCTGTAATTACTTTCACTAGTATTAAGTGTTCTTGACGCATAAGCGATCGGTCTATCTGAACCTACTGTGCCTTGAGATAATATGGCACCGATAGCAACATTAGACGCGTCTGTTGTAAGAATGAACTCCTTAGTAAAGTCGGGGTACTGCAAGATGGGATCATTGGTTAGAAGTGTTTTACAGTATTCGAAGCAATCTACATATTTTTGATCTAGGACTATTTTTGCACCCTTTTTCAAGCATTGCGTTAGTGGTTTAGTGACACGTGCGAAATCTGGGATAAATTTTCTGTAATACCCCAGTAGTCCGAGAAAACGTTTGATTTCGGTAGAAGTCTTTGGTAGGGGATAATTTTGAATTGCTTGGATTTTACTAGGATTAGGCTTAACACCTTCATTAGATATCAAATGCCCTAAGAATTCTGTTTCTAACTTTAAAAATTCGGATTTATCCATCTGTATTTTAAAATTTGATTCACGTAGTCTTCTGAAGACTTTTTCTAGGTTCAAAATGTGTTCTTGGAGGGAAGTACTAAAAACTATTATATCATCTAAGTATACTAGACAAATCTGATTTTGAAGATCTTTCAAGACATTGTCCATCACCCGCTGAAAGGTCGATGGTGAATTCTTTAAGCCCATTGGCATTCGCAGAAATTCATAGTGACCATTTTCTACGTTAAAAGCCGTTTTATGTATATCTTTAGGGTCCATTTCAACCTGGTAAAATCCACTAGCCAAATCTAATGTGGAAAAATACTGACATCTACCTAATTTATCAAGAACATCTGTAATATTGGGGATAGGGTATTTATCATCAATCGTTTTCTCGTTAACTTTTCTGAAATCTACTACAATGCGCCATTTAACCTTACCTGAAGCATCAGCCTTCTTCGGCACTATCCAAATAGGTGAGCTCCATGCTGAATCTGAGGGCCTGATGATGTTCTGACTAAGCATTTTAGAAATTTGGTCTCTTACCTCTTGCCGGTGAACAAAAGGATACCTATAAGATTTTGTATGTACTGGAATTTCATCTATAGTTTTTATTCTATGCTTTATCCTGTTGGTGAATGTTAAACTTTCACCTTCAAGGTAAAACACATCTGCGTAATTTGCACAGAGACGTTCTAAGTTAACGCGTTCTTCCGGATTTAAATGTTCAGTACGAAGTCGGGATAAAACCTCTTTAGCACGATCGGATAAAATTTCAGTACACTCGCTTCCTATGTTAAATAACTCAGCTGCTACAGGCCGGTCCATAGAAAAGATGACATCATTACATGTAGTGTTAGTAACCTCAACCCAACCGCGGTTATTTACTACGTTAGTTATACAATCCGAAATCAAGCAATTGCAAATGGTTTGCTTCTCAACCAAGACATCACCGTCTAATGAATTTATTGGCAATCTAATTAATTTAGATGAATTAGCAGGAATTATTTCTTCATAAAGATTAGTTATCCGCGAATCGTACATATGAATAGGTATTTTAGCGTTACGTGTAATAAGTAGTTTGTTACTGAGATCTATGTTAGAGCCCCAGACGTCAAGTAAGTCAAATCCTATTAAGCCATCAAAGTAATTGTGAAATTTATAAACGAATAAAGTAATATCATTTTGTTCACAGAATTCCGGGAAGCAAGGCAACGTTATTGAGTAATCATTTTTCGTTGTTGCATGCACATTAGTCACTTCGAATGGTTCGTAATTTAATGGGATGTGATTAAAATATTTTTTGACAGCTTCTGGGCTTATAAAAGATTGATTAGCCCCAGTATCTATTAAAAATTTTAATGGGGGATCGTTTATTTTAACATATCCCAGCTGCCTTTGTACGTGAAAATTTAATTCTATTTTGGTTTTTCTAATTTTTGGTCCATCTGAAAATTTACGTCACTGTTCGAGACAGATGGCTGGTCTATTTCCTCTACAACTGCCGTCTCTGAGTATGGGGTTTCTTGGTAGTAAAAGTATTCAGGATAGTCATGATCATTGTAGGTCTGTTCGTATTTGTAACAGTCATAGTCAAAGTCGTCGTAGTCGTAGTAACAATCGTTAAAGTTTAGCTCTCTAGTCTTAAAATAATTATTAGGAGGTGGATTGCCGGATTTACGCCAATCGTGTGGTGTAGGTGGTAGTTGTTTAGGAATAAAGTGGGTAACGCCGCTCATCGGGCGGGGTTGACTACCGAAATTAAATGACTGTTGTGGAAGTTTATTTGGCATTCTAAATACATTGCTTTGTGGGTTATAGTTTTGTGGAGGAGCACGCATTATTTGCTGTGTCCTAGTAGGCCCACGCGGTTGTTGCACATGAGGTGGTAAATTAGGCCTCCAACCCTGGGTATGCTGCATAGGACTTGGCCTAGAAGGGCCAGGCTCAATATACATTGGTTGCCTGATGGGCATATTAAAAGGACCTACCCCTTTTGGTACAAAATTATTTAAGGGTAACTTATTTGTTGGGCTAAAATTTGATTGACTATCTTTTCTAATAGAACCTTCATTTCTATGCTGTATATATAATGTATTTAGTTCCTCCTGGACAAACTCTAAGGCTTTCTCCATGGTCTCAGGTCGCATACAACGTATCCTTGAACCAAGGGGATCCTTTAGCCCTCTTAAATAAGCTTGAAGGGTGAGTTTAGAATAAAGCGCGCGTTTTGCCTCTATAGTAGTAATAATATTCTCATGCAAAGACACATAAGTCATAATCGTGCTAAATAGATTCTGGCAGCGTTCATAAAATTCTTGTGGTGTGCTAGACCCTTGGGTTTGCAATGATAAATCACTATATAAAGCAGTCTCATCCCTATGATCAGCGAAATTATTAATTAATGCGTTTCTAATACCTTGCCAGTTTTCGGGTATACCATTGGAGTTAATTAGTCTAGCTGCGGAACCCGTTACTTTATTTAGAATACCATTAACTAAGGCTACATTCGCCAATTCATGTCCCGGATCTGTGTTAAAATGTGCAAGGACGAGCTGATCGCATAAATTAATAAAACGTGTTAATATATGGGGGTTACCATCAAACTCTGGTAATAATCTAAGGGATTTATAAATAGAATCTAAGTCAGTATGAGCCATGGTATCGTTTAATATATTTCGCCTCTCGTCTATCGTGGTGAGCCTACCGCTAGATAAAGTAGTATTATGCCTTAACCTAATATTCCGCGATTCTCTAGGGTGAAAAATCTTGGATAGTAAAAATTATCTTATAAAAAACTCTAAATTATATCAATTATTAAAAACTATTTCTTTAAATTCTATAACTGAAAATTATATGAATTATTAAAACTTTTTCTTTAAATTCTTTAACTCTAAATTATATTAATTATTAAAAGAACATTTAAATTAATAAATTTAAAATTTCATCTATACTATACCACTTATACGTACAAAATTAAAATATTCCGATTAATATTTTAAATTTTAAATTACGGAACTCTAATAATTTTTTATCACGTAATATAATAAAATAATATAAAATATAGGATAACCTAGAAGGGATGTAAGGACTGAGAACGATTCAGAGTACTTACATGAGTTTCACTTCTTTTGCCGTATTAATTTTCGAATACACCCAGACTGCAACTCTCGTAGATTCGGGATCGCCGAAGGCCGTGATCTATTCACTGACTCTACTTTACAGCGATCCTGCCGACTGCGCCAATTATAGAAGTCACAGTCAGAGGATGCAAATGAAATGTAACTCTACTTATAAAATACTTTAATAAAACTAATTTTACAAACTAATTATCCTAAGATGATTACACCGTCGAAGTTTGACGAATGGAATGATTTAAAAAGGTCTTTACCAGTCTTTAAAAAGGGAACTCAGATTATTACAACACTATTACGAAAGTTGAAAGAAAGACTCGGTGCAGGTGCGCGATGCGACGTTGGTGGTCGTGCGAGGTGGTCCCCAGGCATTAGGGTTGCGTAACAAGGAGGTTTTAAAGTAATAAATAAATAATAATATTTATAATAATAACATCCACGTAAGACCAAGTTAGAAAAAAACACCAACCACACCTAAAATCTAAATAAGTTAAATATAATATGTATTACATCAGAAATAATTTTGTTTAGTGTTAATGTACCGATTGGAAATGTGCACTCGGTCAAAGGAGCAATTATAGGGGTGGGATACCGTGATAACTCTGAGTTATGCATCAACAAACCGGTGACTACATTATATTTATTCAGTTTATATTGAATAAATCTTATACAATCGAGATTCAAAAAAATCTTATTCAGAATCTTTTTGAACTTCTACAACGTTTATATTTGAAATTATAATTCTTTTGCGCGTTAGGGAAAAAATTATGAGTGTTTCTTTCCAACGCGACAGAATTAGACTACAGTGTGAAGTTAGTAGCGAATCTTCCTTCTTATAGTGGTATGCGTAAATGTATTGCCACTATAAAAAAGGAGGTAACAGTTAGAAATCGTGACTTATTTGGTTATTGACTTATTTACTAAGAGCATTCTATGCAGGTCCCTATATATTATGAGGAGCACTCCTTGAAGTTCGTGGTCCTCTGGTACTCTATATTGTCATCCTTTCCTTGATGAAAATACTAGTTCAATATATCTTTAAGATTAAGTTTATTTCTATAATTTTAATTTAAACAACTCCTTAACTCGTCATCCTTACTAATATTATAAATACGAAAGTCTGTCGCTCTTTCACGCCAAAACTACTGAACCGATTTAAATAAAGTTTGGTACACAGATAGCCTAAAGCCTGAGAAAGGTCAAAAAATTGCTGTAAGGGGTGAACCCCTATATAAGATGAATTTTTTTTAAAGTAAGAAAAGATGTCATTTTTTCGAAGCTTGTAACTTATTTTTTAGGCTTTTGATTAGGTATAAATAAATAAGACATTCAAAGTTTGTAAAAAAATAGGCAGGGACCAGGTAGGGTCGAGCCCGAGCGAAGCGAGGATGAATCGCTTGTTAAATTAAATTTTTATACGTTAAACCCTACACAATCAGGTAAAATATTAATTCTCCACGGTTATTCTCTCTCATAAAATTTTAAGCAGGACCATAACCTTTTAATAAATATCTCATGGAACCACACCAGAATTCCAGTTATCTTGTAAAATATGTGTGATTAAGGGCTGATCTACAAAGAGGCTTTTTGGGCTGCTCCCAGTGACCCTAAGATATACCGGGCTCATGTTGAGAAGAATGGATAATATTATGAATTTATTAAATAACGCAATATCCAAAATAAAAAAAATAAATGTTATTAAAGGCATTCCAAATAACTCTGAATCAAATAAGAATCAAACATTAATGTTATCTAGAGAATTTATTTATTAATCTCTAGCGAAGTAATTTATCATTATAGAATTCATAAAAACAAAATGACAATATGTTGAGGCTCCCAAGAGGCCTCAAAGCCCTCAAATTCACGGTCCACCCTTCAGCGTGATACTATACAAAACAATCCGTTGTATAAATAACTAATTTTGTTAAGAAAGAAATCCGTTTGTCTGTCATATTTCGTGATAGCAGGCTATAAAGGAAAAAATGTTTCATTACATTTACAATGTAAGAGTAATAAAAAGGAATATCTGTGTCACCATGAAGAAGGGCTTCCGCGTTATTTAAATTTATAAAACTTATTACGGCGGTAAGGTATTGTCGCATTGCACTTTGCGAATCATTTGTTTCGTATGGCTTACGTGTGTGACAGCGCCTTAATGTTTATGGACGATAATAGCGGTGAAATAATATGATAAATCTTAAATGATTTAAATTCGTTTTCACACACTTTTATGGTATATTCAAGTAATTACCTTGTATGTAAGCTGTTAACGTTTTTAATTGTATTTAAATTAAAAAATCTGTGTAAGTACGTAAGTTCTCTATAGAATCCACGTCACTCCTGCCACTTCCCTTATATCGTCGTCCTACCTTTTCTGAGGTCTGCCCCTTTTTCGCTTACCTTCTCTGGGATACAACCTTGTCACCTTCTTACTCCATTTGTTATGACCTCTTATTGTATGCCCTGCCCATCTTCATTTGAGTTTTTCAATTTTCTGTACAACGTCTGTGGTTCTTGTTTTATTTCTAATGACACAATTTCGATATAGGAGAAGTGGCAGGAGTGACGTGGCACAGAGTAGCTCTAGAAAGATCAGAGTGGAAGAGGTTGGAGGAGGCCTTTGCCGATTGGCAAACAGATCTGCAAAAATATCAAAAAGCAGCAAATAAGTTTTCATTTAATTTAATTTAAAACCTAAACGTTTGCCGCAAAATATTGTTATTAGGTTAAGTTGATCTGAAATAGAGGCTAATATTATTATTATCTCTATGGAATCTAAAACGGCTTAAGTGATTTTGATAAAATTTTCAGGCAATCTTCAAGTAAGCCTTGGGTGATCCAGTGAAGTTTGGTAGCAATGATGTATAATTAAATGAAATGCTATTTATTACTTCGCCTACCTACTTTTGATTTCATGTGTATGTAATTTTCTGATTTTCGTTATTTAATTTCATGTACATATAAAATTTAAGGTTCGACATACACTTGAAGGTGGCCCACCTCGACATGGTCCATGCATGTTGCTCCCAGCACTTCTCTGATAGCAGAGTAGACGTATAAGCAAGTACGTGGTTGTTACCGTCTGCTTTTAAACACTGATTTTTTAGTTAGTAATGTGTTCAGTTTGAAGAACATTTAAGAGTTTCTTATTTCATAAAATGGTTGCATAATAAAATATTTTTTTCTCAATACACAGCATCGTCTAGTTAGTTAGTCAGTAACTTAGTTACTTAGTTCCATGATAAGCTTCAAGGCTTATGTAATGGATAAAAGATACTCAAAGTTTTATACTACATAAACATAACTTAAAAAATGTACATAAACAAACCCATGACTGGAGTAAAAATTTCATAAAACAAAGAATATTAACTATAGATACAATTTGTCGGAGAACAAGGAGTTGTAACAAAGAATACAATAAACAGATTAAGATCCCAGAGCGTTCTGACATAACTTATTTTCACATGGATGAAACCTTCACGACTTAGTAGCGTCTAGTATACTTTATAATACCTGCCTACTTGTGGAGCTTGCCCTGTGACACCTGGGCAGGTACCAGGTGAGAAAGGTAACTAAAAATATGAGTTATCTTACTTAAATTTGTATGGCTGATTTTCATATATATTTTGTAGAATATTATTCTAAACTAGAATTATAAAGTGTCAGACACTTTTCATGGACCAGAGCTTTTGTCAGACGCTTTAAAGCTCGACAAAAAATTAATGAACTTTACTTATTTTTTCATGTCTGACTTTTAAATATGTTATTCAAGTAACTATTACAAAGTTATATTTCATCAGTCAGACAAATTCGAGTGAGCAAACATCCCCTAAACACAAAATTATTCAGACGGGAGTGCGAGCGCGAGACACTATGCGCATGGGTCTCAGAGTAAAAAATTGAAATGTGTTGAAAATACTTACTAATTTCAATCCAAGATTTTTGCATCCTTATTTCAATAAGATCCCTTATTAAAAAAAAAAAGATTTACAAAGAATCAACCCATGCAAAATGTATATCTATCATATAAATGTATATCTATCATATCGTATATTTGTCAAGTTGAATCTTTTTTTCTTTAAAAAAATTGTCAGTTTGACTGTGACTGTTTCACAAGAAAACCAATAGACAAATTTTAATGAAATTGAGTATGGTCATAGGGGGTATCAGTACTGCAGGATTTGTTATTTCTGAGAAATCATATCAGTACTCAACAATTATTATGTAAAAAAATGTTCTAAAAACGCATTCTACAGACCGGAAACCAAATTCTTAGATTGAAATTAAATATATGACTGGATACGTTATAACTCATAGTATATATTTCTGACAACTGAGATATTTACCTGAAGTAACGAGAATCCTATATATTGACCCGAATAACCAACTATGATTATACCAACTTTCATCTTAACGTCCAGTGATTTTCTCGTCACAGACAGACAAACAGACAAAAATTCTAAAAACTATATATTTGGCCTCTGTATCGATAATAATGACTATTTATTTATTTATTTATTTACTTGTTTATGTAATGGATAAAAGAATAATATAATAAGATTTTTAATTTAAATATTTAATGTACAGATTCGAATAAATTAGAATTTTATTATAATACTAGCAAATAGTCAAAATCGGTCCAGCCATTTTAGATATATATATTCTTTTGACAGATAACACATCTAGATGTGAAGTTAGATTACTATGTTAAAGCATAAATCTATAGGCGTGACTGTTTTTCAGTTAAGTGTACCACAAGACGCTCTGGTTGTGGGATAGTGTTTGGTCTCGCTTCGCTCGCCCTGATAAATAAAAGATTGTATGTTTGTGCTTTATGCATTTCTAAACTATATATTCTATCTGATGAAATTTTGGTAAGGTCTTCTAAGGACGCCGGGGGTTATTGACCAAAAAAAAATTACTTTGTGTGTATCAAATAAATATAAGAATTTGCACAGGTTTTTTAATTTTTTAATTTTATTTTTAATTTACATGTAGTTATTTAATAGCATTGAGGGAATATGTTGTTAGGAATATAGTTTTATAGTAAAAGTAACATAGGCGTTAATTTGAAGCTAAATTCTAACTTCCTATTCTCTAATCTACTATTGTTTCCGTTATATTTACACAATGCACATATCAGTAGGTGCTTTACTTTACGAATATTTTTATTAATTTATATTCTGTAGGTACTTCAGGTGTGTATATATTTTTGTGTTTACGGGAGGTTTGGTCACTCGAATTTGTCTGACTGATGAAATATAACTTTGTAATAGTTACTTGAATAACATATTTAAAAGTCAGACATGAAAAAATAAGTAAAGTTCATTAATTTTTTGTCGAGCTTTAAAGCGTCTGACAAAAGCTCTGGTCCATGAAAAGTGTCTGACACTTTATAATTCTAGTTTAGAATAATATTCTACAAAATATGTATGAAAATCAGCCATACAAATTTAAGTAAGATAACTCATATTTTTAGTTACCTTTCTCACTTGGTACCTGCCCAGGTGTCACAGGGCAAGCTCCACAAGTAGGCAGGTATTATAAAGTATACTAGACGCTACTAAGTCGTGAAGGTTTCATCCATGTGAAAATAAGTTATGTCAGAACGCTCTTGGGATAAAAGTTTTTACAATGCTCGCAGTATTTTTATTATCCTTTGATTTACCATATTTCATATCGCAATTTTGGCTCTTTCATTTACTTCCGCTTATTTTTTACTACCAAAGTTAAAGTATACACGTAGTTAATAAGTGTAAAAGTACTAGCAGATATAACATACATAACATTCGTGCTCATTATACAAATTAATGCCTCCAGCGGGAATCAAACCCGCGACGGCTGACTCAGCACGTAGTGTCACTACAAACTCAGCCAGACGTATGGCCAAAACATTCTTTTACGAATTGCTAAATAAATAATTTAAATTAATAATTGTATTGAGGGAATGTCCATGGCCAGCAGTGGGAAATTTAAAAGGACTGATTTTAGTCGTATAATTTGTAGCCGACGTAATACGTTTATATTCTGCCACAGCGAAATATATGTCACGTAAAGGAAAGTAATGAGTTTTTTTTTAATAAATGTACAGTCACGTTCATTGACACTACTGGTTATCACAGCACACATACCTCAAATGAAGTCTATTTGTAATTTATGTAGTAAGTTTTTTAATACTTGTGTATGTATGTCCCTCCTGTGACCATAATTGCTGTAAAGCATTCGAAACGTCGGAAAAAAAAATAAAAATAAATCCGCGACAACATCCGAAAAGATAGTTTCTTCTATTTTAAAGTTTTATATTCGATGGTTTTACTGACACTGATCCCAAAAAATGTAGGCCCAAAAAATTTAAAAATGTTAAACATCTATGTATCGGCGCGCCTTGAAACCAACTCGTCGTCCATTCATTGTAAAAAGCAGTCCCTATTAAAATATTTCCATATCATCAAATCTATTTGTGAACATATATTCTTTAACTTAACTATTAAAATAATAAGCAAAATAGTTGATTTTATTAACGAAAGTATTTTTTTTCTTAATTTGACTCACGTTACAGCGTTATGTGTAGGCCAACTTTTATTTTTATTTTAACTTTTTTTTAAATCGAAGCGGCAATATTTATTCGTCAGTAGTTACTTAAATAATAGGATTTGTACCATAAGGCCAGTTAAGTTAATTTTTTTACATGCACAAGAAATTGACTTAGCATTTAAGATTTTCGCTTTCGGCATCACACCCGTAGCACAAATCAATAAGCCAGACTATGGCATTGACTTATGATTTAAAAAAACTACAAAACCGATTTTGATAAAACATGCACGGTGCCCTAATTTGAAATAAATATAAGCAAATGCAATAAAAAAATTATATTTGCTTAAAAGGTCTAAAAGTTTATGTGAATACATTGCAGTTCCAATAATAAATATTACAAAATTGTGTCGAATTTAAATCCTTCTTTTTTGAATTCGGTTGATAATATTACCTAATGCTGCTGTGCGGCCAAGTATCTCATAAATAAAATGACGACGGAGTATAAATGAAATACAGCAAAAATGTCTGATATTCACACATGGCTACCCATAATGAGGCGTAGCCACTTATTTTTTATACGAAGTTGTCATTGAATGTATACAAGCGAGTTGCTCCATTTGCCTGTTTAAATTTATATTTTGATATACCCTCCATATTATGAAGTACCAGATTTTATTTATTTTATATACGAAAGACATAGTAAGTAATTAAATACATAAATATGTAATCAACTCTTTTTAACGTCCCACTTCTGGGAACGAGCCTCCCCTTAATAAAAGGATCAGGCCATAGTCCACCGCGCTGGCCTAGTGTATGTTGGGCGTTGGCGGGCTTCACATGCCTTTTGAAAACTTGCTAGGTTTTCTCAGATATGCAGGTTTCCTCACGATGTTTTCCTTCACCGTAAGACAAGTGGTGATCATGTTAGAAAATGATTCGCGCATGAAAATATCAGAGGTGCGAGGCACGGATTTGAACCCGTATCACTCGGTTATACAAGAGAGCGCGTTACCACTGGGCCACCACTGGCACATAAATATAAATATATTTAATTAAATATATAAAGAAAACTTAGTTTTAGGTCATAAAATATGCGTGGGTAGATAGTCGTAAGGTTCAAGGTTTATCATAATAATAAATATTCTTCATTATACAATAAAGAGTTTCCCCAAAGAAAATTAACAACCCGCAGAGAATAGAAAATATACAAAAGGCAGGCTTTCGCTAGAACAGCTATTTCATCCAAGTTCTTCAACCTTGGGGTGTTGAAAATAAACTGTAAAGGGGTGCGCATTTTAAAAATATTATACATCAAATATTAAGGTTTTAAAACTTTTTATAAATAAAGCAGTGTTTGGTAATTTGTATATATACTCGTACATCCATATTTCTAGCTTCAAAAGATGATTGATAATTTTTTTAGGGCAATTTTCTTTCGTTCGGACTTTGTATGTAATATACCGAATTTCATACTTTAAAGTTTAAGCACATCAAAATAGTAATTATACAATTATTAAAAATGTAAGATTACCTAATTTTATTACGCGTAGATCTTACTTTAGACATTGGTAATGAAAAAAAAATACCAATGTAAAAATGAAAGGGCCAAAATCAAGGTCTGAATGAAATATGGGAAAAAAAATAACTGTGAGCATACGAACAAATTGTTTTTTTTTATTGCAACTTATTGTTCTCCTAAAAAGCGTGTCTATAGTTAAAATTAATTAATTAATTCTTTGTTTTATGAAATTTAATATTAAGTTAAATATATAAAAGTTTTAACAACTTAGCAACTGGAAAAGCTTACCTTCGCTACTAATTAATATGTGTTTCTAAAACTATACAAATATAAATTTTACATGTACATTTTTTTTAATATAAACGAGAGATTCATATCGAATTTGAACAGATTTTATGTTTATTTGCATTACCTGAAGCGTTAAATGTTCACAGAACGGTTTAATTCATTCAACAACACGGAAACCGCGAGCTCGGCTTTTTAAATCTGTTTCATTTCAACGAAAATGGTAATATATTTGTGTTTAAAATTATTTTACGCGAACTGACCAGTAATTTGTGAGTATATCTAAATAATTTAGACTTGAATGAAGCTTTTAATGTTGGTAATTTAAAGCTTAAGCTTAAAAGGAAAACACCGAATAAAGTTTCCTATTTAAGCTTTAAGCTCAAATGGGAAACTTTATTCGCTGTCTTGTATAACTCTTTAATATTTCTGCGCTTCTACTAATACAATTCAGGCTGTACATTTATCAGATTTAGACTAAGGCGTATGCAAAGTATTGCATGATTAAAATTAATATTGAACTACATACTTGCTATGCTGACTAATACGGAATCGAACTGATGACTTCCGAAACATGCCGTACATACCAGCGAACTCTATATATATATATATATATATATATATATATATATATATACACTTCTTTTTACACGCTTTTTAATTAGCTTCACCTGTATGTTTGTTTGTATGTTTGTAACCGACTTCTTTGGGCGCCTGGGGTGCTTTTTAAGATCTATCAAAATGATAATCACTCTACTCATATCTGTCAATAAAATATTTATAACTATTGACACCATGCACCCCACGCTTTTTTAAAATAAAATAATTAATTTAAATTCATTATTAAAATTTATTTTCTATTTTTTAGTTTGGTTTTCTATAAAAAGCGTGTTTTTAGTTTTTTTAAACTATTATTTATTACTTCTGCATTCTCTTTTAAATTACAATAATTCACACTGAGTATGGCTTTTAATTACGATGGACTATTTACTAGCAAAAAGCTGAGCTTTGTAAGGGCTCGCGTTGTTTTTCTAACGGGTAATAACGTTACAGCGATGTTAACTCTTTGGTTTTCTAACAGATGGCGTTAGTAGTATAACAACATTTTAGAGCTTTTTGGAGCTTATAAAATATTTTTTTGACAGATAATACATCTAAATATGAAGTTAAATTACTATGTCAAAGCACAATATATAGACATGATAGTTTTTCAGTAAAGTGTACAAAAAAATGCTCAGGTTGTGGGATATTGTTAGATCTCGCTTCGCTCGCTCTAATTACAAGAAAAAACTAATTAAAATTGAAATCTAGATATTAAAACTTACACAGGGAATTTATTTTCTATTTCAGAATTTTCGCAAAACAGAGTTATAATTGTTCCTAACAGTTTTTGATATAAATAGAATATTTTGTGTAACTTTAGTTTTTAACAATTTGTTTGTAGTATTTTTGGGTTGTTAGTTAGTGTTCATGGTTCATGGTTAATGAGTTTATTTATATTACAGCAATTGTATTGCTACATATATATATATATATATATATATATATATATATATATATATATATATATATATATATATATATATATATATATATATATATATATATATATATATATATATATATATATATATATATATATATATATATATATATATATATATATATATTCACGTCTACACTGACATAAATTAAATAATAAATGATGTTAGGCAATCCATATTGTATAACATTCTTCGTTCGCTCCATAATATCCCATCAATTTATGTTTTCCATTACGATAATTTTGAATTAGGAAATGGCGTCCAATGAAGTAAGAAGGAAATTTGAATAATTAGTTGATGTTAGTGAATATAAGATTAACCAATTGTCTTTTTAGATAAAAGGTTCAGTTGGTTGGTTTGGTCTCACTCACAGAATTCCCTTACACGAAAATTATAATTTTTGCAGTTATAATTCCATATTACCGTTGAGGCTTTTGTTACGAATACCAGATAGTTGATACACTACACATATATAACTTTAAATAGATATAGATAAAAATAAACACTACTAGAATAGTGAGGAAGGACTGGAGTGCAAACATTCATTGTTATCATACAAATTAATACAGTGGGACTCGAACCCGCTACCGCAACAAACAAATGTGATATGCTTAGTAGTTTATTATGATTTAATTCAGTCATATAACTTATTGTATAATTCATATTTATTTTTAAAATAAATTATTCTGAATAAAAACGCGATAAAGTGGTTTCGAGAAGTGCTCATAATTCACACTATATTTTAACAGAACGTTTAAAACCGTCAAACCCACGGTTAATGGAAATGACAGCGGAAACAGCAAACGTTGCGTATTCAATGAAACAGTACTAAACGTGCCAACTGTTCATTAATCCTTTGAAATATTTTTTGCTAAATTTGAAAATACAAGCTTTGCATAAAAATTTAGCATAATGTAGCAAGTGTTTGAATATTTTAAAGCTAGGCATACCCTTGTTTAGCTTAGGCGAAACTTAATATTATTTGGCGGTTTTATCTTTATACTATACTAGCGTCTCATCCTCGCTCCACTCGGGTTCATCCCTAGGAATAATATAATAATTAGTATAGATCACTTAGAAATGAGATATTTTTCCGCAATAAAAAGTATCATATATCTATGAAATTTCATCAAAATCTGTCAGTTCTTTTCCTTTGATGTGGTCACAGATATACAGACCAAAATATATGATAGGTATTCTTGCAAAATGTATATTAAATATTTATACTAGCAATTCTCTCGGCTTCGCCCGCGCCCGAGGGATGAAAATTTAGGGTGTTAAGTATTTTTTGATGCCAAAAAATTAAAAAAAATATTCTAAAAATAAATAATAAAAATCTGGAGTGGGCCACCCTTGTCACCTAGGGGAATAAAAAATAGCCCAAATCATAAAAAAATATTTTTTTTTCTAAAAATAAACAATAAAAATCTGGAGTGAGCCACCCTTGTCACCTAGGGGAATGAAAAAATAGCCTATAACCTATACTCAAAACGACCTAAAATACACCAAAATTCATAAAAATTGATCAAGCCGTTTCGGAGGAGTTCGATAACAAACACTGTGACACGAAATTTTTATTTATAATAGATTTCTCTATTTTTACCTTTTAAAATATTATCATAATAATACACATCTGACCCATAACTTTGATGGTACCAGCAACCAAACACCATGCTACTACGTCAGTTATTCCAAAGAAGGGTCCTATAAATTTTAATTAAGGAATTGTAGTGTGAAGTATCCCCAAAATCCGTACTTAATGTGGAAACTTGCTCGTTGTCTACGCATTCCAAATTGACTTTATATTTAAGTTTCTGTTCCGTGTAATTAATAACCGAGCTATTCAAAACTTAGACGAATTTTACTTGCAAAACAATTATACTTTCTACTTCCCTTCATTCAAGATAAAGTTCATACAATATTAAATTATAATACAATATTCAATTATAAATTTTTGTTGTTTGTTCTTTGTTTTTTTTTTAATATTTTGCTTGATAACTAAACAGATAAATTATTTAAAGATATTAAAGAAATAACTATAAAACATTTTTATAATGCCAATAATTATATTATAACTGGGAAATAACACAACATATTGTAATGCTTACAATTGTGATTCCAATAATAACTCATAAATACGCGGAAAAAAACGGATTCAAAGAAAAATTCGTTAAGATATCATAATGATAACGTTCTTTGGGGCTATTAAAATATTCTAAAAATGTTTTCCGCTTCCGAGCTTTTATCACTTACTAGGTGAGCATAAATCAGGCGTGCCTACGTATTAAATGAAGAATTATGGTGTCGCCGAAAATTAGACTATTCTACGTGAAGCAACTTTGCAGCTCGTTTATCATTGTTTTATGATACTCTTTCAAATTCTTTAATACCCAGTATTTTGATCTACCTCTTATCTTGTTTATATATAAGTGTTCTTGTGAATGCTGAAAATATTATAAACCATGGAATATTCCATCTATAAATCCATATGGTATTGATATAGATAAAATTATATTATAGCGTAAAAGTTGTAGTATGATATACCTAATATCTTATATATGAAAATGAATTGCTGTTCGTTAGTCTCGCTAAAACTCGAGAACGGCGGGACCGATTTGGCTAATTTTGGTCTTCAATTATTTATGAAAGTCCATAGAAGGTTAAAAAGGTGAAGTACCTAAGGACGAACCCGAGCGAAGCGAGGGTGAGTCGCTAGTTATAAGATAGATATAAATTAAAACCCATGTCTATTTTACACCATAGGGCTATGACTACCATAGGGCATCGAATGCAGGAGATAAAATATACATATTCGTACAAAATACTATTAAGTAAAGTATACATTCTGTATCCGTTTTCACTCTCAAATTCTAGGATGACATTTGACAAGACTAGTGAGTGAGACCAGGTCATTATTGCATTTTTTAACGATTTTTTTTACAGAAAAAAAAACATTTATTAAGGTTGGCGGCTTTTAACCAGACTGGAAATCGAACTCAGAATCTTCGGATTTGCATCCGTACATGGTTAATAGATTGACGAAGAAGAGTCAAAATCAAAATGATAACTATAAAAGATATTGAAATGATAAATTATCAAGCACAATGCAGCAAATTGCCAGTCTCTAAGTGAATTAAATAACAACGTGCGACGAACGTTATCATACTGAATAGCGTCGCTTTAGCGTTCCAAAGCGGCGTTCTGACGTCACTGACGGTTTTTTGATGTAAAGTGTTTACTTTGCGTTTATCTTTCTACAATGGAGTACAGTATAATTTCAATCTTTCTCAACATTTTGCTTTGTAATGTACTTAAAATTGTTTCTCAAGAATCATCTACATAGAAAGAAATTGTGGGTGATATGGACTGTGACTTTCCAAATCATAGCCGTCCCAGTTCACACGTTATAATATATACGCTTAGATATTTTAGACTACGCAACGGATTTTAATGCGGTTTTTATGAATATGAAAATTATGAATATATAGTTTCATTTATAATTTCAAAAAGCTACAAAGTATTTCACAAGATAATCAAAATCTAGATCTCTCTATACATATCTTAGGTATCATCAGGTAATAATAATCGTCGACTTAACGAAAGATATTTTAATATAGATTTTTTTGTTTATTTCAATGTCAATTCAATCGATACAAAATATTACTTAGTTTACTTTTACGAATGGATAAAATTTATCTAGTGTAAAAAAAACTAGAAGCTTGTTGTTTTTAATAAAATAAAAGCACTAAGATGTCGTAATATTATATCTAACAAAATAAATATAAAATTTGCCTAAATATTATTCGAAAAATTCGCTATCGAAAAGAGTATTTTCAGGGGATTTAATACTCATTCGAAATGCTTCAAGCGTGAATCGTTCAGAACTAAGAAATTAAATAGACGTTATGAAAAGCTTGCGCTTAATAATATGGAAAAGTAACGAGAACTTTTATATATTAATGTTGAAATTAATACTTCTGATTGAATAAAAAATATAGGCAGTGGTAGCCCAACGGTAACGCGCTCGCTTGGATAACCGAATGATGCGGGTTCGAATCCGAGTCTTGCACCTCTGATATTTTCACATGCGAATCATTTTCTATCATGATTACCACTTGTCTTACGGTTAAGAAAAACATCGTGAGGAAACCTGCATGTCTTAGAAAAACCTAGCAAGTTTTCGAAAGGCACGTGAACACGCACTGGGCCAGCGCGGTGGACTATGACCTGACCTCGTACTGAGGGAGGCCCGTGTCCAGCAGTGGAACGTTAAAAAAAGGCTAAGGAAGAAGAAGAAGAAAAAATAAATATAACGTGTACGATATTATCTCAAATTGCTTGTACCTATAGTTACTTATTTGCTCACTGGGTCACACTAAATGCCAAACCTTGGCAGAATACAGAACTGTTTCAAAGAAGTTCCAGGAAGCCTAACTTTGCAAATTTAACATAAAACCCAAATTTTTAATGATCTAGTCTAGACATAACAACTTCTTTTCTATTTTAAATTAAATTCTAACTTAATTTTAGATTTAATTAGTTAATTAAAGCCTCTGCTCTCTTCACAAACGCACAGAGATATGAGAATTTGGATATTTGCGAAGTAAAAATAAAAATAGTGAGAAAAAAATGTAGAGAAGTGTAGTTAATCCCATTTTTACTCGACTGCAACGAAGCTACTAATGATGTGTTTTTGTATTAGTAATATTAATATTAAATGACACATATACAAACGTATGTGTGTCATTTAATTAATATTATTTACTTTTATGATTAAATTAATACTTACGTACGTAGTGACACTACGTATAAATGACTGGCTGTTTACAGTCAGTACCTATAGTCACATGAAGTATGAGTTGCACTTACCTGAAACAAAATAAGAAATATTAATAAAATAACGTTTTAAACTAAATTAGAGGAACGTAGCATTAAGTATAATAACAAGTAAGTATATGTGACAAAGTTTACGAATCATAAACAAGAGTTTAGAGGTAATCGCAAACAGACAGACAGATGCGAAGGACTTTGTATTATAATATGTAGCGATAACAAATGTTTAGCATTTAGTGATTAATTAATAAATAATTACAAAACATATTTTGTTCTCATATCTATCGTTATATATATTTAACGTTTGTAAACTTTGATTGACGACACGTTTGGTTCAGTTTGTAGTGACCCTACTTTCTGCGCCAGTAGTCGAAGTGTTCGCGTCTTACTGGGGGCATTTATTTGCACGAATGTTTGTACTTCAGTCATGAGTGTTAATATCAGTCATGGGTGTTTATATTTATAATATGTATGTATTTAAAGTGACATATGTGTAGTGTATCTACTATCCCAACTACAAGACTACGTAGCTTACCACTTAACTAGACTAGACAACATATGAAGTCCGCCAACCAGCACTTGGCCGGCGTGGTGGACTATGGTCTGATCCTCCACGTATCGAAGTGTAACCCGTGTCCAGTAGTGGCTCGTTAAAAAGGGGTTAATACATTCACTACCTTAATTTCGTCTAGCAATATTTATAATTATATACTTATAACTATATGTCAATTAATTGAAGCACAGTAAGTGCTAGCCCAGAGCCCCTCTTTACGGTCCGCCCCTGTTCATATAAATCTTTATTACTCTGTTATAGGCGATAATAGATAAAACTTTTCTCAATAACCGTCTCATAAGACTGAATCCTTATTAGAGTTCATAATTAAGGGATCTAATTAAGAGAAATTATTATACTCGTATACAATAAAGTCTTAATTATCGTGAAGCGTATTAATGAAATATATTTTGCCTGATGTCTGTGTTGTGACTGTGGCGAAATGTCACGACTTTCACGTACAATACAATTATTAATGTCGTTATCTTCCATCTAAATATAAAAGGCAGAGACAAAAAATTATAGTACCTTTTTCTCCTTTATCAAGGGATTTCTTTTATTTTCATTTGTTTAGTAGTGTTCATGAGGTATAGTGTTATCGATAAAAACATTAATGTCTAAGTTCGATTACTGGGCAAACACTTGTATAAATATTGTTCGTTGGTAACCATTAAATTGAACGACTGGGCTAATAACTGGGAAATAGTTCAAATAAGGATTTTTCGGAAAATTTGGACAAAATATGTAACTGGAAAAGTTTGGTAAACTTGGAAAACTTTTTACTGTTGTTTCAGTGGTGATCGTATAACGTGCACTAAATGAAGCGGGTTCAAATTCCATTCTTAAAATATCAAAGTTTATTTCATGTGCGAATAAATTCCAACACCGGTCTCACGATGAAACCTGCAGGAGAAAACCTAACAAAACAACAAACGTTGAAATAAAATAAATAACCGACTCAAGGTTCTACCATGAGTCTTTAGGGTTCTAAGGGGTGTAAAATAAATGTTTATATAAAAAGCTCTATATAGAACAAGCTTATTGTAAGTTGAAAGTTTTACGTTTCTTTGCACATCTTTATTAAAATTGGTAGTGCAAGACTTCCAACAAAAACGGAGAAAATGAACTTTGGTATAATAGCAAAATTCTTTATCCACTGTTCCTCCACTGCGGTTACGAAGAATAAAAAGAAGATAGATGCATTTGTCATACCACTCCTCAACAATCCAAAGCAATCATGTCAAATGTACGTGACAATTCAATACGATATGAAAAATGTTATTTTATATATTGTTAGGAATAAATAGGAAGGAACGGTAGCAAGTTGGATCGCATCTATAAAAGGAAGTGTCAAACCGATGACAGGGCTTTTTGCTTGTCAAACGTCAAAGCGTTCACACGTGTTCTTAGTCGTTATTTCTTTTTTATTTATAAAATCCACTTCTGGTTCCTAAAATCAGAAGTGGGATCGGATCTGCACATAGCCTGACCGTTTGGACTATCCATTTTTTTAAATTTAACGCTTAACCAGTGCGCGACTCGTTAAATATGTAACTTTTGTACCGTACGTTATTTTGCTCAAAATAATGAGTAGATCGCAGCGTCTTCATTCTCGTGGTGGATTATGTGATTTTCATAGACAGGAAGACATTCCAGTGATAGTGATAGGTGTCGTTCGCGAACTAGGTCACGGTCGCATCCCCGCGTTATGCATATGTCCCGTGATAGGCATAGTACTAGTCGCTACCTGCAAACGTTCTAAGGATCTTTACACGTATTGAAATGAAAGACCAGTAGTCGCGTTGAGTGTCAAATGTGGAATGTCTTTATTTAAAACGTCTGGCTTCTTTTATACATATTTGCTCGCGCGGTTTCTGAGAATCGTAGGCCATGCGTGAGGTCGTGACTCGGCGGCGGCCGGCTGCACTTTTGATATGGCGGCCGCGGTGCCGGCGGCGGCTTTATGACGAGGCGGCGGTGCCAGTTACAAAGTCGTGGCAATGTCGGCGACGGCGACAGCGAGTCAGCTCGGTATGTACTTCTGAAAGCGCGCGCCGCGGAGTGGCGGCAGCGGCTACAGATCAAAAGTTACCGAAGTATCCGAAGGCTGGATGGTGAGTCGGTGTCAGGTGAGGCCGAGTCCTCGCAAATTAGAAGCAGTGGTAAGCATCATGCCACAAAACGTCAAGTCCGGCAGTTCTTAGGACTCGCTGGATATAGGTGGTGCCCCAGCGAGGGGAGTGGTACCATGAAACGTGTGTAGCGTTCTTTTAAAGTGAGTATTTGCACACACTTATGTTGTGTTGTTGGTTAAGTCTGATGGTTATCCATTTGACTGTGTTACTTATATCGACCCGATGTAGTTGTTACTGGGTCCGTGTCGATAGATGATCCGATGTAGTTGTTACTGGATCTATGTCGATAGATGATCCGATGTAGATGTTACTGGATCTATGCTGATAGGTGATCCGATGTAGATGTTACTGGATCTATGCCTATATAGATGATCCGATGTAGATGTTACTGGATCTATGCTGATAGGTGATCCGATGTAGATGTTACTGGATCTATGTCGATAGATGATCCGATGTAGATGTTACTGGATCTATGCTGATAGGTGATCCGATGTAGATGTTACTGGATCTATGCCTATAGATGATCCGATGTAGATGTTACTGGATCTATGCTGATAGGTGATCCGATGTAGATGTTACTGGATCTATGCCTATAGATGATCCGATGTAGATGTTACTGGATCTATGCCGATAGATGATCCGATGTAGATGTTACTGGATCAATATCGTTGGAAACCCGATGTAGCTGTTACTGGGTTGTTGTGTATTGGTCCGATGTAGATGCTACTGGACCACTGAACTGACACACTGAGGCAAGTTTATTCTGTAAGGCCTGTGGCAGTGTGTAAAGGAACTTGTCCTAATAGTAAAAGGTTACTGAAACACGCGCAACGTTGATTTTAACTCTGTATGGTTTGTATATGCAAGCGAGACATCTCACTAGGTAGTGATTTATTGTTGAGGTTGGTTAAAGAACTAAACGGTAAACTTGATGCGCTGCCTTTACCAGGAACCAGCAACAGACTAGATGCGGTCGAGGACGACGCATAATCAGGAGAGGCCGTGTTAGGAATAAATAGGAAGGAACGGTAGCAAGTTGGATCGCATCTATAAAAGGAAGTGTCAAACCGATGACAGGGCTTTTTGCTTGTCAAACGTCAAAGCGTTCACACGTGTTCTTAGTCGTTATTTCTTTTTTATTTATAAAATCCACTTCTGGTTCCTAAAAATATGTTATATAATATTATTTAGTCACTTAATTAAAAAACTTACATAACGTTATAACCATTTTATTGCGACAGCGATTATGGTTGTATGTCGTGTGCCTTTTTTTAATAAAAAATTACAATATGTACTTGAAAAATAAAAACTAATTTTAACATGCAAAAATTTTAGTGTTGAATTACATATTTTATGTAGAAAGGCTCTATTATTTTCTGTTATATATTTAGCATAAGGTTACAAGAAAATATTATTTTAGTAAACCAACCAACCTTTAGGCAAAATATTACATCTACTAATTTGTTTTCTCTTAGACAATATATTCCCGCATAATAGGACGCAGAGTTTGTATGAAAACTTTTATAAATGAAAATTATTGGTATAGATTCTATTGAATGTATTATTCTATCTTTTACCAATAATATCGTAGAAAACTTTTTCTAACGCGATTTTCCCACGCTTCGTTCAGGTTTGCTCCTTGCCCCAGGTACGTGTACTCGTAGGTATATATCGAGTTTTTTATATTTACTTCGCACCGGCCGGTATATATTTGCCGCTTTAATTATCGTTGCACGCAGCATGGCAACTGCTTATTACATCAAACGTCGTTAAGTAAAGTAAATTTTGTTAAGTTTTCTTAAATTTTCTAATTTTTAAAGTTCTTTATTTTTTCTTCCATAAGAACCATCTACTGACAACAACACATCAAACAAGAAGTAGCGAAATCGGACCAAGGAAGACCAAGGAAAACAGGGATTCATATTTATATCTAACCTAATATAAAAATCTCGTGTCTTAGTGTTTGTTATTGAACTTCTTTGAAACGGCTTGACCGTTTTTTATGAAATTTTTTGTGTATATTTCGTAGGTCCGAGATTAAGTCGTAGGATATTTTTTATTCCTTCAGGCGATAAGAGTGGCCCTCTCCAGATTTTTTTAGAACAAATTTTTTATTTCTATTTTTTTATGATTTGGCATTAATAATACTTATAACCCTTAATTTTCATCCTTCTACCACTAATCCCTGAAGAAGAAGAAGACAAGAGCGCGGGAGAAGCTGCGAGAAATGCTATAGTACAGCTATATATTTTACAGAATAAGTATCATGTACTCTGTAGAATTATTTTGAAAGTTGTTTATTAAGCATATTATCTTGTAGTCAAATATTTCAAAGGATTATTTAAGTTGTTCCTATGTTTATTTTAATTAGATTGTTACTACGAGTATTACTACGTTTAAGCAATAATACTCGTTGCTCGTAAATATTTCTATAATTATTTCATTCGGGTCAAATCTTGCACTGAATTTTAAAGGAATTATCCTCAATCGATTGAGCAAAATTTTGCAAACACATTAGTATATATATGTCAATACATGGTTAGCTAAGTGACGTCATTCTAAGTTCAAAATGGTGGTTACTCGATGATGGATCAGCATATTTTTTATGCACGAGACGCTTATTATAAAGCTTCTTTTTTGCAAAGACGAAAAAAGAAGCTTTATAACACAGATAACATAAACTTTATAATGATTCCCATTTATAATATTACATAATAATTATGATATAAATGCTTTATTTTAATGTTTTTCATTTTATTTTTTTATAATACAATTAATGTATCCAGTATACTCTTCTTCTTTTGTACTATTATAGAACTTAATTTCTAATTTCCTTATTATAAAACTTGTTACATTAATGTAAAATATTTTCAAGTCAAATGAGCAAGTCTTGTTAAAGGTTAAGAGTTATTTAAGTTCGTTAAAATACTAATTTCATTATTAAACAAGCTTTGTTGCTTTAAAATACCGACGGTCTAATATAAAATTCTGATCTTAATTCTAGTCTAAAGAGAATCTTTGTGTAAAAATGTTGAGAAAATTCTATTGAGACATTTATTTTTTTCATAGAAATAACAACGATATATGAAAGCTATTAGCTTTATGAGAATACCTAACATATATTTTAACAATACTACTTTGTAAATATTAACAATACCTGCACCCTGATTGGGATTTATAAGTTTTTTACTGTTCTCTTTTAAGACATCAAATAACTAAGTAGTCTATTTGCGTTAAAGTAACGCATTCGTTCTTTCTATCACTTTTTGTCATCCTTACTAATAATATAAATGCGAAAGTAACTCACTCTGTCTGTCTGCTTGTCGCGTTTTCACGCCACAACTACTGAACCGATTTAAATGAAAAATGGGCTGTAAGGGGTTGAAATAGGGGATGAAAGTTTCTACGGAAACGTTATTTTAAAATCTAGAAGCTTGAAGCTTTTTTTGGGCTTTTGATTAGATATAAAGACATTCAAAGTTTGTAAAAATTTATCCTAAAGGTAGGTAGGTAAATAGGGACAAACCCGAGCGAAGCGAGGGTGAGTCGCTAGTATTTTATAAGACCGTTAGTGCCAACAGAGTAATAGAGTAACAAACATTTAATACAAGCTTTCTAATTTATGATAAAAATATGTTTTAATGTAATTATACAATTTCATGAGTTCAGCCTTTCAGACCGGAATTGGGCTGAAAATATCTTTCTTATCTTCGCTCCACTAATTACAGCTCTGTTATAAGGTACCTCATTTTCCAAACAAGATTAGGTGAGGAACATTCTGAGATATAATAACAAAAGACAAGACCTTTTGTAGTCATTTTTTTACTTTAGATTAAAAGTAATAATCAAAATGTAAATCTAGTTTAGTAGATATAATACAAAATAAATTTTAAATACATTACCATCTGGTAACACTGGGCTATCACTTTTTGACAGTATCACAATACAAAAAAAAAAGTTAAAGTACTCGTAAAATATTTACCTTAAAACTAAATGCTTTGATAGTAAATGTATTTATTTGGTTTTATAACAATTTACGTGAGAAACTTTCAATATTCAAAACATAAGCTTCGAAAAACTGTTATAGGTAGTAGTAGTATGAGTAATCAAATATACCACAATTTGGTCAATTACAATACAATTATTTCTCCTATTGACAAGGATCTAGTCCAATAGCCCTCACTACGAGTCCAGAATATATTAAACGATATTTGTTGGCTCACGCTGGAGGAAATTTAAGCAATGTTTTATTTATTACTAGCTTTTCCCGCGGGTCCGCTCGTGTAGGTAATTTATATTTGGGCTTGTACGTTGCATAAAAAATCCAGATTCAGTCCAAGTAATAATCAATCCGACTAGTTGTACCAGTGTTAAACCAATTTCATTATAATTATAATCAATAGCATAATTTTTTTAAGTCCGATTATTGAGTATCAGATCAATCTGCTTATTTTTCGTGATAAGCCGCCATTTTGTAATCTGACTGAAAATTAACACGTAATAAATGAAGTCGGGCATTTAATTTTCACAAATGAACACTTATTTCTTTCAAGGTTTTTTGCTTGACAAAACCGTGATACCTAAAAGAGTTTTAAATTTAAACGTCTACACACTATTTTGTTTTTACTAGACATTCATAAGAGTGTTACGGGAAGGTTCATTACTTTCTCAAAAGTAGAAGTTGTATTTAGTAATACAATTATATCTTAATCTAAACCTGTACAGTACATATTTATTAAAATAATATCACTAGATTTACGAGTAACGTAAAGAACTCGTACTTACATGGCATACCTTCTAAAGGGAAAGCAGTGATAGTCTCTGATATAGGTATAAATCTCGTGTCACAGTGTTTGTTATCGAACTCCTCCGAAACGGCTTGACCGATTTATATGAAATTTTTGTGTATATTTGGTAGGTCTAAGAATAGGTCGTAGGCTATTTTTTATTCCCCTAGGTGATAAGGGGATCACCCTTACTATTTTTAGACCAAATTTCTTTTATTTCTTATGATTTGGCATAAAAAATATTTACAACCCTAAATTTTCCTTAAACGCGAGCGGAGCCGCGGGAATTGCTAGTATATTATGTATATTAAAAATAAAATATTCAACAAATCACTATGGTGATATGCAGACAGTTACAAATGTGGGGCGAAAGGTCTTCACTTCGCGTCGATTTATTCTGAATAAAACTATGAATAAAAGTATTCAATGACGACAAACTCTCTATTGAATTTCAAATATGAGCTTTTTGATGCTTCAAATGTAGCATTGTATATTTAGTTTTTTTTTATAACGTTGAAATGCAATTGGATACTCTAATCCCATTTTTATAAGACTCAAAACCTAATTTAGGTTTGTTTTTATTCAAATTCAAAATATTTTACTCAGCATAAAATTATTGCACTCTTTTTTATTGCACGTCACGAGTCTACTATAGCAGTTCGGAAAGAAGAAGGCGCTAACTTGAGAAGACCTGGCGAAAGAAACTCAGCGGGACTAATATTTTTTTTGTCTTAATCAAATTTAAGTAATAATAAAATGATAATATTTAAAATTGTAAAATAATAACATTTATATTGAAAATTGTACTTTAATTAAGTTTTGTGCTATTTAATTTTAGTCTAATATTTTCAATTGTAAAATTATATCAACATATACGCCATTAATCCTATTAAAATGTTAAGCAAAATTATTAATACTTTATTTTTATTTAAATAAAAGAAACCCATATTCATCTTTTTGTAAATTGATTATCAAGGGTCTTATATGAATATGAAGAAAAAATCCATCCTTAAAGCGAAGTAATCAACCATATTTAAAGTGAAATACTATTTTATTAGAAAAAAAATATTTAAAGTCGGCAAACTGAACAATTTAGTTTTTTTCCATTGATTGTACAATAATAAATTAATTAATGGTTAAAGCAACTTAATTTTCCTTTAACGAATAGAATAGGAGCATCGACTTGATGCTCGTGTATTTATACTTATTACTAAATCTACGATGACTTGTTTAGTTATAAACACACAGAAAAATACAAGCAGACAGTCAGAAACCTTATTATACATCTTTATATTAAGAATATTCTATTTTATTAAATTTCTAAAGCATAATTTAGACGTTCTATATTGATGCAAGTGCATTTTACACAACAACTTTTCAATTTACGAGTTAAAAGATAAAAAATATATTTTTATTCCAAGGAAAAATTAAATACATTGCGAAATTCGCTAAAGCTTTGAGCTGCATATTCATTCTGAATCGCGCAAAACTTTGCAAAGGTCAGTGTAAATAATAAATGAGGTACAACAAAAGTAGCATCGCTTCACCGAAATACCTTAAAAGGTCTAGGCTAAATCACTTCTCGCCCGTATCAAAGTGATTTACCTTTCTGTTTGATTATGAATGCCTCGCCACGCACCACTGCTTTCGCTTTTGAACCTTCTTTTCTTGTAAGCAAGTGTGAAAGACTATTATATAATAAAAATACAATTTTGTTATAATAACATTTATGTTTTATATAATAAATGAAGCTTAAGTGTCTTTTTTATACTTATTTAATCAGTGAGTGAGTTTGAGCTTAGTCACAGGACCGACGGCTTTGCGTGCTTGAAAGGGGATGAAACACCACCTACTTCCCAACTGCGGGCTGTTACTGAGGCTTAATAAACAGAAAGACTCAATAACTAAGCCTGGCCCGACCCGGAACTCAAACTCAGGACCCCGAATGTGCGACCGTACATGCTAGCAACTACACCACCGAGTCAGTTACTAGTAAACTACAGTTAAATTCATGAGCGATGCACGAACTACTACTTACATGAGAAAGTTTGAATGTATGAGTGTGTGTTTATTTTTCATATCTTCACGGTAAAAGGGCTTGATGAATTCATTCATAGAAACCCGGATAAAACAACAGTAAGTTGCTAACTAGTTATATAATATAAATCTACAACTTCCATAGTGCTTTCTTAGGGACATTGACTATTTTTAATATTGTAATTTAAGAAACTTACGGGCGTTTGTTAATTTAATAAAGATGACATACGATCTCATAAACTAAAAATGAGGGTTCAAAGCTAAAGGGAAACGTTTATTTCGTAAACAGCAACACCGCAAGCAATTTGCCCATTTGCCCATATTTGAACAAAGTGGCCCTCACATAAGTTGAGGCCTAATTTGAATAATTTCTAATAGGAGAGCATTTGGGATGGGCCCACATTGACATAGGCCACGTATAAATCTCACTATGTAACCTTATAAGCATTATCCTCTAAGTTAAGTCTTAAAAAGTCCGTGTTCATTTAAAATTAGCATTTTTATAAGTTTACGTTTAAAGTTTTTATACATAACTAACATGTTGCAAATCTATATAATAAATTTAAATATCAATTGCCGTTTGTTACTCTCGCTTAAACTCAAAAAATGAACGGAAAATTTTTGTGTTTTTAGCGATCAATGTTCTCGTTTCTATAATATAACCGTAATCTACTTTTAATTTACTTAACTAACATCAACAATGTATTTTATTTCTTGCCGTAGAACATAACCCCTCCTATGTTCCGAGGTGGGCGTAAATAGCTGCGACACAGTTTATACTAATGCAGCTAATTACGAACTAACTTTTATTAATATGTATGTTACTTATTACTATGTTCAATAAAATCTTTAAATCTTTTAAAAAATTCTATATAACATTTTACAGATTAGAATTTCGATGGAACAAATTGTTTTTCTATAGTAATATTTGATGGAGTGTAAATGTGTTGATGTTCGGTTCACTGTTCCATGAAACAAGGAAACCTAGTGAATATTTTATTACCCTTTGTGTACCTACGATTCAATATCGACATTTCGCTTTGTTCTGTACATTTAATAAAGCAAAGCTGTAATTTGTTTCAACACGGTATAATTTGTATTTTATGTAATTCCTAAGAATCGAAAAAAGAAAAAAAAATTGCAATGTCAAAATAACAACTATTTACTAAATGCATATGACATTATATATGGTACTTATAAATCAATTTTTAAAGGTTTTTGTCTGCTCTTTCGTTCAAGTTATCTCCGAAACGGATGTACCTATTTTGACAGGACTTTTACAAGCATATAACTGATGTTCAAAGTAATAAATGAGTGTCAGATTACGACTAATGGCGAACACATTTTTCTAGTAATTAGTCTAGCATTAGTCCACGCCCCCACTCAGGTAGTTCCAAATGATTCACATAAAATATTCATATCCAAATTCAAGCTTATTTACTCTGCACTTCTTATAGCATATTCAATACATAAATTAAATAAATTATATGTTTGGACATTATTACACACAGTGCCATCTAGTTCTGTGGTAAGCTACGAGGCTTGTGTTAAGGATACCAGATAGTTATTATACTACACATATATAACCTTAAATACGTACATATTATAAATATAAACACCCATGACTAGAGTACAAACATTCGTGCTTAACAAATGAATGCCCCCAGCGGGACTTGAACTCGTGACCGCTGATGCAGACAGTAGGGTGCACTGCAAACTGAGCTCAACGCGTCGTCAAATACAATTCATACAAGATTATTTGTCTTTTCTTCATTAAAATAATATGTAAATGTCCAAAAAGTTCTTTACGGTACATCATAAAAACTATGATGGGGCCAAATTTTATGATCCAAGTTAGTTGTTTATTTGTTATCCAGATTTCATGAAAAAACAGCAGCACTTTTTATACTGCCTTTATCAATAATAACTTTCCTTCATAATTTCCTGAGATAATTAGATAAAATGCGGAACATTAGTTTTAGCTAATAATTAATTAATACTAGATTGAAAGTAGAAGTCGTTCATACGTAGTAACACTATTTTCCATTTCAATTAACGCGTAATACGTTTAACATCGTTAGTGGTTTTATATATCAGCTCGCATTTTGGTTTTAAATGTATAAAATAGCGAGTAATTATAAATGCTTTAGAGTTAAATATGTGGTAGACCAGTGGTAATGCGTTTGCTTGGAAAACCAATTATAATGGGTTCAAATCCCAGTTCTCTGAAGAACGTCTTACAAGTTTTTAAAGACTTGTGAAGTCCGCTAACCCGCATTTGGCCAGCGAGATGGACAATATGTTGAACATTAATACACAGCATCATCTTGTTCTATGGTAAGCTACGAGGCTTGTGATATGGATACCAGATAGTTGATAAACCTCACATATATAACTTTAAATAAGTACATGTTAAGTATAAACAAAAACAGTAGACCCCAATGAATGTATAATATCTAAAGATGAATTATATCTAAAGCAATCAATTTGTCAGTGTCGGTGTTACTGAGAGATTTTCTTAGAAAGATTGGAATAAGTAAAATTGATTCAGCTGGATCTGGAACACAGGACCTTCTAATGATAGTCGTATTTCCTAACCACTAGACCACTCAAGCATGTTATATAATAATATCATAAATACCACATTAGAACGCGCCAAAGCTGGAAACAATTTTAAGTCGCTACTATAAAACATACTCGTAATTATCTCGTTAAATAAGTACGACCGGCCATAGATTGTAAAATTTCAAAGAAATTCACATTATCCTACTTGAATTATACATATATAACATAGCTTTTAATACATTCAATTTATTTAAAGGCCCAAAATAGAGTACAATATCGTCGGTCACTTTGTTTAACTTCAGGCAAGCTTAATTGTCGCGAAGTTGTGAGTCATAAACGGCGGGATCGAAAATAGGATCACGAGAGTAATCACTCTATAGCACATACGGAATGGAAAGCTTTTATATGTAGATCAGTATTTCGAAATACAATTTTTCAGAACTAATTTCAGGGGAATTGCGTATCGTAAAGTCTGGGGGAAAATACGAATTTATGGAGCAATCGTAACATTTTTAATTTGTCCCGTGTGCTGTTATCACCAGGTGCTAGATGACTTTTTAAAACAAGCAAGTAAATACAGAATATGGTAATTGAAATAAAATGGACGTTATGTAAGGTAAAGTAAAGATACTGTGCGATATAGCTTAGATTGATATGATATAGTGACTCTAGGAACTCAACCTTGCTCCGCTCGGATTCATCCCTAGATAAGTTTAAACAATTAGTACAGATTTTTCATATTTGTAAATGAGATATATTATTTTTTCTTCTTTAGGGAAGCGACTTTGTTTTGTACTATGTAGAGAAACAACTATGTAGGCAAACAAATAGGCAAACTTGCTTCTTTTTTAATAAGTTCTTTTAAGAATGAATTAGTATGTACTGTATGTGAAAATTAAAATTCGTATATTAGTCCTTTACGCCTTCCATTGATCAAACCATTGATTCGATTACTACATATATCGGCTGCCCAATTTTAAAACACAGTAACTGCAAAATTTTTATACCTGATTTTTTCTAGTATTGCTGCATTTTTTACAACTTTAAGACCTTAATTTTAAGTATTTTTTGCTAGAAATATTTATATTCAAGTATTTTCTATTCATAAATCAAATTTTTCATCAATTTGGCGGGCAAACTTTTTTTTAATAAGAAAAATTGAAAAAAAATTTTAAATGTTAGTTACTGTGTTTTGAAATTGGGCAGCCGATATAAGCCTGCAAAGGTTTCTGATGTAAGCGAAAACATTTTGTTTATTTCTGTTTGATTTTGTAAATGGCTAATTAAAGTATAGGTAATATTTTGCGATTCATAAACAAAATATCAAAATATTCAGCAAAAGCTATTCCATACCCCTCAATCGATGACGCTCAAAGATACTGACGGACATCAGAACTGTGAGTTGTTTATGCATTTTACTTAGAACAACATATATGATAGAAATGAAATCGCAATTTTATTATTATTATATTGTACGAATAACTTTAAAAGTTAAAAATTTATAAGTTTTTAATGGATAAACTCAAATGCGGTAAACCAGTTTAGATGTAATTAAGTATGATGACGATAGGTTGAGACCCTATAATGGGTCCTTCCCAGGATATCCTACATAGGATAGTTTTTACGCCGGAAATCATCCCATACGTACACACTAACCGTTAAAAAGTACCTGCCGAGGGACTAATCCAATGATAATAAAAAAAAATACATGGAATAAATAAATATGTATGTTAGGACGTTATTACAACAGCGCCATCTAGTTCCGTGCTAAGCTACGAAGCTCGTGTTACGGATATCAGATAGTTGATATACTACACAAATAATTTTTAAATACATACATATTATAAATATAAACACCCATGACTGAAGTACAAACATTTGTGTTCAACAAATGCATGCCCCCAGCGGGACTCGAACCCGGGACCGCTGGCGCAGAAAGTAGGGTTACTACCAACTGAGCCAAACGTGTCTTAATAAAATGCCAAGTTATAGGTACGAGTACATACATAGTAATATATTAAACTATATGCAATAAATTTCCATTTTCAGTCATATTTAATAAGCTGACTTATATAATCTGTTTTTAAAAAATTTAATTGCATTGTAAATAGTTATTTCATGAAACTACCCGTTTTTGATCCACTCATGCACGTGATAATTCCTAAATATATTTTATTTCCCGCTGAGTTTCTTTCGCCAGTTCTTCTCAGGTCAGTGGTTTCTTCCTTCCGAACTGGTAGTAGACTCATGACGTTCAGTAAAAAATTGTAATAATTTCATGCTGAATAAAATATTTTGAATTTTGAATTTTAAAGCCTCAAAACCCGTTTTAATAAGCGAGTGAAACCATTTGCGGAAACTAAAATTATTTAATTTACTTTAATAAAAGGATGGCAACTGTTTTAAATGATTTGATTCTAAAATTAATAAATTTTATAGACCACTGTAAAAGAAACTAAATACCTGTGTGAATACAAATATTTGCACTCGTAATAACCGAACAATAATTCAATGTATATATTTATTTAGCTTACATTATGCAACGTTGAAAGAATATAACATTTTTAGTATCTTTTTAGTTCTATGATTCAAAACAATTTTGAGAGCTACTGGATTCTGTTCCATATGTAGGGAATTAAATTGGTTTTCCAATTTGACTTTTTAACTGACGACTGCAATATGTTTTTGTACGACACAATTAATATCACCTCAATGTTTCCGAGCTTTCACATTTTATAAGTTAATTTCTACCCACGCTCTATGGATTTTTGTTTGTAATATACATTAAAAAGTTCTAATACATAGGATTTTGTTTGTGGAAGCACTTCTGCTCAATGAAAAGATTTCTATTCTGCTAGTCTCGTAAAATAAATGTATGATATTAATACATACTGGATTTAAGTTGGGACACATAACGCAATGTCATTCAACGGTAGGGTTCGATAGTAGAAAAGTCCAAAATGTATGGGTTTGACATATGACTTAGATATGTCACGTGATCTGTCAACGAATAGATGATGCTAGAGAATGTACATTCATTTCAATTATTAGTGATTTAAAGTTCAAGATGCATACGCTGCGTTTAAGCGATGACGATTGTAGAAATCGAATCGCTTCATAACGAATGCCGGTTGGCTATAGGCCCAGTAACGTAAATAAATTTAAATACATATATATTATAAATATGCACATCCATGATTGTAGTACAAACATTGTTGCTCATCATATAAATGAATACCCCCAACGGGACTCAAACCCGTTATCGCTGGCATATAAAGTAAGTAGACTTAAGGTAGTCTATACAAACTAAGCCAAACGTTTCTGAATATAAAACGTATAAATTAATTAAAAGTTCGGAAAGTGTACGTAATTAGTGTTATACAGCTTTTTTGTTACACTTTTATCCCTGAAAAGGAAAGTTGGGAAAACGTCAATAATAAAATTTATTGAAGGGAAAATTGTTATTACACGCTATTGAAATACGTTAATGAGAAAACCCCTAAGCAAGAATATAGAAGCCACAAAAACAGGTTGCAGTTCACAACTATGATTTACTTACGGCTTCGCTCGCATGGAACTCAGGCATTTTATCAAATCAGCCTTTAATTTTTATTAAATCAGCCATTATTATTCAAGATATTATTAGCTATCTCATTTTTTAAATAAAATAGATACAAAAATACTCAGATATAATATACGTTATTTTCGCACAGAGAGTTCTTCGATAAAAACTACGTAATAATCCAGTATACTAGTTATTTCATTTATAAACATCAAAGTTTAACTATTAAAACGTATTAAAGTGATGACACGCATACTCTCACACTCAGACTTTTTATTTATTATATAGTATAAAGTATGACGTAATAAAATTTATTTACAAGAAAATGAAAAACATTGAATTTACCAAATATTCATTGCAATAGGAAAAGACGAACTGGTTCAGTCCCTTTCCAACTGACTTCCAAATGAAAAAGGAAGAAAAAAGTTAAAAATAATTGAAAAATTTAAGAAAAGCGCGGAAAAACGCTTGTAGAAAGTAGAGAATACAGAATTTTCAAGATAAATCCTAAATTGTAAGCTCTTTGATAAGATTCCATTAACACTTTGCATTCAATGAAAGTTTTATAGTTTCTTAGTATCTCAAAGATTTTAACTAGAAGGGAACTTCAAAGTCGCGTTATTTATAAAGATGTCCGGAGTATTTTCATTTCGTTTAATGTTATAAATGCGATAGTTTGGATGGAGAATGTTTGTTATTCAATCACGCTAGAATGATGAAATTTACCAGAGAGGTAGACTCAAGTCTGGAACACAACATTTTATATTTTTTTCCGAATAAATAAACGTACCCCTAGGATAGATTGATTTTTGATTTTCACTAGGGATTGAATTATAAATACATATCTATACTAACTTTTTTCAATTCATTTTCGAAGCGAACTTGACGCGGCTTATTACTAGTTTAATTCACTAAAAAATAATTTACAGGTAACATATTAAAATTGTAATTTTGACTTAAAACAAATATTAACATTTTATTTTACTTAAATTAATAACTGTGGATTTTCATTTATTTTGTACGTAGATACTTTGTAAAACAGCGGCTCTCTAACTTTTAAAGATCGAAAAGACTTAAGCGCAAGCGCTTTGTTGCAGCTGAGCTCATAACGTTTAATTACTCTTAATGAAATTGTATGTTTACAGAATTAATGAAATTCTAAATGTGTTTAAAATATAATATATTATACTAAAATAACATTAATAGTGAGTACTTTTAGTTAAAAAAAGGAAATCAATCTTATTTTTTATAAATGTTTTATGGCGTATTGCAAAAACATCCCACTTTTGATACTTGGACGAACAGAGGAAAACCGGAGCAAAAGAAGGGTGAGTCTTATACATTTTCAAAGGGTTATAAGAACAGAATGTTATAGTAACCTAACGTTTTGCAAAATTTATTTCTTTACTATGCTAATTTGTAGTAATTTTGTTAAATTACAAGAATTACATAAAATAAACTTAAAGAAATAAGCAAAGGGCGACCCTATTACAAGTTAATGGCTCCAGGTGACCCTTTTTACCTTGAGAAGAGAAGAGAACAAAATGACCGCAAATAAACAAATATTAAATGTATGTGTAGGTATGGTGTCTTTCCCCATCGTTTCATACAGTTTTTTTATTTTGAACTGCTTTTAATTAAATTACGTAATTAACTTATTCACTCGTAAGAGAATGCTAAAGCAATGTAAACACATCGACACATCGTTTGTGTATATACATATAATAATATATGTATATACGTAATACGGTTTTTACATGAAAATATTTTCCCACTTGGGGCCAGTTAGAGGTGCACTACATTACTAAACTCTTAATTTTATCCCTAGAAAAAAATACCTTTGTATATAAATATTGAAAAACTATCTCTGTACAAAAACACATCAACCCATTTTTGTATCCTTTCTTTCTTCCATTTCTCCTGTTATTCCACTGCGTAAGAAGAAACTAACAGAGGTTAACATTTCAAACATAATGTGGATTATAGATTACAGAATATATTGTCCGTAACATCAATATTTTCCTACGTATAATACTAAATACAACTAAAACAGTGTAACGAAGAGCTAAGTTCAGCGAAGTGATAGCCCTGGGCGTTATGCCCTCGTATATCTTAAGTGTTTATTAACTATTTAGAATAGTTACGAACTGTCTAACTCAGGCAGTTTCTTTAGGAATAACGTTTATGTTAGACTTTTAACTTTGTGTTATCTGAACCTCACACATATATACACAAAGTCTACAAGTTTCAAGTGTACTCGTATGATCGATTACTATATGTAATGAGTTTTTCGCTGCTTAGTTGCTAGTTCTATTAAAAACAAAGGAAAGAGGTGATACATCAATATTGACTCAGGTTGATGTTCTGGAGATGTTGACATTACATTATTTGTATTTTGCGTAATATGACGTTATTTTAAAAGTGAAATTGAATCAACTACGTCGTTGAGCCATGTTAATTAAGAATAGTCGTTGATCAAGAAAACTAGTTGATGAGGAACCAACTGGAGTTGTTACTCTCCTCTCTTTCTACTCCCTCTCTCTCTCTCTCTCCTCTCTCCTTGGAGTTTCTTCATGTTGCTTTATGAAAGAGGAAAAAACAAACCACTTGTAATCATGATATTAAAAGTTGTTCGATATATTAATACGCCATCTTGATGTAAAACTTAGAGAAAAATAGATCTCTGTCGTACCGAATACATATGTAGGATTCAAGCCATAGATTATAAAAGAACATTTCCAATCACCCTTTCACTGAGTTATGGAATCTGCTTTGACACTTCATTATTCAGTAGAATGCAATAATATGCAAATCGATGTTCTACCCTCGAGTTGATCCTCTCAACAATTTTATGAGACGTGCCACTCATTTTTTGTTGAAGTTTTATTTTATTTTATACAACTACTGAGATCAGTCAAGTAAAATAATTCGATTAAGAGAATTCCGCGTTAAAAATGGCTATAACGTAGCTATTAGGTGTGATCTTCGCATTCATAGAATAACGTTATACAGATTCAAGTTCTCTTCTAAAGTACATTTAATACATATCTAACAGATATGTATATAATCAAATCTTTATTGATTCTAACAGCTGTTATAATCAATATATTATAGTACTGACTATACCTGTCCAAACAACTAAATTTTGTGCTATTACGACTTGTATATCGTATAGACCGTAGGTATATCGTATAATCTTTTGACAAAAAGGTCCTACTTTAGGCTTTCTTTTTATTAGAAGTGATACATATTTTTTATTATATTTTTTACAAGCCTTTCCCGCGGCTTCGCTCGCGTTCTAAAGGCTGGAAACCAAATTCTTTCATCCGTCCGCCCGTCCTGCACGCGGTGATTTTGTCGCTAAGTTATGTTAAAACCGTGATATCTCGTAAGATATTTATTGAAATTAAATGATGCCAAGAGCAATTTTATTATTAATGATATTATGTTTATAAAAACACCTTCGCAAATAATGCATTTTCTTAAAACAAATTTGATTACCATAAAAAAGGTTACAGCGAGTCAACCTTATAAGATAGACGTATGCTATCATGGACTTTTTTTTGAACTTTTAAAGGGGAACAATTCCGTCATACATTATTTTTGCATAACTTTAACCGTTTAGTTTAGCGCACGCAACGGAAGCTCTCAAAAGGAAAATATTTTTCTCCCGTTTTTGCAACATTTTTCATTGGTGCTCAGCTCCTATTGATCGTTGCGAGATGTAATATAGCCTATAGCCTTCCTCGATAAACGGACGATCCAACACAAAAAGAGTTTTTCAAATCAAACCAGTAGTTCCTGAGATTAGCGCGTTCAACCAACCAAACAAACAAATAAACAAACAAACTCTTCAGCTTTATAAATAGTATAGAATAGATATAGATTATTTTTTTCATTATTATTATTATAAATAGTATAGATAAGAGTTAATTGATTTTACGTGTTCGTATAATTAATCAACTCTTAAGCTTCAAAGTAAGCTCAATTTTTAGCTTACAATATTTTTGTAAGGTTTTTTAATTAAAAGTTACTCTCGTAACTGTAGTCGAAACAAACTAATATGTCTATACCCTATACCATAACAAAGACATAAAGCTTCATCGAAGATCATTTAAGAGTCAGCTGAAACCTATAAACGCAGCGGATTATTACAGAACTGACGCCACGGCGTTATTGGAAACATATAAAAAAGTATATATATAAAATGACATTGTCCAACAGTTTATTGTTAATAACGATAATTTGATGACACAATTTTATCTTAAGGTTAGATACGTACAATGTACGTACTCCTAAAAAGTATCATACAAAATTTCTGTTAGCACTTATAAAAATGCCTTACGTAGGGATGGTATCTGTTCGATATAATATGATGGATCATAAGCTGTAATAGTATTACTCGATTTTCTTCTTAATAAAACTCTAATAACTACTGACTACCAAAGCCTATGAAACGTATAGTCGGCCAACGGACGTGACAGCCAGCCCAAGGTGCCATACACTCACTTAGGACATTAGTCTGCTGGATTTAGAACCCGAAATTTAGTTAAAACATGAGCACTAGAATAAATTTTTTTTGGGATTTTAAAGCAGTAAATGGAGGCTTAATAATACAATTTATGTATAACGTATGTTAATATAAAACTACAAGTAGCAAAGGTATTTATTAATAGTAGACAAGATCAACCCGAGCGAAGCAATTGAAAGCTGATATATTTTTTCGTTGCAATTGATGGATTTTAAAACTTTAGCGGTCATAAAGAAAAGTGTTAAATGTAATAAATATATTAAATGCGCCAGTTTATTGTAGAACTGTCGCCTCCGGTAGAAAAAGGGTTATAAAAGCGATATAAAATGATAATTCCCGTGCACTTTTATTTTAAGCTCTACATTTTAACTGCACTTGGAATTTCTAATTCTTATATAGTTATTTCATGGATGATTCACAATTTTTTGTTTCATAAAAACTAGTAAAATAATTTTTACTCTTTGATTTTATAGCCTATGAAACGAAATTGAGATAAAGTCAATCAGATAATAAAAAATGACGACTCGTTTGGCTCAGTTGGTAGTGACCCTACTTTCTGCGCCAGCGGTCGCGGGTTCGAGTCCCGCTGGGGGCATTCATTTGCTAATCACGAATGTTTGTACTCCAGTCATGGGTGTTTATAATTATAATATGTATGTATTTAAAATTTATATGTGTAGTATATCAACTATCTGGTATCCGCAACACAAGCACGCTAAGTAGCTTTCTGTGGAACTAGATGGGGCTGTTGTAATAATGTCCTAACATATTTATTTATTTATTTATATTTCAGAACCGACTACACAATCTTCAGCAGTGTCAAATTAATAAAGCATAAGTAAATAAATTAGTAAAGCATCTGACTTAATAATGGACATACCATCCAATGAATTAGACAATTAGAAATTAAATATAACAACTACTGTGTGTTAAAATAATATGGTCACCCACAAAATTTAAATATCGTATTAATTATAAGTTTATTTAGCCAATAAAATAACGTGCCAATATCTGAGCCCAACGATAGCGCTCTCATTAAGGCCTAGCAATATATTATAATGTAAAACATTGAAGTTTATTACAATCCCTTGGAAACTGACGCTTATTATACAATAAAAATATAGATATTTAAAACTTAAATATATAAAATAAATAAATAATTGGCCAAGTTTGAGTTGTTTTTCACTTCAAAAATACTAGTATATACTTGTGTTCCATTTTTAAATAATAGAGTAGTATTCATGAGTTTAAGTCAACATTGTTTATTTTTTATTTTACTTCACACACAGCTCTACAGCTTTACAAATGGATCGCAACTGCTTCTATATTTTAAAATATTATATTTATATTCCTCTGATTTACTACCAAAAAAATAACTATAAGATACTTAAAGATGCCAAGATCAAAGTTTCAGGACTTACGAGAACTCATAAAAAGGGGTGACAGTAGAAGGCCAATTGTTTTGCTAAAGACCATCTTACCTATTAAAAGTTTTTAAATGCTAGTAGTTCTTTATAATATTTTACGTATTTTTAAGTTTTCCGACATATCGAAATTGTGACACGATTACGAAAAGTAGTGAGCTGTCGCTGTTGTCGCGGATGTATCTGGCAAGTAGGAAAAATGTGCTTATTTAAACATTTTGTTATTTAAACTAGCGGCTAACCCTAGCTTTGCTCGGTTTCGTCCCTAGTAGGTACTCGGATTTTGTTCAACATTTCATGGCTTTTAATTTTTTCGTGGAACTATATTTTTTTCTAAAATAAAAGATGCCTTAATTACTGCTTACAACCTTAGCTATCTGTCAGTAATAGTCTCGTGACATCAGTCAAGCCGTTTAGGGGACAAATTATAGGACAGGAAAAGAAAAATTTCAAAAATCTTATGAGTACCGACCGTATATACTCGTAGCTTCATATGTATTTTGACATCATAAACAAATACTTAAATTTAATTTATTTCTGTATGTAGAGATAATATTTTTTACGAAGGTATATAACTGATTATTATTTTAATTTTATCATTACAACTAATTACTTACGCCCGCACTCACAGTCACCTAATGAACCTTTAAGCCGTTCTTTAGTATGGAGATTCTCGGCTTAATGGTCTATTAAGGGACTATGTGTACGGCGGTGAATCTTGACCAAAAACACGTACTAAATAGAACTAAACACGACAATAATAAGACGCATGGTTAAAAATAAAGGTATCACTTGTAAAAAAATATAACAATTCTCATGCGACCTCAAAAAAATATAAAATTCAAGTTTCTCTTCGAAATGAAACTAGAAACATAGCGTCTGAAACAAATGGCAAGTGTTCAGAAAATATCGTAAAAATTTAACGACGAAAAATCACTCAGACTTGGCGACGCTAAACTAACATAGACAACTGAACTTAGGATAAACAGACACTGCTGTCTAGAAAATATTTTATATAAGTAAAATAATAGAACCTTTACGTCAAAGCTAGTTTTCACTCGCGGCTTCGCTCGTGTATACGACGATAGAAACATGCTTTTCTCTTTGCCAACTCACTGTTTCAGAGATTTTGAGTACAGATAGATGGATAGATTTTTTATATATATTATGTTTAAGTTTGGTATCATCTAAAAAACTCATATTTAAATTTGATTCGTGATTTTGACGCTTCTTTAAAAATCACTGACAAACTGACAGCCGATTCAGTATGAAGGAGTAACACACAAAGTTCCGAAATTATAACAGTAATTATCAACAAAATTATGGACACAAAAATATATTATTTTTTAAAATTATTTATGGGTAATCTGTTCAAAAATAAAGCTTAGTGTAGCTTACATTAAATTTTAAAACATATTATTCACAGTTTTCACGTAAAACATGTTTTAAGTTATTTTTATACATATTAAAGTATAATTTATTTTATTTATATAAAATATTTTACTACTAGGTTATCTCATTACACTTTCGTTAATTTAAAATGTGACATGATGCAGTTTAAAAAGTTAAAGCTTTCTGGTCACCATTGAAATTAAAATTCAACTCGTCATATTTTGCCTTATTTTATAGTATTAATTATTATGATATTAAATGAGCAGTTCTGGTACATATATAAAATTTCGTGTGTTTTGAAAACGGATCTAACGATTTTGATGAAATTTTGTATATAGATAAGGACTAAACTCTTTAAGTTTTTCTGTAACTGTTTTCTGTAAGTAGCTGTTCTTTTTGAAAAAATACACAATATTTTTTTTAAAAAGCCGCCAAGTCGAGTAGAAAGACAAAACATGTTCATAACATTGTATGTCAGGAGCAAGTTCTGTATAATATGAACAACAGTTGAGTTAAGTCTCTCCAATTTAAAGTCCGTCACTTTACATCGAATGTACAAAGACCTCCAAACCTAATGAAAATAAACAATTACAAAATCTAATAAAACCCATCGTATAGTGAAGAAAATAAATAAATTTCAAGAATTACACAATTACAGACTCCCCATTCCCATACAAATATAGAGTACAGAGATTCTTGGGCAAGAACTTCGTAGCTATAAACATTACGGGTATAACAATAAAACTTGACCGCTGGACAGTAGTACGGTTAATTGCAGCGGTCGTGAAGCTCCGTGATGACCTGAACTTCTCAGAATGTTTATTATTCAGTTATTTACACGCCCTTCCTCCATTTTACCATCTCATTAGAGAATTGTGGTTAACAAAATCAACATTACAAAGTCATTATTGACTTGAAAACCGGTGTTAAAACCCGGTTGAGAGTAAATATGTTTCTGGTTATAAGAAGCTGTTGATATGTTTCTGACTTATTTATCTTTCTTTGTTTTTAAATGAGAAGATATTGCTTATCCTTACTAATATTATAATTGGAAAGTAACTCTGTCTGTCTGTTGTGCGTTCACGCCAATACTACTAAACCGATTTAAATGAAATTTGGTACACAGATTGTCTAGAGCCTGAGGAAGGATATAGGCTACTTTTCAAGGCGAAAAGGCTGTAAGAGATTGAAATAGAAGATGAAAGTTTGATTTTTTTTTATTTTTTCTTTTCTTTCATTTTTAAAGCTACAAGCTTGAAACTTAGTTTTTGGCTTTTGATTAGATATAAATAAATAAGACATTCAAAGTTTTTAAAAATTTTATACTAAAAGGGTACCTAGGGACTAATTCGAGCGAAGCGAGGGTGAATCGCTAGTTTTCTATATTTTTAGCTTGTTTCGAAGTGCTAAATATCATCATTTTATCATAATTCAATGTTTATTAACAAAAGCATCCCAAGGAAGACAAAACATAAATATTTTGTGAATAAGCATGTCTCCATACATAATATTTACACGAATCTTGAAAAATAAAATTGCCTACAGACTAAAGTAAGCTTTTATTTTATATAATGTAATGTAATTTTCATGTGCCAATCATTTCTATCATGATTACCACTCGTCTTACGGTGAAGGAAAACATCGCGAGGAAACCTGCGTGTCTAAGAAAACCTAGCAAGTTTTCGAAAGACATGTATAGTCCGCCAACACGCACTATACCAAAGCGGTGGACTATGACCTGATCCCCCTCGTACTGAGGGAAGCCCGTGCCCAGCAGTGGGACGTTAAAAAGGGCTGAAGACAACCCATAGATGAAATATTTTTCATTAAGTTTAATAACGACTTTTTTGTATAAGTATTTAATACTATGTATTTAGTACAATATGTCCCTAAGTGCAGTTAATTCTCAAGTAAAACAACTAGGTAGGAAAAACGCTGAAATTTTTAACATCTCTCAATTAAAAATTTTTCAACAACTACTAACAAATGATATTTCAATACGAAAAAAGTAATAATAAAGTTAATATTTTCATACTTTCAGACTTTGTAATGAATGAAAATGTATATTATTATTGAAAAATAGTTTTAGTAGTGGCTAGGTAATACTTTTACACGGTTCTTCTATTTTTCAGTATATGTAAATAAAATAGAAGTGTCTGCTTTTAATTTCAAAATAAAATCTTTTCACCAGATGCAAATGAATGTATATACGGTACGAATATCAAAAAATCAATTTTTTAAAATTTTTTTTGGCACTTTTTAATTGGCACTCTGTCTATCTGTCTGTCTGATTGTTCCGGTTAAAATTTTCACACGACATTTAATGATCTGAAACGACTGTACCGATTTTGACGGGACTTCCACTCGCAGATAGCTAATGTAATAGGAATAACTTAGGCTACTTTTATTCTAATAGAAAATCATAAGAACTGTTTATTTTTTTTTTAATTTACGCCCAGAGGAACGGGCCGCGGGTTTGCCGGTAATAAATATAAATGTTGTAACAGGTACTATGACAGTATGTCAACACATTTGATTACGTGAAGGGTACAGGGGCAAAACAAGGAATGTCACAATTTTTTTTTTTAAATTTACAATGGAGTCTATAATACGTGGCAAAATCTTAATGTTCCCATACTTTTCAACTTTTTTTAATTTTATGTGACATTCCTTGTTTTGCCCCTGTACCCTTCACGTGATAACAGTGATTCATAACTTTTAACTCAGATAGTTTTGTCACATATTTTTAGTGTTATCTTGAGAATTGATATTAAAAACTAGCAAGCCCGAAACTAACTTACTTTTTATTTCTATCAACCAAACGGAGTCGCGGATATAAACTAGTGACACAATATAGGAAAAACGTGAATAATAAATATTCAACGAGAGAGAAAATATTGGCAGTTATTTTTCGCATTAAGTCGGTACATTTCGTTCAATAGAGTCTATGCAGATATATCCCACCGGACGCGGCTTCGGAGCCATTCTGACCCGGAAACCGTACTGCCTTTATTATCATTCCTCTAAACGGTTTCTTAGCAATAAAATATTAAAATTTCACAATAAATGTATAATTTTATACTTGGTTGTTCAATAAAATATGAGTTTTTCAACCGAAGATGACAATTACCAAACAGTTGTAATATACAATATTGAAAATTGTAATGTAATAAACTCACTTCTTTGATTTGGTCTTTCTGGAGAAATTTATTTTAATATATGTTAACGAAAGTTCTCCTTTTGTTGAAGTGTCTTTTGAAGTGAATAAAAGAAGTAAGTACCTATATTGATGATTTTCAATATTGTTTACGCGAATATTTTAACTGTCTTTTCGGATTTTGTCGCGAATCCCATAAAAAAAAAGAATCGACAATTCGAATAGATGGTTTAATTTATAATCATTTTTTTTAAACGTAATTCATCCACCATGCCCAAGCATGAGATTTGTTCCATAAAAATATTTGAAATGAATTTAAAACATATTATGAAAAAATATTTCATTACTTCCGGAAACGTACAGTTCTTATGGCATGTACCAATGTTTATTACGTTCTTACGATGTTGGGAAGAAATGAATGTGAATCTCTAGTGTTACTATTGTAAGGTATATTGTAAGCTATATTTTAATGTAAAATAAAATAGTTTTTAATTTGTTAAACTGACCATCATTTAACTCTGTCAATCAAAATTATGAAAATTATTATAATAATAAAGAATATTATTCAAATGGATATAAAAAGAATGACTTTGGGAAAAGGGAATTGTTCTGCAAGGGATTGATCTGCGAGGAGTTAAGATGTATAATTGTGGACTGTGGTTGAAAAGATAATGGTTTAAATAATAAGAACTTGATATATGTATTATTTAGAGGAAATTGTATGAAGATATCGAATAAATGTAATTACTACTGGAAACTGAAGATCTTTTTACTAGCATCTTTTACACTATATCTTCCTACGGAAGATACTTTACCCGAATATGTAATATATTATACAAATTAATGCATAATAAAGTTCCATAGTCTATACTCGGATCTGTTTATTTATGGTTAGATATTATGGGGAATGAAATGGGTAAGATGGATGAATCACTAACATAATTTATTTCATCTACTCAGTATTTCAGGGAATCAAAGCTGAAGGCTCCAAGTGAATTTACAAGTATTGAAAGAATTGGTTATATTCTTTTACTTATAATCTTTTTAAAAATATTATTTAAAATAACAATAATAATAAAATAAGTTATATCTATATAATATATTTACTTTATTTTCCGCTCATTCTCGCGTGAGAATCAACATTATACAAAATAATGAAAGATAATGTAACTCTATTCATACAAATGATAGATATTTGAAGGCTGGTAGGTATTTAATTATAGCCCAATATGACTAAACTTCTGCCATTAACTTAGGCTTAATGGAAGTTCTTAGTGTACCCAAGCCGTGCTTTTATTACGGGTATCAAATCAAAATTTACTATCTATCTGCATATTAATAGTACCGCAGTGGTAGCACGCTCGGTTGGGAAACCAAGTGACGAAGGTTCGAATCCTGGGTATCGCACCTTTGATATTTTCATGTGAGAAACTATTTTTACTATTTTTTTTATATTTAATATTATTATCAGTTAACTTAATGAAGAAAACGAAACAAAAAAATAAATAAAAAAGAAAACATTCATTCATTCATTTCATAAAATAAGTCTGGCTCGTACTAAGCCAAAACTCTACAGCCTGCTTATATAATAAAAAACACAAAAATGTATTTCAATAATAAAATATAAAAATCTCGTGTCATAGTGTTTGTCATCAAACTCCTCCGAAACGGCTTGACCGATTTTTATGATTCTTTTGTATACATTTTTTAGGTGGTCGTAGGCTATTTTTAATTCGCTATGTGATAAGGGTGGCCCTCTCCAGATCTTTTAGATTAGAACGCAAGCGGAGCCTCGGGAATTACTTGTATAATATAAATAATTGCAAGTCTATCAAAAATTAACATTTGCTGACATTTGTTATTAAGGGGACTTCAATACCAATGAGCATACAAGCGAACTTTAAGAAAAATATTTTCTAGAGCAACTTTTCTTGGCAACTGACAGGCGACGCCACAAATTTGTTAAAAAGGGTTTAAATTAAAATATTTTCAATTAGTAAAACGACCTTACGACTTACAAAAATCACTGGCATGAAATTCAAAAATTAATTTGAATGACTTAAATTTTTAGAAAACGTCAAATTGTAGTGTTTGACAACTCAATTGGTTCTACATTTCACCATGCACCTTTAGTGATATTGCGTATCAATATCATATGGGTCTTTTTTTTTTTTTTTTTATTATAATGAAAACATCCACAGGCGTTAAGCGCCCGTGCCTTTTTTTTTAAATTTAAATTTGATTTGGCGTATTACATTTGCAAAGACTTAAAACTAGCGATACATGCTACGAACTTATACTAAAGGAAACGTGGTCCGAGACTGACATATATATTTGTTTAATTTAATAAAATTCATTATTAATAAAGTAAAATTAAAAATTATTATACACTATATTGGGACTTTAGGACCCCGCCCCATTCCGCAGTTGGGAAAACACAGCCTCCGCGATTTTCGTGTCGCGTTTTTGGATGGACATTTTGAGGCTGTGTTCCAGGATGGTCTTTGCTGAGGCCCCCTCCGCTCGACGAATAAACCTGCCGATCGCGTCGTCACCGTCATCGGAGTAATAGACACAGGTCTTCGTGTGTCTAGTCACCGCTACAACAGCGTGCGGCACGCTGTCGTGAATGCGGAGTCTTTTGCTCGTTGTCCGAACGATTATGACCTCTCTGTAGGTTTGGCCCTGTGCTTCATGGATGGTCATGACACGCGACCCTTCGCCGGATCCATATCCTTGGTTCATCAGGAACTTCTTTTCTTCCTGAGTGTGGACCAAATATAGGGTTCCTTGTTGGGTAGATGGTATTTGCGCGTCAGTAAACCTTTTCAAGCTCAGGGAGTGGATGGTATGACTAGAGGAGTAGATGTTACCATAGACGTCGCTGATGGCATATGCAACGTCCTTGGGGTTCCTATGCGTACAAGACAACTCACATGTGATGTTGGTCACCATAGTTGGCCAGCAATACCTTAGCTCGAACAGATTTTCTCTGTCGATATAAGGAAGCTGGTTAATGTCTCCGATGAGTGCCACTTCTTCTGCTCCTGACAGTCGAGCTGCCATGACTATGGCTCCAAAGTGGTTCATGAGGGCTTCATCGACCGTTAAACGGTTGCACCTAGTGCCCTCTTTGAAGCCATTGGCCAGTATGGAGGCCATGGTACGCACTTTGGATTTGGCTTTTTCGCCAAAGCGCTCCACGAGCTTCTCCCTAAGGTCCTTAGCTCCCTCGACTGTGGTGGTGGCAACTACTTCGTTGTCTTCATCGAAGTGCCTGATGATGTGAGTTGTCTTGCCGCATCCGGGTACCCCGTTTGTCCACCTTAGTTTTGGTAGTTTCCAGTTCGCGAGAATTACGCCAGCATCACCTTCGCCCGATATGGTTTTAGCCATTTCGAGCATCCTGTCGTCCAGCATTATCCTCGTGCACTTGGCTACTACGACTACTGGGTCTCCTGGGGGTGTTTCAAATTTTGGGGGTTGGTGTTCACACTCCTCCGCTTCAACCAGTCCCACGAAGCCTTTAGTGGTGTTATAGGCGGTCATATACGACCCAGACATTTCTCCTTGTATTACCTGAGAAGTGTCGTTGTCGTATATGGCCGCTTCAGCTTTGTTAAGTTCCACTTCCAGCATCTTCTCGCTTCCTCGCTGGTAGTCCTGCATGATCTTTTGGCAGGTGGCCAGGTTTACCTCTCGCGTACCTTTGATTATTGCCAGGAACTCAACAAACGCATTAATGGCATGGTCTTGTGGGTTTAATGCTGGTTTTAGCTTTGGTGGTGTTACTTGTCCCATGTCAGCTCGAGTGCGGCTGGTGTTTGGCGACTCGGGTTTCTCTGAGCGTTTAACTCTGAAGAATTCCTTTATCGCCGCGGCCTGCCTGTCTTCGTTTGTTAGCTGTTTTGGTGAGACCAGTTGGTGGATGGTTCTTTCTACTGCCTGCAGTCGGGAGTCCCGGCTAGACCGTTCCTCCCGACAGGTCTTTAGGCTTGAGGCTTCACGTTGAGCGTCTATCTGCCTTTGAAGGGTTTCGGACCCACTGCGCGGGGGCCTCATGGGGGGTAGCTCCGTAGATTGGGGGTTTCGTTTTACCTCTCCTTTCAAGAAGGTCAGGTCTTCCCCTCTGTCTTCGTAGACAATGACCTCGTGTTTCGATGAGGCCAATAGGCAGCCGTAGTGATCAGCTACGTCTCCTCTTACAGAGCCAACCCTCATGGCGTCAACGCTGAGTTTTCGTGGGGATGTGTCGGTACTGTGCCCACTGAGTCTTGAGAGCACTGAGCATGCTCGCGAGAAGGGGGATTCCCTTCCCCATTCGAAGAGTGCGATTGCTTTATTTTGCAACCACACTAGCCGGTAGGGTTGGTTGTCCTCCCTCTGCACTGTGAGTGCGTCGATTTTCGTGCACTTTATGCTCGTTTTTGTTATGCTCCCTTTTATCAGTAGGGCAAGCCCCGGTGACACTGTCACTTTGTCTGGGCCCTCTGGGCAGTAGAAGCTTATTCCCACTCTTTCCTGTTCGCAGCTCATGAAGAGTGCCACACCTTTTAACCTTATGCCCCGATCGCCTGTCTCTCCCTTTTCGAGCAGTAGCTCAGGTAGAGTTGTGGGGAGAGTTGTTGGTGGTGGTATGGTGGTTGTGGTTCTCCTCGTGACTAGATTCCGTAAGGTGTTTGGAATGGCGCAGAGTCGCTGCCTCAGAGTGGTTTGTGAAAATGTTGGCGGGTTTGCCGATGGTGATGTCTGTGTGGTGTCTGTGTTGTGTATGTTTTGTGTGACTTGTCTTGGTTTTGTGTTATGTGTGGTGTGTGGTGTTGTTTGTGTAGAAGTGGTTGTGGAAGTGGTTGTGGTTGTGATTTGTGATATCATTTGTGTTATGGTTGTGGAAGTGGTTGTGGTTGTAGCAGATGGTATGGCGGTTGAGCCATTCCTTATAGCTGCCACTTGGACGACTTTTCTTGCGAATGTGAGGAAAGGCGTTCTGGTAGCCTCATTCTCCATTATATTTGGTAGAGAGGGCTGGTCCAGTTCCAATTTTAGGCTGGTTCTTAGTTCCAGCCTTTCTTGGCAGAATCTTGGACATTCCAGTAGGATGTGGAATATTGTTTCCTCACATGCGGGGTCGCAGACACAAGAGGGGCTGTCCTTAAGGTTGAAGCGGTGTAGATACGCCGCGAACCCTCCGTGGCCGGTCAACATTTGAACATCGACTGGTGTTAGTATCGTGCTTTTAATGATCTTTTTGGCGATCTTTACATCAGGGATGAACGCCTTTGTGACCGAGCCAGTTGTGGAGGTGTCGTAGCGCAGCTGCCAGCGTCTCACCGATTCCTCACGTATCTGCCTTCTGACATACGATATTGGGACTTTATCGTAGTCTGGAGCCGTCTTTTTGGTTAGGGCTGCTTTTTTTGCTAACTCGTCCGCTCTTTCATTGCCTGGGGTACCTACGTGGGCTCTTAACCAGAAGAACCTCACAATTCTGCCTTCCTCTCGTATCTCTCGTACGCACTGCTTCATCTCAAAGGCTAGATAATGAGTTACCGATGGGCTCTTCAGAAGATCGAGCGAAGATCTTGAGTCGCTCAGGATGTTAATTGAACCGGCTTTCGATTTCCTCGCCATCTTGACTGCCCTGAGAAGTGCATACATTTCCGATTGGAAGACAGTGTTGTGTTGTTCTAGTCGGAATGTTGAGTACCTAGTCTCCCTTCCCTCGTTCCACCACGTCAGGGCAGCTCCGACTTTCCCTTCTATTTTGCTGCCGTCGGTAAAGATTAGGGGACCGACTATCTGGTGGTCTTCTAGGGTTTTAGGGTCCAGGTTTTCTAAGCACTCATACTCGGTTGTTATGAGTTGTGAGGGGTGGGGATTTTGTAGAGGTCCCACCCTGCGCTCTAATTCACGACCTGGTGGTAAGAGGTCCTCGCAGTGCCCTTTTTTGGTTTTGTAAAGCATCGCCGCCTCTTGCACGCGAAGGTCAAGGGGTAGTAGGCCCGATAGGATGAGTGCCGATGTCAGAGACACCGTCCTGTAAGCCTTGCAGATTTTTTGAGCAAAGCCTCTTTGCAGAGAGTTTAGTTGTTTTTTTATCATCAACTTCTCTACTGCCGGAGACCATACGCTTGCGGCATACAGGACGATAGGCTCTACCACCGCCACGTAGATAGTCCTCACTGTTTCTCTGTTGAGACCCCAGTTCACCTTTGCTGCACACGCTAATTGTTTATAGATATCTGCTGCCTTTTTACATGTTGCAGATACGTGTGCGTTAAAGGTTAGTTTGGAGTCTATTATGAGACCCAGCAACTTAATTTCTGTTACCAGATTTAGCCGAGTGCCGGACATGTGAATTGTCGGGGTGTCATATTTGTACTTTTTAGTTATTAGCATCGCATTGGTCTTGTGCGCTGCAAAGCTCAATTTGTTAGTAGCACCCCATTCTTGTACGACAGCTAAGGTGGATTCGGCTGAAGTTTGTAAGTTGCTGGTGAGATGACTTGAGAATATGAGGACCACGTCATCCGCGAAGGCTTGACAATACACCCCCATTTCTGCCATTTTGTGGAGTAGGGAGTCCAGGATTAGGTTCCAGAAGGTTGGTCCTCCGATGGAGCCTTGGACACAACCTTTCGTGGTTCCTTTTTCACTGGTCGCTCTGGCGTAGTTGACGATGACCTTTCGGTCCTTTAGGTAAGATGCTACTAGGGCGTATAGATTTTTTGGACATTGTTTGTTTACCATCTGCTTTTTTAGGGCTGGCCACCATGCGTTGTCGAAGGCGCCCTCAATGTCGAGCGAGACCAGGAGTACTAGCTTTTTAGCTCTGATCTCACTTCTTATGTGCTCGACTAGATCGAAGAGGGCGTCCTCAGTCCCGCGTTGTGGCATGAATCCATACTGGCTGGGATGTAGAGTTGGCAAGAAGCGCCACTGAAGCCTGCCCACTAGGAGTTTTTCTACTATCTTTCCTAAGATCGATAGTAATCCAATCGGTCTGTAGGACTTCGGGTGGGTGTAGTCTTTTTTGGCTGGTTTTCGGAGGATGCACACGTGTGCGACCTTCCACTGCTTGGGGAAGTGCGACAGCGATAGGCATTTATTTGCTATCGCCAGAAACACCTCCCTGTCACAGTTTATGGCCGCGGTGCATATGTCTGATGAGAGCCCATCCGGACCTGGAGCTTTCTTTGGATTTAGGCCAGCAAGGACCGTTTCCAGCTCCGCGGTCGTGAAGGGTGGGTCGTCATTCGACAGGCCTTGGATTTCCTCCGGTGTTTTGTGCTCTGTGGCTTCTCTTATGCGCCTTTGCTGCTCTGTTTCAGATGCCGCAGAGTCATCAGGATATAACGTTTTTGCTAGCAATTCGGCTGACTGTTCCGGTGACAGTGTTTCGCCTGCCGAACTCCTTAGTAGCATATCGTTCTGCCTCTTTGTGGTTTTCCTGATGACTCTGTAGATCCCGTCCCAGAGACTCTCGCGATCTTGGGTGCTACAAAACTCTTTCCAGCTCTGAGTGGCTGCTTCGTTTGCTCTAAGTTAGTAGGTTTCCCTTGCCAGTATATATTCGTCGACGGTATGTTGTCTCCGACTGGGTGCAGCGTTGCGGATTCGGCGTTTCTTTCTGAGCACGTCCCTTTTTAAATCTTCTAGGACGGCTGACCACCAAGGTGGTCTAGGATTGCCTTTCCATGCCTTCTTTTTAGGAATCGCGCTTTCGCACGATTCATGGATGGCTGACGTATAGATGTTTAACATCTCTTCCAATTCCTCTGGCCTTGAGAGGTTTAATATTCTGCTCAGCGTGATGCTGTGATCGGCGAGTTTGGTGCTAAAGTTTGTGGTGAAGTCTGACCATTTAGCCTTCTTTGTGTTGTACATGCGTGTTGAGATGGGCTTTAGTGGTTCTAGAGCTTTCTCTATGCGCAGTGCAAAGGTGATGGCATTGTGGTCCGATGTTATAAGACTTCTATCCACTTTCCAGTTCTCCATTTTGCCGATTAGTGAGTGACTAGAAACCGTCACGTCTACACAGCTGCTGTACAGTCTATCTCCTCTGTAGGTCTCGAAGGTTGGTATTTGGCTGGTGTTGAGGATGTGGAAGTCCATCTCTGTGATGAAGGCGTGGTATTCTGCTCCGCGGCGGTTTTCAGAATTGCTGCCCCACCAGTGGCTCCAAGCATTCACGTCTCCTGCCACCAACAAGTTGTTAGTTGGGATTTTGGACGTGGCTGCCCTTATTTGCGTAAGATATGAACCCATTTCTTGGTCACCCTCAAAGTAGACGGACAGTAGTCCTAGCTTAAGCTGGCCGGCCTTAATGAAAACTGCCGCTACATTCTCGGTAACGATTTGTGGGTCATGGATGACCTCCAATTCGTTTCCCAGAACTATGATAGCTGCTTTCACAGGCTTTTGGCGATTCAAGGTACACTGGATGATGTGTGCACCAGGGTATTGCTTCATTTCGCCCGTCCTTCCCACATAAGGTTCTTGGACTAGTGCGATTGTGATCCCCTTTTTCTGAGCCACCTGTAGTAGTTCTATTGTGGCCAGCTTTGAGCGTTGCAGGTTTGCCTGTATGAACAATATCCTGTCCACTGTTCCGTCCATACTTTGAGTGGGGGCCGATGGTTGATTCTCCTGGGCGCCCTCAGCAATATTGAACCTTTGAGCGTGCTATGAAGTCCCACTTCTGTCTTTCCTGGCACTCATCGCTATATGCTGTGTGTACCAGTTCGGAGCTGTCCCTTTTGGCCCTCACACAGTTTACACAGCGTGGGGGTTTTTGGTTTATTCTGGCCGGACACTTTACCCCAGTGTGTTCACCGCAGCAGTAGCTGCAGGTATCCACTTGTGCCTTGCACACTACCTTTGTGTGGCCGTAGCCCAGGCATTTTGTGCATTGCACTAGAGGGGACTGGTCCTCTACCAGGCATCTGCCAAATCCCAGGTAGATCTTTTCTGCGCTAGTAAAGCTTTTCCAGACCTCCGGGGACAACTCCAAGACAAGGTGGCACTGGTGCGGATTTCGGGCTCGCTTTCGGTAGCGTACCCTCATCCTTAGTCTTGCCTCGTCTATACCGTGCAGAAGGTGTTTATTCTGCGCTTTTATATAGTCAATTATTTCATCATTGGTGTAGACTTGCATGACGTTGTGCACGCATACCAATGGGTTTTGGTTCGCTGGTTCCTTTACCGAAAGCTCCCGGTTTTGTTCAACTTTGGTCTTAATCAGGTGCATGTCCTCTTTGGTCGCGCAACTAAGGACGACTTTTTGGTCTCTAGCCTTTCGAACCCTGTCTACTCTTGCCCCGGTTTTTTTGATGTCCAGGGCGGTCCTGATCTTGGTGATAACGTTCTCACTGGTCTCTTTAGAGTCCTTCGAGGAGATGATCAGGGTATGATTGGGGGGTTGGAGTTGTTGCTTTGGCTTGGAAGCCATTTGGGCATATGTTGATGGACCCACGGGGGGTCTTTCGCCTTCTCTGAGTTCCTTAACCCCCTTTTTGATTGTATCCAGGGTCTGTTTCACCTCCTGTACTGCCAGCTCGGTTTCCAGGGATGGTCTTGGTGGTGAGGCTACTTTCGGCGTATCGTCCTTTAGTGCACGGATGTCAGCATGCATCAGACTGAGGCGCTCTGTAATTCTTTCGAGATCCGGACTCGGGTCTTTTTGTTGTGTAAGGGTTGTGTGTGAGTGTGTGATTTGGTTCTGGGTTTCCTGTAATGTGTGAAGTGTTTGGTAGATTTTGTCCAACATCTTGGCTAGGTCTGTGTCCTGCGCTTGTGCTTGGGGTGGTTCAGCTTGTGGCGTTTTTGGTGGCTCTGCCGTGAGGGTTTTTATGTGCCCTACCTCGCGACGGAGTGTATCCAATTGGTTACCCAAGCTGGACAAGTTGTTGTTGAGGTTTGCAAGGGATTGATGAAGTGCATCCCATCTCGGGCTTTCTATACTTTGCCCTGATGATTTTTGCACTTCGGCAATCTCTCGCACCTTTGCCTCGATGCCCCCCTGCGCATCTCGGATTTCCTTCACTTTTCTGAAGGGCTCAGTTGTTTCGTAGCCTAACCAGCTACGAATCGCCTGGGCCTCCTTTAGTGTGCCGGATATGCCCTCCCTGGCCAATTGCATCTCGGCGATCATGGTTTTTCTGATCACCTGTATTTCCTGGTTGTGGGCCCTCTCAACTCGCACAAGTTCTTGTGCGTGTCGAGAGCGCTCCTTTTCCAGGTTGCACTTATGTCGGTTTCGGGAGTCCGACAGTGATAGCACTGTCTCATATAGCCCTTGCAGGCTATCGTGACACGTGGCCTTAGCCTCTTTTTTCATTTTTCCCGCCATTTCGAGTGCCTCTTTGCCCTTCTGCAGGAGTTCGTTGGCTACTCCTGTGACCAAGTCCATTTCAACACCCGTGCCTCTCTTTGGCGTTGTATAGAGTAGGCTCACTCGCCTACTACAACCTGAGAGGCCCGAACCCACAGATGAAGTCTCCAGGTCATCGGAGTCTGATGCATAGTGTTCCGTATGCACTGTCGGCATGTGGGTGACTATTATCTCCGCCGTATTTGGTGTTTTTAACGGCGGCGGCTGCTCATTGGTTGTGGATGTTGAAGGTGTTAGCTTTGCGGCTGGGGCCACTGTTTTTGACAGGACCTTTTGCCTCAGCGATCTCGGTGCTGATGGGACGGAGTCCGTAGCCTTGCGCGGTTTGAGTGTTATATCACTTTTGGATGACATAGTTGTTATATTAGAATTATATTAGAATAATAATATTAAGACTAAGTGTATTATTAGAATAATAATATTAAGACTAAGTGTATTATTAAGGGGCGGGCCTGAATCTATGCTTTTGCGGTTCCCTTACGTCATGCTTCGCATGGTAGTGTAGGCGCAGGCCTACCCTACTGACTCCTTCAGAGACGGTAGGGTGGCGTTGGTCTTGGGGGAGAGTGACGCTTTTGTTGCAAAGATCCCCAAGGCAAGTTCGGTGTACTATCCTTCACGAGGTTGCCAGCCCTGTTATTGGTCTAGTTCACTAGGAAATAGACGCAACAGAAAACACCGAGCGCTTTTGCTTTTTGCTATATTCATTTATGTATTTACTCATTTCTCATTTTATTACCATTATTATGTGGATTATCTAAGTAAGTTTATCTATCATTCCAAAATAATACTCATATTTATGAACATGTATGCTTATATATGTATATGTAAGTACATTTATGTGTATATTATATATATGTATGTTTATATAATATGTATGCGTATGTAAGTATATGTATGTGTATGAGTTATGTATGTATATACTTATACTATATATCTATTTTAAAAACCCAATCCAAGGTGTGATTCGTACCGTGCCGAGGGATGCGTGGCTGGGGGGGAGCTCAGTCGCTAACGGTGGCTATCCGACACCTGGACGAATCGGATTGTAATTTCAGTCCTCTCATCGGCATGCGGGGCTCTGTCGGTGGGCATTTTTATTTCCCTAGCTACTCGTGGGACCAAAATGGAAATGGACCTAAAAACAAAAACCACAAATGACGTTACCACGTCACAAACCCTGGATGAACTATGCCAGGACCTTATGCCGTTGACAATGGGTGCGGACGAAACCGCCCAAATGTCAGAGCAACCAATGGAAGTGACAGCAGGTACCGAAATGGCGATAGGGGCTCCTACGAACCCTGATTCACCTACTGGTAACCCTGCTGCCACCTCTACTGACACTGCCCGACCCAAACGTAAAAGATTGAGTGGGGCAGCTCTAATCCGTCTTAAGGCTCTTAGGGCACAGGGAGTTGAGGCTGCAAAAGCCTACGAACTGTCCTCTAAAACCTTTGCGGAACTCAGGGCTATGGGGTATCGATTTGATGCTTCGAAACCCGAATCCGAGCGCCCTATCAAAAGGACTCGCTCGGAGGAGGAATCACCGCAGGGACAACCCGTGAGGAAGTCCCAAAGGTCAAGCGAAGCACCATCGGCCCCTCCAACCCCAGCTGCCTATAGTGCGGCCTTATCCTCCTGCAAGGTTGGTGTGAGGGACTCCACTCCCATGACTGACGCACAGCTGCAGTCACTTTACAATGCAATTGTGGCCCAAATCACCACTTTGGAGAAGGGTAAGGGACCTGCCTTTGGCGGGCTATCATTCAAGCCAGGCTGGCTGCTCATCACCTGTGCAAACCAGCATGCCAGAGAATGGCTTGAACAATGTATACCCTCCCTACAGCCTTGGCCAGGAGCTAAGCTCACTCTCATAAATGAGAAGGACTTGCCCAAACCGAGGGTTGGGGTGGTATACATTCCCGATCCGGAGTCCAAAGACGTCGACAAGGCGCTCTCCTGTCTCCGGATACAAAATGATGGCCTTAATACGGAGCTGTGGAAGATTCTCAACAGGAAGGCGGAGAAGGGCGGAATCACTCTCACCCTCTCCATCGACGACCAGTCTGTTGAGACCCTTCGTAAATCCGATCTGAAAGCCTATTTGGCTTTCAAGTCGGTCCAGTTCCGGATTAAGGGCATCAACCAACCGGCATCAGATCCTGGGAAACTTCCCTCTGAACCTGTGCCGTCTACCTCTCGTGCTGCGGCCGCGGCCGCTGGTGTCGGTGCCAGCGAGACAGCGCCTCCACCATCCAGTGCAGCTGCAACTGGCTCGACTCCCGTGGCTGGGACCAGTGGGGCGACAGGTACTCCGCACAGGTTTCCTCACTCAGGGGGGCATAACAGGGGAGGACAAACCCCCAGAGGCAAGAGCCAGCGCCCCCGCAAACAAAAGGGACTCCGACCCAGCAAGGGACGTGACAAGCGCAATGGGGCTCGTCCCCAGTAGCGCCTCACACCAAACTGGCGATGCCCCCACAAACATACTCCAAGCCAATTTACACCACGCTATTGCTGCCACAGCCGTGGCAGAACACTCTTTTAGGGCACATGGCATGGATATAGCGCTGGTCCAGGAACCATGGCTCAACGCCAAGTCCAAGATTTTGGGCTTAAATGGAGTAGGTAAGATCCTATCAAACGAAAATGGCACCAAGCCTAGGGCCTGTATCGTTTTTAAGAAAGGTATTAATTTCTTGCCTGTTACAGAACTTTGCAGTGATGACATTGTTGCTGCAATCACCGTTCTCAGAGGGCGTGGCCAAACTAGAGCACTCGTGTGCTCGGCCTACCTGCCCGGAGAGAAAGCCAACCCCACCGAAGAACTGTCTAAAGTCGTCGACTACGCTCGAAAACACAAGACAGAACTAATTGTCGGCTGCGATGCAAACGCCCATCACACAATTTGGGGCAGCACTGGTACCAACAAAAGAGGTGAGTTACTTTTCGATTTCCTTCTAGCTAACGACCTTCAAATACTTAATAAAGGCTGTAGTCCAACCTTCGTTACTAAAGCTAGGCAGGAAGTTCTTGATATTACATTCGCTACTGAACAGATCGCCAAACACATAACTAAATGGCATGTCAGTAATGAAAACTCTATGTCTGACCATAAACACATTGTCTTTAGCATACAAGGCTCAATAATTACTGAACCTATAAGGCTTAGAAACCCCAAAGCTACCTCGTGGGTCGACTTCAAAAACCTACTTGCTGAGGCAGCTAAGGATTTCCCAAAATCAATTAAGACACCCGACTCCCTCAACATTTTAAACAACTTACTAACGGAAGGCATCTTAAATGCCTACGAAAATAGCTGTCCTGTTAGGGAATTTAAGGTTAACAACAATACTCCGTGGTGGAACAAAAAGCTAGAACGACTTAGAGTCTCCACACGTCGCTTATTTAATCGGGCTACTACGCCGAATGGGTGGAAACGGTATAGGAAAGCTCTGACTAAATACCATAAACTGATCAGAAAAGCAAAAAGGGCATCTTGGAAACACTTCTGTGAGAATATCGCCCAAACACATAAAGGTGCGAGAATCCACAAAATCCTTGCCAAGACACCAAATATCTTTCTCGGCTTTTTAAAAAAGCCAGACAACTCTTTTACGACCACAGAGATGGAAACGCTAGAACTTTTAAGGACAACCCATTTCCCAGGATCGTACCCTGTGTCCGACAGTGAACTGAACCCAGAGGAATATAGTTTCCACAGGGCCAACAATTATGACTGGAATATGGCCAAGACTATTTTTGGGCCAAACCAGATTAAATGGGCTCTGAATAAATTCAAACCATTTAAATCAGCAGGTGAAGACGGCATTTTTCCAGCCCTTCTACAACAGGGCATGGAACTCCTCATTCCGCATCTGGTAAAACTCTTTAGAGCAAGCTTTGCTTGGGGCATTATACCAGAACAATGGACTAAGGTCAAGGTTACCTTTATACCGAAGATTGGTAAAAGTGACTATTCTCAGCCCAAATCCTTTAGACCCATTAGTCTTACTTCTTTCCTACTAAAAACAATGGAAAAAGTAATCGATCAGCACATCAGAACAAGGTACCTTGTGGCTAGACCACTCTCCTGCAACCAACATGCTTACCAAAAGGGTAAATCCACAGAATCTGCCTTAGTAGCTCTGATCGACAAGGCAGAAAAGTCCCTAGAGGATAAGCAGGCTGCTCTATGTGCATTTTTGGACATTGAGGGGGCTTTTGACAACACACCTACAGCAACCATTCTTAAAGGGCTGAATGCAAAAGGTGTTGATGTCACAACCACCAGATGGGTGGAATATATGCTCTCCAACCGACGTGCAAATGTTACGCTAAACGAACACTCGCACAACTTCTACACTACCAGAGGCTGTCCGCAAGGAGGAGTACTTTCACCCCTGTTATGGACACTAGCTGTAGACCTACTGCTTGTAATCATGGCGGATCTCGACTACGACACACAGGGCTATGCGGATGACCTTGTTGTAATAGTAAGAGGTCCCTGCCTGCACACAATTTCCACCAGGTTACAAGGAGCTCTCAACACTATCGCAAGGTGGTGCAGAGAAAACGAATTATCAATTAATGCTGATAAAACAGTTATTGTACCTTTCACCAGGAAAAGGAAGCTTGAAAGGCTGACCGAACTCAGACTCAACGGCAAAACCCTTAACCTATCAAATGAGGTAAAGTACCTCGGAGTCACTATTGATCAAAAGTTGACCTGGAACTCTCACCTCAACAACATTATGCAAAAAGCCAAAATGGCCCTCTGGATATGTTGTCGAATGGCTGGAGCCAAATGGGGCCTCAAACCCAAAATGGCTCTCTGGATGTACACCGCTGTAGTAAGGCCGATTATAACATACGCCTCAGTCGTGTGGTGCAACAAAACCAAACAAAAGACAACAATTAGTAAACTAGACAGTGTTCAACGGACGGCATGTCTAATCATCACGGGAGCCTTCCATTCGGCACCAGGCAACGCTCTAAATGCACTGTTGGACATAGCTCCGCTATATCTCCATGTGCAAAAAGAAGCGAAATCTTGCCTCTATAGGCTCTGTACACAATCGAATGTGAAGTTGCAGTCGCAACATATGAACAAACTTAAAGAATTGACATTCGAACACAATACTCTAAAGATGCCAGCAGATGGCATGAACATAGAGTTTAACTTTACAAAACAATACAAAATAGATCTTCCCAACCGGGACATGTGGCTAAACGGCCAAGAGTCTCACAAGAAGGGAAGTCATGTATGGTTTACGGACGGATCCAAGAAAGGGTCTGATGTAGGGTGCGGAATCTATGGCCTTAAGCCTAGTTTTGACATGAGTGTCAATCTAGGTAAGGAGGCCACTATCTTTCAGGCTGAAGTCTTCGCCATCAATAAATGTGCTGAAGTCATCCTGGAGAGAAAACTTAGAAACCAAAATATCTACATCAACTCCGATAGCCAAGCAGCAATATTGGCTATAGATTCTCTTGAAACCAACTCTAAGTTGGTTAAGAACTGCATGGATAATCTGAATGTCCTGGGCACATCCAACAGAGTTACCCTCAGATGGGTCCCGGGACACTCAGGTATAGATGGGAATGAAAAGGCAGATGCATTGGCCAGGATGGGTGCTGAAACCCCACAATGTGGTCCCGAGCCTTTTTGTGGTATTGCCAAACAACATGCCTATTCAATTCTCAAAAACCACTGCAATCGCAAAGCACTTCAAGAGTGGCAATCCACCACTGGACAAACTCACTCCAAAGCGCTAATTAAGGGGTATTGCAAAACCTTTACAAAAGAGCTGCTTCAACTCAACAAGTATAAAACCAGTGCAGTAACCAGAATACTAACCGGCCACTGCAAACTCAATAAACATATGTTTACCCTCGGCCTAAGTCAGTCCGCAATGTGCAGACTATGCCATGAGTCAGAGGAATCTGCTATGCACATCCTCTGCTCGTGCGGACCACTCATGCACCGCAGAAGTATCTACCTAGGGCAGCATATCATGCAACCAGAAGAGATACAGAAGCTCTCTGCTCAGAAAATCTGGAAGTTCCTGGAATCAACAGGACTAAGCGGAGAACTCTAAATATATTTTATGAAGGGAGCTACAATGGACCAAAACTGGTCGACGTAGCTAGGGCCGTCCTCGGCACCACACCCAACAACACAAATAATAATAAAGTGTATTATTATTTTTTAACTTTATGTCAGTGTCGGGACTCACGTGGTCGCTGGTGTTCTGCGATGGTTGTTGTTATAGTCCCGCTAGTTTTGAGTACGCCTTGTTATAATGTTCCTCGCGCGATGACAGGTGGTGTAGTCAGAGTTTTTTTTTTGATTCACGCCCCTCGTTGGTTGCCGAATCCGGGAAAACTGTTGGGGCCAGATGATCGGGCTCGTCGCGGTGATTCGTTTGACACCTCACACGAGGTGTTTATCTCTTCCGGATCCCGAGATATAACTCGCGGGGGTGAGGTACTTTACACGAGGGGGGGGATTTTTTGTGTGGGTATTCTTGGAGGGGGTTTAAGGTTTTTTGGGGGTTGGGGTGGTGGGGGTTGGGTTTTGGGGGTTGTAGTGGGTAGGGTTGGTAAGGACTCCTTGTTACGATTACAATGAACCGTCACAAGGGAGGGTTGGGTAAAGGGAGTGTATAGTACCTTGGCTCCTCGTTCTACGCAATATCTTCAGCCGCCGCTGATGGTTTTGAAGGCGGGGCGGAGTCTTCGGTCCTTTCTGCGAGCACCTGGTCGAGGACGAAAGCACGTGTTTTGTTTGTTTAAGGTTATAAAGCCGCGTGCCGACCACGTGTTTCTTGTGGTGTTGTTCCTTTTATAACTCCGCCAATTCTTCTTGGATTTTCACGATTGAAGTGTCGTCTAGCAGGTCTTCTTGCCGTCTATGAGATGGTATATAGGGCACACCGCTCCGACGATTTTTCACTGTTTGGCGCTGGTCTGATGTCTAGGTGTTCCTGCTTCGGAACCCTTGGAGATAAAGTGCTGCAAACGTTAATCCCGGTGAATCAGAAAGTGGCGAATCACGTGAACCAAAAATGTTTAGCGCGAGGCTCCGATTTCTAATTTTTAGAAATTTTTTTCACGGAGCCGATGTTGTTATTGCGCTGTCATATATATTATATCATATGGGTCACACATACAAACATATATTTAGATGTTAGACTTATAGCATACACTCAGTAAAACAAAGTAATAGCAATTAAATATTTGAAGGTTTTAACAAGAAATTGAATTAAATTAATATTAGAAGGAGATAAATAAGAGTAATTGTGTAAGAGATAAGTTAACTATAAAGCAGCAACAACTGATCTTAGTAAAATACGGAAAATTTAATATAAAAACTTGAAAATAATACATAATATTTTAAATTACATTTTAATTAGTAATGTAGAAGAATGGATGTGGAATGAAAGCATTTTTATAAAAGGTTGCCTCATAATTCTACCAAATAGAGTGAGCTCAGTTTTAATAAGAAATTTTATTTGAAGACCAGCTTTAAATAGTAACTCTACAAAGCCTTTTTAACAAGATCTTATTGTAATAAACTAAAATGAACAGAGTTGAATCAGCACTTATTATTGAATTTAAGTAGAGCGAAGTATGCTCATATAAGTTTTTGTTTATTTATTCAAAAATATGTTTTGGCATTTGTTACTGTTATAAAATTACACTCTTTGCAACGAATATGTATGGCACTTGGTTATTTTAGTTGATACAGGTGGTAATAGTCCTCGGCAGGAGGTTGTTTTTCTTTTTTTTTCTTGTTTTAAGCCAGTACTATACCCATTAAAACTCAACAATTTAGACCCATATGACCATCTGTATGTAAAGGTCGTATGCGTGAATGCATTTACCAAAAAAAAATATTTAAAAAGAAAAAACAAAACACATTTCGATCTATCGTAATTTACTCGATACCATAAAGATCAACTTAACCCAAACTCGAATGTTTTACTTTGAAGCCTTTGAAGACCTCATGCCAAATTATTGTAATCTAGATTCGGATCTGGATTCCACGTACGTTTCAAATCGATACCATATTAGAAGAAGGTTAAAATCGATTATCAATATTGCAACTTGATAGAAGGTTGTTTGAAACCATAACTGCGTATTAGATTTTAGATCAAATAAATTTTAAACTGGACATGCAGCAATTATTTTAAAGGTATAGAAGAGAAATCTAATCCGTACTTTTAAATCGTCCAAGATTACTTAATACGGCTCAAATTCAGTAAAATAATGGACATGGTTATAATAAAAGAAAAGGGCAATTTTTATCCCGGAAAAGCCATCGTCATTTTTTATCTTTAATTTCCTTAAATAATAAAGATTCACTTTATTCATCGTAGTGTAAGAAAAAAACGTTGTTTTTTTTTTATAAAATACTACTCATATGAAAATTCACACGTTTGGCTCAGTTTGGTAGTGGGTTGAAATCCCACTGAGGATTTGTGTAACTCTAATCATGGGTATATTTATAATATGTATGTATTTAAAGTTATAACTATAATATCAGAATTTACAGAACTCAAGTGTTATGGAACTGGACGGTGGTGTGTGATAGTGCCCCATGATGTTTATTTTATTTATTTATGAAAAATATAAGAATAAAGTACGTATATAAATCTATGAAACTAATAAATCTAATATAAAATATAATCTAATTCTAATATATAAAAATATCGTATCATAGTGTTTGTTATCGATTTCCTCCGAAACGGCTTGACCGATTTATAGGTCTGAGAATAGGGCTATTTTTCATTCCCCTAGGTGATAAGGGTGGCCCTCTCCAGATTTGTAATTTTTTAAATTTTTGAACCAAGCTTTTTATTTTATTTTTTATGGTTTCTTCCACCAATCCCTATTTTTAATAGTGTTAAGAACTCTGGCAGAGTCACGGAAATTGCGTCGTATAATATAATTCTAAGTGAGTCAAATCTGAATATTTTTTGAAAAAATTTATTGAAATATATCTAATTATCGATATAAAGGGCGAATCTATAGTATAGCCTGTCGTCTGTGATTGCATCACGAGAAAATCACTGAGCTTATTTGCTGAGTCAGAAGGTGGACCACAAAACTCTTCAATGGGTCTCGTAATCACATTGATTTTGGGATCTTTTAGTTTCTTTCGACAAGTCCAGTTATAGGTCCAGTTATAATAGATTATCCAACTACAAATTTTCTTGAAATTAGTTAGTAAGTTTGTTCGTAATTACCTTCTAAATTACTAAATACAATACTCGTAATACATATTATTTGCAATAAAGTAATAATTGCAAATAAAAATCATGTTAAAGTATTCCAGATCACGAAAAAGAATCCTTTGTTAGACTCTATTCATGTATTATTCTGAGTAACAATGAAAAATGCTTGAGAGGTGTTGCCCTCATGAGAATAAGATTGTATATATTTAAAGGAGAAAAGCCTTTACGGCAAGCGTTATTTTACCAAATAACTAAAAACGTGCACGGTATGTTCTTAAATTTCGTATTACGAAAATTGTATGTTAGTAATGTTTACAAAATATGTTTTTCGATAGCAAAAGTAAAAAAAGAACATGATAAAAATCGACTTAACAGTCTGGAAACGTTTGAATTTTGTTAGTATGTAGTATATAGTTTAAAAATGTGTTTTTGGTTTACTAAACTGGTTTTGACGACACGTTTGGCTAAGTTGGTAGTCGCCCTACTTTCTGCGCCAGCGGTCGCGGGTTCGAGTCCCGCTGGGGGCATTCATTTGTTGAGCACGAATGTTTGTACTCCAGTCATGGATGTTTATATTTATAATATGTATATATTTAAAAAATATATATGTGTAGTATATCAACTATCTGGTATCCGTAATACAAGCTTCGTAGCTTACCACGGAACTAGATGGCGCTGTTGTAATAATGTACCAACATATTTATTTATTTAAACCATGGTACATAAATTAGATAATCTTACCAAGTTTGGTCAATCAACCGATTGCAAGTAGGAGTGAAGTAATAAGAGATCTGTTCGGTACTAAATAATCACCACTATATTTGGTTTTCTCGGTTTTCTATCATTTTATTTTGCTTTTCTGTAACAAAAGTTAGTCTAACTTGAAGTAAAGTCCGAAACTGGCTTATAGAAAAAAACTTATGTGATATGTATTTTTGTGTTTAGGTGTAGCTGTGGATTTTTACATGTAACTATAAATATTATAAAGTTTTTATATGACATCGTCAAGTCAAAAATAACAGCAAAATAATTAGCATAGAAATAAACAATTAGCAAAGTATTTGCACAAATTGATTAGAAAATCTCAAAAAGTGGCTATATCTAAATGCATTATTATTTTTTGTTTTATAGAAGAAATATACCTCATTTAACACTAGTAGGTGAACATGCATCGCGAAATGTTACTGAGATGTTATCGAAAATCCCTAAAGTGACGTTTAACTAGAAGAACGACCGTTTAGAACTATTTTATTGGATTCCTGGTGTAAGCGCCAAAATATATCAAAATAAATGGGGTTGCCGGCAACAACTTGTTTATATTTTATATTAAATGTGACACAGTATAGTCAACACTTGGGATATAAAGTTTTACGAATAGCTACTAAAGTTTATCTGTTTAAGGTGCTGAATATAATGAATAGTTAACTTTATTAAATAGATTTTTTAATACATAGGAGTAGATACGAATTTAAAAATACTTAAACTGACCATGATGTGTCCACCTCACATTTTTATAAGAGTGGCGTAAAAATATAGTGAGTGAACGAAAGTGAGACAGCACATAAATCATGATAAAAGGTAAATTATAATCACTCAGTAATGTATTATTCAAAAAGGTTTAAATTCCCTCGACTACGGCTGAAGGAAGGCCATATAAATAAATAATAAAGCTAAATTGGCCACCGTGGAACTTAAACCCAACACCTCAGAATCTGCAGCCGATTACGCCAATCAGTACACCAATGAGGTCAAGTAAAAGACGAATTAGTATGCCAAAGTACCCTTTCCCGTTACAGTTCTAATAAAACAAATGTTGGCATGTTAGGGTAAGCATAATAATTACTTTGAAGTTATTGAACGATCAAAATTGATTCGACAAATTGTATAGACACAGATATTCTCAAAGGATTTAGGAGCTTCATTTCACCTCGGTACTTATACCTCTATATTCATTATTATCAAAGTTATGTTAAGATTAAAGTATACACAAAATGTTAATGGATTTTAATTTAGATTTACACAAAAGTAAAATGAAGAGTTGTCAAAATGATACTTTCTTAGACTTATTTCTTAGACTTATGTGAATCGTTGATCTTCGTTCCATTTGTCTTTATTGTTGTGAGTACAATTTACACCATATTTTCGCTTATCTAATATATAAAAATCTCGTGTTTGTTATTGAACTCCTCCGAGACGGCTTGACTGATTTCTATGAAATTTTGTGTATGTTTGGTAGGTCTGAGAATAAGTCGAAGACTAATTTTTATTCACCTTGGTAATAAAGGTGGCCCTCTCCAGATATTTATTTTTATTTAGACGAAACTTTTTTTAAATTATTCATTTTTTATGATTTAGCATCTGAAAATTTTATAACCCCAAAATTTTCATGCATTTTCTTTGTGCCGCCTGATACGGCCGATATCTTTACATCATAGCACGGGATGGCCCTGTGACCATGATTCATTTTTTTAAACAATAACTCAGGGATGGTCGTACAAATTCACCGAAAAGGGTGGAAAAGGCTCAAAATTATAATGAATCTGTAACAATCCACTTACCATTTAAATAAAAAAAAAATTATTATTATCTTTCTTACTAATTTAATAAATCCAAATACCTATCTATTTCGCTTACCATTGAAAAACATCCTCATAACCAGTAAGATTTTATGTCTTTCGACTTAGACACGATCGTTAAATCTCACATTACTATATCTGATTAGCAAAGTTAAGGCAACTGAAATCGTATAATATAATGTATTGATGTAACCGAACTTCTGAAATAGTCAATCAGTCTCTAAGTAGATTAAGCCTTGGGAACTAAACTTTGAATACTATGTACATATAAAGCTATATATAAAGCTATGTAAACTTCAGCCGGTTTCTACAAAGTAAAATATTTATTTTCTATATCGAAAGCCGATTGTTAGTTCATATCGCTTTTCAAAATACTTCGCCATTCTATGTCATTGAACATTACAAGTAATTGCGGTGAAGTGAGCTGACTTCAACTATTCTTAAAAAGAGCTTTTCAATAATAACATGATTTATGAATGATCCAAGATTTTTTAATTAAATGTATACATAGTGTACTTATTTAATTTTAAATGTAAATTATTTTTTTATGTATATATAGTGTACTTATTTAAAAACAAATAATTGTATTTGTCATCGGAAAAAATAATACCGATATGATTTTATATATTTACTTTCGACTCACCCTTAGCTCGCTTAGCTCGAGTTCGACCCAAGATGCTCTAAACTTAAAATGCCTGCCTTTAAAACGCCTGTCAAATTTAAAGTTTGTAGCACACAAAAAAAACATACAGACGAATTGATAACCTCCTCATTTTTGGAAGTCGATTGAAAAAGGACTTTCATACAAACCTGCGAAAGACCTCCTTAATCCGTCTACTATCTATAAACTACCTCTTTGTAAAATTTCATCTTAGTAATCTTTTGAGTGAATGACCTTTCGCTTTTATATTAGATAAAAAATAATGTTTGATTAATATTGATTATCTGACAGTAGTCGTTTGCTTTATCTTTAGAAAATATTTTTTCAATTAAGACAGGCCCTTTAAAAACCTGTTTTAGACTCACCAGTAGTTTATGGCATATTTATTAGTTTTGATGTAAGTTTGAAGAAAATATTGATTGATATTAAAATGACCGATATTTGTGGTTTGCCGGCAATTTTAAAATCGGTAAATCTGTTTGGCTTATCGACAAAAGCCATAGTCCATAGCCCATCATTAGTTAAAACCTATATTTTATAGATTTACGGTTTATTATCGTCTTTACATTCCATCGGTTTATTCAAATGCATCAAATAAATAACACAAACACGCAAATTCACTTAATGTGTTTCCGAGTATCTCTTACGAATGAATTTTACTAATAGCATATGCGTCTATTTAAAATATCTTCACAACGAGTTGAGTTATTTTAGTTTTAAAATTATATAGGTCAAATTTTAACTAACATTTTTAACTAAATTTCATAATTATGAGAACATTTTATCCATTTTGTTAATATTTTTAACTCCAAACAACTGTAATAGAATCAAATCTACTTTCAGTGATTTGTACGTTTTTTTGAAACTTGCTTAATTGCAAAATCTAATTAACAACACTAAAAATGTTGAAGTGACTAATGCCGGCGGTCTCGGGTAAAATAAAATTAGCGGTGGACTATAAAGTCAATGGTTTTCTTTTTACAAGAGCAACAATTATTCAGCACGGTCTCTCTCGTACTTTCTTTGTTGTCACGAAATTACTGCGTCGCCGCTCTATAATTTAGAGCAGTTGTGTTCTTCACTTTTTCCAATCAGAATAGTTACATCTATCAAGTTTATATTTTTTAATTTAAACGTAAATATGAGTGTGTATAAAACAGTAAATTTTTAAAATGTCTTAAATCTTTTTATATTACGTACTGATAAAGCTGTTCTAACAAGTACTAGTAGGTCTGTTAAGTACTTTATATAATATAAAAAAAAATCTGTATAGTCTATCGGTGTATCAGTAAATCAGTCCCAGTGTGAATGAGACATAGCACCCTTGCTTTCAACTCTTAATATAGCAGTGCGATGTGAGGTGAGTAGATGCTAAAATCTAGCAAAATATAACATTACGTTTAACTTATATTAATCTATAGATTATAAAATAAATGAAACTATCAAATTTGGATTTTGTCGCGGATTTATTTAGATTTGTGTTCCCGACGTTTCAAATGCTTTACTGCAATCATGGTCATGGGAGGGATTAAGGTTTTTAACGTCTCAGTGGTCTATATACTTCTAACAGATAGTGCCCACAATTTAAAAAAAAAGGTGTCAAAGTACTTTACAAAAGTATTGATTTTAATTCAAAAAAAATAAACAAATTAATTTTTAATTTTAAAAGCATTATAATTAAATATGGTAATATTTTTATTTATTAAATTGATTTTAAGAAAGTATTATTAGAAGGCTTACTAAAGAAATTAAGATTCATAAATAAACATTACCCTTTAACTTCAATTAATTGAGCAAAGTTCTCTTTGAAATAGAGTTTTGAAAACATATTTTTTTGTCTGGAAAGTTTGTGGGTTGTAGTGTAAGAGATTAGCCGCTGTCCAAATCCGGGTTAGGGACGTCAGGAATCGCCTGCGGCAAGTAACAATTTGTCTGCTCAGTGACCCAGCAGAACTCAAAGTAGCGTACTGTTTGATCGGAAGCATTTAAACCTTTTACTTTTCAATACGAAATCTGAATAAATTTGAATAAATTTTGTTTTATTATTAGGTACAAGTTATTACTACTGTCAGCCATTTTTTTAAAGAGCAGCACTACAACATTGGGATAGCATTTCTTTAATTAGGTAAGAAGTTCAAGGTTCAATTCACGATTGCTAATTTTTTCATCATGTAAAAAGGTTTTTTTCTAGTTGCAAACATTGGCAGTAATTGTGTAAAGCTTGTCTTGAAAACTAATTTACTATTTAATTTATTGCTTTACCATATAGATAGGATGCAGGAAAATTTTGGCAAGCGTGTGACGAAAAACAAAGGAACTTTAATAGAATACATCCGCTTTTATCCGCGTCTCACCAAAGTTTGTTTAGTTTAGCGGACCGTATTTTAGAAGCTTCTAACTAATGCTGGAAAATGGCTTTGAATATGTTATGAGACAAATATTAAACAGTTACAAAACTCATTAGACCTGCTTATACTTACGCAGGTCACGTCAATGGTATTTAATAGCATGCCGCGATATACTTCTGTGAAATTATAATATCTATATTCTATTTGGTAAAGTAATAAATTATACAGCAAATTAGTTTTTAAGACTAACTAAATATGAAACAAAAATGTCAGTGTTTTTGCGTCTTGGTATTTTGTGTACATATATTATGTACATTGTACATATAAACATTGACGTATGAGTAGTGTGTCCAGGTATTGATGTAATTTAGTGAAATATTATATTTTCATTGGAGTTTATAATAATGTTCAGGTAGGCAACACTTAGACCGATTTTTACGACATTTTTTGTGTATAGTTGGTAGGTCTAAGAATAGGTCGTAGGCTTTTTTTATTCTGCTAGGGCTAGGCGATAAGGATAGCCCCCTTCAAATTCTTTATTTTTTAGTTTTTTATGATTTGGCATCAAGAAATAATACATTAATTTTCATCCTTCTACCTATTTCTTAATATTAGAATGCGGGCGAAGCCGCGGGAATTGCTAGATAATATAAATATAAAGCATACCAAGCGAAGCACCCGAATGAAGCCAAGGTAAGTCACTTGTTAAAGTTTGAAATTATATCAGGTATTAAAATATTGTGTTCTAGTTATTTTCACAGTAAACACTTCACCATATTTTCTTTTTATGAAGACGTAAAGTACAGCGGGGTGCGAGTAAGCGTGCCTTTGAAAAATGTCCCCGCAATATATCAAGGTAATTTAGAGCCATCGCAGTGAACTATCAGCTGCTATTGAATTGTACACTTGCTTTTAGTTCCGTTGAAACCTTGGAAATATTAATATTATGTCATATATTTAAAACACTGTCATGGGTTGTCTTTATTTTGCGCGGAGCCCTAATTTTTATATAACAAGAGTGGCTTTGGGTACTCCGTATGTTATACATTAGCTATCTTCTAGTAAAAGTACCGTCAAAATCGGTCTAGCCGTGTTGGAGATTAGCCCAAACATCAGTTAAATAAAAATTAAAAGAAATTAAAAACCGTATTGTATATATTATATACTTTCTTACGTACCCGTACCGTATTTGGTAAAAATCTGTTATTTTAATATTACCAACAAAATTTTATTAAAATCGGTTCATTAGTTTTTGCATGAAACGCGAACATAAAGACGAACAAATAAAAAAAGGATACCTTCTGTACCTACACAATATGTTACAGCCGTTTTTTTAATTAAAATCTGTTTTATTGTTTGTTCTATACGTGCCACTATAATGACACTGAAGAAATATTTTCGTACAAACTATTTCCGTCGTATCATATATTAGTTTTTAAAGAGAAGGTACACAATTAATGTTTAATTTCTCACAGATCAGTAGATAACAAAAGAATTTTCGTATACGAGCCTACAGATCAGTGGAGCGGGAATGTATTAATAATAATTGGATATTTGTTGCTTATTATATCCATTTTTATGATATAGATGAAGCGAATTTTTATTTGGCAATACAGGTTGTCTTTGTTTTAATAATACTAGCGATTCACCCTCACTTCGCTCAAGTTAGTCACTTTAGTATTATTTTTTGGTGGTAAACTTAGTAGTTACTTTCGCATTTATAATATTAGTAAGAATAAGGAACGTATACAGGTACTGTATCAATAATATATATTAAGGCAGTGGTAGACCAGTGACAAAGCGCTTGTTTGGGAAACCAAGTGAAGCAGGTTCAATCCTTGGTCTCGCACCTCTGACATTTTCATTTGCGAAATCTTTTTCAACCTGATTTATTGATTTCTACATGTCTTACGAATAAGGAAATCGTCTTGACGAAATTTGCATGTTTGAAAGAACCTAGCAAAATGTGGAGTATCAATAATGTGGTCTTCGTAACACAACCCTGTGTGTGTCTCCATAACACAAGCCTAGTATCTTTCCATGGAGCTAGATGGTGCTGAGTGTTAACGTCCCAACAGATTTATTTATTGTATTCATACCCTAGAAACGCATCCATGGCGAAGAGAATAAGATAAGTCGTTAGTTAATGTATTTGACGACACGTTTAGCTCAGTTGGTAGTGACCCTACTACCAGCGCCAGCGGTTGCGGGTTCGTGTCCCGCGCATTTGTTTAGCACGAATGTTTGTACCCCAGTCAAGGGTGTTAATATTTATAATATGTATGTATTTAAAATTTTATAAGTGTACTATATCAACTATCTGGTATCCGTAACACAATCTTCGTAACTTACCACGGAACTAGATGGCGCTGTTACAATAATGTCCCAACAACATATTTAAAAAAATGTATAAAAAACATTTTCAACATTATAATAGCACACTGCAATAAAAATTAAAGCAAGTAAACGCAATAGATTCTCGCGACTTGTCACATAAAAAAACGGCAAAACTGCCAAGTTCGTTTTTACCATCACTGAAACAGAAAGAGGCGAGACTGAAATGAAATGAAATGAAAAATATTAACGTTAAAATTAATAAGAGCCCTTTTATTTAAAAATAACTCCTGGATTAAAACTAAACATAAACACCTCTTTTTATTTTACTATTAAAGTTCAGATTATAAAGTAAGAAATGTTTAATGAATTTTTGAAAAAATAAGTTTTTTCAATACCTAATAACTTGAGGTATGGAAACTCAAAATTTGTTAAAACTGAAGGTTCATTCTTAAATACAATTTAAATATATTTGGATGATTATTACGTTAATTATCGTAGAATAAGTATAATTATGTATGTACGTATGTATATCATATATACTCGTACTTCCATTAATTCTGCAAATGTTAACTAAATTTTCAGTTAATTAGACGTGAATTTTACAGCTTTGTTAATTAATGATAATAATTTTTCGGTTAATTTAAATTAATTTAATTAACTAATTATAAAGCTTTTTGAGCCATACGTTGATTGATAAACATATTATCTGTTAATCGATACTTTTACCATCTTTAAAAGAGTTAAATTTTTTATTTATTAAAATTAGTTATAAAAGATCTACAACACTTAAATTCAAAATAGGTAAAATAACAAACATGAAAAGGTAGAGTATAATATACGAGTCAAGATTACACTAATTGTTCGTAAATCGCAAAATCAACATTTATCAAAGTAAACCCTTTGCAATCACAGAATGAAGACAATCCGAGAAGTCCTTTGGTGAAGATCAAATGAACTCGAACGGTAAATCACTAACCGTCGACTTAATCGACTCGTTAATCGACTTATCACGATATCTATAGTAAAATATATAACTTTCAACGTACGACTATATACGATTAAATCAGTACATATATAAAATTGAAGTTTATTATTAAATTAATTATTAAATTCAAATTAACAGCTTTTCACCAAAAGTATATACAGTACTTACATAAGAAAATCAATTTGTAAAATTTTTGTCTGTCCGTCTGTTTGTGATGATTAAATATATTCGAGAAAAAAAATCTTTTAAAATAATACTTTAGAATAAGATACACTTTGGTATCTGGCATGTTATCTGTAATTTCGCGGATTCCCAAGGTGAACGGAGGCGCATCGCTCACCTGGGCAGTACAATACGTTGGGTGGACTATACAGGCTATCATTCCATTCTACCTGGTTACGCGAGTCTCATTGTATTGTATGAGCCTACCCCAATAAAACTGAAATAGCGTTACTTCAACACTCGGAAGTCCGGAAAGGACTAATTAGAATTATAAGCTAACGAACAGGTTAGAATGCATGATTAGCTGGTTAGATTTTTATTTTCCTGGGAATTAGCAAGCATAGGTAGACTAGACTATAAAGTATGCTTATATTATTATGACATTATAATATCTACACGTGTACATAATTCTAAATCTATATATAGTCGAAATTAAAATCATTTAATTTAAATCAAGCTTTTAATTTAAATTATTCAAGTAGCTTCTAAAACAAATTTGTACTCCTCTATATGGTACATGTTTTCTTATAAATAATTCATGAAATCATGTTTAGTGATTGCGAACTAAATGGAAATGTAATAACGCTGGTAGTGTTTATAGTAATATAAGCATAAGATTTCTCAAGCGAGTAATCGAACTACTTTTCCACTACTGTAAAGAAACATTATTCACTAAATAAGCCTCTTTCAATTCTTATTTTTTCTGTAGAAATACAAGCAGTAGTAAAGTGAACTACTTGATGATGAAATTATTTGTATAGACATTTTTTTTTAATTATCGTCATATTTCATGTCATTTTATTATCATATGAGTTGTAGCTCAGTGATGACATGCTCGCATGGATAGCCGAGTGATGCGGGTTCGAATCCCGGTCTCGCAACTGTGCGAATCATTTCTATCGTGATTACCACTCGTCTTACGGTGAAGGAAAACATCGTGAGGAAACCTGCATGTCTGAGAAAACCTAGCAAGTTTTCGTAAGACATGTGAAGTCCGCCACGAGCACTAGGCCAGCGCGGTGGACTATGGCCCCCTCATATTGAAGGGAGGCTCGTGCCAAGCTGTAGGACGTTAAAAGAGGGCTGAACAGAATACAATCATCATATTTTAAAAATACAAAAATGATATCTTTAAAATAAAATATTATCAATCAAACTGCTACTGGTGAGTCGCTACTCACCCTGGCTTTGCTCGGGTTTGGTCCCCAAATACGTTTTTTTTTGGTTAGTTACTTCCATAGAATATAAGCAATTCTGAACTCTTAGATTTTCTAAGTTTTGAGATTTTTTCCAATTTTTTTATACCCAAGCCATCCCTAACTGACCTGACAGAACAAACAATAAAACCTAACAAAAAAACTATTATACAAATCCGTCCAGCCTCTTCTTGAGTTTTAGCGACACTAACGAATAGAAAAACCCCTAACTTTTCATAACGCGACAATTTTAAAAATAGACTAGCGCCCGCGTTCTTAAAACCGGAAACAAAAATTTAGATTTTGCATACAGTGTAAAGTTTTATAGCGGTTTTCAACGGTTAGTTGACATTTCTCAAAAAATAAATATTTTCCAGCAGTAAAAAGTATCTTATATCCTGACCCGGATAACCAGTTATCGTCAAACTAAATTTCATCACAACCTGTCCAGTGATTATTTCGTGATGCGGTCACAGACAGACAGACAGACAAAAATTCTAAAAACTATAGATTCGGCCTCTGTATCGATAATAATGACTATTTCAATAAGAATTTCCAAAAAATATTCAATCTACAGATTCAACTACGTTAGAATTTTATTAGATAATACCTATCCCATAGATTTTATCTGCAGGAACAAGGTAAAATGACTGAAATATTTAAAATTAATAGAAATTCTATAAAACATATCCAATAAATAGATCTTTTGTTCAATAGTATTTAATTGGCATTCATTTATCTCGCACGATAAACCAGTCATTCATAACGTATCTATCGCAAACTGTTAAACAGGGATTAGCTTTTGATTACAGCATTTCGAGTTCGAATATTCTATTCAAACACACGCTCAAAATAAAACATTTAATATCCTTTTTATATTACATATAGCAATGTAATGCAAAAATATATTAATTAATAAAATTAAACAATAATTTTTAGACAATTTATGTAAATACGAATACGACTACTATACAGAATTCTATAGCAAACAGATAGATGAACATTTGCAGTGGTAGTTCAGATCTAAAAACTCAAAAAAAAACCTCATCCTAAAAAGTAACTTTGCATGCGTGAGAGAACTAGACCAGCACAACTAATTTTAACAAAAGTATTTTAAATACAAGCTAATTGAGACTAATTGGAAGTGGACTAATTAAATTTTGATCTATAAATGGGATCTTAAACCTTATTTTCTATATTTTCAGCCTAAAAATCTATACATCTATACAAGATCATTTCTGTTTTTAATTTCAAATTAACAGCTTTTCACTAAATACATATGAAAGTATACTATACGGTACTAACATAAAAAAAAAATTTTAGTCTGCTGGTCTGTTTGTTCTGGCTTATCTCTGAAACGGCTACTTTTATTTTAGAAATTTCATTTATTTTTACTAGCGGTACCCACCGCTTCGCTCGTGCAAAACCTAGGACCGGACGAACTAAAGCGAAGCGAGGGTACGTCTCTAGTTACAAATTATATTAAAGAACTATAATAGACTGACGTAGAACAGTGACATATAATGAACGTAAGACTTCATTAAGTAAGCACATATCGATTCAAGATGTTGTTCGTTTAAATACGCTTATCTCTTGAATTAATTCAAATGTTGAAAAAATATTTTGCTTTTCACCCTTAGAAGCGAAATAATCACCAAAGTTATAGCGTTTTTGAATATACTATACAACAGAGCCTCGAGCAACGTTATCATTAATAAATAAAAATATCCCAATAGGCTTTAAATTAGAAGAAAAAAGCTTTTAAGTTTTATTTTGATCTATATTTCTCAATTATATACGAACTAGCGATCTCGCTCCGCTCGGGCTCGTCCCTAGATACATTTTGAGGGTTAAATAGATTTCTTAGATATTAGATACTTTCCCGCAGTAAAAACTATGTATAGGATAGTTATTAGTACTCGTATATGTTGGGACATTATTACAACAGCGCCATCTAGTTCCGTGCTAAGCTACGAGGCTTGTGTTACGGATACCAGATAGTTGATATACTACACATATAAATTTTAAATACATACATATTATAAATAGAAACACCCATGACTGGAGTACAAACATTCGTGATTAGCAAATGAATGCCCCCAGCGGGACTCGAACCCGCGACCGCTGGCGCAGAAAGTAGGGTCACTACCAACTGAGCCAAACGTGTTGTCATATTATATTCATATATTAAAAACTAATAATACCCGCGGCTTCGCCGGCGTTCTAGAGACGTAAATGCAAGCGTGGTTTTATTTCTAACCTTCATTTTGTATTTTTCTCAGAGATGAGTAATTTTCATTTCATTTCAATTTATCATCATACGAAATTTCATCCAAATCCGTCCAGTCGTTTTCTCGTGATGCGGACAGGCAGACAGACAAAAATTCTAAAAACAATAGATTTAGCCTCTGTATCGACAATAACTACTTTAATTAGATTTTACAAATAATATTTAATGTACAGATTTAACACAGAATATTATAGATGTATATAAGAATAGATATATAGATTAATAGTAACTCGTTTGGCTCAGTTGGTAGTGACCCTACTTTCTGCGCCAGCGGTCGCGGGTTCGAGTCCCGCTAGGGGCATTCATTTGCTAATCACAAATGTTTGTACTCCAGTCATGGGTGTTTATATTTATAATATGTATGTATTTAAAATTTATATATGTGTAGTATATCAACTATCTGGTATCCGCAACACAAGCACGTTACGTAGCTTACTGCGGAACTAGATGACGCTGTTATAATAATGTCCTAACATATTTAATTTAATTTCTTATAGAGTATCAATGAATTACCTAATCCAATCAATTGCTGAAATATATTTTTATAGGCGTAGTTCATATTGAAATCACAGTCACAACAAATTAGAGGAGTCTAGACATATTTTCACGAGCAAATAAATATAAAAACGAATTAGGTAAAGTAATATGAGGCAATGAATTATATCACTTTGCCTCAAGAACTATAAGTAAATAGGCGCTACGTACTATTTGGCAGTTTATTCGACCTGATTAACGAAGTAGAATTAATTAGGACGTACCTGCGCGTGAAAAGTCAATACTAAAATGTGGATAGCATTTATTTTACCCAATTGTCCACGGCTATTTATTTCACCCTATAGCACTGAAAATGGGCTTGGCGTGAAAACTAAAGTGCTTTTAAAGTCCGGATTTATTTCTATTTCTAGTATTTCCCTTAGATTGGTTTTATGCAATTTATGTTACTAATATGAGGAAAAAATGCCACATATGGTTTTACGGTATACGTTCGTAGACACATCCATTGTACAATGGAAAACGTAAAGCTTAATACGTTTAATGGATACTCACAAGACGTTTGAAGTGAACTGAACCAAGTTTCATTCTAGCCTACGTTTAATAGCAACCGTAATATTTTTCTTTTTCAATTGAAATACTATTTTTATATTTTATTAGCAATGATAGAGACCGCCGTGACCAATATCGGTCACGGCGGCCTATTTCTAGTTAATTGCGCAGGAGACATTACAGTGCACAAGTATGGGAAGAAAGAAATTCACTCTCTACGCTACCCTTCTCGTACTCGAGTGGTAGGTGTAATTTTAGAATTTTAGAATTTAATATTTTGCTTGAGGTGGTTAAATTTTAGCAGAAATATTTAAATATAAACGCGAAAACAAAAATTTTATACCCGCGGAATATTATGTATTAACGACCCCCTTTTTTTGCTCGGGCTCGTCTGATTATTTTCTAAACTAAAACTATCCTAAGTACTGCTTAAAACATCAGTTACCATTGGAAATCCAGTCAAAATATGTCCAGCTGTTATAGAGATCAGCGCATACAAACCGACAAAGAGGCAGAAAAAAAAAATGATAAAAAGAACCAAGTCAAGTGGTAGTGCCATTCTTATTACCTTCGGGTAGCAGCCGAATGGGCCGGCACGCCCCGTAGTACCACTCTCTCACAGAAGACCGGCGTGAAGTGGCAGCTATGCTATCGCGTTTCGTCTGGTAAGTGAGAGTCCGGGAGGCCCACTCCCCATCCCTCCTCCCTCATCCCTCCTCCCTTCTACTCTCTTCCTCCCTTTCCTAAAAGGCCGGCAACGCATCGGCAAGCCCTGTGGTGTTGTAGATGTCCATGGGTGGAGGTGATCACTTACCATCAGGTGAGCCTCCTGCCCGTTTGCCCTCTTTGTCTCATAAAAAAAACCGTACATATATAATTAAAAATACATTTATAATATATAATATTTAGAAAAAGCTACCATTTTAACATTTCAATGATATTTAACTATATACATAATTATTATACGAAATTATTCCGCCATCCATCCATTGTTGCGTTCTCTGAAAATAATGAAATTCGTGTAAAATTTTCATTTTATCTGCGATATCAACTTTTTTACACGTAATAAAAGAAAATAGTCGCATGATATTTTGTTACGTACAATTTCAACGTTTTATTTTAACATGCATTCGTAATCACGGACTCAGATAAACTCTCATAGAAAGTATTTAAAATAATAATTATTTGCAATAGAAATCGTTATCTAACTGTAAATCATCTGAGTGAAGCTTAAAAGCTTGTTTAAAATAAAAAGATATCCGGATATTGGGTATCTAACAAATTCTCTTTTACAGGATTCGCTTAGAAATAAAAAACTGGAATGATTGGAGTCCAGCCAGAGTTAAATGCCAACGGCAAAGTGGACTAAAATCGTCTTACAAAAAAATCTATGCAAAGGTTTAACTGTATATAATATAATTTTGACGGCACGTTTGGCTCAGTTTGTAACCTTGTGTGGCAACATGTAACCCGTGACGGGTTTGAATCCCGCTCGGGGTATTTGTGTGGTGAGCACAAATGTTAGTACTTTAATTATGGGTGTTTAAATCTACTATATGGTATTAATAACACAAGCCTCACAAGTATCGAACTAGAGGGTGCTGAATGTTACTGTTCCAACGAAAAAAATATAAAGGCAAAATTGCGCAGTCATAGCCTAGCGTTAAATCTTAACGTATCAAAATTCTCATCAGACGTACGAATAGGTCTCTCGAGCATCTTCAGACAAACTGCTGAACTATTGTAATATACCTTTATTATTTATATTGTAATTAAAAATAAAGATTGGTGGTAGAGCGTTGAAAATTTAGGGTTTTAAGTATTTTTTGATGCCAAATAATAAAAAAATAAAAATTTGGTCTAAAAATAAAAAAAAATCTGAGACCTATTTGCATACCTACCAAATATACACAAAAAATAATAAAATTCGGTCAAGCCGTTTCGGAGGAGTTCGATAACAAACACTGTGACACGAGATTTTTATATATTAGATAATTTATATGAAATCAAGTATTATTTGAGGTTATAACCTCATATGGGTATAAAAACGAATGTAAAGAAAACAAACCTGTTTAATATTTTCTCTTGCTACATTCTATTAAAATGAAATATGTATGTGAATAATTACTGAAATTGAACGTTTGAAATTTCACACTTCACATTAAAAACAATGAAGCCTAAACAACTTGTTCTAAAAACCAGGGCTCATTAAGTAAATGAGTAATTTATAAATATATTTTTCTCGCTGGAATCAACGCAATCAAAACTCCTTCACTACAAGTGCTTTTTACACAAACTTGAATTCGCATTTAATTTGTGAGCTAAATAGTTCTCTTCATTCAATACCAGCACTGAATTATTAAGTTTATTTTGTGTATTAACAAAGTTTAAGCTTCACCATATTAGTTTAGTATGGAAATACGTTTCGTATTTTCACGTAATAAAGTTATTTTTTTTTTATTTTACTTCAAGGATTTTTTGTATCTCCTATTGTACTTTAGTTTAGATAAGTATTTCATAAGAAAGTCTTCTTAAGTGGTAGTAGTGCCATGCTTGTTACCTTCGGGTAGCAGCCGAATGGGCCGACACGCCCCGTATAGTACCACTCTCTCACAGAAGACCGGCGTGAAGTGGCAGCTATGCTGTCGCGTTTCGTCCGGTAAGTGAGAGTCCGGGAGGCCCACTCCCCATCCCTACTCCCGTCCTTCTCCCTCCTCCCTCCCTCCCTTTCCTGAAAGGCCGGCAACGCATCTGCAAGCCCTGTGGTGTTGCAGATGTCCATGGGCGGAGGTGATCACTTACCATCAGGTGAGCCTCCTGCCCGTTTGCCCCCTTTGTCCCATAAAAAAAAAGAAGCTTATGAAAAAAAAATTAATGACTCAATCGCTATAACGATAATTGTTTTTTACTGAAAAAATATTTAGAAATACATTTGTTATAT